>OY282407.1:4783888-5431944 GCA_958295455.1 Coleophora deauratella | reverse complement strand
TTAATTAGTGATTAAACTCACCGAATTTATCGCTGGTGATATGATATCGCCATTGCTGTTCATCGGGGGTCCAATTTCGGAGTCCAAGAAATCGAAACTGCTCATAATTTGAGGTTCTCCGTACGGATGAGCCAGTAGGAAGGCAATAGCAGCCTTGTAGGGTCTTGGGTTTTTGTATGTGAGAACGCCACCTCCGCCCCCGTGGCCCCTTTCGTTGTCGTGGTTGTCAATGAAGGTTAGAGCGTCACCGTGAGCCAGGAGACCCCATTGAGGACCCCAAGATACCAGCCATTTTAGAGCGTTGTTTCCTCTAAAAGCGTTGCTCAACTCCATTCCAGCTTTGAACTCCGTGACTGCCGCAAGAGGGGTATACTCATCGCGGCTCACAGCTTCGCCTCCGTAGTCGATGACCTCTTGATAGATGTAGGGGCGAGCGTTTGCAGGGAAACCGTGGTCGGTGTTTAGGTCATGAAGACGATCGAATATCACTCGCAAGTCTTGAGGCCACATGTGTTTGGCTGCGTCAATCCTGTTAAAAGATATCTGTTATTTTTATGGACGTTTGATTAACATTGGTGCTTAGCTATCGTAAATATATGGACTTGACGCTTTATGATGATGCCAGGGTGAACCTTTACTATCATTCGCGTGCCGTCAAGAACCCATCATACGTATGTATTAATGAAAAAGCTATGGTTTGCTTAGCTAATATTATACATACATATGTTAATACAACGGCTTGTTTTCTGAGATATATGTACATATTTATGACGATGCCCATAGCGCAATTGTATCATTGCACCGCTGGGAATAGGATGGAGATGAAAACCAACATCTCCATCAGCAAAAAGCGTTTTGGTCTCGAACCGGTTTCAGTTGTATCGCCCCCCCCCCCCCCCCCCCTAAAGACCCTCATGAACTTCTCTATGCCGAGGTTTTACCCGAGGGCTATGTAGGGAGTCTTTAAGAAGTGACTGAAAAGGTTTTTGGAGGATCGGCAAAGCATTGACAAGGACGCTATAACCAGTTTCCATCATATGGGGGTCAGCCTTTTTTCACATACGTTCTGCTATAATGGGTATTTTCTCACCTGAACCCAGCTACACCATGATCAATGAGCTTGTTCATGAAGTTGACGATCATGTTTCTGACGTGCTCGTTGCTTTGGTCCAGGTCCTTGAGCCCTACGAGTTCGCAGTTGCGCACCTAGAAATAATTATTGGGGTTTTATAATCAATCTCTCTGTATCTTTGTGGATTCACCATACTTTGATGGAAAAACTAGTCCAATGGCGCAATAGAAAAAACAGATAAACAAACGTCTTTATTATTATTGTGGTTCACACGTATATATTCTTTTTGGTGACATTTAACACTATTATAAATTTTCCAAAATCCAAAATCAGCCGAATCGATCTTAGTAATGGAGTTTTCTTATCCTTGTGCCGTTTTGTTCTGGTGCAAAGGAAAGGTGAGTCTTTCATCTATTTAATGATAATCAGTCTAAAACAAAGTTTCTGCCATTCTGAACCTGTATGTCTTCCGTTTTGTTAGCTAAGTGAGATGAAACGTCGAAAGCTGCGAAGAAACTCATTTTAAGATACTTTTCCGCGCCAGTGTTTTATTGAAACATCATATAAAAGTATAGTGGTGGAGATAATTACCGCTGTGGCATTGTTTCCGTAGTCCGAGCCCGTGATGCCACAAGTGGGCCAGTTGAAGTGCTCCCTCGTGTAAGGCACGGCGGGGTAGTGGAAGTTCCTGAAGTCGGCGGTGTTGCCAGCAGTCCCGACGTTCTCCGGCGGCTCGCCCGTCATGTGGTTGATGACGGCGTCTACGTATATCCTACAAACGAATTAAGATATAAATGATGAAATGACATATTCTTTCTTTTATTATACGCGCCTAGAATATAGATAATGAAAAGAGACAGTCTCTCCTTCTTTGCGTGCGCCGACAACAGACTCGAATCGAATACGTTCTCAATTTTGACAGGAAATTTTAAAAATAACGTAACTAGAAGTTCAAGGTAAGGTCCAAGACAAAATCCAGTCAATTGAGGATACGATGGATTGGACTGGATAGGTGATAGAAAACATAAGCCTAACAGTGAGGCAAAAGCAGCCACCTTGGTGTTATATATAAGATAAAAAAATATTTATTTTGTACAATAGGAAGCTATTGAGTGAAACAAAAACAACGTTGTCTCCGTGTTCCACGTTCCTTCTACCTTATATCCATACTTATCTGATGCTACCTCAAAATGAACTTGAATAATGTAGAGTGCTTACCGTGACAACAGGTGATGTTAAGGGGTTACCTCACCAAGTCTGAAGTTTAATGCTACACGATAGGAAGATATTGCTGCTGTTTTACTGCTACCATTGCAACTGTTACCTATATTGACTCGACGTTATAAAAATACTGAGAAATAATCAGACGCACCTGACGCCAGCATTATTGCACCTGCGCACCATCTCAGCAAACTGCCTCTCATCTCCAGACCTGGTGACCAGGTCGTAGGAGAGGGACTGGTAGCGCTCCCACCAGGGCCGGTTATTGTTCCACAGGACAACATTCTCATTGGGTGGGGAGACCTAGTAACATGAATTTATGTTAGGATTGAATATCTCATTTCGTGTCACAGTTTAGGTCTAATAAACTCATAGTTTATAACATTTGGAGTGCGAGGCAGGGCGGTCTCCAGGTTGACAAAGGACACATAGGATGCATCATTTAATTAAAAACCTGATTGATTGAAATAAGTATATACTAGGTTAAGGGCACTGAGACGCATTTAAATATGACTCGTACTCGATTTTGGAGTCAAAAATAATCAAAATCCATCGAGCCCTTAAGGCTACGCTACTTTTTATAATTCGCAACCAAAGAAACATACATAATACGTAATATACTGCGTGGGAAGGATAGTATAGAATTTCTTGATTCCTCTAGGAAAGACGTTCAGTTTCATGAGTAGGTACTATAAGGTTCTTGAGGAAAACACTGATACTTTTGATTATTTTGGTTTATTTCCAATTAAAATTATTAAAATATTTACATAGATGTTATCATCATAACGAATCCTTAGAGAATCACCGGTTTCAAACCATCAAAATCCGACAGCGAACGATTTAAATCCTTATTATTTTTAATAGAAACGTTCCAAAGCCGAAAAGATCATAATGCGTGGCTGTAGAGATTCCATCACTACAGTACCTTCTATTTGCAGCTTTTCAGCAAATCAAAATAATTCTGTGTAAAATGGAAAACCAAACTCCGGCGTAAAAACGTACCTGTATCCCTCCATATCCCTTAGGTCCCAAAAACCTCTCGCACTCGTCGGCTATGTCGTCCCACTTCCACTCGAACAGATGTACATTCACCGAATGCCCTGGTGCATAGTTAGGGTTCTTGTGCGCTAAAGCCGCGGCCAGTAGCAACAACAGTCCCGCCAGAGACCTCTGCAAAAAGATCGCAAATGAATATTTAAAAATGGATGTCGGAATCAGTAGGAAAGTGGGACAGTTAGCCAGCCAGTTGGTTGGACCTTCAAATCAGTTCGGAAAGAAGCCTTACGGTGAAAAAAAGGAAAAACTGTTTGCAAGCGTTTCGTCGTCGGGCCCATATTCCTTTGTCAATAAATCCTTACAGAACGCGGTATAAATGTGAGTTTCGAAATACGTATAAGTAATTTCATTTTTCAGGTACTGAAAGATTTTTCAGGTCTAAGGGTGTTCGACCTGCGGGCCAGGCGAGGTTTTTTGAAGTCCATTAACTCGAAACTTTTGGATGTTTGTATGTTCTGATGTTTGTTACTCAATCACGCAAAAACGGCTAAACGAATTTGGATGAAATTTGGCTCACAGATAGTTTATAACCTGGATTAACACTAACGATACTTTTTATCCCAGTAAATGAGAATTCAGAAGTACACGCAAAGTCGCGAATAGACTCTAGTATTCAATAAATATAAATTAAATAAAATTTTAAAAGCGACTTCTTATTAAGTCTTAGCCCCAAGTTTACATATTCCGTCACGTTGCAGTAGTTTTTTATAATCTTATTATGCATTAAACAAGAAAGTGAGTTCTTCATTGTACAAGTACCTTATGCAAATACCAACTTAAATGTTGTTTTTATTAGATTAAAACATAGCCACATAAAATCTTACAACCCTTTCTGATTTGATCTAAGTTACAAAAAATAATAATTATAGCATGCTTTGTCTTTGTAAGATATTGCGCGAATATTCTGATTATTTATATAATAATCATAATTTTTTTAGTCTTATTTAATATGTTTTCTTATTTTTCTTATTAACATTATGCTCACCATGTTGACCCGGCGATATCGAAGTAAACACTATACCATCTGCATAAGTGATTTAACCTTTACGCATTTATATCTTTCTATAAGTAATTAATAATTGAAAATCCGTGATTTTATCGCCACATAATATTACAAGCTTATCAGTGTTATACGATATAAGATTGCTGGTGGTTGTTTGTTGAAATGTTTCACTCATACGGGGTGTAATAATTAGCTACTCCTGGAATCAAAGGCCGTCATTTCATTCCAAACTAAAAAATGTTCTTTTAATCTCAAAACATAATTCCAAAGTTTCGTTATAGTCTTATATATAGGGTGACTTTAAATTTGTTCTCGATACCAAAGGTGTGCATGTGCTGATGATAACAAACAACTTTCTCCATGGAACCCACAGTCAAATCGCAAAAAGATTTTGGATTCTTCATACTAATTTGGCTGGTCCGTTGACCGATTTGTATGGAGGGTCCAAACATATTTTTTTGAGATTTGACTATGGGTTCCTTAGGGAAAGTTGTTTGTTATCACGAGCACATGCATAACCCTTCGTATCAAGAACTAATTTAAAGTCTCCTTATATACCTACTTTACTTTGTTTTTTGTTTATTTCATACTTTTATTTACATCTTTTAGATTTTATTGTATTTAAGCACGAGCAAAATGGCCCGACCATAGAAAAGACATCAATGAGAGATACAGTAGTTAATAACATTACCTAAGTACCTACCAACAAAAAATATTGAATGAAACTATTTAAATTTTAATAACTTAAAGAAAAGTCTCCAAAGCTTTCAATCAAAGAAGTGTAATTTCAATCCATGTAAATTTTTTTAACAAAACAGTGCTGATTGGGCTAATTGCATAATTTACGGTCCATCGGCTACTAAAATTTCCCTTACATATTAAAATTCTTTTGACGTGTGTTACCGCTTATATTATATTAATCTATCTCTAAAAAATCTATGCATGCTAAAAACACTTAAAGTTTCTTGGCGTTTATGTATAGAATAAATAGGTTTCAGCGATAAGGTCGCTCTAATTGTTACAATACCACCTTTCTAATTATTATAATAGGGTTTTATCATTTACTTTTAGTGCTGTATAAGCGTCATAAATAGGCATGTATGAATAAGAAGTAGGTAGGCGTCTTTTGCACCTATCCTGTAGAAGTTAACGAAGCTAAAATCTATTTATATACCTGAAATTATGTACCTGAAAAGTATAAAAATACAGATAAGATCTTATCTACGTAATTGCAGAACAGCTAGGGCACTGCCCGGGTAATGTTAAAACTGCTGTATAATGGTCTTTTAGCAAATACAATTTTTATCTTTTAGTCAATTATAGAAAGACGGTACAAAGCCTACTACAGTGAACATTGTAGAAGAATATCGAAAATGTGCGCAAAAGATAGGTGTAGCGCGCTTCGCGTATTGTACTACACTGTTTTAAGAGGGCGGCGACAACGTGCTGACTGTTGACGAGGTCTTCACAAGGGTTTCCATTGCACTGTTACGAAGTTAAATCCTCCTTAGAGATGGGTTTTTGCCCGGGCAGTTTTGAGTAAATGCCCAATAAACGTCCATTTACGCCCAATAAATGCCCAATTTGTATGGCGTAAATAGAGATGGGCAATCTTCCCATACCCTATCTACCCGGGAGGGTATTTATAGGGTAGATTGGGTATTTATGGGAATATACCCAGTTATATACCCAATCGCTGGGTATATAAAATTAAATTGTCGTTTAAAAATAAAGTATTAATTTTATTTGCTGTTACTTTGTATTTTTGTAATTTTGAAGTAAGTATCAACTACCTCAGTATCGAGAATAAAGCAATATTGATTATATTTCGAAGATACCATGGTTGAAGCGCAGGAACTGACTTATCATATCGATATGGCTGTCATTTTATTAGTTTTGTGGGGTGCTGATTACATTAAAAACATCTGTTTTTGAATCCAAGGTTGCGGTCATGCATTTTTCAAAAAATATTGATATGGGGTCGCACTGTATGCCAAGAACCCTTCGGATCGGACATTTTAAGCTAAGTTTAGAGATCGATGCGTTTCGATATTCTAAATACCAGACAAAAACTGCCGAGTGTCAATTATTTCTAGCTTTTGATAAAAAAAAAAACAAAGTTGGTCGATATGTTTTATTTAGAAAATACAAAAAAATATTTTTTTCCTGAATAAACCATGCGTCCGTGAAGCTATTTACATCAAATTATAGAACGTTTAAAACAACATTTATTGATATGTACCAGTAGTCGAAAACACAAGCGTAACGTGAAAAAAGTTTTTTTCCTTTTAACGGTTTTTTTTAATAATATTTGAAGTTAGCAGCACCCAGAAATCTACTTAGAATGTACAAATTAAGTTGTGCGTCGTCACAAATTCACAAAATTCGTGGAATAAATTTTGTTCAGTACAAAAACAAATTTGGACTTTTCATTCAATCTGTTTTGCCATTTTTGTATGTAGAGTCCACAATTTTTTTTGTGATTTGAGCAAGGTCGTAGAACAAAATTTGTTCAGTACGATGAGTAGACTCCCTAGTTAACGGGTCCTACACCAATTTTGTTACTCCCTGTATAAAATTGGACCAAGAAGAAAAAACAATTACCTACTCAAGCCTATTATTATTATTTTTTTATTTATACATTTATTTCTGGCAACGAGGCCCTCTATTTTTGTTCGAAATAAAGAATTATTATTATTATTATATAACAAATTCAATAATATACATTACCACAAGCTTACGCACATAACTCACACATAAAGACCACTCTTATACGCCGGCATACGAAAATCAAAGACTTTCTTCTTCATTCTTCGATGCACCTGCAGTTAAATGGTTTGACAGTTACTTATCTGGTCGTGGTCAAAAAGTAATTTTAAAAAAAAGTAATGGCAGTGAGATTTTTTCAACTTACCGGCCTGTTGAGCGTGGTGTTCCTCAGGGATCTATTCTGGGCCCCCTCCTGTTTATTTTATACAGTGCTGATATCGTTAAATGTATCCACCATTGTAAATTTCATTTATACGGGGACGATTTACAATTATATATTTCTTTCAAGGCCAAGGATTGTGACCGCGCTGTAGAATTAATTAATGCAGATCTGGATCGCATTCATCAGTGGGCTTGCAGAAATTCACTTCTCTTAAATCCGGCAAAATCAAAGGTTATGGTTTTAGGTTCTGCAAACCAAATTAGCATTATAAGAAGCCACAATCCAACAGTCACGATCGCTGGTGACCAGATACCACATGTTGAAGTAGCACGTAATCTTGGTCTGCTTATGGACAGTCGTCTTCAGTTTGAAGGTCATGTCAGTGAACTTCTTCGAAGTTGCCTATACCGGCTGAAAGTACTTTATCGAATAAGACCACTTATAAGCACCGATCTCCGCATAAAGCTAGTAGATAGCTTAGTACTCTCTAAACTTAACTATGGGCTGACGGTCTACGGTTATTCCACCCAGAACCCACATAACCCCGTACCTCAATAACGCCAATATTTTAAAAATGGAGGGCCGCCTGCAACTTTATTATGCTTCCTTATTGTTTGACGTAATCAAGGCCAAAAAACCTAGCTATTTATACGAAAAACTCACCTGGCGGTATTCCAGCCATCATTATGCTCCCAGAACAACGTCTTGGCAGTTTGTTTTGCCTAAACACAAAACCACTGCCTTTAGGGGTAGTTTCAGATATGCAGCTTCCAAGTGCTGGAATGATATTCCCCCTCCTCTTCGCAGCATCACTTCCAAATTCGGATTCAAAATTAAACTTCGTGAGTGTATTTTAGCGACTCAAAAATCTCAACAGACAGGCTGTAGTTTACCTCCTATATTTTAATTTATATAATTTTATCAATGAATCTACTTTATTTCAATTATTTATTCTCCAATCAACTATTTATATTATATTTAAATCGTATTTCATTGTTAATGACTATTTCACATTGCAATTTAACTGAATTTATAATTAATTACTTTAACTACTTTTATATATTCATGCATATTTTAAACTTGCTTCGCGTAGGCGCGCACGACGTCTGTTATGGTTCCGGCAGAATAACAGCGCTGTAGGTAGTTATCTACCTTCAGCATTATGCTGAGTCGGGACCGGTTCGGAAAGCAGCACATTTGTAATTAGGATATTTAAGTGAGTTTTCTTTTTTCTTTTTCTTGTTATTCTCCTATTTTATTTTATTTCTTGTTTATCTTTTTTTCCTTTGTCATGTTTGTTTGTGTGTACTCAACTTTGTAATGTGTTGTTTTTTGAATAAATGTATTGTATTGTATTGTATTGTATTGATTTTTTTTACTGCGCCTAATGAATCTTTATAGCAAAAACTTAATTAAAATATTGCTAGTCAAAATGTTCAGTCAACTTAACATACTAACGAGTATCTCCGATATCCCACGATATTAACAGTTTCGTTTTTTTGTGACGACGCACAACTTAATCTCTACATTCTAAGTAGATTTCTGGGTGCTACTAACTTCAAACATTATTTTAAAAAAAACCGTCAAAACGAAAAAGACATTTTTCACGTTACGCTTGCGTTTTCGACTAGCTGTACATATCAATAAATGTTGTTTTAAACGCTCTATAATTTGACGTAAACAGCTTCACGGACGCATAGTTTATTCCGGAAAAACATTTGTTTTTTATATTTTCTAAATAAAACATATTGGCTAACTTTGGATTTTTTTCTCAAAAACTAGAAATAATTTACACTCGGTAGTGTTTGTCTGGTATTTAGAATATCGAAACGCATCGATCTCTAAGCTTAGCTTAAAATGTCCGATCCGAAGGGTTCTTGGCATACAGTGGGTCGTCCATTAATCACGTGATGTTTTTTAGAAACTTTTTAGCCCCCCCTCTCCCCTGATGATACGTAGTAAGGTTTTAGGCTACCCCCCCACCCCCAACTCAAAATCACGTGTATTTTTTGGTACAAAATATTATCTTTAAATACAGGTATAATGTAATGTAATTTTTTTTTTTTTTTTTTTTTTTTTTTTATGTGATAAGGAAGGCAAACGAGCAAGTGGGAAATTAAGCACCGTTACAAAAAGTCCAGACAGGCATTAAGATTGCAGGTTGTTTTTACTGCCTGAAGCCGTTTCGAACCTTGGGATGAGTTAAAAATAACTTAACAACACCAGTCCGACGTTTGGAACTTACTCTAGAAATCGCGCATTCAACGAAAAAATAAATACACGTGATATCTTAGTACACCCCTCTCCCCCTTGTGATATTTCGTATTTTTTTCTGAACCCCCTCCCCCCTTTTGAGCATAACGTGTTGTAAATGAGGATTTTTGAAGTGCTAAGTAAGAAAATGTCATCCACTCAATCCAAAAAAAGTAGACATGTACTTTTCGAGGTTCTGATTATGAAAAATGACATCAGTTTTTTAATCCAAGATAGCAGCCGGTTCGATTCCTGGGTGTGTCAAGCGTATTTTCAAAAACTTTCGAATATAGTTTTGCTTCTTTAAAAAAATGAGGGAATGTTTCCTTTAACTAAGATCTCCAGTATTTAAAGTACTTTCCCTCCAGGTGAGGTTACAAAATTCCATCCTGTATCGTTGTACCGTGAGAAAAGCAGGAAGCTCCCCGCGCTCCTACCCGCGCCTCACCCCCTGCACCCCGCAGCTCACCCCCCCCCACCCTGCGCCTCACCCCCCGCGGCACCCATTGCCTCACCCCCACACCCCGTGCCTCACCCCCCCGGCACCCCGTGCTTCACCCCCCGCACCCCGCATCTCGCCCCCCCCGGCACCCCGTGCTTCAAGTCCCCGCACCGCACCCCGGCCTCACCCCCTTCATCCCGAGCCTCACCCCCCACACCCCGCGCCTTACCCCTTCATCTCGCGCCTCACACCACCGCACCCCGCGCCTCACCCCCCGGCACCCCACGCCTCACCCCTTCGCACCCCGCTCCTCACCCCCGCATCGGGCGCCTCACTCGTCCGCACTCCGCTCCTCACTTCCCCCGCACCCCGCTCCTCTCCCCGCACCACGCACCTCGCGCCCGGCCCCCGGACATTGCTCCTCACCCCTCGCATCCCTCGCCTTCACCCGTATTCCTCACCCCACCCCGTACCACACCACCCCGCACACCGCGCCTCACTCCCTGAACGCCACGCCTTTACACCCCAATATTTTGCCCAATTTAAAAAAAAAACGGTTTTTAAAATTGGGCATAGTTATGCCATAACGATCCAACTGACTTTAAAGTAAGTAAGGGATAATGTATAACCATATAATAAATCAGGTTCTAAAACTGAAGCGGGAAATTACAGACCAGTCTCTGTATTACCCGTTCTTAGTAAAGTCTTTGAAAAAATTATGCTAAATCAAATGTTACAACACTTTAATTTAAACAAACTTCTGCATAACCAACAATTTGGCTTCACAAAAGGTCGATCAACTACCGATGCAGGAGTAGCACTTATTCGAAACATCTATGATGCTTTTGAGGAATCACAAGATGCAGTAGGAGTATTTTGTGATTTATCTAAAGCATTTGATTGTGTTGATCATCAAACTTTGCTTCTCAAACTAAAACATTACGGTGTAGAGGATACCTAAACAATAGGTTACAGACAGTCCAAGTAAATGGCACAAACTCTCTCGGCTCTACAGTAAAAATAGGTGTTCCCCAGGGATCTATATTAGGACCCTTTCTCTTCCTTGTTTATATTAATGCCTTACCATTTATGGTGCAACATCGCTCAAATATTGTGTTGTTTGCAGATGACACATCTCTTATTTTTAAGGTAGACAGGAAATATAGCAATATTGACGAAGTAAACAACACACTTTTAGAGATACATAAATGGTTTACTGTTAACAACTTGCTATTAAATGCTACAAAAACGAAAGTTGTAAAATTCAGATTACCAAATGTCAAACAAACTCACGATAGTGTAATATTAGATAGTAATGTTTTAGAATTCGTAAATAGTACTGTTTTTCTTGGTATTACTTTAGATGCTTCCTTACAATGGGGACCACATATAGAAACCCTAGCAGGAAAGCTTAGTTCAGCTGCCTACGCCGTGAAGAAAATAAGGCAACTAACAAATGTAGATACTGCTAGACTAGTCTATTTTAGCTATTTTCATAGTATAATGTCTTACGGCATCTTAATTTGGGGACATGCAGCTGACATAGAAACTATTTTTATACTGCAAAAAAGAGCCATTCGCGCTATCTATCAGTTGCGATCTCGAGAGTCCTTGAGGAACAAGTTTAAAGAAATAAATATCTTAACTGTTGTCAGTCAGTTCATATACGAAAACATCATGTATGTTCGTAAGAACTTAAAGTTCTTTCCAAAAAACAGTGACTGGCATAATCTTAACCTTAGAAATAGAAATAATATTGAAGTTGCTTATTCGAGACTGAGTAAGGTAAATAAGTCGTTCATGGGGCAGTGTATAAAATTTTACAATAAAATACCTGAAAATGTTACAAGTTTATCCGAAAATAAATTTAAAACTTATGTAAAGAAATGCCTGTGTTCAAGAGGATATTATAAAACCATAGATTATGTAAATGACAAAGATGTGTGGACATGTATAGATCCTCCAGCTCATAGCTTTAGTAATAACATCAATTGTAATAGCTATTAAGTTTTTATTTCAAAAAATGTGTTGGGGCGAGTTTCTTTGGGGCTCGACGTTTCTTCTCGCTCCGCTAACACTTCCCGAAACGTTGAGTGTACAAGTTCCGAGTGGTAGGAACTTTGTACTAGGTAGAATAATATGACGATTTAAAAGTATGTGTAAAGCATCTACTTAAATAAAAAAAGATTTTTGATTTGATTTGATTTTGTACTTCATGCCACTGACAAAAAGTACATTATCCCTTAGTTACTTTAAAGTCAGTTGGATCGTTATAGCATAACTACGGCCAATTATCACCCCACAAAACTAAGAAAATGACACCCATATCGATATTTTTCGAAAAGTGCATGGCCGCCATGTTGGATTTCATAATAGATGTCATTTTTTTAACTAGAAAATAACTTAATCCAACTCGGTAATTTAAAATATTATATTCAAGACTTGTTATACAAGTGTGAAAAAAATTCACTTTCAGATTTAGTATGGGAAACTGAAAAATGTTATATATTTTTAGGTTGTTATTTAAATAAGTTACTGAATTACATAAGATTCACTTAAGCTAATTATTATACTAAGAGTTCTGAAGTGAGATTTAAAACAAAAAAATATAATTCTCATAAGTTTATATACCCTGATAAATACCCACTGGGAAGGTATTTATGGGTAGATATTGGGAATATTCCCAATCTACCCGGCACATTGGGTAGATTGCCCATCTATAGGCGTAAATCATCGACGTAGAAACAAATGGACTTCGGGTTAGCGCTCAAAAGTGTCCGAACCAAAAGAGTAGTAAAACGCAAAAAGAGTTGTAATTTCGCGCCAGTCTTCATTTGGTCGGCCGGCTGACTGCGCGTCCAAAATGGCGTACTGCGTCGTGAAAAGTTGTAAAAACTATTCAAGTAAAGTGAAAAAAAACAGGATGGAGTATCATATTTCCGGTAAGTAAACTCTTACTTTGTCATTTTAAAGTATTGTTTTGCTAAGAAACACAGTAGTTTATTTTAATTTGAATTACGCATTTAGTTTGATTTCCATGAACGAACAATCGAACATAACAACTTTGGAACAAAAATTTTATAGAGTCGCTTTTAAGAGTTTTAAGTATAAAGTTTTTTATTAAAATATTTTGTTACTTTTTTCTATTGTTTTTATTACATGAAATATTTTATTTATTTTAGCTTTCCCCGAGATCCTATACGTTGTGCACTATGGAAAAACATTATAACCAAATCGAGACGAGAGGAATACTTTGTTCCGAAAAAATTCCACTTTGTTTGCTCGAATTATTTTCACCCTATATAATTCATATTTAAGCGTGTTTCTGAGTTTGTTATAAAGAAAAACAAGATTCTGCAAAAATAAAAAATACTTATAAAACATAGCCAACAAAAAAATATTATAAGTGAATGCTACTCCATTACTTCTCTGTCTTCACTCGAAGTTCACTCGAAGTTTCGTAAGGTGAAGTACGTTCTAGTCTAAGCTTCGTATGGTGATAAATTGTTGCAAACAAAAATCAACTGTAATGCAATGACACACGATCTAAATGCAAATGTGTTGTTTCTATGCATATAACTACGTGTGTATAGGTTAACTTCGGACGCTTTTTTCGTGAATGATGTACTAGACCCGTCGTCCATTTGTTTCTACGTCGATGGCGTAAATGGACGTTTATTGGGCATTTATTCAAAATGCCCAAAAATGCCCGGGCAAAAACCCATCTCTAATCCTCCTTGCTCTATTTGAATAAGCGCCATTTCCAAACCAAGTACCTAACGAAAATGGCAACACTATTCGAATTTCGTTTCCGGTTATTTTGACGTCTGACGTTTGTTCGGTCCCTACATTCGCTCGTTCATCATTTAGCCATTCATTCATTCAGAAAACTTTCGAAGACGCGAGTGTGGTCGAAGTTCTTAATTTTTGGAAAACTTTAAAAATCATAATTTAACACATTACTTTCTTAATAAGACTGTAATAATTGTGTTTACAGTTCCCTTCAATTGTTTTCTTTCATTTCTACGAGTAGCTTTCACAAGAAAGGCCCATTCGATATTGTTTATGTTCGTAGTTTTGAGAAGTGTTTACTGTTTTCAAGTTTACAAATCACCTGTAGTTTTTGGCAATGGCTTGTACGAAACTGTATTTGTTCGTGGCGTTCCTGTGTGTGGTATCGATAGTTTACGCTTGTAACGAAGCCATTTGTGCAAGTGTGGTGTCCAAGTGTATGTTGACCCAATCTTGTAAATGTGACCTGAAGGATTGTTCCTGCTGCAAGGATTGCTTCAACTGCCTCAGCTATCTCTACAGCGAGTGCTGCAGCTGTGTTGGTAATTGCAACCACAGACTCTTTAGTATAAGTCCTAAACTGAGGTTTTTATTTTTTGTAGCCCGAGGGCCTTACACATACATTTCCAGTCACCAGTTCTTAGTCTAGGTGACCTCTGCATCTTAGAGAGTGACTGATATGCGATGTCGGTACTTACCATATGTATCTAGTCTCAAGGTCCCTGATCCTAAAGTCTACTCTCTTGACCGGATTTATCAGAATCAGAAGTTATCAGTACTATTTCTACGTACTGATATACACTGCAAATATGTTACAGTTTGTTGTATCTGGAATAAAAAGAACAAAAAACAAACTGTTTGAATATTTGGATAAAAATTTAAACTTAAGTTGGTGCATGTTGTTATAATTTGTTCTAGTCATTTTACACTGTTAGTAATAAAAATGTAAAAACTTCCTTACAGACATGTGTCCAAAACCAAATGAGACTCAAACGGTGCTATCTAAGGCTTCTTACGTAGAGGAGCTAAGCGACGGCGTGCCCGGCCTCTTCTCTGCCCTCACTAGTGACCCCGACCCGCAGGAGCGATGGCTTTCATTCACATATCCAGTAGACATTGACTTGGCTGCCTTCAGGCCTGTGCCAGAAAATAAGCTGGTGTATCATCTGCGTAAGTTTGAAAACTATATAGTTTTATTTACTTATTTTACATTGACAACCCATATTTTTCCACTGCTGATGTACTGTATGTATCTTTCCACACCTCGGGAAGGTTAGGCCAAACTCTGCACATGGAGCTAAGTCCAGATTGGTGGATATTGTGGAAAAGTTTTCAAGCTGCCTATAAATAATAAACTATTTTCAATCTGAGTCGCTTTACAGGCTCAAAAGACCTCGACTCGCTTCATTATGAAGTCTCCAATAGGGTGACACATCAATGGATGTGAGCCCTCCAAAAGATTTTCCCCCACACAAAATCTGATAAAAGCCAAGAAGGCTGATGGCAGATGGGCATGCTGCCTATAAGGCATCTGACATAGCTTAACAATTGTCATCCTGTGATAGCTTGACATGACATTTATTTTCTGTATACTTAGTATAATACTTGGTGGTTGGTTGCCGGGACTTGTACCGAGCACACGTCTGTTAAGTTAATTTTACAATTATTACCGTTTTAGAATAGTTTCAACGTTATTTTTGTGATGGAGAAATAGCTGTGATCCCGATTTGAGATAAGCGATAATAAGAAGAGGATTAACTCAGGAGACAGCTCCGTTTTCCGAGTTCCAGCAGCAAACCACCACGTGGAGCGTCTTTAAGTGCCCATCACCCTTAGAGTCGTCACTTTCACTTGACATTGGCGTTTCGCCATTTTTTTTTATTGAAGATTCTCCCATTTTTCACTAGACATTGGCAAAATCACGCTCGGAATGAGATGTGGAATGCCAAATAGAAAAATAGAATAGAATAGTATAATACTTTAGATATTGGATATATATATTTTTTTATTGAAATTTTGATTTTGATTTATTTGAGTTGAATATTTCTTGGTTGATAGTAGTAGTTTTTACTCTTTTTTTACCTATTGGCCCTGTCCTCAGCAAGGTATCCTAAAAGTTGAAGAAAGAAGAACACTAACGTTTTGCATGTATGTACTTTAATTTTTCCAGTATCTTTGATTGTTTGTTTATAATTCGTATCTGATGTTTAATTCAGGGCCCCCATGATACAGGCTGCGCCTAGTGTGGGGACCATAGTATCCTTAATGATAATTTGTATATCGTGTTTTTTGGAAAATAACTTATTTATTATTATTATTAAATAGAGTATGCATGGCCTAATCTTTTCGAGCCATGGGAAGAGATTCGCGCGCGCCCCAGTAGTGGGGACGCTATGGGCTGTTAATTAACATGTTTATTTACCAAATCATTAGTCACAGGAATGAATGTGCTAAAAATATCGCTGTCCATTAAAATAAGTTTAATTTTTAGTAAGGTTTATTAGATTTTTAAGGTTTCGTAATGTAATTATTAATAATAATAATAATATCCGGGACAAATCACACACGGTCAAATCACAATTAAATAGTTTTGTAATGTAATAAATAGTTTTAAATTAGATCAGTTATTATATCTTTTTATTTAAGCTTAAAAAGTAGAAGTTACATCTGATTCCAAAAAGTAAGTACTTTGTTTTTAAGGTAAATTTCCAGTAACAGCAGAATGCTAACGAAACAGTTTGGTAACAGTATAAAACAAACAAATAATCTCTAGTTCATTTCAGTGTAGCAGCTAAATGGATAAGATAAAATTTACATCAAATTCTCACAACTCAATTGAGTGAGACCTCACACAATATCAAATGAGATAAAAACCAAAGAATAAAAAATAAAAGGCCATTAAGTGAATCTCCTGCTGAGAGTCACTGAGTCATTATTGTGGAATGTCTACTCTACCTGCCTGCCCCAGGGGAAGTATTTGATCAACAGTCTTTTGTCTGTGATCTTAAGCTCTGTATTACAGTTTTTTTATAATCTATCTATAGTAACTGTTGATTTTCGTTTTCTGATGGTAAAAATGATAGTGCAAAATTTTAAAACTACATTTGTAACTATGTAGACTAGACTAGTAAACTACACTTTGTGTTCTGTTTGTGTGCTGTTGGTTATTTTAATTTATACATATTTTATGTTTATAATTGGTGACTCAGTTTACTAGTCTAGTCTAGTTTAATCAAGAATCAAATTGATCCTGGAAATATAATATGATATAATAAAATTCAATACTGGTTTGGCCATATAACTTCATTCTAATTTATAGGTTATTTATTATCTACGCCATATCATATATTCCTTTCTTTCATATTATTTAAATATTCATTACTCATCTATCGTTTGCGACGCTCGCATCCATTGTAGTTCCACTCCTTATGAAAATTAATACCCATAAAATATTGTATGTATACCCGCTCTCCCCCTTCTTTTCTCTTAAGTAATTAGAAGGATCAGCATTGCCAAGATCATCGGTTCAGTCATTCATTACAGTACAGTCCATTACATTCCAAATACCAATAAAACGATTCATCCCCTAGTAAATTTATTATTACCTAGATATGTGAAAATAAATTGTTTTTTTTAACTTTTGGTATATAAAATTTAAATTAATAGTTTGTAGTAAATATTGATATGAATGCACTGTTTTCTTTCATTTATCGAATATTGTTCATTTTACTTACAATAGAACACAAAACTAAAACCAGTAACTTAGTAAAGTAGCATGGAGTGCATTAAAAAAATCAGCAAATTACGAGTTGGGCCTCGCTCTATTAGGGTTCCCTATGACCAATTACAGTTTTTACGCGATTCTTATCACTTCAGTCTTTGGTTTTTCTTCCTTACAGAGAGCCTGGACCAGGACTCGGCGCCAGAAACGCCAAATGTGGTCACTTTTAACTGTACGGTAGCGTACATGTCGCAGTGCATGTCCTGCGACAAATGTCGTGCCTCTTGTCGCTCAATGGGCGCCAACAGTATCCGGTAAGAGACCATAATATGTAATACCATTTAAGACCTATTTAAAAAAAATGTGTTTGATGGAGTTTGTTCCTATGCAAAGTGTATTTGTTTGGATATGGTTAAACATGTGAACAAATATGTTTGTCTGACATGCCACCTGTTTCTCTGAACTAGGAATAAGGTCATTATTTGTCTTAATGTCTATGTTCGATGTCTAAATTCAAGTGAATTCGAAATAACAATGATAAATTATTTTGGCCATTTCCAAATAAACACACTTTATTTAGTACAGTCGCGTTTAAAACCTAGACAGCTCCTATAGTTCGTCCGTACTTTAAGTACATAACAGTGAAGAACTTGTGTTTGCAAATTGCAGGTGGTTCCACGACGGATGCTGCGAGTGTGTCGGCGACAAGTGCTTGTCTTACGGCATCAATGAGAGCCGGTAAGTTACGTAACCTCCTTGTAAATTCAAAATTGAAATCCCATTACTGAAAATTATAAGTTGTCGTGCTTAATTTCACCATAGCAAGAGCCAAGATAATATTTTACATACATGAACCTTATATACCTACCTAGATAGGTATCAAAATCGTTAAAAGGATCTGAAAACATACCTTCGCATTGTTTTATTGCTCATACACATGTTTTACAATCTAGGCGTAAAAACAACAAAGAGAGGTCTAGTTTTAACCGTAGTTTGTTGGCATTATTATCAATTTCTCGAAATTGCGTAGCGTATCCGCAACTATAAATATTTCTTCGAAGCACGCTTACGCTGCCGTTGATTTCCGCAGGAGTACTCAGATATAAACAAACAAATCAAAATAGATTCACAAGTGCAAATGAAGCAAACCATATTTATCGAAGCGAAACTGTCAATAGGTAATGTTTTTTCATAGTTTGAAATTGTAAGGTTGTCTGGAAGAGATCGCTCTTTAGCGATAAGACCGCCTATCTGTATAACTTTTATCTTTCATGTTTATGTTTATATTGTATTTTCCTGTCTTGTTGTGCAATAAAGTGTTTTCATTCATTCATTCATTCTGAAAAAAAAAATACGCTCAAGAAAAGTTCGGACATTACTATCTTTCTTTACCTATCTACCTCAAATATTAAGTATCTAAGTCAAATGCAAGGTGTAGTGCAACACAAACATAACCAGTTTGTTAACGATGCGACAAACGAAATTCCTTCAAAGTGTATTTCATGTTTTACTGGTAGCGGTAATATTTCCGTGCTCGACTATACTACCCTTTATCGGCCAAGCATACAGCTCGTCATACCGCACAGATGCGAACTACACTCGCCGCACCTGCTAGACACAAGGCCGCCCTCTCGACTATTAGCGCTATTAGCATAATAGATAGATTTATCCACCATCCCGCTAATGCGCGGCAGTACGAAGCGTACAGGTGGTGCCCATTAGTTATAAAACGAAATGTGTCAGTGATCATCGCACGTGTCCTATTACGGCTTTGTTTGACTAGCTTGAATAGGATTTTTTTTATGTGATAGGTGGCAAACGAGCAGACGGATCACCTTAGGATAAAGGAAAATAAATAGGTTTAATGAAATAAAAGTATCTGCAATATTATTAAAGAATAGAAAATAAATACTTTATGCTCTCACAATATCATTAGAATATTGAACTGAGTAATGCAAATCAGTGTACGTAGAGGAAAAGTTATATATTATTAACAAAAAGATGATATATTTCATACAATCATCGTGTTTTACAAGATAAGTAATAGCATATAATACGTAGATGAAGAACTGATTACGTCTAATATATACATATATGAATACTGGAGCTCAGTGCTTATTTTCTGCGATACTCAGGGTTCCTCTGGAAAAGTTAAGCAGATTAATGACTCTGTACAATCCACAGTTAATGCGACCACAACAAATATAATTTTATATTAAAAATATTATCTATCTATCTAAAAAAATAAGAAACTTTCGGATAAAAAAACATAAATGACAAACTGGCTTATACAGGTGTAACAAAATTGGTGTAGGACCAGTTAACTGGGGATTCTACTCATCGCACTGAACAACTTTTGCTCTACGACTTTGCTCAAATCGCAAAAAATTCGGACTCCATACAAATTGATCATCTATTTTGCCATTTTTGTATGGAGAGTCCAATGTTTTTTTGCGATTTGCGCAAGGTCGTAGAGCAAAAGTTGTTCAGTACGATGAGTAGAATCCTCAGTTAACGGATCCTACACCAATTTTGTTACACCTGTGTATAGGCTAGATGACTGCTAATCATTTCAGTTACTTTTTGTCATCTGTCAAGAACGACATTTTGTCTTAAAATGTTTTAAAACCTAGACGTAACGTGGTAGTTTTTCAGGTCATTGATGGACTCATTTTGTGATTTTTATTAATAAAAAATGAAAGTTTTGATGGAAAACAAAACATACATGGTTTTTTGAACTTTTAATAGGTCCTACTGAAACTATTGGAGTAGGAGAGCAATTTAGTGAACTTCAGCTCATAATTTATTTTTGATGCAGTCCTCTAGCCTATTCGTAGTAAACTGGTGCTGCAAGCTCCCGCCAAAATAAGTTACCACTGTTAAAATAAACTCTTGTTACTCCCAGATGCCTGGCGTGCCCCGGCGGCGCGGGCACGGGCGCCGCTGCCAGCAACGCGATCGACGAAGACCTCAGCTACGACGACCTGGACTACGGCGAGGATGTCGATGCCCAGTCAGTCTAACCTGTATCGATATCGATACAGTGGTAGGTTAGGTTATCGATACTTGCCTTCTAGTTTTTTTAGCATCAAAGCGTCGATGATATGCTTGGACCTTAACATTGATGTTGACGCTCAGTCAGTGTAATCGGTATCGATATCGATCAGGTAATCGACACTTGCCTCTCAGTCTATCATCTGTCAATGCTCTTACGAACAGGAGGATTTTTAGTCATCTGATATCGTATAAACACCTGGTGGGATGTTGTCGAATCGTAGTCTAACGGGTATCGATATAATCTCGATAGTACTGTTATCCACATATAATTCTCCTTTGTGCTAGCTATCGTAGAGTTGAATGTCGTTTAGCCAGCGAAATATAATCTCAAGCAAAAACAGAAATCAAACAGTCATCACTGTCAATTTATTATCTAATAATTTTTTCTACATAAAACTTTTTTACTTTCAATAGCAGTGTATCGATGGTTCATCTGTGTTATTATTGAATTGAACAATGATCATTTGATTCTGCTGATGCCAGTTACTTGTTTTTCTTTCATCTAATTCAGCTACCTAGACTCCGAGAGGATATCAAGGCGTAATCCGTGTAACGGGTAATGGGTATCAACTCGATGGGTTGGTTATCGATAATTCGACATCTCTCTTTCTCTATACTTAACATCAACATAATAAAAGAAACTAGATATGGACGGGGCTCTTTTGACATTTTAAAGCGAAACCTTAAAATCGATAAGCCGGACTTTTGCTGGTGGCCCAGAAGAGCTGACAGAATTCAGAACATTAATAGTTAAATAGTTTTGCCAACATTTGTTGCAAATATTTAAAAAAGGGAACTTGTTTTTCATTCAATTGAGCTATGAGTTTCAAATGTTTTATTGAGGATACTATTCCAGATGTAAAAGTATATAGTCATAAGATTCGAAATACCTTAAAGTTCTTCCATAGTTTATAGTCATTTTATAGTACAGTAGACATAGTTATAATCTGGGACGATTTCAGTAGTTATTGTTTCTAAGTAACCAGTGATTATACTCATTATAGAGACTGCAAGTTGTGTTCTAGTTATATACGAAATTGGCATGGTTTAAAACAAAAATGGGACTAAATTCTTTTTTAAACTCTTTGGAAGCATGCAATATATCATACATTAGATACGTAATCTAAAATATTTTTTATTTATGAATGTATTTTTGGGTGTAGTGGGATTTTATTTATTCTAAAATGATTAAAACGGTTTTTTTTTTATTTTTTTTTTGTATTTTGAAGTTACGTAATTACTAAGTCTTCCTTTCCGTCCTTTAATTGGTATAGTATGTCAAAATTGTTTCTGCTATTTTATTATATTATTTAGATTTAATGAGTATTATTAAAATATTAGTTTTAAATTAGTATTTGCTAAATTGCTTTTATCAATATTGTGTTGTCAAATATGCCATCAACGTCTCCAAGTGCCAAACGTGTTGCTTGTACAAAACTTTGCCATTATTTTAGATAACTTATATAATTTGTGCACTTTTTGTATTAGCTATGTGTAAAATTAATATTTTTAATGAAACCTTGGTAAGAGAAATATAAATTAAAAACATCAAGGGTCTTAAATATAATTGACCACTCTAATTCAATGTTACAATTGTTTTGACTATGCATTTCTCAAATCTGAATAAAAATCTTAACAATATTATGTACTTTTCAGTATATCAAAAAAGTAATAAAAATATTTATTGACACGCTGCTCGTAACGATTAATTTTAATGTCAAGTACATAACGTTAATAAATATTATTTTGAAAGTAGCTAATACAAAGTGTATTGATATAGCTTAAGTATTATAATCACAAACTGATAAATACGTAACAGAGATCTGATAGAATCTCGTCAGAGCATTCGCCATTTATTGCTAAGTGCCTTTTAGATATTTTTACATTCGACTACTTATTTTTTTATTATATTTTTCTAAGTATTTTAAATAGAAATAAACGATGATTTTTTATAAGACTTGACTGTTTCACACTCCAGCGTAGACCCAAACCTCACGAAGAATCATATAAAATGTAGACCTTTTTGGAACTAGTATTACTCGTAACTAATACCTATTTGTAATCGCCAGACTTTTAGTCGGTGAAAAACGTAACACTTTCCCCAAGAAACTTATGTTATCAAATCGAAAGAAACTGTATTTCAATACGAAGTTTATTAATCGACTGATCTGTTCAGCGTTATGTTAAAAAAAAGTCGATTTCGGCAAGTCATTCTGTACACGCAGACGCAGAACCTATTATGGTTTTTCATAAAATGTCACCCTTATTCTCTAATGAGCGTTTCTCACTGCACCGGCGGAGGTGATCGCCTACCATCGCCTGTGCTGGTTAGCGGAAAACTATTGGGTTATTCCTCACGAGCCTGTCCACGAATGGGGACAAACATAACTTTAATTTTATTTGTCCCTGAATTTTAATGTGAGGACAAACAGGAATTTTAAAGTTTCGTTTGTCCTCTAAAATTATTTTTATTAGGAATTCAGCTCTTATACGTTCTAAATAATATTGAAACTGCCATAAAACAATTACTATTCATATATATTTCATAGATTTATGCTTCTCCGATTGAAGTGCCGATGTCGGCTGGCCAGTGGAAAAAAGCCCAATCTGTGCGCGTCACCAGAGACAAGATTTATCCCCGTCGGTTTTTTTTTAATGTATGTTCACCGATTACTCGAAGACGCCTGAACCGATTTGGAAAATTCTTTTTTTGTTTAAAAGGATATACTTCACAGGTAGTCCCATATAAATTTTATCGAAATCGCTTCAGCGGTTTTTGAGAAAATCAACAAAAACATAGCAAAGTTGGAGTTGTTGCGATTGGAGTCGGTTGTTTTTTAACCGACTTCAAAAAAAAAAGGAGGAGGTTCTCAATTCGTCGGAATCTTTTTTTTTATGTATGTTCACCGATTACTTGAAGACGCCTGAACCGATTTGGAAAATTCTTTTTTTGTTTAAAAGGTATACTTCACAGTGGTCCCATATAAATTTTATCGAAATCGATTCAGCGGTTTTTGACAACAAAAACATAGCAAAATTGGAGTTGTTGCGATTGAAGTCGGTTGTTTTTAACATATTCAGCGTGGTCAATTATAACGTATTCAGCGTGGTCAATTATTCTACGGCATCGCTCATAAAACTTACTGCTAGGGGTACTTTGAAGGTGATCACAAACTAAAACACACCCACCCGCCTAAAATATTTATATCGTAAGAATATAAAAACGAAACTATAAATACTCTGCTCGAGCAATTCGGACTTGGCCAAACGGTCATTCATACATACATACATACATAATCACACCCTACTCATAATAAATCAACATTACTTGATATTTTATTTCTTATAACATTAAATAGATATTATAATCAGATCCAAGTGAAAAATGTATTCTCGGCCCTATGCACAACTAAGTGTCAAGGACCTTAAAAAGAAGAAATAATGTATAGTTCAATCAAAAAAAGCAAAACGCAAATAAACTTACTATGGAACTGACATATGTCAATATCATCTGCATACTATGTTTGTTTACCTTTTGCTTTTTTTTGATTGGAATGAACTATAATAAAATCCCATGCAAACTGGACCTCGTGTTTGGAGTATGACCTAACCTTCCCAAGATATGGGATGAAACCCAGTGCCTATGTAGTGGGGATGATATGGGTTGATAACGGAAAAAATACAGTAAATAAGAACAGTATTTTTCTTTCTTTTGGTAGTTTATATCTTAATCTTAGTTGCACAGATAAACATACAAAAGATAAGTTCTTCGGTAATCGGTACTTACCTATATCTCTATTAATCTAAGATATGTGATAGATTTACCGTATAAACATTCGCTGGGGCATAGATAGTGGTTATTACTAGAGATACGAGTATACATACCATTTGGCAACTTCTGTAGTCGGTGTTATCGACAAAGTTATTTGTCTTTTACTAAAATAATCGAATCAATTTTTCAAAATAGTCCCCTTTCGGCCCATAAGATCCGTTTCCCAAATCATCCAGTATGTTCAAAACTTCCGTTTCCCAAAAAATCCAATTCCTAAAATATACAAATCCCATAACATTATCCGTCTTCTAAAACATCCGTTTCCCAAAACATCCGTTATAATAGGAAATAAGAAAAAAGCATCAGAAACTTTTTACGCCACATATTGTAAAAGTTATCATACAAGGAAACAATGCATGTCGCATTACACTGAAGATTCACTCTCAGCTATGGCAGTCGAGTGATATAAAGAAAGAAAGAAATTTAAAAATGAAAATTTGTTAAAAAAAGCGCCAATTATCTCTCAAGAGGTTTTGTAAATCGTTATTATTACTTTACGATACAGTATATAATTAATTAACAATCTTGCACCTTGTTTTTTACAATTACAGTAAGTATTATAATTTTAAATTACAAAAAAAAACCGTTTTCCATAATTCCTATCTATAAACAAAGCTTACGCGAAAAATTTGCACACACAAAGCTTAATGATAGAACGATAGCTGATAAATATGATAACAAATGATCTGGGTTGGCACAACCAGAGACAAGCACAACTTACTTAATTCGGCATTTAAGAAAGGCAAATTTTTAACTGTGTTTTAATTTTTAAGTATGTATTTACAATTTATGCAAACGAAGTGTCTCTAACTAATTAACCTACTGCATACCAGAAAAATGACTACACTACAAATAATCTACTTGAACATCTAAACATGTTCTACTACAAAATATTTAAAATTACTCAAAATAACATTATCATTTTTATCTAATTCAACTCTAACATCTAGCTGACACATCAGATATACTGTTTTCAAAACTAAAATAATAATTGTATACCAAAAATACTGACTTGCACACTAAATTATCCAAACTTACAACGGAAATTCTAAAATTGATTTCAAAAATTGCATAACAATAATATATGTTTCTATCACCAAATTACATTCCACAAATTTATTATTCATACAACTAAAAAACTTATCACTTATCTTAATTCCTTTTTGTTCATCTGTTTTATTGAAAATCTGTCCTCTCTTTATACGGTCCGGAAATAACTATAAAAATGTGCTGGGCACATGCAAAAAGAACATACAGTGTCACGTGGAATGGCTTGTCAGCAAAAATAAGTAGAAAACTATGCTACAAGATATTGATGTCTTACATTCTGCCACATCTCTAGATGTGTTCAACTCTGCGTTGGCAGCGTTTCTAATAAAATACTCCGAGCAAAGAGATTTCATAACATACTTCAAGAAAGAATGGGTATGTCAAAACTCAAACTGGTACCTTGGTTCTTCGCAAGGATCTCCTGTTACCAATAATGCGCTTGATTCATTTAATAGAACTATAAAAGATTGCCATACTTTACGTGAACGTTATTCGTTGTCCAGATTTCTGGTTGTTGCCACAGATATGGCGAAAGAATGATCTGAAACCTTTCAGTTGGAATCATTTTCCAATTCTCCTTCGATTGAGCTCAAAAATTGGACCCTAGGCTACCATGGGCGAAGTCTGACCGAAAAGTAGAGGTCTTAAAGGCAGATCGTATAAAAAATACCTATTTGATCACAGTTCCAGGGCAGGAACCATTCAGTTCGGACAAAACTGGAATTCATTCGACGAATACAAGTTGCTTTTGCATATTGGATGGTTGTATTGCCCATAGACAAAACTGAATGGAAAAATGGTGAATGTAACTGTCCGCAGTTTTTTAAACACTACATTTACAAGCATATTATAGGACTTGCGATTAGGTTGAAATACGCCACACCGCCTGCCGAAGCTAAAAACATTCCAATCGGCATAAAGCGAAAACGCGGACGTCCAGCTAAAGCAAAACCTGCCTTGATCATACAATAAAAAGTTTATTTGTCAACAAAATTTTAGTTACCTAACTTTGCTGCAATGTTTAGTGTTTAATAAGATGAAACTTAACTATTTTATTGTGTACTTAATTAGATAAATATGACTGATTAAATAGTGTTTTATTTAAAATAACAGATTTACTTAAAAGTTTAATAGGTGATGGGTTTCAATAAAATAGATAACATTTTTTATTGTGACTCAAAAAAATATTAGTTTTACTTTAAGATAACAGATGATCACACGGTTTATTAGTGTTGCTTCATTTAATAAACAGTGTCCAATCAAGTTTATAATACAAAATTATAAACTTGATTGGACAGTTTGTATGGAGAAGCCGATTTTTTCTTTCGTTTCCTGAAAAATGTTTTTGTGGAAAGTTGTTTAGTTTCGTCTACTGAGCAAGCCCTTAAAGTTTTCGGAAACCTGTCCCTTACACCCTGTATAGGTGTTTATAAAATATTTTTCAGGACTCGTACTGGGGTTTCTTGGAGATTGGGTTTAAAAAAGATTTTTGTGTGTAAATAAATCAACACAAATTGAAATTCAAAATTAGGTGCTTACCTAAGTTTTGAAAGTTCAACTGAAACAAATTATCTCAATAATTAATTTACATCCATCAAATTCTGACTATATCCAAGGGCTTTCATGGAAAACGTAAATTGCCTTATAACCTTTTATTTTACCTTTTATTTAAATTGGATTGCAATAAGATATTGTTTCGGAGATTTCACAGCAAATATGTTTTTGCCAGTTGTATGTTGCTTTCAAAATGAGATGGTCCGTCGAGCCGGATCACATTTAAAAAGGGTAAAAGAAAGTTACGCACGATATCATGTGTAAAATTTTATGTGTGTGATTAAGACATCGTTCTTACTAATTATTGCTAAGATTAAGATAAATTACTTTAATTAAGTGGTGTTATTTAGCTGCTTTGTGTTAATTGCTATCTATTTACTTCTGTTGACTTTACCATGAAGCAATTATGGAATGAAGTATTGAATAAGTAGTATGATATTTGATAAATAAGTAGGTACTTCGGCTGTAAACTTCAATGAAAATATTTGGTAATGTTACCTACTAGATGAACAGACTCAAATCGTCAAACTAACTGCACTCAGTCCAGTCTGAATTATTTGTGTATTATTTATAGTGGGCAAATCAGCTGATGTCGGTCGCAGCGGCCGGCGCGGCGCGCGCAAGTCGCGAGCCGGCGCCCGCGCAGCTAGCACACACGTGGCTGCGGCCCGCGTTAACGCACTCGCATACACCGCTACATCACTCAAAAACACGGCCCAAAAGCCGCCTTGACCGGTCTTCGTGGCATACAAAAATTCTTTACTTGCATAACTTTGAAACTGAAGCAAACGTGTTAAAAGTAACCCTAAATTAAATTTAAAAAAAAACTGTTTAAAACGAAATCCAAAAGTAGAAGTGGGTGAAAAAACAAAATAAATAAAAAAATTATGTTATGAGTTTTAAATGTCACTGATGTATATTGGACTGTACGGTGAGGAGATACGGTGCAAAATGCGGAGTGACGTGCTGACTCCGAGTGAGCTGGAGGGAACGGACTACCTCCTGTCTTCCACCATGCGGCTCGAGGACAGCTTTCTGCAAATACTCGGTGAGTGTGCGCTGGCGTATTTACCTTGTGATAGACGACTGATATGGCAACGCGAGTGTCGTTCAACCTCCTTGAAATGCATGCAGTTTATTCAGGGGTTAAAACGGTCAACAGAACTCGTATACGGACAAGAAACAAATAGGAATAGACAAAAATTATTGATATGAAACAAGTGATTGCCACTTCTGCTCAGCGCACTGAATACTGAAATATTTCAAATCCATAATAGTTTAATTCATTGAAAAATAGTTTAGAAGTTTCATAATGTAGCACTGAGAAATTTTGAAGTCCATTATGAGGTACCATGGGTTCTTGAACGAAATTTCAGGCACAGATTACAGGGAATATTTGTAAATAATCCGAAAGTTACGCCAACGTATAACAAGGCAGTTTTCCTCACTAAAGACCAACCTGCCCGGCGGTGGTGCGGCCCCTCGAAAGGACTCAGCTGGTTACCTCCATTGGTCCCTGAATCCGGCCCATCTGCTTTGTCCCGATGTGCTCTAAGATGTGTCGGATTAACCTCATATATATGCGAGTAGGTGCCCCTTGTTGCCAAGCTCTTCGTCGAAATACAATTCTACCACATAAAGAGACATAGAAATCTTAATAATACTTATATATAATAATAATTATTATTTAGATTTATATGTAAACAGTAAAGTTGTCAGACACATATTTACATACACTTAGGTACCTACTCATACATATTTTATCATGAATGATTAAGCGTTTTTAAAACTCGATAGTTCCTTCCAAGCGATATAGGCATAGTTTTAGGTATAGTTTTATTTTATACAGGGTGTAAGGGACAGGTTTCCGAAAACTTTACGGACTTGCTCAGTAGACGAAACTGAACAACTTTCCACAAGAATGTTTTTCAGGAAACGAGAAAAAAATTTCGTTTTCGGAAACCTGTCCCTTACACCCTGTATAATTGTAAAGAGATGCTAGCCTTTTCGTTACATTACAAATAATTAACAGAAATCTGAATTTAATGATTTAACCAATCCTATGTTTTTCATATTGTTTGACGGCAGGTAAAAAACATATAATTTAATAATACGGAAATTTCAAGGTTGCAAACTTACAGTAGTACTTACCGGTACGTTTTTGTATGGCGAATGTTTTCAATACTCAATTAAGTACTTACCTATAAAGCAACAAAATCCTCATTATCAAAATAATGCCCTCCAAGGTGATTGCAGCGCAATATTTGGTAATGAATGGTAGAAACTACGAACCTTGCAAGTCTACTAATCTCTGTAATCTTGCTATACGAGATATGAAGAAGCTTGAAGTAGCCATAATTATGTTCTCTACGGCGCTGCCTCATTCTGTGCATAATATAGTAGATGGTTTAAGTTAAGCAGTATAATAGTGGGGGTTAAATTTCGTCAGAGAAGATTTGGGATCTAAACTAAACAGCGCCCGTTGAACTTGCTGTGATGCTTTGATTCCATATAAACTCATTTTACAATGTTCAGTTTTATATCTTCAATGGTTAGGACTCAGTCGGTCACAAAGAAAAAGTAAAAGATAACATTCATCTTTTACTTTTACTACAAACATTTAAGTTATTACCTGTTTTCCCGGCTGTCAGCAAATTATAGTAATATTTTTCAAGTATAAGCATCTTAACCGTTAAGACTTTCAATATCTAAGTGTATTATGTATATCTACCAATAAAATACAGTAAAAAAATTGTGCACTAGTAGGTATGAAAAGATCTAAAGGTCGACACGACATCAGTGTAACACAATATTAATAGAAGTTTAACAGACAGCAATAACCTAACTTAGGAACCCTCCAGAACATCTTTTAATATAGGTAAGTAGAGTGCGTCACCCAGTGACTCTTCATTTTCAATATCGCTTTCACGTGTTATATGAATCCATAGGCCAATCGTTATCAGAACAAAAACAATGTGTGTGGTCACTATCACAAATAAATCGAAGTAGGATTTTTGTCGCTCGGCGGCCCCATCAAATCATATCAAATTCTTATGAAAGAAGTAGGGGACTGTTCATTTATTTTGTAAGACAATTTTAAACACTTTCCGCCCCCCACCCCCTCATCCCCCTAAAAAATAAGACTTGGTTGAACCCCCTTTCAGTTCAACCGCTCCCCTTTCAATCTTAAGATCAGTATTTACCAAAATTGCAAAGTACCTAGGTAAAATATATAACGCGTTGCTTTGTGTTATAAAAACGCCCCTTAGTGACATATAGTGCACTCCTTATTTAAATCAAAACTATAGCCGTTAAATTAACTGCAAACTCTGATTTCGGAAGCGGAGTACGAGATCGGATTTAGTAACACCTCGTAGAGCAAAAGATTTAATCCGAATTAAATACAGGGAGTTTGAGATTTTAAGGGGTTACTCAGAATTACGTATCCGCTCTTCTATTTTATTTTTTTCAGATTCCCATACTAAATCTGAATTTAAGCTGCATTTCCACCGGGGAGGCGAGGAGGGAAGAGAATTTTAAATTGTATGGAAAAAAATAAATTCTCTTCTCGCACATCTTCGGTGGAAATAGTCTGGATGGGCGAGGATGGGAGGGACGATAACTTTAATTTTTTCTTATTTCCACCGGCCGGCACACAGTGTATTAGAAACCGTCATTTTGTCTCACCTTGATTTTATTGCAAAATACAATAGTTAGTATCATTTCAAACATCAGAGTAAAACTCCGAAATCGCTACGACTTTTAGTTTTTCAGGAAAAAAAATTCAAAGTTTGCCCATATCCGGGTTATGAAATACTAAAAAAAATTCTTAAAAAAAAATTCAATTAGTTGCTTCGATTTCAATTACACCAATTAAATAAACATATAAAACCAACATCTTTCCACAAGTTTTTGTACACTTAATTGTATTGTATAACGAGATATGAATTTATTTCTCATTTTCAGTTTTTTTTTATGCCACTATAACGCCGTATTAGAAGTGAATTAATTTATAGGACGATAGTTTAAACAAACCTTTATCAACAGTATTAAAACCGCAATCTAATTCCGCGTTATACGGAAGATACAAAGGATTTAATATTTTTTTCAGGGTTGTCACTTTTTATATCCGGATGCCGGAATATTTTTCATCCGTATATACAATAGTTTATTTACAATTAAATTTATTAACATGATTGATTATAATTGATTTCATTGATAATTGCCTAAAACTAGTAAAACATTTCTATTTTTATTTATTTATTTTATTGTTTTTATTTTAGCCTAGTCTTCGTTGGATAAGACAAAATTTCAATATCATCGATATCCATGTAACATGTAACATTTAATCGAAACATACCAAAAACATAATAATTTAAAAAAATCAGAAACCCACTTGCGCATAAAATGATCTTAAATAAGAACTGAAAAGAAGAAAACAAGTCCAGTAGTCTAGAATTCTGTTAAGTGCGGAACATAGTAACTAACAGTCGAGACCCATTAAAAATCAAGACCGGCTCCAATCTTCCCAATAATATGCCCCACTGTTAAAGTTACTTTATTCCGTCCGTACTTAACATAATTTTATACTACTAGCCTTGTTTCCTTCTTTTCAGTTTTTATTCAAAGATCACTTTTTACCCAGTTGTTTTTTTATTCTTCAAATTATTATTATTTTTACACTTTTAGTTAATATAGTAAGTATTATTCATTTGACTTATGAAACGCTTATATTTTTTCAGCCCACACATTAAAACGCATAAAATCTGCTATTTAGATTTTTTAAGAATCCTATGTACCCATCAATGGCGAGTACATCACTCACCTTCGATTTGCTGACGATATCGTGATTATGGCTGAGACCTTGGAGGACGTAGGCGCAATGCTTGAAGGACTCAGTAGAGTCTCCCAACAAGTGGGTCTTAAAATGAACATGGATAAGACGAAAATCATATCAAACGTCCGTGTTACACCCACTCCTCTGAAGGTTCGAGACTCTACACTCGAAGCTGTTGACGAATATGTATACCTGGGACAAACAGTCCAGTTAGGTAGGTCCAACTTCGAGAAAGAGATCAATCGTCGAACCCAACTCGGCTGGGCAGCGTTCGGGAAGCTTCGCAATATCTTCACGTCCAAAATACCGCAGTTTCTTAAGACTAAAGTGTTTTACCAGTGTGTGTTGCCAGTAATGACATATGGATCCGAGACATGGTCGCTTACTATGGGCCTCATAAGAAGGCTCAAAATCACCCTAAGGGCGATGGAGCGTGCTATGCTTGGTGTTTCCCTACGTGATCAAATCAGAAATGAGGAGATACGTAGGAGAACTAAAGTTACCGACATAGCTCTCAGAATCGCTTGACTTAAGTGGCAGTGGGCAGGGCACATAGCTCGTATTGAATTATTTTTTTAAGATTTTTTTTTAATATTTCATGACCCGGATATGGGCAAACTTTGATTTTTTTTTCCTGAAAAACTAAAAGTCGTATCGATTTCGGAGTTTTACTCTGATGTTTGAAATGGAAATAACTATTGAATTCTGCAATAAAATCAAGGTGAGACAAAATGACGGTTTCTAACACACTGTGCGGCAAGGCGAGGAGGGAAGAGAATTTTAAATAGGATTGGAAAAAATAAATTCTCTTCTCGCACATCGTCGGTGGAAATGGACCGACGCGATTTCAATTCTCTTCACTCCACTCCTCGCCTCGCCTCGTCGGTGGAAATCTCAACGCACTTTTTTTAACATCCTGTATATGAGTTACTTAGGTATAATTTCATAATAGAACAATTTACTGCTAGTTTTATGCCATTCAGTATCTGAGAGCTTTGATTATTTACTAACAGTAAATAATCAAAGTCTGAGAGCTATCATTGAGGTCGATCTTTATGTTCGATTTCTACAAATACGATTTATCAAAGCAAAACGCTACACCGTAACCACTGAAGTACTTGTATAAATAGCCTAAGCCTTAATTACACGTGATTGGTGCACGCGATGCCATGAACGGTGCATATACTGCGGAGGATGGATGACACTTCTGAAGTAGACATGGGCGCGCCGCCGCCGCCGCCGACTCTTTCGAAATTCACGCCGACCAGACCAAGCAACAAGCAATTTTGGTTAAATTAAAGATGTGGACTATGAGAAAGCCTTTCATTCAATCGAGACTTGGACTGTGTTACAATCTCTCCAACGGTGCCAAATTAACTACGAAGTTATTGAAATTTTTGTAAAACGCTACTATGCCGGTCCACCTCCAGGATCAGAATTAGAAAAGTATATGGCTGCAGTGAGGAGTGACACCAGGAGTGAGAGAGACGTTATATCCAAAACTGTTCACCAGTGCCCTGGAAGATGTTTCCTAGCTTATGGACTAGAGAGGACTCAACATCCAAGGCGTACAATAACCACCATCGATATGCTGATATCTTGGAAGACCTATGCAGAATTCTCAATGGCCTCAGCAGATCATCTTAATAAGTGAACACCGGTATCAATTTCGTTTCACACCCATTTCTCTGAAGGTTAGAGACTGCACTCGATTGTTAATGAATATTTATAAACATATATTCCTGGGACAAACTCAACTATAGATAAAACCAACGGTGGATAGGTCCAACTTCGAGAAAGATATCAATAATCGAATCCATCTCGGTTAGGCCACGTTTGGGAACGCAGTATCTTCAGGTCCGAAACACCCGAAATACTGCAGTATTTCTAGACCATATTGTCGGCAAGTTAATCAGAGTGTGTTTCCAGTGAATAAATTTGGAACTAAGACATAGTCGCTTACTATGTGCCTCATAAGAAGGCTCAAGGTCAAGGTCACTCAAATGACGATGGCGCGTGCTATGATCGAAAATTCTAAATTAGGAGGAGAGCTAAATTAAATGACACAACTCATAGAATCGCTAAACTGAAGTGGCAGTGCAGTAAGCAGAGCAGAACACATAACTTATATAACAGATGACCGTAAGGGTTAGAGAGAGCAGGGGACTCGGCATTAACATCAATGGCGAGTATATCACCCACCTTCGATTTGCTGACAATATCGTGATCATGGCTGAGACCTTGGAGGACCTAGGCGCAATGCACGATGGACTCAGTAGTCTCCCAACAAGTGGGTCTTAAAATGAACATGGACTAGACGAAAATTACGTCAAACGTCCTTGTTACACCCACTCCTCTGAAGGTTGGAGATTCTACACTCGAAGTTGTTGACGAATATGTATACCTGGGACAAACAGTCCAGCTAGGTAGGTCCAACTTCGAGAAAGAGATCAATCGTCGAATCGAACTCGGCTGGGCAACGTTCGGGAAGCTTCGCAATATCTTCAAGTCCAACCTACCGCAGTGTCACAAGACTAAAGTCTTTGACCAGTGTGTGTTACCAGTGATGACATATGGATCCGAGACATGGTCGCTTACTATGGGCCTCATAAGAAGGCTCAAGGTCACCCAAAGGGCGATGGAGCGTGCTGTGCTTGGTGTCACAACGTGATCGAATCAGAAATGAGAAGATACGTAGGAGAACTAAAGTTACCGACATAGCTCACAGAATCGCTAAACTTAAGTGGCACTGGGCGGGGTACATAGCTCGTTTAACAGATGGCCGTTGGGGCAGTAAAGTTCTTGAGTGGCGACCACGCACCGGATGACGCAGTGTGGGCAGGCAGGCCTCCAACTCGGTGGACCGACGACCTTGTGAAGGTTGCGGGTAGCCGCTGGATGCGAGCAACATAGGACCGGTCGGTGTGAAAAGCCTTGGGGGAGGCCTTTGTCCAACAGTGGACGTCTTTCGGCTGATAATGATGATGAAGGGTTATCAAAGTTCTCGAATGGCGACCACACACCAAAAGACACAGCATAGGCAGACGTGTCACTCGGTAGACTGTCGTGATAACTTGTAAAGGTTGCGGGCCGCAGGCGTACGGGCAGCGCAAGACTGGTTGGCGTGAATATCTAGGGTAGTTCTGTAGCAAATTGTAGAATTCTTTTGCTAAAGATGAATTATTATTTTTAATACCTTTTCAATTCGCAAATAAAATTTATTTATTTATATACGTAGAAAAATGTGTCTGTCTTATTAACACTCTCAAAAATAATAAAGGTCCAAATTGGTCGGCGCTGCCACGCCGGCAAATATAAGGTCGGCGCCCATGTCTATTCTGAAGTTAATTACCTATCTATATCTAGCTATACAGTGTGTAACAAAGTGTGCAAATGAATCCTCTTTTCATTGCAACCAAATATTGGTACTAAAATATTATTGATCTTTGGCCACGTTTCTTAAAAGTAACTACCCTTTGCCCAAGGGCATCGCCAAGGGGCGGCAGGAGAGGGGGGGCAGCTGCCCCCCTAGAGATTCAAAAAGTGTAGTCAACAAAGTTTACAAGTTTTATTTATTGTACAGTCAAGACATCGTGAAGCTTTACACATAGGACTTTGTAACGTTCGTCCTTATTACAATCGCCGTAGAGATAAGACTCTCACTAAAAGCTTAATGTGCTCTTCACTGTACCTACCTACGATTCATACTTTTTTCATACTCCACATATTAATTTGCCCCCCCCCTAGGCCATCGGCTGGCTTCGTCGCTCTTGCCTTTGCCCAAGTCGCTTCGGCATCCCTGTAACTCAGCTTCAAGGGCAAACTGGGGAGCTACGTACCACTTATGCCTGCTTAACAAATCTACCCCTCCTCTTCCCTCCTGGGCCTCATATGTGGAAGAGATCCCTGATCCATGGACCAGCAGCACGATATTGGTTGCTAACGCCCACGAGAACATCATCGCTAATTAATTATTCCTACATATTAATATTTTTTATGTAAATTCCTACTTATTTTGTTTAAAACTAGTTTGTTTTTAACAGCACACATAATACATGAAACCGGTAAATTAGGCTTTGACGTCCATGTACGTGGCAGGTACGTTACTGCAATATAAAAACGAAAAACTAAATGTTTTGCTTGACCGTAAATAACCTTGAATGAGATGCCAAGATTACATCTAAATATATCATCGTAATTATTGAACGATACTATTACTACAATCTACAAATAACATCAGTGGTATGTATTATTTTGATCTACTTATCTCATATAAGATAATTTTTAAAATAAAATGATTTTTTTAAAATAAAACAAAAGAAATCGCTACACTAAAGATTTTATAGAGTTATTTGATGATGTAGAGTCCCTATTTTATTTAAATTGCTTCAGTTTTTTGAAATCAAATTAAGTATAGTTATACTTTTTTCAAATATTTTTTTCTTATTTTTTATACGCAGTGAGATATAAAAAAAAACTGACGGCACCCTAATAGACTCGGACATAATCACGGGCTTCACGGGCAAGTATTGTAAACTAACTATAGTATGTGTGAAAATCGCCTAACGTGATACGCAATAGGTAGGAGACCTAACTTATTGTCTAGGTCATGAATGCCAAGGTTTGACTTTGACAGACCGTTTTTATGCAGTTTATATGGAAACTTTCATAAAGTTTCAATGGACAGGCTCCGAAAAGGTAGCTTTTCGTTTAGAGAACCGACAGCCTAAACGGATTGATGGGTCTGGGGTTCGAGGCTTACGAGGTTTCTTTAAAATGAATGAACAAATGATGAAAATGTAAAACACTTTTTTGTCTTGGTACAATAATTTCCTGACATAATTTTTCTTGTTGAGTGAGAGAAGCCGTATCCTCGTAGTGATTTTTTACACGAATGCTTAGGCGGGAGGTTAATACCTAATTTACGCGTATAACTATGTATAATACTTTCTGATGGGTCTGGAGTTCGAGGCTTACGAGGTTTCGTTATAAAATAAATGAACAATTATAATGATGAAAATTGAAAACACTTTTTTGGCTTTGGTACAATAATCTCCATTCTTACAATAATTTTGTTAAAATAATTGTTCGTTTCATATAAAAATCCCGGTGGAATATTATATCTAGTTTCAATAAAAGAAACAAATATTAAAATTGAAAAATATAGCAAAACTATGAATTAGAATTAAGAGAATTCTTAAGTAATAAAAAGGTTTCAATAAATTCTGTAAAATCCTAACGTTTGTAATTATTTTAGGGTTGAGTTTATAAATATTATGTATATAACAATTTACATTTCAAATTATGTACCGCCCCCAGTTTTTATAAATCTTACAAAAAATACGCAAAAATAAAAAAGTTCATATTTTTTCAATAATTATAGTTATTCCATTAGAAACCTTTGCTTCAGGTCGAGTTCACAACAGTTTTTTTTAAACATTCTTTACTAGCTCACACTTACACACCGTTGTTATCTTGCATCTTACATTCAACAGCCGACAAAACCTTAACGAAGGAAAAAAAACATCGCCTCGTAAAATACTTATGTTATTATTTAAAAAAAAATGTATTTCATAATTACTTATTCTGCATTCAATCTCTTAAAAATTGGGGGTATAATATTTTAAATGTCTATTGTCGATTTGGGTCGATCACTTTTGAATATTTATCTTTAGTCTTTCTTGCGAAATTGTCTTGTGAACTAGCGACATTGTTATTTTACTGGCTAGGCAACTACGATAAAGTACCATATAAGATGTTGATAATGTAGCTTATTATCTTTTGACAAGTCCTCCTTGTTATCAGCAAATGTCGTAATATACTTGATAAAATATTTTACACCCTATTTAAGTAAAATTAAGAATGATAACTGATGTAGGTACCTACTCGTAAATGTTTTTACTAAGTGCTTTCGATATACAAATCACTATGTAATCCGTTTTATTTAGAAAATTAAATGCGTACTTTCTTGAAATTCCGAAGAATCGCGTAATCGATGCTTTATTAGGAGATCTTACAGAATTTAAACCGTAAATTTCACAATACATGGTAAATCCATGGATATGATTGCACTAATTATTTGAAAAGAGTGTGTAACTCCTTATATCCTTATGTAGCCGATGTTTTCCGAGCACCCAAGTTTACGCGATCTTATGAAACGATCGCAAACTACGTAAAACTACGATTAGGAACGCGATTTCTGGTTTTTCATATTCGTGAAATTAGGGCTTACGCAATTTTACTTGCGATACATGTATATAAAAATTAGAATTAAATTATGTAACTTTGAAAGTTAAACATATAAATATAAATAACTTTGATCAAAAAATCATTTTTGGCGAAATGCCAAGGGCTTAAATATTTTTTACTCACCAACCACACCTTTGATAAATCGTATGAAAGTGTCATAAAAGGCTAGATATACTTTGTTATTTTATTGGCTGTAGTTGTGACTTTATTGATAAGGATATCCGGGTGAAATAGATGGCGGGGCCGGGGGGTCAAGACACGAACGCTTTACATCGTTTATTTAACTCAAGATAAAATCGAAAATAAACGATTAATTGAGATCTTTGAAATACAAATTAAAGATCAATATCATCATGACTGACTCGGTGGCTCAGTGGTTAGCGATCCTGACTACTGATCCGAGAGTCGTAGGTTCGATCCCCACCCGGGGCAAACATTTCTGTGATGAGCAGATTTGTTTGCTCTGTGTCTGGGTGTATTATATCTATATTTAACAAAATTGGTGTAGGACTTTGCTCAAATCGCAAAAAAAGTTTTTGGACTCTCCATACAAATATGGCAAAACAGATGATCAATTTGTATGGAGAGTCCAAAAATTTTTTTGCGATTTGAGCAATGTATATGTGTATGTACATATATCAGTCTCTGGTTCCTATAGTACAGGGAATCCTAGTTTGGGGCCAGATGACCGTGGGTGATTTGTCCCGAATATTATTATTATTTTTATATCATATCAGTACCTAAAGACTGAAGAAAAGCTCCACCTAAACAGTATAATTTATTTTCTATGGCAATATGCCTAAATATTTTAATGTTTTATTTTACCGTCTACAGTACGATTATAAAAGGCTTTTTAAGCTATTTTAAGAAGGCCCTGTACCTACATCAAAAACTTCGATAATGGTTACTGGTGCTACTAGAAAGAAGTTTCCAATGAACTTATAAGTTACTATAATTAATTAAAGTTCTAAGAAAATTTCATTTAATAATAGACCGCATGGATAAAGCGTTTTATAGTAGTAAACGGTTAAACATCAAAATAATGACCTCAATATTGACAATCAATATTTAGCTATACTTCCTGTAAGAGTTATTTGACATAGGTTTTTAGCAAAAACTAAAATAGTTACTAAAGTTTTCTTCCACTAAAATAGAATAAATAAGTAATAAACTTAAAATATTCAGTTGATTACTGGAGGTCGGGTAAGCAGCCCGAAACAATGCAGGTCGCGACTTTACGCGACCCCCGGCAAACATAATGGTAATATCTGTCCTAGTGAAAAGAAGATAATACTGACTTAAATACCTGTACATATCCATTAAAAAAATATATTATAATGATATTCACACAACGTAGACTTGAGAAATTACATAATTTTACAAGGACGACAATTTTTTTTTTTGACGAATATATTTAAAAATACTATAGGTAAAAACTAAAATACTATAAAAAAAACTACATCTTTACAATGTTAAAAACGTAGATAATGTCATGTTTAGCACGCAAGTAACAAGACAGCTATAAGTACCAATAGTTATGTATGATTTTTAGGTTACCTTTTATGAATTTCCAGAGATACATGATGGTGTCGGCGTTTTTCTATAAGTTATTTTTTCTAGAAGAAGGTTGTGAAAATAGTGTTTTACTCAATGAACTTATAAGTAGTAGGTATAATAGATATTATAAAGTTTTTTTAGATGATCATTATTTATCATTCATCAGTAGCTTGGCCATTTTTGTACTAATGGAGAGTGATTTGATGAAAGTATTAACTCCGACTGATTAGTACGTATAACTACACTTTTTTGACGTGTATTTTAATTCTTTATGTGGTATTTGATTAGAATTTTGTGCAATATGTAATTTTAATTCCTTACATCAAAAATAAAAGATTAACAAGAATAATAAAAGAACAAGATAAACAATAATTAAGAGATCGATACATAAACAAGCTAGTGTAGTTATCTATCTGTAATCCTTGACTTTTCGATGTTGAGATTTTCCTCTTCTCAGCTAAACTCGGAATTGTGTTGTTTACTCGCAAATCTTACTTTTGTGTTCATAATAGGAAACAATACATGAATCAAACGTGTCCTGAAGATTTTCTGTAGTCATTATATTATCTTGCCCTCTAATAACCGAAATATGTATGGGTCAAAATCAGAGAGGTGAGCATTTTAGGTTTTCAAATATCTGAGAAATTAAGTTTCTTTTTGAAAAAAACTAACAAGTGGAGTCTGTTGTGTCATTTGTCATGAACTTTTCCTGTGAAGAGGCACGCACAAAAATATATATTTAGAAATTCTACCTGTTAATAAGAATAATGCCAGAGCCATAAGTAATTTCGGGAACACTTTAAATATATATTTTAATAATAATATAACCAACGCATTTAAGAATCACCTTCAATAAATTCTAATAAACCTGTTCCTAAATCAAGGATAATCTTGTTATTTTCTTTATTTTTATAATCAAAACACTTATTTTTCAAATTACTCTCAAAAATGTTTCAATTGGTGTAAATTCCGCTCCAAAATTTCAATTTATTGTCTACATTCTTGCACTACGTTATATATTAATAATATAAATACAAAAGTTTAAAGGTCATTTCATCATGTATATGCAAGATTTAACTATAGTATTACTTATTAGTGACTTGTTTGCCATTTTTGTGATGTTCCCGAAAATGATGGGAGTGTTCCCAAAATGACAGTGAAATTCTCTTAATGACATTGACTTTCGCTGAATGAACGAAACGCCCGGTTTTGGCATATTTTATGCATAAAATAATATATATCGACAGTGTTATACCTTTATTTGTACATAAAGAATAAGGAGCAAAATTTAAACTTAAAATCTAATAATAATAAACTTTGTAGTTTCATCAACAAACATTCAGATCTTTGACTGTGCTTGTAACAGTAACTTTTTTAGTAAGTTTGATGGTTTTCTTCTCTCCTTTTATGATTCGGTCTTCTTTTGTTACTTGCTACTGAAAATATTAAATGGTACCTTCATTACTCCCCGATTCCTTTTTGATCTCTCGTTGTTTAGAATTTTTCGGTAATTTGTCAACGGTGCCTTTTAGTTGCGCTGTCAAAACCTCGCCAAACAATAGACGTTTTCGAACTTCCGGAGTAACAGAACATCCTCTGGTTACTCTTGTTAATTCATCAACTTTGCAAGTAGGCATATCAGCACTCTTTTGGGATGCTCTTTCTTCACATCTTCTGCTTCTATCTCCTTTTTTTCGCAACTGATCTATGGTTCTTTGCATTTTTTGCATTTTATTTTTCTGTTTTTTGACGGTTCTGTAAGCCTGCGCTTTATCTCTATTAACCTGTTTTCTACCTGATTTCTTCCTCAACCAGCGAATATTGTTTTCCATCGCATTTTCAGAATCTGGGGGGCTATTAGCTAAAATATTTGCCATCATCTTTTTTTTCTGTCTATACTTTTGTGAATTTATTCTCCACAACTTTTTCGGTTTCCTCTTCTCTCTTTCAGTCATATCACTAATTGTCTTAACTTTATTTTCAACATTCTTTCTCTGGTAATATTCCCTATCTTTCAGTCTCTTCATCTCTTTTTGTTCAGGTGTCATTTTATTTAAAAACTTGCGCTTCCTTGCATTAGCCTTTTCACGATGCCTTTTATAAGCTATACTGTCCTGTTGTCGTCGAAAATCGTTAATCGGAAAGGAAGTCAAAAAAAATAATAATTATTTAATTAATCGTTTTTTCGACTTCCTTTTCTCTTCATTTGTATCGTTTTCCATGTAATTCGTACTAAATGGATACCTAAAACCAAATTTTGCATGGTTATGCTTCTTAAAAGCATTAGAGCATCATTTTATCCAAATATTGTCATTTCGTGAACGCCTGTCATATACGAGAACGTTCCCGAAATGACCGTTCCCAAAATGACTATTCGATAAATATTTTCATGTCACGCTTCATGCCGCCATGTTATATATTGGTTTTAGAGATAATTAACTAATGAGTTACAATATTTATAAGAATTTTGCAAAAAGTGTGCAAATTTTCGAAAAACGAATCACCAAACAGGGTTCCCGTAGTGACAGGTAATTAAAGTACGCTTCACACATATCAAATTTAAAGGTACTTACCAACAAAATCAATATTTTTTATTTCTGTAAACACGACCCACGCCGTTTGCTTTGATTAGTGAACTTCACATTGTTGCTCTCTAACGCCTTCTAGGGTGTGTTGTTTTAATTACATCGATCGGCCGATATGCACCGCGTTCACGGAATGATTTCATAATCGTCAGACAGCATTTGAATAGCCAAAATATGAAGAAATTAAACTGATATTAATTTAATTTATAGGTATATTCTTAATTTGATGATTTTTAAAGCTAGTATTAAAATATGACATTTTGAAGTCGTAATTGTAAACGTTTTTGACTTGTCTGAACTATGAAACATGGTAGAAGGACGCATTCCCGGAATGACTATTTAGACCTGTTTTTGTTTAAAATCAAATAAAACATTATTATAGAAAAACAAATATGCTAGTGCCTTGTAATTATGCACAAAACCTTTATTTTGAAATAAATATTGTAGTAACATCATGTTATTTTATTAAGAAAAACTTTGTCAGAAGCATAATGCCCACCTCTCTGATTCTGACCCGTATACCTATCTGGCCCCGTAATAAGAAACAATTAAAAAATATATGATGTATTTAATTTATATCCTGTGACATTCGAAGGATTTGAAATAATCTAACGATACTTGCATTCCTTAATCCATCAATAATCAATTTCTTCTGTGATTTAAACTATTTCATGTTCTGTTAGTAATAAAGTCTTTTCATAGCCTGGTCTTTGCTGTTGCGCAGGCAGGTAAAAAGTATTTGATTTGGACTGTATATAAAGTCTTACCATGGTAGAGTCAGTTTTGTAATCAAACAACATCGTAGTCTAGAGCGGAATCTTTGCAAAGATCCAAAGAGCAATATCAAAGTCAAGAAACTTTTCCTTATCTCTGGTAGAATGGTATACATTGCCGTTGTGATGCTGTAAGGCCAGGGTCCATTGCTATCAAGATGGAACGCCCTGAAGTTGAGAAACGCGAACTAAGTTCCTCAATAATGAGTAACCGAGAAACAAATGAATCTAATGGTGAAACTCTCCAGATACATAAACGAGCATAGCAACCAAAAAATAGTCCCTGATGGTCTATCAATGGAAACTTCCAGTTAATAATAACTTCGGGCGTTCCTACGTTGGTTCATGGCTTGTTGGCAGCGGGCAGGGCAGGTGCCAGCTGACATAACCTATGCCAATGTATTGCAACGAGAGCACAACATCGGATCGTGACGGCCCATCAAGGAAACGTGAGGTTGATCAACCTTTACAAAGTTGAGGACGCGAATCAGTGCCAGAGAATCTATTCTTCTTCTCATGTGGCATATTTAACCGTGCTATCACAAGGTATAGACGGCAGTTGCATAAAGAGACACTGAACATAACGTGGATGATTGGCGTGGATCTACAAACTATTCAAATTCTTTACTTCAAAAAACCTTACCCCATTAAGTAAACGTTAAAGGAGGACACGTGGAGCGTCTTTAAGTGCCCATCACCCTTAGAGCCGCGTCTTTCACTTGACATTGGCGTTTCGCCATTTTTTTTTATTGAAGATTCTCCCATTTTTCACTTGACATTGGCAAAATCACTACTTAAATGAGATGTGGAATGCCAAATAGAAAAATAGAATAGAAATATCCTATAGCAGTCAGGGGTTAACGAAGGCATGTAATTTGTATTGTGAACTTGCGGTGATTATAAAAAATGCGCATGCTAGGACATTTCACGTTTGTACAGTGCACAGTTTCCTTATTCATACAATGTTAGCATAACAGCCGAGCAATCAATCGCAGGTAGTAAATTAAAAATGAAGCCAGTTTCAGCATCATTAAGAAACATAAAACATTAGTTTTAATAGTAAAAAACTTTAAAGTCTTAGTACATTTTAAAATTGCAAAATTATGGAAACATATCACTGATTATTAAGTAATTGCCAGTTAATTCGGGTGTATATACGTAGATTGTGGGTATGTATTTATCTATATTCTATACATGTCGGCTTCATTTACCGCCTGTAGGCAAACGGCTTCACTGTTAAATAGAGTCGATATCGATAGCTTTGTAAACAGTTTGTGCAATCGCGTTTTTATTTTTGTTAAATTGATTAGGTTGTTTTCTAAGGTTGACTGTAAAAGATTCCGTAAGAAGGAATTTCAGAGTTATCTATAGGTACGATATATTTTTTCGAGTGTACACAAACACAGATAATATAATACTATAGTTCATGCCAATCAAAAAAAAGCAAAAGCTAAACAAACATAGTATGCAGATGACATTGACATGTGTCAGTTCCATAGTAAGTTTGTTTACGTTTTGCTTTTTTTTGATTAGAATGAACCATAGATACAACTATACAACCCATGAAATTCAGTATCTGCAGTACCTATCTAGAGGCTGTGTTTGTAATTTTGCTATATCTATTTTTATTATATCTAAGAATAGATATCTATTGTTCCGCTTTATTTATTTTTCATTACATAATAGCTACAACTTGTCTATGTATAAACTAACAACATTTTGTTTGCTTGCGTTGCGTAGATACGTATATTAGCTTCGACTTGCTATTTTGACATTACCGCGACCTTGTAACCTTGCCTGAACGAACCATCTAACATCACTTAACATGTCTTTACATCCACTATTAATGTGTCACTTGCTTAGAGTTTTTCTACAAAGTAGTTTGAGTATAGGCATTGAACATTCATTAGATGTATTAGATAAAGGAGACGAAAACAAACATTTTGATATGATATTTTATGGTCTTTGTGAAGATTTAATTACAAAGTAGTAGCATTAGCTGTTAGATTTAGATGCAGTGCTAATGTAATGTTTGCATTTATTATAATAGCTAGAAGTACTTATACATATGTTTTTGGGACTTAGCTTTTATCAATAGAATAGAGATTTATACACTAACATCGACTAATCCCGGAGCAAATCACACACACACGGTCATCTAGGCCCAAAACCGGCTCATAAACATGCATGTATACATTTAAATAAGTACATGTATACATAGATATAATAGGCAGAACAATAAATCTGCTCATCACATAAACGTTTGCTCAGGGTGGGTATCGAACCAACGACCGCAACCCAAGGAGTAGCGGTCAGGAGCGCTGACCACTGTCCCACCGCCCACCAAATCAGTTGTTACCAGCCAGGCTAGTTGGCCATCTTTTTGGAATTAAAACCGAATAGGTACCTATGCTATCTCTGCCTACTTTTTGAAACAAAAAATTGTAAGCGCTCCATTTTAACAGTGTTCACAAATGAGGATAAGATTGAGATTACAATTAATCTAAACACGGTTATGTTGATAGTGGTAATAAATATTGCACAGATAAAAGACTTTCGATATCGTGTGACATTTATGAATTGTACAAACTGTAGAAACAGATGATGACATGTCAATAAAATAGTTTACTTTTCATTGATTTTATATTTAATATATTTTGGTAAAGTGTAGTAGTTTTTGTAGTTTGGTTTGGTATTTATATTTGCACATAATTACGATACAATTTGGCACAAATCCATGGCACATCAGTAGATATAATGATACTATCTAGGTATATATCATAAAACAATATGTATTATGCAAGGCTCTTACGCAATTTGAGTTATGTGTGTGTAGGTAAACGTGAGTGAGAATTGTTAAATAAACTTGCTTGAATAAAAAAAATAAGTTTCCACGAAGTATGTATGTATATCGCCATATCTGACTTACTTTTGCTACTACGGTTGATAGAGCTCTGGTTCGGTTTATGAGGCCAATTAGATAAATATATCACAACAAAAAAACATTGGTTTTAATCGCATGCAAAAACGTAAAAGTGAGAAAATCGGTAGTAAATTAAACCTAACGTCCAAAAAGTTTTCAACTAAATAAGTAGTTTACTCTCTATATACGTAGTATCTGCTTCAATAAACGATATTACACGGAGCTACTCGCCATTCTTTTTAGGGTTCCGTAGCCAAATGGCAAAAAACGGAACCCTTATGGATTCGTCATGTCTGTCTGTCTGTCTGTCTGTCTGTCCGTATGTCACAGCCACTTTTTTTCCGAAACTATAAGAACTATACTGTTGAAACTTGGTATGTAGATGTATTTTGTGAACCGCATTAAGATTTTCACACAAAAATAGAAAAAAAACAATAAATTTTGGGGGCTCCCCATACTTAGAACTGAAACTCAAAAAAATTTTTTTCATCAAACCCATACGTGTGGGGTATCTATGGATAGGTCTTCAAAAATGATATTGAGGTTTCTAATATCATTTTCTTCTAAACTGAATAGTTTGCGCGAGAGACACTTCCAAAGTTGTAAAATGTGTGTCCCCCCCCCCGTAACTTCTAAAATAAGAGAATGATAAAACTAAAAAAAATATATGATGTACATTACCATGCAAACTTCCACCGAAAATTGGTTTGAACGATATCTAGTAAGTAGTTTTTTTTTAATACGTCATAAATCGTAAACCGCAATTTACCTTTCATTCAAGTTACAACGAACTACAAAAACTTTTATATTATGTTACTTGCTGCTACGGAACCCTTCATGGGCGAGTCCGACTCGCACTTGGCCGCTTTTTTGACGTGAACTTGGCTGGATACGCTCCGCATGTCTAGATCTTCGAGGGCCAGTGCGACGTGTGGCCGTGACCAATTTTGTATGGGAAGACCGAATTATGTCTGTGACATAAAGTACATTATCCCTAACTTACTTTATGTCGTTTGGATCGTTATGGCATAACTGCGGCCAATTCAGCAGAGTCGCAGAACAAAATTTGCTTAGTTTATTTATCTAAAAACGCCTCGCATCCCAAAATATTTTTTTTTTATGTGATAGGTGGTAAACGAGCAAACGAATCACCTGATGGTAAGCGATTACCGCCGCCCATAGACACCCGCAACACCAGAGGAGTCACAAGTGCGTTGCCAACCTTTGAAATGGGATGGGGGGATGGGGGAAATGGGGGGGGGGGGGTTGGGCCTCCGGTACCCTCACTCACACCGTTTCAACTCAGGGTTTACCAAAAAAAAAGTTATTACCCACCTCTAGGGCAAGGCAGGGCATTACGGCTGATAACGCCACACCCACACGTCAAGAAGAAGAAGCAGCACATACTGGTCGTAATTACAAAATGTTCTATTCAACCTTAAAACAAAAGACGATAAGTTTAGTTCATTGAGCCGATAATGTAAGTATTCGATATCAATATGCAGTTCAGTGTTATGTGTTATTTATTATTAATTTAATCGAAAGAACTATGTTAAATGTATTGTGCCTTTTTTTACACATTTGATGATGTGAGACTGCCATTCGCAGATCATCCCCCGGTTAAACCAGTAGTTGAAAATGAAAATGAAATTGAAATGAAAATATTTTATTCGAAGTAGGTAGCAGTGTACACTTTTCGAACGTCATTCTTTTATCTACCTAATACGAGGTTCCTACCACTCGGAACTCGTATCCCACCGTTTCGGGAAGTGTTTGCGGAGTGAGAAGAAACGGCGGGCCCTAAAGAAACTCCCTACAACACATTAAAAAAAAAAGTCTTATATTCTATTACATCTTAATGCTAGATCAATAAATGAATCATACAATGTCATGTCTGTAAATAAAATATACAAAAATAAGAATAAAGTAACAAGAATAAAGAAAAAAAAAACAAGAATAAAGATAAATTTAAACATCACTATTTAACGCCTAGATAAATTTAAACATCACCTGTCTGATGTTTAGTTAACAGTTGGTACTTCGCGACAAATTATCCATATTTGGTTATCACAGACGTGTAGGGAGGGTCGTTTCTTTCGCTTCATCGTTTGACGCTATAGGGTGTGAAAAATAGGTATATTTAAATGTGACTTCTATTATTCTACTCTTCATAATGAACAGCTTTGATTGTATGGCTTAAAAGTCCATACAACAAACAGATGATGGATAAAAGCCTCAGTTAAGTGGTGCTACGCTACATACTATTTTATTACACCCTGTAATACTGTTATACAGGGTGTATCAAAACAAGAACTGTAAGACTGTTATACAGCATGTAACAAAAACAGTTGTAGCACCTGTCTGATGTTTAAATAAATATCACGCAGGCTGAACGTTAAAAACTCCAAAGAACCTCAATTTGATAAAAGAACAACAAAGCATTTCTTACCGAGTTATTGAGGTGACTTGCGACTTAACTGATCTAAGGATAGTACTTACCATTTTAACATAGGTATATATTATACATGGTGTAACATAATTCCACTGTAACAAAAAGACGTTGCAATATGTACGTTTAATTGCGTTTTTACAAAATAAAGTACCTAACTATTATTCTATGCCTCCAGAAACCTGATGGCCGCCCGGCCGTGGGCAATTTTGTATGGCAATTCCGATTTCAGCAGAGACGTCGAACAAAAGTTGCTCACTTTTAGAGTAAAAAGCCCACATTAAAATAATTGTTACACCTTTTGATGTAATGCAACCTGTAGAGAATAATTGCAATGACATGGTCGGTATGAATGGATTCTGTCAGGTCAGCTCATCAGAAAGCTTACCGGCATCGGCAGCCGGCTGAATGGCGCGTGTCATTGAACGGCCCACTGTTGCTGCCAAGCGAAGCTGCGGCCAATCCGTGACGTCACTTACATCAGACCAATCTGCAATTTGACTGTAATAAGTTTGCTTTAAACAATGTCCATCTTATCTGGAGCAAATCTCACATTCCGGTAGTTACCGGTAATGTGAGATTCAGATAGATTAGCTTTTTAGAAAATGTCGAATGAATGTTTTTGTTCAAAAATACGTAATAGGGGGTTTGATACGTACGTATACGTCATGCTTTAATATACTTACGAAGTATTTTAGTAGTAGTAGTCCTTTCCTTTGACTCCATACCAAATCAGCGAAATCCATTCAAAATTTCAGCTCACAATTAGCGTGAAGTGGTAACAAACAGGCAAACAAAAATGCTATCGGATTTTAATATTAGTGATGATTCCTACTTATTAGCTTAATAAATATATCTTACTATCAAATACAGTCTAGACTGTATTTTATCTAGACTCTAGATAGACACACAAGGACTTATTATCTAGATTTAAGTAAACATGCACCATCCGGATGTGTGATTGTGTTGATTTATGAATAAGTATTATACGATGTACAATATGCGATCGGTAAATCAATCACCACACTTGCCTGGTGGTGATAATAGAAGACGAAATAACCAAATGATATAAAATATCTTTGAAATAACCGATTTCACACTCCTACACAACACAGCACAAGGGTGGTTTCCATTCGTCAAATTACGTTAACAACCCATATCGTCCCCACTACAGGGGCACGGGTCTCTTTCCATAATACCTCGGGAAGGTGAGGCCATACCCCACACACGGGGGCCAAGTCCGGATTGGTGGAGGTTATGGAGCTAGTGGCCAACCCCAGAGTCAGAAATTTTCAAACCGCGCCTATAAGGCCTCCGAAATGGCTTAACGACTGCCATCTAGTGATAGCAGCCGGCACCAACGGCTTAACGTGCCTGCGAAGCACGGAAACGGTCGAGATAAATGCCACTAACAGTCAAACCCATCCAGGTCACCGTGTCCGTAGTCAGTTAACTTGCGTAATCGACGTGACCACGCAAGCAGCACTGAGCTACGACCGCTTCTTGAGTTTCGTTTTTTTTTCGCCATTCGTCAAATATCTTTGTCAAAACGTTAAAGATGATTTCAATATACTAGCAGTTTCCGATATAGAAGAAGAAATATGTTTTCATAGCACAGCAATTTTATCAAATATTGGACATCAAAACTGGATAAAGATATTTACAGTGGAATACGACCGTAAGTCTAAGGCTTATTTGGGCTTTTAGTATCGGTCGTTAGCTTATGAAATGGTTATTTTGTTTTGGTCCCATCCGGCAGAAAGCATGAAACATGATATGCATGTAGCCGTTACAGGTATAGGTACATTAAAATCGGCCAAGTGCGAGTCGGACTTGCGCACCGAGGGTTCCGTATAAATTCATAATTACACATGTCTTGAACTCTATATTTTTTATATTTGAGTTGATTGAATGAAAGGTAATTTTCGGTTTACGATTTATGACGTATTAAAAAAAACTACTTACTAGATCTCGTTCAAACCAATTTTCGGTGGAAGTTGGCATGGTAATGTACATTATATATTTTTTCTAGATTTATCATTCTCTTATTTTAGAAGTTACGGGGGGGGGCACACACATTTTACCACAGTGTCTCTCGCGCAAACTATTAAGTTTAGAAAAAAACGATATTAGAAACCTCAATATCATTTTTGAACACCTATCTATAGATACCCTACACGTATAGGTTTGATAAAAAAAAAATGAGTTTCAGTTCTAAGTATGGGGAACCCCCAAAATTTGATTTTCTATTTTTGTGTGAAAATCTTAATGCAGTTCACAGAATACATCTACTTACCAAGTTTCAACAGTATAGTTCTTATAGTTTCGGAAAAAAGCGGCTGTGACATACGGATGGACAGACAGACAGACATGACGAATCCATAAGGGTTCCGTTTTTTGCCATTTGGCTACGGAACCCTAAAAAAAATTGAAGTGGGAACAAGTTGTAGAGATTTTTACCCCCGCCCACCCCCTCTTTTGTGCTCTAAATAGCAGTTTTTCTATGTTTTTGTGTAAAAATATTCTCTAAAATAATTTTCTTGAAAGTATGATGATAGTTCTTACAGTTTCAAATTATGCTTACGTTTCCTTCATTAGTTTTTAACTTTTTATACAAAAATACAGTCCTAGCTGGGGATTAAGTTTGATTTTGGATCATAGGCTCTTTGGCATAGCTGTTCCTTAAGTACTTAGTATTGAGTGCCCAGGAGGCATCGGGGGGCATCACGGGGGTGGCGAGGGGAGGCGGGGAAAGTTTGATTCTGCCGTGCTTCTCTTTGGGGCTTATATCTCTATATCCCCCCCCATAACTCCCTCCTCTCCCTGTCGGAAGCTTATCAAACGGTATCTAGTTTTCCACTAGAACACATTAGTAACTCGCCACTGCGACGACCACCATAATGAGTCATACCTACATTATAAATGGTCTTATTTACTTACAACACCATTGAAACTGGAAATTTTAATGTTAAGTAATAAAAACAAAGTTGTCGACATTGAGAGTTATACCTGCTATAATTTTGATAATTGACAATCTAAGCGACAAGCTATTGAACATATAAAATGTTTAACGTTTACCAATGTAAGTATTATTTATATTACAAAAAAAACTTAAAATGTAAATAAAAATACTCGAATTTCAATAAGCTTGTCTATTGCGTGCTATTATTGCTATTGGTTTACGAGCATATTTAGGTATTAGGCAGTAGGTAAAGTACATTTTATTTTCGGTGGCATGGTGTATGCTATGTTCTTGCACTTGACCTATATCTGTTCGATATTTCGAAAAAGTTGATTTCATTCGTTTTTATAGACCGAGAATACGTGTCTATTTTTACGCTCATACTACCACTGAATAGAATGTTGACAGTCTTCTACTTCAAAAATAACATATTTTCTAATGTACCTAACGATTTCTTTCTTTCTTCGTCGAGTCACTTTTATAGTATATTCAAATACAATTTATGAGATGGATTTTGTTGCAGTGTGACTCTGCATCGTGCTCTAATAGAAAAATACGGAAATATCATGTGCTTCGTAATTACGTTTAATCTAAATTATGATCTTGAAGACTAATTTGTAGAGTATCAGTTACAGTGGAAAACCAACACTTGTAATAGGTACTTAGTCTATATACTGGTATATTTACAAGTACTTGTGTACGTCGTATATTCATCTGGATTTTTTCTTATTTGTATTCCAAATATCGACGCCTGAAAGTGAAAACCACTACAATTCATTAGCACATTGATGCGATTTCAGATGCTTATACAATTCATTTCGAATTGTTGTCTTAAATTCGTTAAAAGCTACAAATGTATTATATTATATTATAAGAGATAAATTAACAATTTAGCGTTCCCGAGGTTTTCACTCTCAAGCGACAATATTGTAAGTGCACGCGCACGCTAGGTACTAAACTAACTCCCTTACTTTAGTTATATTTGGTGGTGATTTTCATATTTCATTTGTAACTAAGTTCGTTAAATTCAGTTGGACTTCTAATGTGGCCGAACATCATCAACATTAAAGAAATCGAACCTTTTGAGCAAAACTTATTCAAACAAACTTAGGCGCCTCATTTGTAAAGAGTATAGCCATCTAGGAGGAAATTAAAGTACTTTTTAGTTTAACTACTCAGTACTAGATGTCGCTGTGAACTATTAATAACATGGCAACACTGTGACAATCATTCATTCAATTGCAGGTTGTCATTCGTTCTTATTTCCGCTTATTTGTCAAAATAACCAGCTGAGCTGTCATGTCAATTTGTTGATTAGGTACATGTTGATTACAAAAAACTACGCGTTTATTAGAAATTTGTTTATTTACAAAGTAATTGGCGGTACAGTGTTTGTAACAGCTTCGGGGAGCCTGACCGAGACATGGGACTATGTGACGAAGGTAAGCAACACGTTTTCTGAATGAGTTGGAATCGGGTTTCACGATTGGAGTAAACAAGTTAATTAACTCGTACATAACTGGTTATACATGAATTGTGTTTCTTTTCTACATTATTATCTTATTTTACACGTTCCTGAGAGTCATATTACAGCGGTGCACACATAGTATCTTGAGATTCCGAGTCTAGTTGAGCCCCTGTGCCTCTTGCATGTTGTTTTCCTATTGGGAACTTGCTGGTCACAGTTTGTTTAGCTAAATGTATTTGTTCTACCACTTATTTCCTCGCTCTGATCGCGGAACTGACTGGTACAGGTACTAGACGAGAACAGGTTTGACCTCTATGTCTGGTAGTTACACAATGTTTATTTATTTCAAATAAATATTACCACCTGTAATATTTATTTGAAATATAAATGCATACCTACTTATGTATAGATTACATTTTAGTATGATATCCTATACTCGAAGCATTTGACTCTCTAAAATTGATAAGTGTAAACCCTAAATGTAACTCTTTGACCAATCTTTGGATTCATCACAGTCCAATAAGGTTCTACATGTTAAGTAAGCTACGTCGAACAACTCAATTTGATATTTAGAAATGGCAAAATATTTTAACACCTTATCTGTAAATTTATTCTTACATCTAAAGAATAATAATTGTTACTATGCTAATGCATACATTATTTTCTGATTACATGCCATGTAAGTTATATTTATCACCAAGTGGTGCTAGCGCCTAGGACTTTTCCATTCAATGAAACAATGATTGACAACAGCATAATTTGTTACACACATATAAATCTTGTAGCTAAGAACAGAGTGGTAATTGTGGAGTAGTTTAGCCATGCACGGTGTGGCACTGAGGACACAATCACGCTCAATTGTTGCTGCCACAGATCTTGGCAATTGACCAGTTACTGTCACTAGATCTACCTTAACTGTTGGTGGAAATTTATTATAATATTGACTGCTGTTTATGAGGAAATGTAGGACAACAATGATGAAATTTACAAATTATTTATTTCATAACATATAAAATAATTACTTAAGTAGTTCTATTTTATTGCCGAAGAAGAGGGATAACCAGCTTAATATTTTCATATACTAAATTTCATAGAAGTTTTAATGACCAACACTACAATTTTATTTTTTTCTCCCTTTTTTCTGTGCTATTATTATATGACAAGCCAAGTCTAAAGAACAAGTCCCAGATATATAGACTTGTATTACAAGACAAGTCTAAGTATCTGGGAAGTATTGAATTTAAATGTTTTCTGGACATGCCATAGGTATTATTTTTCTTTAGAAAAAGCATAAAAATATAAAAGCACCTGATTATCCAAACACTGTTCATGATACTTTATAACTGACAGCACAATACTCATACCTTTTATTTTCACATCACATGATATACAGAGGTTGCTTTAACCTTTTAAGGGGTAATGCTGATGCCAAACAAACCACTTATCATAAAATTTTGGAGTGTTCATAGATGTTGACCTTTTTGTTTTTTGTTTCAGTACTATGTCACCCCTGAAACGTGTATAAAAAAATCTAACAAATGTTTTGACCTGTGAAAGCACTAAAATAAAATATGTAGTCTACTTCCAGTCCACAGAAATAAAATAAATATGGTCCAGATTTACTCATACGACCATGCGTGAATGTTACCTGGCAAGAATTCACGTACGTTTTGGTTATCTCATATGCGCACGCAGCATCTAATTTTACAAGGTTTTTGTAGGTAATTGTGCACAGTTAAAAACCAACAAATTAATTAAAGAGTTAATGGTAATGAATGACCAAAGATAGTAGCGAGACAACAGTATCGTGGCATCCAAACAAATAACTGATAAAAAGTGATAGTACTTATTTACAAAATATTTATAAAAATATAACCAGTTTATAATAATAACGCACTTTTTGCCGGCGGTGTGTTTTTTATAGCTGTCGTTAAGGGTGACCAGTGCGTAAGCCGCAAGCACGGTTTTTCGGGATAAAACTATGTTGTACCAAATTATTATTACTAATAATGAAAGAAGTTTCCTTTAAGTTCTTAAAAAGCTAGTCTTTGATGTTGCAATAAACTGACTGATTAGATTAGAGATTAGATAGAAGGTATAGTTTTTTCAGTGCCATTTTACTTTTTTGAAAAAAAATAAACTGAAGCCATTCTTCAGTATTTTTGTTTCGTATTATGAAGCAATAACTTCGATACCGAAATTGTTTACGAAGATTTAGGTTTAAAAATATGTATTTTTTTTAATTATAAAAGAAGGCAGAGTAGACAGAAGTATAAAACAAAAGGTCAAAAAAATATAATATATAAAAGCATGTATAAAAACCAGCTTCATTACGAGTAGTTTGTAGGATGGATGCTGGTTTTACTGGAAAGCGCTCAACAACCATTTCAAAATGTTTTTGTCTTCAATACCAAATCATGCACACTTTGTGAGCCAGCTGCTTGGAAATATTGGAAATTATATTTGATTATTTTCTCAAAAAACCGTAAATATCAGTACGAGTTTAATTAAACCTTCTAGCGTAGTGCTGATCTTAACTATTTGTCATCAGTATCTAATGAATCATTAGATACTGATGACAGGTAGTTAAGAACATGCTTAGGTAAACACTTCTTAGTAAGCTCTCAGGAATCAATAAGATTACTGTAATTATTGCCTTATGATGCAGGAACTTTGTACCGTCCGTCTAGTCCTATTCATGATGAGTATGCTTAATTCTGACGATTTTTTTATCCTTTGACGAAAGACTTGATAAGACTCTTCTTATTTTTGCGTTACATTTTAAATGTTCATAGGTCTTTTTTACTGTTGAATGCTGCTTTGGCCATTTGTGGCTATTCTTAAAATTATATCAGGGGTACATCTAGCATCATTGTTTATTATACTGCCCAAATATCTAAGTTTTTGAACTCTTCTATTGTATTATTGTTTAAATATATTTTATTAGTTTAATATATCTATATTGTGGTAAAACATTGAGATTATTTGTGTTTCCACTTATTCCCGCTCCATATGAAAAGGCCAGTGTGACATTCCGCCAGAACACTTAAATTTCGTATGTTTATAATATAGTTCATCAAAAATACCTGCAAGTCATCGTGAGTATCTAAACTGCTTTTACTGCTTTAGTCACATGGCAAAACCAGAGATGATTGCATGTATATTTATGTGGCAAAAAATGAAATATTATACTGTTATTTATTGTTACGTAATGCAACTTATTCATTGCATAACATTGATTTTGACTAGTATACCAAAAAAACTTTTGTCACTTTTGTGGGGCACGTGAGTTTCGATATAACTTAGACGGCAAAACGTAAAAACGAGTGTTTTATCTCAAAATGAAAAAAAAGTATACATATGTAATAAGATTTCATCAGTTTAAAGTTTTGCGAACAAATTCTATAAAATACAACAAGAAATGTGAAGCATTTTATTCATTGAAGGTCACGCTTATATGTATTTAATGTGGAATTTCTTACATAAACAGAAATGTAAAAAGTTGTTTTAATAAATTAAGACACACTTAACTGTACCGGCATACATGTTATTGATAAATAAAATCTTTGGGATGTCGTCGGTACTCATATAAAGTTGGTATTAGATGTTTAGGATCAGTAGCCATACTCCACACAATGGGGCAAAGTCCAACCAAGTGACTGACGACAGTACTGTCGTTTTGATCAATTTATTAATGAGTTACACAATTACGACAATGATAGCAATCAACACCGAGGCTTAAAAGTTCCTTGCAAAGCTCTAAAGTCAATCCCATCGAAATACTAACCGTTCTCGTAGTCGCTTAACCTGCATGACCCACGGGACGTCGCGTCGACGCAACAAAACGCATTGAGTAATGAATGGCCGCTTCAATTTATTGAGCGGCTGGACTTTGTACCCGCCTCTCGGACTACTATCTTTCTAGCTCTAGAGGTCAAAGTCCGCGTACATTGCTGCTGCAGTTATTTTACTAGCCTAGATTGTTAGCACATAACAAATAAAAGGTTCGATTTTACATTATTTCGCATATTCCCTACACTAGATACCTATACCTAACAGACCAGTAAAGACTTTGCCCCCGTTCGTCTAAGAAAGTAAACTTTGCCTAAGCAGTTTGTTATTGCTTGTAATCTGTTTGTTTGGGTGAACCTGTAGCCTTAAAGCACTTGGATTTTGGAGTGTGAGATGCCGTTAGATTCGTTTTTATCTCGAGTGTCATAATAAGTTATTTTAAGCCATTTAAAGGTTGTGTTTTCTATGCTGGCGGATTGTAGTTCTGCCCAACAAGAATGAATAATGAAGAATGTTATGTGTATGTGTTATGCATACTCACGCAACTTGAAATGCTGTACCGATTACACTAATGAAGTGTCCATAAATTTTCCTTGATCCTTGGCTATACTATCGGCTATCTTCAATCTAATTTCAAATAAAAACCGCATTCAAATTGGCTAATCCGTAACTATGCCTCAGACACAGACATAAACTTCTTCTTCTTCTTCCAATCCCGGCTGGCTGGGTACGCTTTCCGACTTAATCTATTCCACTTTCCCGATCTTCAACATCCTCCTCAGTTAGGTCATATGCTCTCATGTCTGCTCTCACTACGTCAGGCCAAAGCTTCCTGGGCCTTCCACGGGATCTAAGACTTCAAAGATTAGTTCAAGGCATCTTTTACAAACGTGTCAAACTTATAATAGGTACCTACTATCATATGATTTTTGTACGACACTCAGAAATAACGATAACATGACATCTCGAACTCCTCAATCCATCGAGCCGTTTACGCTAAATGCTCAGCCAAATAAACAGATATAGCACAAACGTGCATGCACCCGAAAATACTCTCCTTCTAGGGCGTTCGCGTAAAAGTACGAGTATAATATTTCGTAGTTGTTAACTTTTACGATGTAAAATTTTAAAGGAACCAATTGAGGAAATCATTACAACTAGTTTGCTTAGAAGTCTCGTAATAATGCTAATAATTAATTCCAACGTACGCGTAGAGTACTCGTAATCTCATAATTTCTTGGCGTCGTCGGAACAGATCCTCTATTTCCATGTGCGCAAGCCATGTCAAGGCCGGGGTCGCTCGGCGTCACCAGCGGCGCAACCTCTCGAGGTGATGCTCATTATTAGTGAGAACATAACATATTATTTTATTCTTAACGATTTATTTTATTTACCTGTTTGCCGTGTACTGACGTCATAGACCACCGTCATTCCAAAGAGATCGCTACCTACGTTCTTAATTTTTATTTATTAAATTAAATTATTGTATTATGACGTTAATTTACGGGTTAACAGTATGCAAATAGAAAAGAAAGTTATACCGGTAGAGACTGTCAGGGGCGCCGGGTTTTAGAAAACCTCGTGGGTGCCCACAGTGGCGGCGGCGGCGCTAGCAAAATTTTTAAATGGTGCGACATCTAATGGTGGCACCCACCCCTCCCCCTCCATATACGATACAAAAGTTATGTTCGTTCGATGCATTTATTTATTTGCTCGTAATTATGCTCTTGTACAAAGGTGACATTGAGACCAGTGTTTTTCAACATGTGGGTCGCAAACCCCCCCCCCCCCCAGGGGGTCGCGAACGCTTTCTCAAGGGGTCGCGGGTAAAAGAAAAACTAGTGTTTGTAGGCCTTACACTGCAATGAAAAAATACGATTTTAGAAAAAAGGCTGAGCCTGTTTATTTTTGAACAATTGGTCAAAACGCGGTTCTATTTTGGAGACAATAATAACTAAATCATTTTCTAGTTGAAGAAAATTATAAACGTGGTCTTTCATATCACTGACATTTTGTATTCGCAAGAATTTTTTTACTTGTACGGGGGTCGGGTAATGAACAAGGTTGAAAAAAACTGATTTAGACAAAACCGAGCATAGGTATTTTTTTTACTTTCAAGAAACGAATTAAATATTATCATGGCAAAAAATGGAACTTAAAATTTTGATTGGGATCACGCTGTGCAGTGTTAAAGAGTATCTGATGCCCTTAGAAATCCCCGTGTGTAGGTTCTTTATCCACTATAGACTGGGCGCAAAATAAGTAAAACTGGCGTGATAAGTGTGTCCATTACTTCAGCGGAATGTTGTAGCTAAGAAGAATGTGAGTATAATAGGGAATTAGAGCTACATTAGGACTAATTGTGCGCCAGCAGCGGAATTTGTGCGTCTTATAATTTCGGAGATATTCATTAAAAACCGATTCCGCCAGGGTCACGTTCCCCCAGCGGCATGATTTGGAAAAAGACGGTCTAGCTCATAACAAAGTACATGACTGAGTAGCTTTCGTCGTGTTATAAATGTGCGCAAATAGCGGAATTTGTGCAACTTACGGTTTTCGAATTATTCAAGATTCCGCTGCAGTAACGTTTTTGTGTTTTCTGTATCTCGAAAACGGCTGATAGAAGAAATTTCAAAAAAAAACCGCTAGTACACCTTAATTTGTGCGTAATTTGAGCAATGTTAGTTTTTTGAAAATTATGGTATTTTTTTTAGTAAATAATTTGTTTAGAAAATCAGAAAATTCTAATTTACAAGGAAACGAGTGAAGTTGCAATCGAATAAAGAGCACTCAAATATTCCTCTAGTAAGCCCTAATAATATCTGCAATTGTGGATTGTATTATCCAGTCAATTAGTGAGATATACCATTTAATTACGAAATTAATTTAGCGAAATTTTAAAGATTGAATTCAGTGCTTCTATAAGACTATGAAACATGAAATTTTACATGAAATTAGAGCGTCCTGCTAGCAAGCTTTCCTGTAAGTTTCAGCTTTGAATAACGTTGATTTAAAAAGATTTACCCAAAAGAAGAAAGAACGAACATTTTCCCTATAACCCGACCAAATTAGAATGTATACGCGAAAGCGGCCGCGCCATACAAAAGGATAACCTTCTTAAATGAAAGGTATATTGAAGGAAGCTTTGTAAGTACAGTTGCGTGCAAATGTTTTATTGACGATTGTTTTCTTAGTACCTACGTGCTCGTATAGCGGCCGGGACGAAGTTATTATAAAAGATACTTGTAATAAGATTTCTAGATAGTAAGTATCTTATCTAAGTCTTGCCGCCAAACATAAATGTTAACAGCACGGATGTGTTCTGGCATGAAAATAGCCAGTTCCCCATTGCGTTGGGGATTCTTTGGTAAGCCCGCTTCCATCATCGGCGTCATCATTACTCAGGTGAGATGATGCCAAGGGCTTAACAACAGAGGATTAAAAAAAAGCATACTGATTAATAGTCCGAGAAGGTTAAAATAAAAATTAAAAAGAAGAATGAAACAATGAAGAGTTCTGAGAGAAGAAAGAAGAGATCTGCTAAAATCTACCACACTACGTGGAACCCTGATATTATGGATAATTATGTATATGGTTCACCTACATAAAAATTAATAAACGGGAAATTCCCGTACTACCTTGCATGAAACAAAAGTTGTTAGCTCAGAACCTAATTAAAATTATTTTCTAGTTAGCAAGTCATAAAAAATATATATTACTTTTCTATTGCTATTTAAAAAAAGTATTTCCTTGAAAACTACCAAAAACTTTTTTAAATCGTCAGCTTATTCTGCCTGAGTTAAAATTTAGTAGCCAAATCTGCCCAAATGGCAGAAATCTGCCACATGGACGGGTGCACATCTGGACGGGTTTCAAAAACACGGGAACTCGCGCGACGGGAGGAGCTCATCACCTGTACCCGTGCCCCGGGGGCTACCTGTGTGAGGAGCGCAGCTCAGTTAAAAGCGATAAGATAAACACTTTGATCAGAAATTAACAAAGCATTGATTTGATTATATCTGCTTTGCGAGAAATATACCTCAACACATAGAGGTAATAAAGTACTAATTACTTCTATGCTATTCTATGGTATGGTATTTGTTCTATGGTACTAGGTAGAAAAAAAATATTGACGATTTAAAAGCATGTGCAAAGCATCTACTTAAACATTTTGAGTTTTATGCCGATACATCAAAAAGTTTGTTGTTCAAATTGTCGATGTTACCCGATTTTAGTTAATTTAAATACGACGCCAAATAATAAAACATATATTAACATCATATCAAAAATTTTTCTGCTTAATTGTCCAATTAGTTCTGGTTGTATGCTACCAATTTAGGAAGGTTATCCTTTTGTATGGCGCGGCCGCTTTCTCGTATACATTCTAATTTGGTCCGGTTATAGGGAAAATGTTCGTTCTTTCTTCTTTTGGGTAAATCTTTTTAAATCAACGTTATTCAAAGCTGAAACTTACAGGAAAGCTTGCTAGCAGGACGCTCTAATTTTATGTAAAATTTCATGTTTTATAGTCTTATGGGAGCACTAAATTCAATCTTTAAAATTTCGCTAACTTTATTTCGTAATTAAATGGTATATCTCACTAATTGACTGGATAATACAATCCACAATTGCAGATATTGTTAGGGTCTACTAGAGGAATATTTGAGTGCTCTTTATTCGATTGCAACTTCACTCTTTTCCTTGTAAATCAGAATTTCCTGATTTTCTAAACAAATTAATTACTAAAAAAATATCATAATTTTCAAAAAACTAACATTGCTCAAATTACGCACAAATTAAGGTATACTAGTGGTTTTTTTTTGAAATTTCTTCTATCAACCGTTTTCGAGATACAGAAAACCCAAAAACGTTACTGCAGCGGAATCTTGAATAATTCGAAAACCGTAAGATGCACAAATTCCGCTATTTGCGCACATTTATAACACGACAAAAGCTACTCAGTCATGTACTTTGTTATGAGCTAGACCGTCTTTTTCCAAATCATGCCGCTGGGGGAACGTGACCCTGGCGGAATCGGTTTTTAATGAATATCTCCGAAATTATAAGACGCACAAATTCCGCTGCTGGCGCACAATTAGTCCTAATGATGCTCTAATTCCCTATTATACTCACATTCTTCTTAGCTATAACATTCCGCTGGCGTAATGGACACGTGATAAGTTTGGAAACGGGTGGTTCGAGTGAGAGATATGTTACGAAGTGCCGTTGCGTACCCAGAGTTCAAAACAAAGAGTCCCCACAGTCAAGGTATATACTTATATGTCTAAGTTTATTCATTTATCTTACAAAGCTTCTCAATTTGATGAATTATGTAAACAGTTGTAGGTGTATCTTACAACGCTGGTACATAAAAAAAAGCGCGAGCGAAGCGAGCGCGAAAATAGTTAAGGCATATTTGATCTTCAAATTTCTTATAACATAAATTTTTTTTCGACACGAAATACCCTAAGCCAGTGTTTTTCAACCTGTGGGGGGTCGCGAAGCCTTTCTCAGGGGGTCGCAAGTAAAAAAAGTAAGTGTTTATAGGTCCTACATTACAATGAAAAACTAAGATTTCAGTGAGAAGGTGAAAATGTTAATAAGTAAATCATTTTCTAATTGAAGAAAATCATAAACTAGTCTTTCAAATCACTAACCTTTTTATAAAAGGTAATTTTTAATAACCCCCCCCCCCCCCTTCAAACTTCTTTTTTCAAGCAACTTTCCCTAATTTTTTTTTTTCGCAAATTGACCATTGGTTATTTAGGGAAAGTTGTTCAGTTTCATTAGTAGAAGCCACTGTAAAGTTTTGGTGGGGGTCCAAAAATAACCCTGTATGTTTATGGCCCTAGGGGGTCGCAAGATTTTTTTCTCTTGTAAAGGGGTCGGGTATTAAAAAAGGTTGAAAAACACTGCCCTAAGCGATTACTTCAATTAACTAATGTGCTTATAGGATGATGATTGAGAAAAAATATAAATAAATAGTCTGGGTTTGTAAGGAAGGTACCTTGTTTCGTTTTATCCGAAATAATTATTATCCTAGTATAGTGTGTACTAGGTTAGGTACTCCATATAATTTATAGTAACATAAACAGTTTCATTAAAATTGTTAAAACTATTTTTGAGGACAATTAACAAAGAACATGGTTTGTATGGGAGGTACCTTAATTAGTTTTTCCAGATTAACCAACTCAATAGTAAAATAGAGCGCAAAAAATAAATTGAAGTATTTTACGTTTCATCCAAAACCATTAAAGCCATTTTTGAGAAAAAAATTATAAGCCCATTACAAATTGTGTTAAGAAAAAAATATCAAAAATAACGCTCCTTTACATATGTCCCTCCAGTTATGTAATTCCCGAGGCAGCAGGACTGATTGTCGTGTATAAACAAAATTACACGAGCGAAGCGAGCGCGAAAATGTTTATTATGAAAACAAAAACCACAGAGTAATTACGTTTTTAAGAAGTTTTAAGTTAATTTTACGCCCTTCTTTACGTATTGTTATAAAGCTAAGACAGCTTTCCTAAAGTAGTGTTATTTACTAGACAGTAAACCGATTGTTGTGTTGAACGCGAGCGAAGCGAGCGCAAAAATTATAAATGACCTCAGATTAGTAGCAAAACTTTAAGAAAGACATAGTAATCACTGATCAGTTTTATGTCTATTCTCGTGGGTGCTCCGCACCCACTGTTTAAGTCTCGTGGGTGCCCAAGCCCCTGAGCACCCACGTAGTCGGCGCCCCTGGAGACTGTAGTACTGAGGAGCTTAAGATGTAGGTTCACAGGGAGACCTGTTATGTAATAGTGAATTTTGCGGCTGTAAGGAATATTATTTTTATTTATTTAAATCAGGCAAAAATATACTTATAGAAACATAAATTATGATTAGTACATAACATTGAGCTGAACATGCTCATCATAACTGCAGATTTTTAAATGCACGCTGTTAAAGTAAGAGGGCTTAAAAGATTTTGGAGTTCTTGTCGTTGTTGGGAAGACATCAAAGAGAAGATATCATTTAGAAATAGTTTTTTTTTTATTTGTTTAGAATAAAAAGGTGTATTAACAACTAATAATTGACAGCTCTGGCTAAGTAGCCAATACAGACTAGTAACGCAACAGATCGATAAGGTATTTGAAAAGCTTACTTCGACAAACTTGCTGATGTGAATAAGACCTTGACCTCATTATCTTAAATCTATTTTGATAATTTGCTTTTGATAATCGTTTCAGAGAGACTGAAAATATCAGTCACTAGCTTTCTTCCCGCAACTTCGTTTGCGTGAACTTTCAGAATTAGGTCCAGAGAGTAAAGAAACTAAAAACAGCGCCATCTGGCGGTGAAGTAAAAAAATCTGTTTTTAGCCATTCCTCCGGAAATTGTTTAATTTTCCGGGATAATAAGTACCCTATGTGCTGATCCAGTGTCCGATCTACTTACCTAACAAGTTTTATGCTAATCCATCCACAAGTTTCAACGTTAAAACGGAACAATCAAATAATGAAGTAAAAAAATCTGTTTTTAGCCATTCCTCCGGGAATTGTTTAATTTTCCGGGATAATAAGTACCCTATGTGCTGATCCAGTGTCCGATCTACTTACCTAACAAGTTTTATGCTAATCCATCCACAAGTTTCAACGTTAAAACGGAACAATCAAATAAACAAACATCCATACTTTCGCATTTATAATATTATGAGTTTATAAAATTAGTAAGATGAAATAAAATCGAACGTGTTTTGTAACAATGTTTCATAAATTATTTGTTGTTTTTTAGTCCTTTGAAAAAAAAATTATTTGATAAACGATTGTACGATATGATTCTAAGATAAAATTTGTGTTATTCAACAGAAATAAATCGTTATAATGATACTAAGTATCTGGGCATTTAAGAAAAATTTGAATTTTGCCAAAACTCCAATCAGTAGGTAGGTCATTTCATTGACCTAGTAGGTATTTGGAATTGAGTAGCGTAATAGAACCAGATACATAAATAGTGTCACCTAAGGTGATATTTCTAAAGTTTATTATTACGAAACTGATAGATTTATTTTATTATACAATCAAATCGACCTTGTGTTTCTGGGAAAAATTCAGTTTGATACTGGAGACAACTTCTCAAAATTTGTGACAGTCACAGCTAAACTTTGAGGATGAAATAAAAAAAAATCTTTCATTTTTAACTTACCGCCTGTACTATAGTCTTTTTAAACGTATGTCTTCTCTCTTCCATCTCCTAAATATCTACAAAAGGATCCACTTTCTTTTAAATATCAATTCGGGTCGGTTTATGTCAATGTATATTTACTACTTTGCAAATAAGATTTACTTTCGTTATTTCTTTTTACCGTTACTGTGTTATTTTTTTTTAAATCTCTGATGCGTCCCTATTAATTCAAGCCTAGTAGCTTATGTATTAGATGAGTTTTTTACAGTTAGTAAGACGGGAGGTGTGCGGGAAGCAAGAGACCTAGGGATACGATTACTGAAGTACCCATTTAACTACTCTCCAGGTCTCCCTCCATCCAGCGAGCGGTAATTGGAAAACTAGAGACCGCCAAAATGACTTCCAGACTTGCCCAACTGATTTCAAGTTATGAATACTTTTTTGACTAGGACTTTTTAGTGCATATCAATCTAGTCGTATCTGTGGCGTCGTAGCATGTGCTATTATAATACGTTATAACTATGTGGCCAGTCTGTACCATTTACAGAAGCCAGATAGCGCGACCCGGCCTGCCCCGTCTGCCGATAGCACCACATCATACCTACTGTTATTACACCGAATCTTCGATTTATTGGTATTTTAATATCTTTATTATATTTCTTTTTTAATATCTAGGGACAAATCACACAAGGTCGTCTGGCCACAGATTTATTGTCCTCTGTACCAGAGACTGATATGCATACGTATTTACATACACACATTCTGTTTATATTGTATAGAGGTTAGTAAAGTGTTTTCATTCATAGAGGTAATACCCCCAGACGCAGAACAGACAAATGAAATGTTTGCCCTGGGTAGGTCGAACCCATGACCCTCGGATAAGTAGTCAGGAGCTATCCGCTGAGATAAGATAATTCAACCGAGTTAGTCAACATACTCTAGATGATTTGACTTTTTATGACATAGTTTTTTCTGTTATTGAACATCAGCAATCACTTGCCATGCGTCATGTTGTCATATTATGCGTACATTACAATATTTGAAAAAAAAAGAGAGAATGTAAAAAATATGGATTGGCAATTGTCCTTTATATATTATAGGTACCCATCTTTTTAATTATACAACAATCAGCTGGAGCATCATTTGGTATCGGGTCAGTAACTCCTCTTGCCATACTCCTGGAATGGTTGTCTCGAGTAACCTTCAGTTTTCCTCATATTCTCATTTACGTCAAAACAGGAACAAGTTTTCTTTGTTTCATACGTATACAGGGTGTAACAAAATTGGTGTAGGACCCGTTAACTAGGGATTGTACTCATCGCACTTTACAACTTTTGTTCTACGACTTTGCTCAAAATTTGGACATTTCATACAAATTGATCATCTGTTTTGCTATTTTTGTACATCCTATATTTCTACTAAGTGTGTAGCTATGCGACTCATCCTTCATAATTTTTTTTGACCCCAAAACCTGCAACGACAAATATTTTGAAATGTTGTATTATGTGACATATAGGTAGGTACTCCTATTCTACAGCTCGATAAGTCCCTTTTATACACTAGTACTGCCCTCAAAAGAAAGAGGGCCGCAAAGTATACGGAAACTTTAATTCGCACTCTTAATATAGAACAACGGCCGAATTCAAAATTTGGCAAAATGAGTAAAAGAGAAAAAGAGAGACACTCGCGTGTTCGGGGGGACGAATAAAGACGCAAATGCGTTTTTAACTTATTGCTTAAGAAATAGAGGTGGTTTTTTTTACCAAAACTGTGTGGTTTGCTCTTTTAGGTCGGTTTTTTTTCATCAAAACTCATTTTGCCAATATTTTGAATTCGACCGTTGTTTTATTAAGAGTGCGTTTTATACTTTGCGGCCTTCTTATGAGGGCTGAATAACGCGTAAATATATTTTGACTTGATTCATCTATTATTAACCGCCATGTTTAAATATTTATCTTTATCACTGACTTCAATGATGTACTTACTCTATGAGGTAATATTTATTTTCCAATAAGTCCGTTTATTATCTCTGGCTCTCCAATGAGTTAAGCGACACTTTATTATCTGGCGTAATATTCCAGATAATGTGAAGGACATTATTATAATACCTTTTGTTTTTATGTAGGTACATTTTAATACAAGTTGGTAGGTAAATATGTAGATAGAGCTAGAGTGAATGAACTGAATTAAAACACATTAATTGCAAAAAATCATATTACTGCTGAAGTTGTACAGTTTGGGTTACACCATGTATTTTTTCATTTTTATTATAATCAACAATCGGATAACTCTTAGCATCGTCTCACCTGAGATGGTAAGTGATAATATGTTGATGCCGAAATCCTTAATTAATTTCAACTTGGCCTCCCGATTGTGGAGTGGCCTACGGGCGGCGACGCAAGCCCCTGCAGTGGGGACACTATAAAGCTTCCCCCAAACAGGCGCGATTTTTGTAGCGCGAATAACGCGCGAATAATTACTTTCAGTACATTTTGTACTGGGACGCTGTCGCTTTTACACACTGCCGCGATAAATCGGCGATTTCGCAGCTACAGCCCCCCCTGGCCCCGATGTGGCGGCTTCACCCCCCCTGTGTAGCGGCGATTTTCCTGCGACGCCGCGCTTGCCCCCCGGGCCCCGCTGTTGCCGCTTCACCCCCTCTGTGTGGCTGCGAATATTCTGCGACGCCGCGCTTGCCCCCCGGGCCCCAGGCCCCGCTGTCGCCGCTTCACGTCGCGTCGCTGTCGCGGAATTCTGCGAATTTCCTGCGACGCGACAACGGGGGTGAGGCCCGGGGGGGCCAAGGTAGAGTAGCGCCGCGATTCGCGTTCCGCGTTCCGTTTTTGTAACTAGTACGTAATAGCTTTTGTTCAAATAACGATTATTGCGTGCAAGTATTTATTTCATTACCAGACTGCGCCAGAAGGAGAGTTATGTTTTTTACCCGACTGGGCCAAGAGGGTTATGGTTTTTACCCGACTGGGCCAAAAGAAGGATTAAGTATTTTATCCAACTGCACCAGAAGGAAGGTTATGTTTTTACCCAACTGCGCCAGAAGGAGGGTTATGTATTTAACCCGACTGGGCCAGAGGGAGGGTTATGTTTTTTTCCGACTGAGCCAGAACGAGGTTTATGTTTTTAATTTACCCGACTGCGCCAGAAAGAGGGTTATGCTTTTACCCGACTGCACAAGAAAGTGGCTTATGTTTTTAACCCGACTGGGCCAGAAGGAGGCTTAAGTATTTTATCCGACTGCTCCAGACGGAGGGTTATGTTTTTACCCGACTGAGCCAGGAGGGTTATATTTTTTATCCAATTGCACCAGGAGGGTTATATTTTTACCCGACTGGGCCAGAAGGAGGGTTATGTTTTCTACCCGACTGGGCCAGAAGGCGGGTTAAGTATTTTATCCGACTGCGCCAGAAGGGGGGTTATGTTTTTTACCTGACTGCGCCAGAAGGAGGTTTATGTTTTACCCGACTGCGCCAGAAAGAGGGTTATGTTTTTACCCGACTCCACCAGAAGGTGGGTTATGTTTTTACCCGACTGGGCCAAAAGGAGTGTTAAGTATTTTATCCGACTGCGCCAGAAAGAGGGTAATGATTTTACCCAACTTCGCCAGAAGGAAGGTTATGTTTTTTTACCCGACTGGGCCAGAAGGAGGCTTAAGTATTTTATCTGACTGCGCCAGAAGGAGAGTAATGTTTTTACCCAACTGCACCAGAAGGAAGGTTATGTTTTTTACCCGACTGAGCCAGAAGGAGGGTTATGTTTTTACCCAACTGCGCCAGGAGGGTTATGTTTTTATCCGACTGCGCCAGAAGGAGGGTAATGTTTTTTACCCGACTGGGCCAGAAGGAGGGTTAAGTATTTTATCCGACTGCGCCAGAAAATGGGTTATGCTTTTTACTCAACTGGACCAGAAGGAGGGTTATGTTTTTTAACCGACTGCGTCAGAAGGAGGGTTATATTTCTACCCGATTGGGCCAGAAGGAAGGTTATGTTTTTACCCGACTGCGCCAAAAGGTGGGTTATGCTTTTACCCGACTGGTCCAGAGGCAGGGTTTTGTTTTTAACCCGACTGGGCCCGAGAGAGGGTTATGTTTTTACCCAACTGCACCAGAAAGTAGGTTATGTTTTTCACCCGACTGGACCAGAAGGAGGGTTAGGTTTTTATCCGACTGCGCCAGAACGAGGGTTATGTTTTTACCCGACCACGACAGAAGGAGAGTTATGTTTTTACCCGACTGCGCCAGAAGGTGGGTTATGTTTTTACCCGACTGCGCCAGAAGGTGGGTTATGTTTTTACCCGACTGCGCCAGAAGGAGGGTTAAGTATTTTATCCGACTGCGCCAGAAAGTGGGTTATGTTTTTTACTCAACTGGATTAGAAGGAGGGTTATGTTTTTTAACCGACTGCGCCAGAAGGAGGGTTATGTTTTTACCCGACTACGACAGAAGGAGGGTTATATTTTACCCGGCTGTGCCAAAAGGTGGGTTATGTTTTTACCCGACTGCACCAGTTTACACACTTAATAGACAATTTACATTTTCATGTGCCAGTTTCCTAGCTAGTAAGATTGTTTATCTGATAGTAGCTTTTGCCCGCGTCTCCACCCGTTCTAGGCAGAACAGAATCGGTAGGTCTGGGGCCACCCAAAGACCCTTTTTTGAATGCAAGAAAGAAGTTTTTTTTCATTACTTAAAAGCATTTATTATTATTCTTGTTTATCCTTGTATATTTATTTTATCTTTGTTATAATATAACCTGTTCCAAGTTCAGGACGACAATTAAAACTTACAGAACCTTTTGAATCGTATATGCATTTATTATTCTACACTCTGTAATGCAATATTTAGAGATATTGATATTGAGGAAACAGAAACACATAAACGTCTCTTATTACCTTTGTGAGGAGTAAAAATAAATAGTTTCCAAGTCCATTATCGATACTGACTGTTAATCAGTTACGTTACGTTATTGGAATATCTGTTACCGACCCACCTCTACGTGTCGCAGAAATATCGCACAATTTTCGCGCGACACCTTGTCGCGTCGCCGAATATTGCAACACGTGTAGCGCGATATTCGCGCGACACATGTAGCGTCGCCGCTTGTCGCGCGAAATTCGCGCTAATTTCGCGCGACGTGTCGCGACGCAGTGTCGCAGAAGTATCGCCACTTGTAGCGCGAGATTCGCGCGATATTCCCGCGACGTGTAGCGGCTTTTTGCGACGCGACGTCGCAGCTTCACCTGCGAGTTTCGCGCGAATTTCGCGCCACAAAAAACGCGCCTGTTTGGGGGAGGCTTAATAATAATATCCGGGACAAATCACACACGGTCATCTGGCCCCAAACTAGGATTCCCTGTATCTTGGGAACCAGAGACTGATATACATACACATATACATTTAAATACATACGTATATAGATATTATACACCCAGACTCAGAGCAAACAATTCTGCTCATCACAGAAAAGTTTGCCCTGTGTGGGGAACGAACCCACGACTCGGAACAAAGGTCAGGATCGCTAACCACTTAGCCACCGAGTCAGTCATATGAGTACATAATTTCAACTTTATTGATTCATCTTATGAATATACTACGATATACAGATTGTAACAAAAAGGTGTGGTGGTACTTCAAGGTGCGCTTCTACTCATCCAACTGAACAACTTTTGTTCTACAATTTTGTTGAAATCGCAAAAAAAAATTTGGACTTCATACAAATCGAGAAGCTGGCGAGCCAAGTTTGTATGAAAAGTCCAAAAAATTTTTTGCGATTTCAACAAAGTTGTAGGACAAAAGTTGTTCAGTTTGATGGGTAGAAGCCCACCTTGAAGTACGACCACGCTATTTTGTTACATCCTGTATACGAGCGAAAGCTTGTATCCAATAAATAAATAGACTGTAGCGTAAGAAAAATGTAATTTTTGTTTGTTAGTCGTCATCTTCGAGACGTTGTTTGTTGCAAGTCTAGTGTATCCTCCAATGACGTTGGACGCTCTCCAGACGTTCGTACTTTTTATTTTCAGAGTCACTTCATGAATTGGTGTCAATTTCGCTATTTCGTATTCGTAAACAGGTTTCGCTGTAAGGTGATTTCTGCCTTCCTGCTACAAGAGTTTATATGGGTTGCTCCTCAGTCATATCATAACTCTCGCTTTTCATTGTTTTTGTGATCTCATTAAAAATAATTAATTTATCAAAACAAAAGCTTTTATGTAACCATTGACGATGACTCAAAACTGGAAACGCAAGAGTATGTATACGCATAATGTCCGTAAAATTAACTCATCAAATTAACATAAGCATAACAAAGATGATTTTGATTACAGATTGGTAACAATTGACAAAGGACTAGCGAGTTGACACGGTAATTAGTCACGCAGTTTTGCTGCCGTTCTGTTTACGGTATAAGGTGGTGTTAGGCATCCTACTGCCTACTGCCTACAGCCTACAGTAGCCAATACGATGAGTATGAGCAATGCGCATGGGCATGGGCAATATGGGACAGTGTGAGTCGGTTCATCAGTTGTTGTCGCCTGCGGCCACATCCGCTGCATTTCCGATAAGAATGACTCAACGCGTGACAGACAGGGCCGGCGGTAGGGACTGGTTGAGCAGCAGTGACAAGCACATGTAAAGAAAATCACTACACTAGTGTTATTGTTTTTCTTAACCGTTTAAATTTGCCGCGTAATTCACAGAACTTCATAGATGTCATGTTTGACAGTGACATTTTCACAACATGAATGTGAGGTTAAGTAACCTAAGTAAATTAGGAGATACTACAGAGTAAATTTACTGTAAAAGAAATATCTAGACCTGAAATAAAGGCTTTAAATGTTGTTTTTTTGTCTTTACAGGTGAGTGAGTCAATTCTTTATACCTAAGATAAAAGTAGAAAAGCTTTGTATGTTAAACATTTTTTGGTTAATAAAATTTTTGTCTTTACAGAAAAACGCAATTTTGTCTTTATTTCACTCATCAGAGTGTGATGATATTAAAAAACAACATTTTCTGCAAACATTTCAAGAGATATGGAGAAGTTGAGGTTTGATTTTGCTGTGAAAACTTCGGCAGATGGAAAATCAAACATTATTTGCATAACCTCAATAGGTACACCTAATGGACAGAGTTTTGATATACCGGCTGAATATCAACCTGCAACTTACCACCAAGTAATTACATCTACTTCAAACTATACCAAGATAAGAAAAACATTAAATAAAAGGCACCAGACAAGAAAAATATGGATAACTCTAACAGATGAGATATCAAAGATATATTTGGATGAAGAACAAAATTTACAATTTAATGATTTTTATCTGGAAGAAATTATGGAAAACACAAATGATAATAAATCTTTACCCAGTGGCTCAAATCAAAACTTGGAAAAACTATTAGAGAAATTACTCGAAGAAAAACAAAGTAAATCTGAAACGCAGAATTTAGGAAAAATTTCAAAGGATTTTATGATTGAGAAATTCACCGGTAGAAATGCAAACGCTTACCAATGGATTAAGGAGTTCAACAAAGAATGTGAACGTTTCCATATTGACGAAGACAAAAAGAAAATTGAAATATTAAAACATTTCCTGGAATATTCCAGTATAGATTGGTACAGTTGTATGTTGATGAAAAATACAGTTGAATCAGAGTGGAAAAAATGGGAGAAAAATTTCTGTGATACATTTGCAAACAAAGGTTGGTCGCCCATCAGAAATGCTCTTGCCTTTAAGTATCAAACGGGTTCACTGCTCGAGTATGCACTGAAAAAAGAAAAATTATTATTAGAAGTCAGGAAATCTATCGATACTGGGACACTCATAGACCTTATAGCATCGGGTCTGCCTAATTATCTGATTGACAAAATTGACCGAGAGACCCTACAAGAAACCGAAGATCTTTATAATGAGTTAGGAAAATTTGAACATCTTGTCGGAAAGAATAAATTTGATAAAAGACAATACACATATTCTGATACAAAAAACAAAAAAATTGAAGAGAAGAAACCATGCCAGATCTGTATAACTGAGAAAAAAGGGAAACGATTCCATCCTGAGGAAAATTGCTGGTTTAAAGAAAAAAATCACAAAACAGTTGTGAAAAGTGTTAATAATTCAGAATTAGAAATTGAATTGAATAAGGAAAATCCAAAAAACTAGAGGTACCACCATTAATAAAAGTAAAATTGCTATTAAATGATACATTTCAAGTTTCTGGAATTTATGATTCAGGTTCAAATGTGTCGTTAATTAATGCTAAATTACTGAAAATCAAAGAAAGAGAAGATACAAGTAATAAGCAACCAGCAAACTTGAAAACTATTAATGGTGAGAAGAAAACAAAAGGTATGGTAACATTAAAAATAAAAATTTATAATATTGAAAGAATTATGGATATTTTTGTGATAGATAGTGAAAATTTTCATTATGATTTCCTAATCGGGTTGGATTGCATCAAAAAGTTCAGACTAATGCAAAGTGAAGAATTGAATATTACACAATATAAAAATCCAGAAGAAGAGAAGAAGTTCCTAAACGAAGAGGATATGATAACTAAAGACCCAAATACTAATATTTTAAATTTAAAAGATGTCAAAATTCCTGATGTACTAGGTGACAAAAGAGAAAAAGATGTTTCTTTATACTCTGAGGTATTGAAACAAGAAATTAATTATATAAATAGATGTGAAGTGAACTTCAACGAACATATAAATTTGGATAAATTTGAAATATCAGTAAACCATCTGGATTTACATCAACAAACAGAAATTGATAAATTAATACGAAAATACAACCCAGTCTTTGCTAAGGATAAATACGACGTCGGCACTGTACGAGACTATGAAGCTCATATAGATTTGATGGTGGATAAATATTGTTACAAACGTCCGTACAGGTGCGCCGCTAATGATAGGAAAGAAATTGAAAATCAGGTATCAAAATTATTACAGAAGAAGTTGATTGAGGAATCCTATAGCCCATTTGCTGCCCCGGTTACTCTGGCATATAAAAAAGAAGATGATAAAAAAACAAGGCTATGTATAGATTTCAGAGAATTGAACAAAATTGTTGTACCACAATCACAGCCATTCCCCTTGATTGAGGATTTAATGGTGAAAACTGTCAACTGTAAATATTTTTCTACTTTCGACATAAATTCGGCATTCTGGTCAATTCCTTTGAAAATTCAAGACAGATACAAAACAGCATTTGTCACACAAGAAGGCCATTTTCAATGGACTTGCCTCCCATTCGGGTTAAAGACAGCTCCAGCAATATTTCAAAGAATATTAAGTAACATAATAAGAAAATACAAACTTTCCGAATTCGCAGTAAATTTCATAGACGACATCTTGATTTTTTCAAAAAGTTTCGAAGAACACATACAACATCTGTCTAGACTACTTGAGGCAATACTAACAGAAGGATTTAGACTGAAATTTACGAAATGTACTTTTGCAAAAGATTACGCCAAATATTTGGGACACATAATAGAAAATAATTCAGTTAGACCTCTCAAAGATTATCTAACCGCTGTAAAAAACTTTCCAGTTCCAGAAACAAGAAAAAATATACGACAGTTCCTCGGGAAAGTCAATTTTCATCATAAGTTTGTACCACACAGCGCAATTATCTTAGACCCGTTACACAATTTATTACGGAAAGATGTAAAATTTATATGGTCCACAGAATGCCAGGAATCATTTAATAAAATAAAAGAATTACTATGTTCAAAACCAATCCTAAAAATATTTGACCCTGAACAACCGATAAAAATTTACACAGATGCTAGTATTAAAGGAGTGGGAGCCGTGTTAAAACAAGAAGATAAAAACGGAGTCAATAAACCAGTAGCTTACTTCTCAAAAAAATTGACAGAAACTCAAAAGAAAAAGAAGGCAATATATCTAGAATGTCTCGCAATAAAAGAAGCCGTAAAATATTGGCAACACTGGCTTATGGGAAAAGATTTCGTGGTATATTCAGATCATAAACCATTAGAAAATCTGAACATCAAAGCTAGAACTGATGAGGAACTCGGCGATTTGACGTATTACTTATCCCAATACAATTTTAAAATAAAATATAACCCGGGACAATCAAATCAAGAAGCAGACTGCTTAAGCAGAAATCCAGTCCTAGAACCTTATGAAAATACTGATGATTTTTTAAAAGTTGTGAATCTAATAAAACTGGAAGAGATAAAAAATGACCAATACACAAATCTAGATTTACAAAATAGAAAATCACAATTTATACTGGAGAATGAAATTTACTACAAAAAGAATAAAAGAAGAAATAAAATAATACTGTCAGAAGGACTTAGCAAAACACTAATAAAAGATGTACATGTTAACTACTGTCACATTGGAAGAACCCAGATGATAAATAAAATAACACCATTCTACACAGAAAAGAATATCTTCATAAACATTAAGCAAATTTGTGATGAATGTGACATTTGTATAAAGAACAAATCCAGGAGAAAACCAAAGTTTGGTTTAATGTCACATTTAGGCCCAGCAACACGCCCATTTGAAATTATATCAATTGATACCATTGGAGGCTTTGGAGGATCACGGTCTACAAAAAAATACTTGCATCTTCTGGTCGATCATTTTACAAGATATGCTTACATTTTGACATCAAGAAATCAGAGCTCAAGTGATTTTATTAAGCTGATAAAAAATGTGACACAAAGCTATAATATTGATATGGTATTAACAGACCAATACCCTGGCATAAATTCTAAGGAATTTAAAAACTTCCTGAAAAAGAATAACATAACAATAGTGTTCACAGCTGTAGACGCACCATTTTCAAACGGGCTTAATGAAAGGCTAAATCAAACTCTAGTCAATAGGATAAGATGTAAAATAAACGAAGGTGACAAGAAAACAGCATGGACAACTGTTGCACAAAAATGTGTAGCAAAATATAACGAAACAGAACATACAGTCACGAAGTTTACTCCAAAATACCTTTTAGAAGGCGAAAATGTGGACATTCTACCACTTGAATTGAAATCAAGGTGCACAAAAGAAGACCTGAAAAGAGACAGGAAGCTAGCCCTTGAAAATTCAATAAAATCTCACAACTATAATAAAAAAATATATGATCTACATAGGGAAGAATATAAATTCGAAGTGGGAGATAGAGTCTTTGTAGAAAACGGAAATCGGCTGAATAGGAAGAAAATGGATGAACTGAGGATTGGACCATACAAAATATTAAGGAAGATCTCTAGCTCAATATATGAAGTTGATACAGGGCACAAGAAGGCAGAATCAAATCTCTACCATATTACGAAACTATCCCCGGTAATAGTTGGCAATTAATCGAACAATTACTTGCAATTGTTCTCTTCAAGGGTGGGAGATGTAAAGAAAATCACTACACTAGTGTTATTGTTTTTCTTAACCGTTTAAATTTGCCGCGTAATTCACAGAACTTCATAGATGTCATGTTTGACAGTGACATTTTCACAACATGAATGTGAGGTTAAGTAACCTAAGTAAATTAGGAGATACTACAGAGTAAATTTACTGTAAAAGAAATATCTAGACCTGAAATAAAGGCTTTAAATGTTGTTTTTTTGTCTTTACAGGTGAGTGAGTCAATTCTTTATACCTAAGATAAAAGTAGAAAAGCTTTGTATGTTAAACATTTTTTGGTTAATAAAATTTTTGTCTTTACAGAAAAACGCAATTTTGTCTTTATTTCACTCATCAGAGTGTGATGATATTATACACATATACGTATTATGACAAAACCATAAACAACCGATGGGGTTTTCTGACATGAGGCGTCCTTTTCTTTGGTTTATCGTTACGCGGTTAACAATGAACGAATTAAGTTTCTGATTTTAAGTTTTTCTTTTAATCTCTAGGATGCGTTCGTAAACTACAGCTCGAAGATAAATAAAAAATAAGTATGAAAGATTGTTGTTATGTGTAAAAGAAGGGTTCAACATTGTTTTCATTGTAATAAGTCTTAAAAAATATTACAATTTAGCAATAATTTAATTTTGGAGATAATCACACCTCTATGTATGAAAAGACAACAGATAACACCCGTCTAGTTTTATTTATATAACTTTTTACGGCTTTTAGTGAAAATAATAAATTCGGACACATTGAATAATTGTGTAATATGAATGGCGAAGGCTTGAATTAGAGTCTTCTCAATATGTAATGCTTTCTTTTGATGTTTGATCCATGAGCCCCTCGTCTCCAATAATTCCTCCATATGGAAATACAGAAAACTGTGTATGCAGTTTTTTATGTTTAAAACCTAGTCGAAACCACTGACTTCCACGAGTCCTTGGGCCAACTGGCTGCTTTACTACGCCTCTTGGATTCGGCCCTGAAAACCAAACCTAGCGTCTCGAACTGAACGCGCTGAAGTCGGCGCCCGGCGTGTCATTCATTGGTGGCGCTAATCGCTCCACTCAGCGGATTGCCATTCAACACTCCTGTCAGCGATTTTCGCGAGCTATTGCCAATCCGGCAGCACCAGTCGAGCCGGTACCTTCAGCTCAGAAGGTCGTGTCACCCGACACTCGCGTGCGCAGCGTAAACTCATAAACACCGCTATCGACGGCAGACCGACAACACAACAGCGCAGCGATAAAAACGAAAACATTACCCGGAACCCGCTGCATTGTACCCATCATTATTAAACGGCAAATATTTGTTCCAATTTCAAATGTGCTCGCTATTTGTTAACGAGTCTCGAGACTGTAAACAGTGATTGATAATGTCAACATTTAATTTGGTCGCATTAAGTCACCTGCTTACCAATCGATTTCATTAATGACGTCTTTTTATCTCGTGTTATCGATTAGCGAGAGTGATAAGTGGTTCCTTTTGTTCATTTGTGCGTGAAAGTTAGTTGTGATTGGTGCGGTGAGGGGTAGAATGCCGGCGCTGGGCTACGAGATGGCTTCGCAGGATTGTCCGATGGGGTACTGTGGGGGTGCGGAGTACTTGTACCCCACCCACGCGTGGGAAAAGGCGGCCGACACCCCATACTTTAGCCACAGGACCCCGGTCGAGGACAGAGTGCGCGTCACTACGAATAACTACGGAGGTGTGTTTTTCATTAATTACATCATAGATATGTATGTAGGTATAATGATCATCAGTTGTGTGTCCTATTGATTGCGTTGGTTATGATTGATGTGTTTTTCATTGATTTTAATTGCAGTCCCATAAAACAATTCTATATGTATACGTTAACTTACAGCAACTGTTAACAACCATTGCGTCCCATGTCCTCCCTGCTGGAGCATGGATCTCTTGACATATCTAGGTTGGGTCATCTCCACAAACGGAGGCTTAGTCCGGATGGGTAGTGAGTGCCTATAATGCACTGTTGGGGCATGGATCTCTTCCCATATCTCGGGAAGGTTGAGTTATATGGTACTCCACAAGAGGGGGCCAAATCCGGATTGGTAGTTAGTACCGGTAACGCAGTGTTAGTGCGTAACATTGATAATAAAATTAATAAATCAATTCAATGGTGAGGTAGCCAGGGACAAATCACACACGGTCATCTGGCCTCGAACTATGATACCCTGTACTGTCGGAACCAGAGACCAATAAACATGAATATGATACCTTAGCAATACAAACGTACGTATACATATTTAACATCAATACACAGAGCAAACAAATCTGTTCATCACTCCAATATTTGCCTTGAATCTAAACCACCTAGCACAAAACACATAGATACAGAAGGTCCGCTCAATACGCTCACAAAAATCCTAAGCATATACTTACATGCTTATAGACGTATACGGTCGTTGTAGGCAAGATGACGTACTGTGCGATCGTGACCTTGCTTTCAACGACCGTATATTTCTATAAGCATGTATATGCTTACGATTTTAGTGGTTTGTATTGAGCGGACCTTCTGTGTCTATTTTGTGCACCTAGCTTCAACTTCAGGCCTTTAAGTACAACCAGGTTCTTAGCGGACCTCGGGTCAGTCAAAGTCGAGCTCGATTCCCGTGTGTGGAATATATTCCTCGTAGATTCAATCAAACTCAAAATAAGTAATTTTTTAAGTAGATGCAGTACACATTCTTTTAAATTGTCTTTTTTTTCTACCATTCCTCACTCGGAACTTGTTCACTGAACTTTTCGGTGATGTTGATGGTGTTACTAATTTAGGGAAGCCAACTCGGCAACTATACTGCCGAAATGTTTTACACCTATAGTTTACGTTTGCTTATTTTGTAATGCCTACTTATGAGAGTAACACTGTTTATTTCGCACTGATTTATTCGCACTGATATTGAGCGCTGGCAACCCTGCCGGGTGACAGTTCGAGCTACGTATTTTTAATGAATTTAATTTAATTTAATGGGATTTTATTATCAAATACAGTTAAATTGTATTCCTTACTACATAATATAACAACAAACGTGTTTTACAAAAGTTGTGTTTTTGGTGGAAGAAGAAATATGAGTGATAAAAATTGAATCAGCTGTGACGACTACAATAACGAACAAATTCAAAAATCAACGCATTGGAATTCGATTGGATTTACCTGGGGAGTATTGTTTTCACTATAAATCTACTTACAGTTACTTAGTTGGCATCCATACCGCAATATTTACGCAAATGTCTAAATATCACAAAATAACCTCACTTGTCTCCAATGACATGGCCTACGTTTTGTCTGCCTTTGTTTGACACTAGTTAAACATTTGCTGGACGACACAAACACTAGCCTCAGTCATAAATCACTTCTGAGCACGTAAATATTCCATATTGGCATTTTAAATAAGTATAATCACTTCCGAAATACATGTTGTTTTGTTTTGCATTCACCCGTTTCGGCAGACCGGCAACGGTGAACGGTAACAGGTAATAGGTACGTAGGTAACTAGACAGCACAGGACGAACGCTGGGCCGCCACCACCGGCCGGCTTAAAATAGGTATCTATTAGGTATATAGTTATTTATTGATAAGTTATAGGCGCGCTGGACATCGGTTTGCGTTTATTTAGTAGTTACATACCTATCGTATATTGTTCAGCTAGTTAGATAACTGTGACTTTTTTCTATTAGATTTAAACTTGCGCAAATATATATTTCCAGTACAATGACTACCAGGAGCATGGCAAGAACTCTTGAGCTGGACACCAAGCTACGTTGTGCACTGGACCAACTGAAAACAACCCAGGCTTTAAACGATAAGCTACTGGCAGAACGTGAGGATAGTGAGGTGGAGCTCCGGAAAATATTCAACAAAAACAAGGAACTTAAAAGTGAACTTAGCGAATACGACATAAAAGTTCAGGATCTTCTCGACCAACGTGACCAGTTGCAATCAGCTGTTTCCGCCTACGAACAATGCAGCAACCTTCACGAGGAAGCCTTGGACCGCATCAGGCACCTAGAACGCGAGCTGTCTGCGGCACAGGGCCGCGTCGAACACCTGGAGGCAGAGAAATACCAGCGGCAACTGGAGGACACTCAGACCCTGTATAACGAGCTTGTTGGTCAGAACTCTAAGTCACTTTTAGGTATTCGTTCTAGCCGGAAAAAAATTAAAAAGTATGCAAGGCTTAATAAGTTAGTTCGAAAGTCCACACTCCAATTAAAAAAATTCTGTATTAAATGTAAAAGTACAGAAAAAATTAAAGCTGAACGCATCGAGTTATTAAAAAAATTAGATATGCACTGTATGCAATTAGATAATTATAAGATTAAATATGACATGGACACGCGAAATTTGGAGTTTGAAATAATTAGGTTAACAGATTGTCTTGCAGAAACAAAACAAAAATATGAACAAGCTGAAAGACAAATTGATGAACATGTTTTGGCTACAGATAAGCTCTTAGAACTATGTAGGTATAATTCGGAGCGATTTGACTCCCTAGTAAACAACCACCAGTGCGACTGCGGCCGTCCAGCTAGCGCCGAGGGGCCAGCAACAGACAGGCGCGAAAATGATACGTTTCAAAGCGGAGTCACTGTTCTAAACTCAGACCATTTAATGACTGTACCAAACTCGCTTTGTGAAAACACCTTGTCTTCTGCGAGTAAGTCAGAAAAAAATACTATTATTTTCTCTGACAGAATAGGTGTTGGTTTTGGACCATTGTTGGCCAATAATATAACAAACTCGTCTATAGTAAATATGTGCTATCCTGACGCATCATTGGAGCAAATAGTTGAAAAAATCTGTAGTAGTTCTCTAGACCAAAGCACCTCGGTCGGATTAGTGTTAGGTAATAGCTTAAATGTAAAAAAACCTCAGATAAAAAGAACTGTCGACCGGCTGGTTGAGCTAAGCGCAAAGAAAAAATGTAAAATAACTGTCTGTGCGTTCCCTTACTGCAGTAATGAAACGCATAGCTACAACAAAAAATTATACAATTTAAATCTATACTTGTATAACCTGACTTGTAGTCATAGTGACTATGTATTATTTTTTGATACAAATAGTTTTGTAAATAAGTATAGATTGACTCAGGATACAATGTATCTTTCTTATGTACAGAAAAAAAGACTAGCTAATTCGTTAGCTTATAGTATTTTACATCGTACCGACTGTATTCAGTCGGTAATTACTTGCGTAACGACGGAGGAACCCGCCGCCGGTGGCGGTGCCACGGGTATGGCGCAGCCCATAAACGTACTAAATAGTACAGCCTATGATGCCGTCGTCTGCAGTGGGGCTCGAACTCCAGATTTAAACTAGATTTAAAGACAACGAAGAAGCCTACCTGTTTTAATTTAGTTCAACAAAATATACAAGGCTTCATCGGCAAAGAATTTGAAGTAGAATTATTTTTGGAAAAATATAATATTAACATGTTTTGTATTACGGAACACTGGCTTAAAGAACATGAAATGCTTTTTAATTTTGAAAATTATAGAATGGGAAGTGCTTTCAATCGAAAGACTACACAGCGTGGTGGTTCCGCAATATTAGTTGAAAATTCCATAAAAATTAAAGAACGGAAGGATGTCGTCAGTCTTTCGATTGAAAAAACTATTGAACTATCTTGCGTGGAGCTGGAGAACCACATAATTATTTGCGTGTATAGACCCCCATATGACGACAACTTTGTTCGTTTCGAATCGGCAATGGAGGATGCATTAGATTTAGTTAGTAAAAGTAGTAAATCGGTAATCGTTTGTGGAGACTTTAATGTAGATTTGTTAGAAAAGAAGTCTCTAACAACTAGAATCACTTGTCTTTTTAAGTCGTTTGATTTAGATTACATTTTTTTGGAACCAACAAGAAAAACAGAGACTTCTGCAACTTGCATAGATAACATATTTTGTAACTGTAAATTTGTAGAAAAAAAAGTTATAAATTGCTTAAGATCTGATCACAGCGGATTGCTGGCTAGCTTCCCTGTGAGATTTATTAAAGAACAAATAAAAGTTCAAAGAAGACCTGTCACTGTTAACCGAATAGAAAATTTTAAAACAACACTAATTGAAAAGCTGCCCATACCAAATTTTGATAAACACGTAGACGCGAATAGTTTTTACAATGATTTTTTCACAGTGCTTGACAGAGAATTTCAAGATATATTTAAAACAAAATCCAGAAATATTAATCATCAATTCAAATTTTGTGAGTGGGCTACTGTAGGTATTTATAAAAGCCGACAAACTTTGTTTGATCTCTATGACAGGAAAACCTATATTTTTGATAATAACTTTAAAGAGTACGTAAAAAAGTATTCGAAAATCTTTAGACAGGTATGCCGTGCAGCAAAATCGAATTACTTAGCCAGAAAAATAAAATCATCAGATGATAAAATTAAAACCGTTTGGAATATTATAAACAAAGAAACCGGCAAGGTCAAACCCCGCGATAATGAATATGTTTTGCAAACAGATCAAGGTAAAATTACAACAAATGCCGATGTAGCCAAAGAATTCGAAACTTTTTTCACAAATATTCCACTTAAGACCACTGAGGCCTTGAATTCGTCACCAGTGCATGCTAAACAATTGTTAGAAGATAATGTCAGTATTTGTAATGAAAAATTCTCCTTCAGAGAAATTGAACCAGACACTATTGTCAAAACTTTTAAATCTCTTAAAATGAAAAGAACTGAAGACCTTTGGGGACTATCAGTAAGTTTAATTAGTAATGTAATTATGACTTTAGCGCCATATTTAGCTTGTCTTTTTAATATCAGTATTGATAGTGGCGTATTTCCGGACCTAATGAAATGTAGTAAAGTGATACCCTTATATAAGTCTGGTAACAAAAGTGATCCGGGAAATTACAGACCAGTTTCTGTACTACCAGTTCTCAGTAAAATTTTTGAAAAAATTATGCTCAACCAATTACTACAACATTTTAATGAAAATAATCTTCTGCATAAACAACAGTTTGGTTTCACAAAAGGTCGATCTACAACCGATGCAGGAGTATCTCTTATTCGTAACATCTATGATGCTTTTGAGGAATCACAGAATGCAATAGGAGTGTTCTGTGATTTATCTAAAGCATTTGATTGCGTTGAACATCATACATTGCTTATAAAGTTAAAGCATTACGGTGTCGAGGACGGGGCCCTCAGTCTTCTTAATTCGTACTTAAGCAACAGAACGCAAAAAGTTCAAGTAAATGGCACAAATTCATCCGGCTCTAAGGTTAAAATGGGTGTGCCCCAGGGATCTATATTAGGCCCTTTTCTTTTTCTTACATATATAAATGACTTGCCATATATGGTGCAAAATTTGTCAAACATTGTGTTGTTTGCTGATGATACTTCTCTTATTTTTAAGATTGACAGGAAAGATAGCAAAATTGACGAAGTAAACAACACTCTTTCAGAGATTCTAAAGTGGTTCACTGTTAACAATCTACTCTTAAATGCAAAAAAAACAAAATGCATAAAATTCTCATTACCAAATGTAAAGAAAATTGAAAACAGTGTAATTGTAGATAATAATGTATTGGACTTTGTAAATAAGACTGTTTTTTTAGGTATAACTTTAGATGCTACACTGCAATGGGGCCCACACATAGAAACCTTAGCGGGACGGCTTAGTTCAGCTGCATATGCTGTTAAGAAAATAAGACAGTTGACAGATGTAGATACTGCGAGACTAGTGTATTTTAGTTATTTTCACAGTATAATGTCTTACGGAATCTTACTCTGGGGACATGCGGCTGATATTGAAACGATTTTCATTTTGCAAAAAAGGGCAATTCGCGCAATCTACCAGATGCGATCCCGCGAGTCGTTGAGGAATTTGTTTAAAGAAATTAATATTCTTACCGTTGCTAGTCAATTCATATACGAAAATATCATGTATGTACGTAAAAATTTGCACTTGTTTCATAAAAACAGTGACAGACACAATTTTAATCTAAGAAATATTAATAACATAGATGTTGCCTATTCGAGACTGAGTAAAGTTAAGAAGTCATTTATGGGGCAGTGTGTAAAATTTTATAACAAAATACCCGAAAATGTGACTAGTTTGCCAGAAAACAAATTCAAATTGCATGTGAAAAATTGTTTATGCTCTAGAGGGTATTACAAAATACTAGATTATGTAAATGATAATGATATATGGACATGTATAGATCCTCCAGCTCACAATTTTATTGTTGACATGAATTGTAATAGAATTTAAGATTTTATTTAAAAAATGTGTTGAAGCGAGTTTCTTTTGGGCTCGACGTTTCTTCTCGCTTCGCAAACACTTCCCGAAACGTTGAGTGTACAAGTCCCGCGTGGTAGGGACTTTGTACTAGGTAGAAAAAAAATATTGACGATTTAAAAGCATGTGTAAAGCATCTACTTAAATAAAAAACATTTTGAGTTTGAGTTTGAGTTTGAGTTTATGCTTGGCTTCCCTTGCAACATGAGCTACCATTTTTTAGTTTCTGGCTCCATGAGTAAAATTGTACCAAATGATACTACTATCGCATATCTCAGTCAATTTATTACAAATCGCGTAATAATCTTTTTTTTTCGTTGTATTCTTGTATTTTTGGTTAGTCTTATCTGATAGTGATGGTTAGACAACATTACAGACACTTGTAAACTTGATCACGGATTATCTTGTAAGTATCGTACCTACAGTAGTACTTTTCGACTTATCATGTGGTTAAATATATTCAAGAGGTTTTAAAACATTATTTAAATTTATTGTGAAAACATATTTTAACAGAATCCAAAACTATACACACACATATCAGCCCTATGTGTGTCTGCGGCGTCATAGCTAGAGATATACGAACAGATGGACCAATTTTAAGGCGTTTTATTAGAAATCAACTTTCATTGCAATGGTTCTGAGCTGAGCTATTTTTATGACGATCTTTTCAGTGATTTTCAAATTATTCACCTTTTACTATCGGAGGTGGCTATTTTTTTAAATTCCTTAGTTGTATGTCTTTGGCTAGACCATTTTTATACGATACGATATAATTGTGCTGTTTTCTAAGAATCCAATCATATAAGGTGGATCCTATAATAAACGATGTAATATTGGAATAACCCGGCTTAGTGCCTATTGTTTACTGTAATCAAATCACTTATTACATGAATAATGACAAATACTTATGAATACGTTAAAATACGAACACGTTAACCGCCGCCGTGGTCTAGCTTGTAGTCTGCTTGTTCACAATCGGCAAGGTCGCGGGTTCATTTCCCGGCGGCGGGGTCCAATTTGGACTCGGTTTGGATGGTGGTAGGGCATTTTCTAGCTAGCTACCACCATCTTATCTAAGTCTTGCCGCCTTACATCAATTTTAAAATAGGATTGATGTGTTCCGGCATGCAGATAAAACAGCCAGTTTCCCATTGCGCTGGGGAATCTTGGTAAACCCACTTCCGTCCTGGGCATCATCATCACTTACCACCAGGTGAGATAATGCCAAGGGCTACTAATTGTGAATAAAAAAAACATGTGTAACGTGCAAGCCACCACCCTGTCGTTTGGGAAAGTTGGGATATCATATCAGCTTTTCTCACACGATAAGTAAGAGGGAAAAAAATATAATTTGTTAACCTATTTTACGCACCTACGTTTCCAAAGCATAATCTACATCTTAATCAAATCTTAATTTCGATTGAAGTTTTCAAACGTATTATCATTTACAATCTAACCAAAACAAGAGAGACTCTGCGGACAAAATAAGTAATATTGTTTGTTTCAGTCGTTAGGTTTCTTTGGCAAAATCGCATATACAGTTAACTGACAGCATTATATCTTACTTTAGAGAAATACATAAATTTTAGGATACCCTCACAGGTATTGTTAGTCAGATAGTTAATGATTCTTTTTTTATATTAGCATTCCGATTCTAATAAAATTGTATTCACTTAAGCAAGGCATGGAAAATGTAAGGATGAGAGCGCAGTAACAACGTCCATTATGAAAAATGTTAAGTCATCGTAATTTAAGGACACTACAACTTCTTGTCTTGCGTGTAAAATCTCATTGGACTTGTTTTTTTTTTTTTTTTTTTTTTCAAATAGTATTTCTGTATGGTTTCTTAACGATCTACATCATCAACAGTCACAGGACGACCACTGCTGTACATGGGATAAAAACGGGGTTTTTGTTACTGTAGGTACGCGAAAGGACGCCACTGTCCATCCTTCGGCTCCCTTACCTTTACTTACCTCTTATTACAACCTCGGGAAAAGATCAACCGATGCTATTCAAGAGTCACACTACAAACTTAAAGCTAGATTTAGTAAATCACTAAAAAAATTAAATTTTCTTCTTTCTTGTTTCAGACAGTGATATGCAACTGGAGACAAGCAGCAGTGAAGCCAGCGCCGCCAGTTCCACCGCCCTGTCCCAGCACTGCGCCATCTGTGGCGACCGAGCGACTGGGAAACACTACGGAGCCTCCTCCTGCGATGGGTGCAAAGGCTTCTTTAGACGCAGCGTGAGGAAGAACCATCTGTATACTTGCAGGTTCGTATATATTTTTATAATGTATGGTCAGGTCTTTTCATAACTATGGTGACTTAGCCATTTGGAATAAGTACAGGTCATTTTCCTGTGTTGGATGCTAGGGGTTTTTATTAAGTACGGACGGCTATTAACGTGTTGGTTCATATGTAGCTTGTCCAGCTTTCTCTCAGCATTTTATTTATTTTATTTTATTTTATTTTCTTTGGGAAATCAACAGCTTCTATAGTGTTACACATAGTTGATGAAGACATAATTTAGCAAAAAAAGCCTTTACAGATTTCCACAAATAGGTAAAAAAGACAGTACTTAATTTAATTAGTATATAAAGTAAATAAAACTAAAAATCTTAAAAACTTAAATTGAAATAATCCAACCATGAGATCTATGTGTGTGTGTGTGTGTGTATGTGTGTGTGTGTGTGTGTGTGTGTGTGTGTGTGTGTGTGTGTGTGTGTGAGTGTGTGTGTGTGTGTGTATGTGTGAGTGTGTGTGTGTGTGTGTGTGTGTGTGAGTCGGAGAAAGTGTGTGTATATATGATATGTGTGTGTGGATGTGCATGCATATTTGAGCAAGAGCAGAAGAAAGTTAATATATAGATAAGTGGACGGGTAACATTAATATGAGTATACATTTATGGATTACAGACAATATCAGTTTGTAAGTTTATTACTAATTAGCGACTTAAAATGGATCTTCGAGTTGTTAAAAGGATCTAATTCACCAAACTTGTCGTTATACTTTCGGGCGATACGAGTCAAAACAGAGTTTTGAGAGTAGTTAGTACGACAATAAGGCACGTAAATAAGAGTTGTTTGACGGGTACGCTTAGTGGGTGTCTTAAGGCAAATTTTGGAAACTAGTGAGGGACAGTCCACTTTAGAATTCAGTAAATCGTATAACAAAGACATATCAAGCAGATCACGTCGTTCATTTAATGTGAGAAGATGGTGATGGCGACAGCTTTCCCGGTAATCTGAAATGAATGTTCGAGTACGATAGTTAAGGAACTTAATAAATTGTGATTGAAGTCGTTCTATACGATCTATGTACACATTGTATTGGGGACACCAGACGGCGCTAGCGTATTCTAGGATGCTTCGCACGTAGGAGAAGTAGATAGACTTCAGACATATGGGATCGGAGAGTGGTTGGCATACTCGTTTAATAAAGCCCAAACCTTTATATGCTTTGTCAACAACGAAATTAATATGGTCTTCCATTAAAAGTTTACTATCAAGGTGTACACCAAGATCTCGAACAACTTCAGTTTTGATAATGTTGGTATTGTTAATTTTGTAGTGATAGGTAACATTACTTCTACGACGAGAGAAAGTGACGACATGACATTTGTTTACATTGACCTTAATTCTGTTTATGGTGTAATATAAACACAACCTATTAAGATCTTCTTGTAGCTTAGAACAATCGGTGTAGCTATTAACATCAAGGTAGATTTTGGTATCGTCCGCGTACATTAGAAAGTTGGAGTGAACAAAACATGTGTATATATCATACAAATATGCACTGTAAAACAATGGTCCCAAATGAGATCCTTGGGGTACACCAGACGGTATTGTAATCAGGTCAGATCGACAACCCCCGATCACCACAGCTTGAGTCCGTCGCTTCAGGTAAGAGTCGACCCATCTCAGCAAATCCCCACAAATACCAATGTGTTCAAGCTTACGTATCAGAATGACGTGATCCACCTTGTCGAAAGCTTTTTCGAAATCAGTGTAGACCACGTCAATCTGATTACGTCGTTCCATAGCCTTTAAAAGAAAGTCTGTGAAAACTGTAAGATTCGTGGTTGTAGATCGACCCTTGAGAAACCCATGTTGTTGTTCAGGTATTGCCCTGGAAATAATGTTATAAACACGACTGTATACAATCCTCTCAAATATTTTTTCAAAAACATTAAGAATTGATATAGGTCTATAATTTTCTACTTTACTTTTCATGCCCTTTTTGTATACTGGTATTATATTAGCTTCTTTCCATTGTGTTGGAAATATTCCCTCCTTCAACGATCTGTTAAAAATAATTGTCAAGGGAAGTGTGAGAGATGGAGCGCAATTTTTAACATAAATAGGAGGTATCTTATCAGCACCAGCACCTTTATTCACGTCTAGACTATTGAGTAGTTTAAAAACTTCATCAGGGGTAGTAGATATTGAAGAGATTGTACAGTTGTCATTAATGACGGGTGGTGCTAGGTTGATAGAAGGGTAAGAATTGGCTTCAGGCTGATAGACACTCATGAAAAAATTGTTGAAAGCACTGCAAATATCTTCACCAGAGTAATTAATATCATTGAAAGAGACAGTTTTTGGATAGTTGGAGGTATTGGTGCGACGAGATTTTATGAAAGACCAAAGCTTTTTCGGATCTTGTTTAATAGCAGACTGAATATTTGTAATAAAATTATTGTAGCAGATACTTTCGACACGTATTAACCTGGCTCGTAATAGACTAAACTCTTGATAGTCAAGTGGGTTCTTAAAACGTTTCCAGCGATGATGAGCCTTCTTTTTTTCCCGTGCTATATGGATAAGGGGTGTAGAATACCATATGGGGAATTCGTTGTTGACTCGGGCTTTTAAAGGTATGAATAATTTTATGCTGTCATATATAAAATCATTAAGGACATCTACAGCTTCATGAATAGATCCCTCGTTAAGTGACTCTTCCCACGATACTTTATTAAGATATTTATTTATTTTTTCATAGTCCCCTTGTTTAAATCTGTATCTGGGAACAGGTTTATTAGCGAAAGATGTCATTAATATATCATTCGCATCAATTGTGAACGGTGGGTGATGAACATCAATTTTTGAGAGTGGAAAGATAGTTTTACGAATTTCTAGAGTAAAGTTACTAAATACAAGATCAAGAGTGTTATTACTGCAATTCTTTAAATTGTTGTGTTGCATAAACCCCCAAGAACTCAAATCCTCAGTAAAACGGATTGCGATGTCTTGTATTTTAGCAGATCCTATTTTTAAGAAGGAAGGCGAAGAAGTGTCCCAATTTATACAAGAAAGATTAAAATCACCAATAAGTAAAAAATTATCATTTACGTTATGAACAACCGCCGATTTCACATTTGAAAGATACGATTGTAAGTCATCCACTTGATGACCGGAGTTGCTATCCCCAGGTATATAGATAGATGAAATATGCAAATTTTTAGAGTTATTACCTAGTTTTGAACCGTGTATTGTCACCCATACCAATTCAAGAGAGTTAGGCAACCATTCATTCCGCAGGGTCGCGCCTAGATGACGTTTAACTAAGATCAATACACCTCCGCCCGATTTTTTATTAGAAGTCATACTGTTTCTATCGCATCTAAACACATCGTATGAGTCATCACATATTTCCGAGTCCATTATCGAGTCATAAAGCCATGTTTCCGTGAGAATAATAATATCGTAATTAGTTTTCGAGATATTACGGTGTAAGTTGTGGCATTTCGTTCCAAGTCCCCGAACATTTTGGTAATAAATCATTAAATTAATCATTATTAAAAAGATATATTTGTATTAAAAGTTTTTTATTTAAAATGTTCGAGGCATCCGGAACAAAACGCAAAACAACACCGCCAGGCATAGTGTAGGTAGGTAGCATTCCACGGCAGAAATAAATATTATAACGCATAGATAACGGTGATACATATTTCTGTTCGAATAGGACTCGAATTCGTAACAATAGTGACTGGGTGTAGATTCTTTGCGTCATCATATTCACTATATTGCTCAGAATGAATGTAAATGTGATAGAATGTAAATAGAAAAATAATAATATAAGGGTTATGATTATAAATTGCTGATATGACATTTCATGCTTGGGTCGGGCGTTGTTGTATGTCAGAGAACAAATTATACTATTGTACAAATATAGTGGGGACAAGCTGTACGTATTAAAGTAAAGAAGACTGTCAATTAACAATAAAAATACTTTTCCTTTGCCTTTATAAATAAATCCGTTGTAGGTAGGTATCTGATATAGGAGATACATTGAGGTAGTTGTACGTGTTAAGTGTTTAGTGTGTGGAATGTATTTGTGTATGTATGTGTAAGGTTGGTATTTTACAAGATAGTGTAGACAAATAGGCATTTTAGACATATTATATTTCAGAACTAAGAAAATAACTCTTAATATGAATAAAAACCACCAATTTAAGTACATGAAATTGTTCAAGTAATCTTCTTTAGATCGGATCTCGATAGAATAGCCAAAATGGGTGAGGTGTCGTTCTTCCTGACAAATATTCGGCAGTTTTTTACCCAGATGAATTTGTAATTTTTAGCCGCAATTTCTTTCGTTTCTCTGAGTAACCCCTTGTTGTGCAGCGTTAAATGTTCGTTGACGTAAATTCTTCGCGGTTCGCCAGGTATCCCAATATCTGATGAGGTGACACCTCTTTGTTTTCGAATCCCGGCTAGAATAGAATCCTTCAGTGTACGGGATTTCAACTTACAAACAATGGTCTTAGGGCGGCCGGGCTTAGACTGAAGAGGTTGCACTCTGCTGGCATGAATAATGTCACTAGATTGCAGGTCAACATCAGCATGAGCAGCAATCTTTATCACGAGTTCTATGACATTCTCATTCTTCAGCTCAGGAACTCCGGTGATCTCAATATTAGATATACGTTCACGTTGTTGCTGGTCTTGGATCTCATTTTTAAGGTAAAGAATTTCGGTGTTAAGTGACTCAATTTGTTCTTTAGTCGAAGAGTTGACTATTTCTTGTTTGGTACAAAAGTCATCTGTGGATTGCCTTAACTGAGCTTGATCGATGACTAGTTTGTCTGTGATAGATTTAATATCAGTTACGTTTTGCTTTATTGACTTGACTTCATTGCATATCTTACTCATGCTTTCCTGCTGTGTAGCGCAAAATTCGCTAAATATCTGCCGCATTTCATTTCTAAAGTCAGCGAAATCAGCACGTAAGGAATCATCGGGATATTTCCTTTTAAATGCAGCTCGATTAGTGTTAACATCTTGCATATTTTGAAGTGATTCTTTACATTCCGCTAATGATGGCTTCATTTTTGTTAAATCAGGCTGAGAGCCCCCTTGGCCAGAGCCGATAGTTAGTAAGGATCTATCTTTGTCCATAACGTAGGCTTAAACCAGTATAGTATGACCCAGAGCACTCACAGAGCGGGATGAAAAATAAGAGGCTATCTTCTTTACTCGCGGGGGTGAGGTGTGGAGCAGCTCACGCGATCACAAATCTCGCAGAATCAAAACAACTTATCACACACACACTAAGTCAAACGTTATTAGAATTTTTTTCACAGTAACTTGAGTGCAATTTAAGTAAATAGCAGTTTAATAAGTTTTAATAAAATCGGACAACACGTCTGCTCACGACGAGCATTACTCTACCTGTGGTGATTAAAAGACCGGAAAACAATATAGCGTCTTCCTTTGACTGGTGCAATGTTTTTAGGTGCAACCCGAGAAAAATCCATCTTTATTCGTCCACTTTGCACAATCTGTGTTAACTGGGTGCCCGGAAAGCTTTTCGCTAAATTGCAAAGGCTTTTTTAGATCCTTGGAAAAGAACCATCTGTACACATACGTTCCGGTTCGTATTACTTGTTCTCTCATACGTACACGAAAATCCGGACAGGATTATTTTTTTCGCGGCGTGACTTCGCAGACGGCGACGAAGCAGCTTCGTACCTTTTCTATGAATCTTGTTGGTAGCTATCTAATGCAAAGGCAAAATCCCAAGACGAAACTCTCTTCATTTAAAATAGTTTATTCATATAACTTCTACATTTGCGTCCAAGGTACAAATGACAGTTGAATGAAATTAATTATCAATATCTCACATTCAAACATATAATTGTTTCAGATTCAGTAGAAGCTGTGTGGTGGATAAAGACAAAAGGAATCAGTGTCGATATTGCAGGCTCAGGAAGTGTTTCAAAGCTGGCATGAAAAAGGAAGGTGAGACACTCAACATTCTCTCTTACCTTGTCAGATTTATTTGTTACCATTGGTTAAACGCAGCGCGCATTCTGACCAAATATGTTTGCGATATAAGAAATAGATCATCTGTGACTAGTAGAAATGTCCATGATTATGGTATATATCATCATAGATAGTTATTATAGATACCTATATTTAAAATTGTGTCGAATATCAGACTATAGATAAAATTATCGCTTGGAAATATCTATCTCTTTGCGTTAATTGTTTCGAATACCAATTTAGATGTCAATAAGGTGACATAACGTGCTTTTATTTTGTCACGTTTCATATAACCTAAATCCAAGCGGATAGAACTACGCGCTGATACAAAAACTAGTCCAAACCAAAAAGTTAGACAGAGGGTGACCTTAAAAACAAGCGAAGTTCACCAACCGACTTTATCTCAAGGGAATGCGATATTTATTTGCTTGCCACGCTTAATTAGTGGCGGGCGTCTTGTAAACAATATGTTTCATCATTATTTCGTTATCGAGACAACCCGGGTAGATACTCTACGGTAGGCACATACGATGGAATAGATGTGTATACGATCAGTTATTATTTAATGCCGCATTACTTGGTAACTTTTATAATAATTATGTAGTTATTTGCTTGCACGACATCTGTTACTAAGAATAGAATTACCCTTTACTTTTCCTTTTTTTTCATATACTTGGATCGGACTTCCTCACTTTAGTACTTCAGACTAATCTATCTGATTTGTAGGGTTAAGCAATATGGCTCTCGTGAAGTCTATCTTCGTATTAGTCCAACTTGGGTGTCCTCCTCTCGCTGTTTTCTGGAAGGCCCAGGACAATTATAACACCACATGATTTTGCACCATAAATTCACCGTTAAGTGATTCCACACACAAAGACTAGGAGCACGTCGAAGAACATGCTATCTGGAGTAGATAAAGCAGATACAAACATAAGCTGTAGAAAAATATTTACAAACTGTGTACCTTTACAATGTTGTTATTACCTAGTAACTTTCAAATGTTCTAATAATGTTCTGAGAAGCAAATAAGGAAAACAAAGTTTTATTATTTGTAAAATTTAACGACTACTATATGGAACCACGATTAGCAGTATATAACCCATATAATAATATAACCTATGTACCAAATTTCATCCAAACCCGTATAGTAGTTTCGGCGTGAAAGAGAAACAAACAAACAAACATCCATACTTTCGCATTTATAATATTAGTGAGACAAACTGTGTACATTTAAAGTGTTGTTTGTTATTAACTAGTAACTTTCAAATGTTCTAATAATGTTCAAGTTTTATTATTTATAAAATTTAAAGACTACTATATGGAACCACGGTTAGCAGTAGCTGCTTAAACTTTTTCCCTTAAATAACTTTATTATACTTTTAAAGTCGAGTTAAATATATATATAATAATAATAATAATAATTTAATAATAAAAAATAAAAAAATAATAATTTAATAATTTTGCGACTACTATATGAAACCACGACTACAGCTGCTTAAACCATTGATCGCCACTCTACTTTTTGACAACTCATGCCCCCACTTCCAACGTCACCGTCGGCTCCAGTCGACAAAAATGTATGAAAATCTCAAATCGTGGCGCCTGTGGCAGGAAAGCCGGTTGTTGTCCCTAGCCGACTGTGGCTCTTAAAGGGTTAAACTTGTTCCCTTAAATGACTTTGTTTGTTATTAATTAAATTTAAAAGTCTTTTAAAAAATAAAATTTAAGAACATCATATTTTACATTAACACTCGATACTTGTAAAGAATGGTGTATGCTACAAGATAACCCGTCTTTCGGAAAGATAAAGGTCCACAACTTTACACCAGTCATTGTGTATTGTTGACTCATCCATCGGGGTTACACATACATCACGAATTGTTTATTAAAACAGACACTCGTTATCAATTTATTGTGGAATTATTTCATTGTTGATGCTTGTGCTTGGAAGGCGATTATTTATCTACATCTTGTATGGCAACCGGGAACTTATTTATAGGCTATGCCACATAAAGCGATTTCACATTTAAATAAATTTTACATGTAAATATCTCAAAATTATAATAAAAAAAATATAGGAAAGTTTATCACTGCTTTAAAAACCGATATCAGTCAGGACAATGTGAAAGGCAGGCATATAAGTATTTGATACGTTTTACGTTACTCCGATACCGGGCCATCGTCGTCCGATAAAAAGCTTAATATTTATTCATATACCATCCAGTTAAAATGTCAATTTAATGTTAATACGAATATAAGAGTTAATTTGAAGGTCACAAATTACACGTGTTAATGGCATGTAGAAAACCGGTCAAGTGTGAGCAAACACACACACCTAGGGTTCCCTAAGCAGAATTATTTGTCGCGTATCGTTTAAGTGTATCGTATATAGATTTCAAATACATATATTCATCTCTCTCTCGCAGCCGTACAGAATGAGCGGGACCGCATCAACTGCAGACGACCGTCGTACGAAGAGCCCACACAAGCCAACGGACTGTCGGTGGTGTCGCTGCTGAACGCCGAGCTGCTCAGCAGGAAGGTCATCGATGAGGTTTGTTGTCCTTAGTAATATATCCGTAATCTAGTTTCTAGTGTGCTTTCTTCACGTTAGGAGGTCGCGGGTTCGATTCTCAACTTTGTAGGATTCGGTTTGGTTGGCAGTATGGCATTTTCGGAGAACGCCTGGCTAGCTACCACCATCTTATTTAAGTCTTGCCACCAAACATAACATTGTTAATAGCATTGAATTGTGTTCCGCCAAGGAAATAACATAGCCAGTCCCCCATTTCATTGGGAAATCTTGTTATCTTACATATGTAGTTATACAGTAAAAAATCTTTGGATTTGAATTGAAAATTTATATAGTATTAAAAAAATGCGTTTGAGATTTTAAGGGATTACACAGAATCAAGTATAGAATACAAACAGGAAAAATATTTAAAAAATCTGATCTACAACTTTTTTTCAGTTTCCCATACAAAATTTTGATTCACTAATTCACTATTCAGTATTTTTATGGGAAACTGAAGTAAGTTGAGAATCGGTTTTTTTGTATATTTTTCCTGTATATGTACTTGATTGTGTGTAACCCCTTAAAATCTCAAACGCATTTTTTTAATACTACATAAATTTTCACTTCACATCCAAAGATTTTTTATACAAATTTGAGAAAGAAAAAAGTAATCATATTACACAATAGCAAATTCTGCGATTAACAATATTAAAGAATATATCTATATTTGGATGACAAACCGAAAAGGAAGATCCATGATATATTCCGATTCTCTTCTGCGTGGAGAATATGTTTCCTTGTTATTATATTCATTTTCAGAAGTTGCGTGTTTTCCTTACCTCTATAAATTTATAAAGGATAAGATATATGTAAACCTTAATCAGTTTTACAAAAAAATGCTTATGAGTTAAAATAGACGCGTGGAATATTTATATTGCTATTTAAACAGTTTTATATGATTTTATTTTTCGCTTACTTTTGACGTAAGCGCTGACACCAAAGACATCGGTAAACAGTGTTTATTTTGCCAAGTGTATATCAATATTGTATTTGCACAGTTACAAACAAACCTATAATCGAGACATACATATTTTTTTATCATTACTACTGTTTGTAAAAAAAAACTGATTTACCTGGATAATACCGGTTCGTATTACAATAAACATCAAATCAGTACATTGCATTTACACGACTATGATAAAAAAGCGTCATTAGCAACAAATCACTACCTTGCGTTCAAGCAAGTGATGTCTTTAGTCCCAAAAATTTAAAGAAAAACTTGTTTGTATAACCTTGAAAAAGTAGGTACCTAAATATACTTGCTTATGGATCTTGTACGACTGTGGTTTATAAATTATAATGTCCACTTTTAATCGTCAGGTTTTACGAATTTTAAAATCATCGTTGTTAGCAAGTTGTGTGGCAAAACCCTAAAACAAAAATAACACGAAACACTATCGACCCGACAGAAGAAGGCCACTGAGGCTATTTTTCCTATAAAGCGAGTTTGGCCCCGCATATGACACACGCAGACACACTTCAGAAAAACAGTTGATAATTTATTGTACTCAAAAGGCCCGCAGGATCCCAATGATTCCCCGCAATATTTAATAACCTTGAATTTGCGAATGTGTGATAGTTACTATTTATGATTGTTATATATGAAAAGTGCACAAGAGACGGCCAGCAATGATGCCAGCCAAATCACGCATAATGGGCGCATTTGTCGCTTGGTTGCGGAAACCAGCACGTTCTTACGAAGTGTACAAGATAATAAGTTCCGGTCTCCAAAATTATAAACAGCGGGTCTGTCTCAGGGACATGATCTTATTTTTATTTAAAAATAGGGTGCTAGTCTCTTTGCGGCCCTTTTCAAAATCAAAAACTGTTTATCGAAATCTCGGACTAAAAATCATTGTCGAAATTCAACTCTCAATTTCTAATGTCACAAGTGACGTTTAAAATGTCTGGGAACACGGCAGTGTCTCCGCCAAGTGGAGCAACGAAGCATACAACAAGGGCACAGGAGATCCTTTTATCAAAATAGGTAACTCGGAACTTAAACCCCCTGCTTCTCCGTCGTGGGTAAATGCGGTAATTGTGGGTAAATGTCGCCAAATAAAAAATGGGAATGTTGCCAATTGTTACAGACCCACAACACAACAGACGCGGAGATCAACAACCGCAAGCTGGCGAAGATCAACGACGTGTGCGACTCCATCAAGCAGCAGCTGCTCATCCTGGTGGAGTGGGCCAAGTACATCCCCGCCTTCACGGAGCTGCACCTCGACGACCAGGTGATGACCCGCTACATGCACTACGGTGGAACATGATCTGAGTGCCAAATGTATAATAGACTAGTAGAAATATGAATGAATGAATCAAAACAATTTATTGCACAACATAAACAGGTAGGCGGTATTAATGCTAAAAAGCGATCCTTTCCAGACAACTTTTTGCTGGAGGAAATCGCGTAACAACATCATTATGTATTACTCGTTTCCATAGATTTTTACACGAATGTCCAATGCGTGTCAAGTCATGGCAGTCTAGCAATGCATGAAGATGAACATCACAACTGCAAGCCGGCCAAGCTCTTACTATAGAGGATATTGTTTGGCTCCAAAAATACAGATCTTTCGTGGCGAAGTAAAACACAAAAGTTCTTTGGTTTTATCTAAGATCAGGTGGCTGACCCAATAAACTGTTTCCTGTCTAGACAAACATTTTCTTGATAAACAAGTTTATTTATTGTCTGTTTAATCGTTTGTCTGGGTGTTTGGTCCCTAGACAGCACTGATTTTAGGCAGACACTCCATAAAAGTCGTCAGAAAGATGTACCTTCTACGTACCTCTCTTTCTAACATGTAGAAGTGAGCGGCATAACCGAGTGACGACTATATAGCACTGGCAGTAAACGTACAACTCCCTTCGCTTCTGAAGTGATAATATATTGGCGAGGAGAGGTCTACTAATTTTCGCAGTAATACTTAATTAAGAACTTGGCTGACACACTACCCTGTATTCTTAGCTTCAGGTATCCGAACGGCTTGGCCAAAAAGTTTTTGGATCTCTTCATTATATTATTATACCTGTAGGTATAACTAACTATAGAACGACATCGCTGAATCCTTTGCCCCTTCAACAAGTTTTATCGTATAACAAGTTTTGTGTGTCCTTCATTGCGTTAGATGTGAAAGTGCTATGATTCCGTAATTTAACCTTCCGAGGACAAGAACACAACAAAACGTCAGAAAAGATAGCACGGGTGAAGGGAACGTTTTATGATATCAGTGTCAGTCAGTCGCGGCACAGACAGATAACTTTTTAGGTATAGATAAAGAACTTTAATTTAGTGGTGTCTTGTTTTTAGCTAAAAAGTCAGATTTTTTTTCTGCTGGCCATTTACTTACCTATTTCAGTATAGATTTTTCTAAGTTATACAATTCCGGCCAACATGATACTGATTCAATTAGGTGCACGTTTACAATTAATTATTAAAGTTAGACGATTTACCAATCCGGACTTGGCCCCGAGTGTGGAGTATGGCCTGATCTTTCTAAGCTTATTGGAGCAAACCCGCGCCCCAGCAGTGGGGATCATACCTATTTGTTAATAGCATCAACAGTCGATTGCATTCTATAAATCGCACTGCGTTTAAAGAAATGACAAGATGCTCATAAGTCAGCGAACAAACTTTAAGAAGTTTCTACATCCAAATAGCCTCTTCACCTCCAGCCTTTTGCCAATAAATCACGAGGTGTAACGTGTTCTGTCCAATAGGTGGCGCCTTTTACCAATAAAACACGACTTGTGGCGCCTTTTGCCAATAAAACGCGACAAGTATCACGTTGTGTCTAACAGGTGGTGCCTTTTGCCAATAAATCACGACATGTAACGTGTTCTGTCCAACAGGTGGCGCTATTACGTGCGCATGCGGGCGAGCACCTGCTGCTGGGCTGCGCGCGCCGCTCTCTGCACCTCAAGGACGTTCTACTGCTGGGAAACAACTGCATCATCACTAAACATATCATTGGTAAGCTACAATAGGGTTGTACATTGCAAATTTTTTTATCAATCCACGATGAAGCGACTGTTGTGAAAAAATATAACGTGTCGCGTTATTTTCATGTTTATTGATTGAGATTCTCAATAATATAAATAATTGCGAAAAAAAACCAACGTTAATTTGTTCATTTGTTCCATTTTCACGCCGAAAGTACTGTACGGATTTGGATGAAATGTAGGTAGACATTGGAATGACTGAATGAATGAATGAAAACACTTTATTGCACAACATAAACAGGAAAATATAAACTATATACAAGAAAAGAAAGTTATACAGGTAGGCGGTCTTATCGCGAAAGAGCGATCTCTTTCGCGATAAGACTGTGTAAGATCTCTTTCGCGATAAGAAGAACATTGGGTTACCATATTTAATTCCAAAAAAGAATATGTTTCCTTTAGGGAAGCCATTATTCATGGTTCAATATTCACGCGGGCGGAGCCGCTGGCAAAAGCAAAATTGTTATTTCCGTCACCATCGCAACGTTAATTACTCCCAAATTATTCGAGATTGGTTGAAGATTCCTCCCTTATAGACTTGAAAGTAATTCAGTTTACTTAGTTAAGGAAAATTAGCGGCAAAATTCTGCCGTACAAATTAAGAACAGAGTAAGTGACAGATTTGGCGCGAATGATTTTGAACTTTATTCGAAACACGATACAATACTCACTTACTGTGTTCTCAATTTATACGGCAGAATTATCAAACGAGTTGTTATCTTTATGTGTAAAGGCAGTATTAGTTTAAGTTCCGGCTGCTATAAACATTTGACATAAATATGATGTTTTATGAAGACGGTATAGGACAATAGATTAATTATACACTGGGATTTATGGCACTTACGTAAGCTAGTGTTGCGATGGATGTCATGTTAGTTTGAACCAGGGTTCGAAAATATCCGATATTTATAATAAATATCAAAATATCAGATATTTTTGATATATATCCGATATTTTCGATATCTTTGATATTTTTGATATTTATCAAAATTACATACTAATTTCAATTTCTTACTTTAATACATGATTTTCGAAATAGCTTAATTTAAAATGTAGGTATATGTTTGATAATTTGAAGATTTTTATTAAAATAACATTCAAATTTTATACTCTGATATGTTTTTTCGAAATAACTAAATCTAAAATGTATATTTTATTTTTGCAAATTTGAAGATAGTTAATTAAACTAAACTCATTTATTTATTATTGTGATAATCATATCTTTATTCTTTGCATTTGGCACATTCATTCGTAAGAAGCAGCTCTTAGAAGCTAGGAAAATATAAATATCAATATTGATATATATCAAGCATAAATATCAATTGATATATATCATGATATATATCCGATATATATCAATTGATATATATCATGCGAACCCTGGTTTGAACGGTCACCTGTCATCATGAAAATGACAGCTATTCTGCATGTTCTAAGAGACATTTGGATAATAAATAGATATATTATTTATACATTTATTTATTTAGTTACGTAATGTATGTTACATGTACATATAACATCTTACAAGTATATTTTGTCATTGGCAAAAAAATACAGTTGGCCACATGAAGTAAAATTAAAAGTAGTTTAGCAATGCATATTTGCCTAATTGCCCCATTGCATAAAGCATTGGCGGAATACGCGAGAGTACAACCCTATCTTTCTCACACCACAAACATTTTCGCATATACTTGGCAATTCTGCATATCAATCAACTATTTTGAAACGAGTTTCCAACGTGTATCTCTAGCCATACACATCTACCGAAAGACATTTACTTCCAAATATTTTGCTTGCAGTGTATTTCTATGTCAAATCCATTAGTCACTACTAACAAAGAAGATTATAATCACTAAATACGTACCTATCATCCATCATCGCTCTGGAAGAATTATTCCATCCGGTTTATACTCACTTGTACTACTTTAATCGGCTTGTTCTTACGCCTCATAAATCCATTGATACCTAGATGCTTAAATGTCGTCCTTTCTTTCAACCAGTTTGTTTAAGGCGTCAATAGGGACAAACAAAGAGACAAACACACTTTCACATTAATAATATTAGATACATATTATTTGTGTAAAGTGATGTAATATGCCATCCACTAATCCGGACTTGGCCCCCGTGTGTGGAGTATGGCCTAATCTTCCCCAGTTTTTATTTTTTCCCCACTATTGATAAGCCCTTGGCATCATCTCACCTGGTGGTAAGTGATGATAATGCCGAAGATGGAAGCGGGCTTACCAAGATTCCCCAAAAGTGAGTCATGGGAAGGGACGCGTGCCCCTGCAGTGGGGACGAATATGGCTTAGTAACGAGTGTAAGCTAAGCGAGGTCTCCCCCCCAGACACGCGAATGGACGTGGACATCAGCATGATCGGCATGCGCGTGATGGACGAGATCGTCAAGCCGCTGCGAGAGATCGACATCGACGACACAGAGTTCGCCTGCCTCAAGGCCATCGTCTTCTTTGATCCCAGTTAGTATTTATTGAATTTTCTATTATTAGTACACAATAATTTTTATTCTTATTAATTTATCAAATATAAACAAATAGAACAACAGAAACTTTTAACTGATTTATCCGTGCACTAGTCGCTGTTGCACAGTCAGCGTAAAAATGATAGAAATGCACTAGGTAACCAAAAATATCTGACGGAAAGAAATTCAATTTTATCTACGCAACTTAAGTAGTCATATTGTTGTAAGCATTAAAAGTGGTTAATTCATCTAAGTAACACAATTGCCAATATTATGTATGCAAAGTGTCCATTATTATGTTGGCAGGCAAATCCGACCAACTTTTTCGTAAATAATCTTCTCCAATCCAACCTTCTCTACTACCTAGCCAACGTAACCAACAATCGAATCCTCCCACAGACGCCAAAGGCCTCTCCCAGCCGCAGAAGATAAAGCAGCTCCGCTACCAGATCCAGATAAACCTGGAGGACTACATCAGCGACCGGCAGTACGACGGGCGCGGCCGGTTCGGCGAGCTGCTACTGTGCCTGCCGCCGCTACAGAGCATCACATGGCAGATGATCGAGCAGATACAGTTCGCCAAGCTCTTCGGAGTGGCGCACATCGATAGTTTGTTGCAGGAGATGTTACTCGGAGGTTAGTGTAAGAATATCCGCCTTAAATGTTGTTTCTATTCTTTGTTGAACTAAACTAAAGTTTACTGCGAATAATTACTGTATCAACTACCACGTTTTCTTCGCAAAAGATTTGACTACACCTGTACTACTTTTTTAGGTAGTAATGTGTAACTTTTCATGGACTAAACCAGCACCCTGTGTTAACTTGTCCAAATTATGAAAGGATATTATTGAAGTCTGATGCTAACGTAAATAAAATACACGTTGCTCATTATTTGAGACTCGACTTTCAAAGGGTCCATAGACGGGAACGTTCTACGTTACCGCTTAAGAGAGGGAGGTCCCATAATGTCGAAGCATGAATAAAAAAATCTTTTGCATAACAAACCTAATTTTATATTTTTTATTAACTTTTGTGACATGTGGCAAGAAAGGGGAACATAGGTATTTTACAAGTAATTCTTGTCGCTTGGTCAATGAAAGAATTCTAATTTAAAGTAGTACGAGTATGTATATGTTGCCTTACTAATGGAATGAATGAATGAAAACACTTTATTGCACAACAAAACAGGAAAATAAAAACATAAACATTAAAAAAAAAAGTTATACAGGTAGGCGGTCTTATCGCTAAAGAGCGATCTCTTCCAGACAACCTTAAGGTGAAGGAAATCGCGTAAGAACATTATATAGGGTAGTGCGCAATATCAATAATGAAAAAACAATAATTAAAAAGACTGAATTAAGAAACTACTAATATACATAGACCACACTATAAATATATACTTATTAATACATACAATACATTTATATAAATACATACATATTATACTACAGTGTAATACTAAATAACAAAATAATAATAATACAACCAAAGACGACCAACTTTAAGGACACAGTAAATAACTAAGAACTTAAGAAGTGCGCTTTCACCTGCGACTTGAAAATATTAAGAGAAGGAGAACGACGAATAGATTCAGGAAGAGAGTTGGATGGAGTGCCTTTGAAAGGCGCGTCCACAGCCTTTCGCGATTCTTTATTGCATAACATTAATTTAAATTTCCGACAAGCAAGGCGAAGCTAGTTCTTATCGTAATGAAGCCTCGTCGCTCAAAATAATTTATAAGTAGTATGTATACGTTGCCTTACTAATGGAGTCCCCGCCTTTGAAAGGCGCGTCCACAGAGAGCGCGATGGAGGAAGCCGCGGGCGACCTCCCGGCGGCGGCGGCGGCGGCGGCCTCGCCGCTGTCGGGCGCCTCGTCGCCGCGCCTCGTGCCGCAGCTGCCGGGGCCGGCGCCCGCGCTCTTCGACCCGGCGCCCTTCAAGCAGGAGCCCAACATGTGAGCACACCACTGATACACGACACTGTAGGCCGGACCTGGAACTGGAGTGGGGGCGCCCGGAAGATGGCGCTAGCGTTCGTCTTTCTCTTCTGAGAATTGGCAAATGTGCCACCTTACTACCGACTGCGCTTTATTTCCGTCAAGATTTATACCCCTAATATACCCGCGGGCGGTAACCAATCTAGAGTTGGCAAAAAAAGGACTTGAAATTTTTATGACGGCTAAAATGCCGTCGATTCGGTGTTTACGATTAAACTTATTTGACAGAACTAAACTAAATTTAAACGTCCTTTCCTTGTTTTTTCGATATAGAAGGAAAAAGACAGAACACTTAAATTTAGTTTAATCTTGTCAGATAAGTTTAATGGTGAATTCTTACCAAAAACTAGACTATAATAAGTAGATGCACAATGTTAAGAGAGTCTTATTTTTTCGCTTGCATGCTAAAACGTTTGACATCGGTAAGTCGGAACCTTTGCGGGTGTGTAATATTAATAGCCAAAGTAACAAAATTAACAAAGCAATCACGGTATGCTTTAATTTTTTCTGACTAATAAATTTATCGTATTATTATATTATTTGGTATCAAGTTACGCTAGCGCCATTTTATGACCCCCATTGTGGTGTTGGGTATCATGGTATATGCGCGTAATCGCCTTTTTACGTCTATGCTGGACATCAAGTAGTTGGTCAAAAAGCAAAAGATTTTAATGACGTCGTTTGCAACGCTTTAATTCGATTTAGTGTCGTATAAATTGCTTTTTGAACGACTTGAGAATTTTACTTTGGTATCTCGTATATTTGTAGTAGCCCTTTGTAATTCGTTATCAAGGAGTATTTATGTAATCTGGTGAATGGAACTTACGTTCAGTAAATGCAATTTATTATATGTATTTTTAGGTAGTTCAGGATCTCAGTTACAAAGAAAATCTACTTTTTAGAATATTTTATGCATGCCACCTTAAATATAATGGATATTTCAAGTGCGTTTTGGTGTCCCTGACCCCAGCAAGCACTTCTTTCCTAGGTGGAAAAGCAGTATAGCTTTGAAACTAATATGAATATAAGACTGGTTCTTGTACCCAGATTTAAAGCAAAATTAGAACATTCTGCTCAAAGAAACTAGAATTCCAAACGTTATAGTTACAGCGGTAGACGCTAAAAACTGATTTCTCCCGCCAATTTATTATGCACCAGTTGTGCTTGTTGGGTGGAATTCCAGCAAGCACACCTTTAGACGCTCGTATCTCGTAAAGTGTGACTGCTCCAAATTTTTCACTTGGCATGATGATTGCTCTAATTGTGCTCTAAAATTTGAGATAGGTAGGATTCTTCTAGGAGCCCTAAGAAAAAAGTGCTTGCTGGGATCATGGACACGCGTTTTGCCATTGAGTCGTAAATTTGTATTGTTTCCTTTATGTTTTAAGGGGCATATGGCGTAAGGTAACTACATAAGTTAATGTTTTGTTTTATCTCGCCCAGGAGTCCCGAACACTCGACACAAATGATGAAGACTGCCCATATCACTTCGTTATAGTTCCACAACTGTATGAAAATTGATTTATTATATATTAAATATAAAATTATTTTTGATCTTTATATTTTATATGGTAGCTATTTATGTAAGAAAAAAGAATAAACTACAGGTTTTATGATATTTTACGACTTTATTAGAATATTATAATTACAAAAGAATTTTGTTATTAATTATTATGAACAAAGAAACAACCTTGGAAAATGGATATTGAAATAATTATAAATTGGTTACCTAAATGTTGTTTTGTAAAAATATTTATTCGTAAATATTCGCTTGGTTTTCGTTGGTGGAATTGTTGAAGGGAAACAAAATATGTGCCTTTTAGAACGCTTTTACATACCTTTAGGTGTAGGTGTTTATTTCGACTGTAGAGATGTTTCATATTTACATTTATTAGAGGATATTTCTTGTAAGTGCAATTTTACACTCGGCTGTGTGTCCTGGAATATGCATAAGTTCATGTTTGAATGATTTTAGTGAAAATTCTTAAGTAGGAAAAGTTTTTTTTTTATTTACTGTAAATTTTATTTTTTACTGATGTAATAAGTCTAGGGCCGGTAACTGTGGTTTCTGTTCATCCCACTGAGCAACTTTTGTACTGTGCCTTTCCTGAATTCTCAAAATAAATATGGTTCTTATACGAATTGATTAGCTGTTTGCTCACTTTTGTACGAGGATTCCAAAAAAAAAAGCTCGTAAAACAAATGTTTTGAATGGAAGCCCCCAGTTAACGGGTCCTACGGATATTTTGTTACACCCTGTGTATTTGAAAGAAATATGTATTTATTGGTGGGTAATTTAAAACTATTTGATATTTGATGGTATAAAGTATTGTAAAGTCTAAAATTGGTTACCACTAAATAGGTGACGGTATTTTGGTCCCATTAATTTTAAGATAATGTGTGAATGTTCTTTATATGAGTAGTTTTAATTTAGGCATTTTGTATATTGACTATAATTATTGTCTTTAGAAATTATACACAGCCTATATTTGCAGTATGTGATTTTTGTAGACTGCATCAAAATATTGTACTCGTGACTGTATCTACGTTTTGTAGAAATGTTTAAATGTATTATATACTATGTTAGTCCTTATAACATTTTATTATGAAATGCTCAAATTAAGTGCCTTATACTAGGTATGAGATACGTATCAAAACGTATGGTGAAAGTTATTTATGTATAGGGAGTTAGATCGAAATGTTAAATGGGTTTTGATGTAGAAAGGTATCGTGTTATTGTAATGTATAGGTGCCCTATTTTCCTAAACTGGTGTATTGTTAAAAATGTACATAATATAATGTTATAAATTTTAGTAGTATATTTTAATAAAAAGTCTTGTTACACAACTGTTTGTTTAACTTGGATATCTTTATTTCTTAGGGCGATTTTACACTGAGCCGACAAGGTACGACACCACAAGGTGGATGGTGGGTCCTGTATATCTGTTTCTAAGCAAAACAATATTCCCACTAAGAGTTATTTTATTGTCTATAAAAGAAACATTCTCTAACTAAACACATCTAAATAAATAGTAATTCGTCACATCGAGCTTGCTTGCACGCATAGTTTTTTGAAATTGATCACAATTTTAACTATAACGCTGCTGTATTATAGCTTTTTTAAATTCAAGTCGTCTACTCATTGATCCTCATTGTTGGTTTATTTCGCTGTGCAATACAATGATAAGGAAATCAAGCCTGAAGCCATTACGAAATAGATTATTTCTCGATTAAAACGGCTGATAATGTAGGAGATAGTAGCAGACACTAATAGCGGCTAGCAACGCGTCCAATGGAGTTCTTGTTCTTAGACTACAAGTGAGACATCCCAAAATATTCCATCACTTATTCTCATCAGCGCAAGGCTCCGGTTTCTGGTTGACGGTGATGTAGCCTTTCCTCTCACAGCAATAGTTCTTGCAGTAGAGGTATGCGACGGAAAGCGCCGAAACAGCCGACATGACCAACAGGGGAATGTATAATGGCATCATTTCTTACACGAGGCAAGTGCAATTTGGTATGTACAACTATTGCGTAATTCGGTAATGATTTGAAGGAAACAAATAAATAAAGCAAAATATTAATTAAAAAACTAGGTACACGATTAATTATATTGAAAAGCTTCTTGTTGTTGCTACTGACAATTTGAATTCAAATACATTGAAATATGTATGCAAAGCAAAGAGGTTGGACGCAGGTAGAATTCTCTTTTCCATTTGTGGACCAAGACCACTCGCTGGACGATTCTCACACTACTGCTCCATAGTAATCTGACTCCATCATCGACATGGGAAATGTGTGAAGACTGTCATACTTGTGTTCTGCATAAATAAACTGCCAATGAACGAAACATCAGATGCCACAAAACTAAAAGCGGAGCGACAATAGAAGATGCCATCTCTGGATAGAAGTATTCGTCATTCTTTTCTTACACCAGTCTCTGCCGAAACCAAAAATTTTTTGTTACATCACTTTTTTTTTTACTTTTCCCTTGTGCTATAAGACATCGCTTCCTGACAAATTTCATGATTCTAGGTATACGGGAAGTACCTATAGGTTTTGATTCCCATGCGAGTGTCCAAATATGCGGCATAAACGGCCGTATCTCTTGATTGCGTTGGCATAGAAGTTTGATTTTTTCACAGCTTCAAGGGATTGCAGGCCTGAGTATTTGATATAGAGTTCAAGACATGTGTGAATATGAATTTATACGGAACCCTCGGTGCGCGAGTCCGACTCGGCCTGTTTTTCGTATATCGAACTGCTTTCGAGGGACCTTCTGAGTGCCTTTACGCTTTTTTATAGAGGAATTATCTACCCTTATTTTGGTCAAACTATATAATTAGAATTTGAATTTCCTTCCCCATGTTTTCTATCCATATATCTTTAAAAAAAGTTTGTTTACAATTGATATACGCCATTTAATATATTCATTATGTACATACATGATACAACAAAAAAATCAAATATATTTTATACATAAAACTTAACTACATAGGTAGACATACAAATTGAAATAAAATTCACATTCTCAACTCTTAACGGATTCAACTCGCACAATGAATTTAGATATCAGTCGTGAACCAAACATTTTTAGGTCAAGATAACAAATTAGAGATAAGAAAAAAATTTAGCCTCTTTCGGGGACAGCTCAAATTTAAAAAACTTTGTTTCTACATACTATTTTTTTTTAAAAGTGGCAAATAATATATAAGATACAAACTACTCGTGAAACTGAACAACTTTCCCCAGGGAACCTTTACAATCAGAGCAAAAAAAAAGTCGACATCCAATACTACCCTGTATGGACAGCCTGAAAATCTTTTTGCGCCGTTTCTAATGGTTTCTTAGTGAAATATGTTCAGTTTCGATTAGTATCTACCATTTACCGCTTTACAGTGATTAACAAGTCACCTGTATAGTTACATAATTTCGAGAACGATTTCCTTAAACTTGGCATGCAATATCTTACATACAGCCACACAGCCAGATTATCACCCAATATTATTAGATTAAATTTGGTTATAGTCTACATCTTCATGAAATTAATACAATATAATATGTACTTCATTATTAAATAAAATTGATACCATCTCTATTTACAGTTGTTTACACTTCCGTTTTAACCGTCACAAAATCATCTTCACTCTCACTCGGAATTTCTTTCTTCACTTCTTTTTTTACACTTTCACTTTTGACTTCACTTTTAACCTTTATAATTTTTGGCTTTTTCATTTTAGGCTTTTTCGGAGTGTTCGCTTTGGATCTTGCGGCGCGGGACCGCTGCCGCGTGGTCTGCGCACCCACGTAGCAGAAACCGGTGTCGATGCCGTTTTCCTGCAGATAGTGCATCCACTGCAACTGCTTCATAGACGGCTTGTCAGAATCCGTTTTCACTTCGATGAACTTTATCTGGAATGAAAATTTAAATTATTGTTGGTTTTATCTGCTCTTTGAAGTGGGTGGTGACGCCTATCCATTTTATACCTTCACCACAGGAATAACTCCTGCTAATATCTCCCGTTAGATGTCGCTGCTATCTACCGGAAAGAGGCCCGAAAGACGGATTAGAATTTATTGACACTACAAAATACCATCACAAGACGTTAGCAATCTATCCTTTTTACTATACATATATCGATCTCGGGAACCTTTGCCAACTTTCTCAGTATGCCTACTTTTAGAACAGTCATTACAAACATTCCTATAATGGGTATTTTTTCATATATTTCTATCAGTAGTTACCATTTCGTCAACTTTTGTATATTTTTTCTATATTTATTCCTATTTTACAAACTTTGATCAAATAACGTATTAAAAGACTCAGTTTGCCATCTTTTGGACAGTATGAAACAAAAGTGGGTCACTGAGGTAAAGGAAACGGGGCACTGAGGAAAAAAGACAGAAAATTTTTGCGAAAAACGACAATTTTTTTCGACAATTTAATACCAGTAGACATGGAGGGATCAAGGGAGAGATCACGGAGGATCATGAGGGATCAGGAGGGATCAAAGGAGGTTTACCGGGGGATCAAGCGAGGGATCAAGGGAGGGATACCAAGGGATCGAGGGAGTGATCCCAGGGAATTAAGCGAGGGATTAAGGGAGGGATCCCGGGGATCAACAAGTGACGTTGGCTCTGGCGCTTCGCCGGCCGCTGCCGGGACACGCTCGCTTTGCTCGCTCGGCTCGCGCGTTGTCTGTTCTATCAACCTAACCAACTAAACCTAGTTTAAATATTGAATAGCGTGTTGATCCCCCTTGGTCCCCCGTGATCCATCCCTTGATCCCTAGGGATCCGTCCCTTAATCCCTCCATTGATCCCCAGGGATCCCTCCCTTGATCCCCGGGATCCTTCCATCGATCCCTCCCTTGATCCCCAGGGATCCCTCCCTTGATCTCCAGGGATCCCTCCCTCTCTACCTCCCTTGATCGCCAGGGATCCCTCCCTCTATCCATACCTCGATCCTCAGGGATCCCTCCATTTTCTCTTTACACCGAGAAAATAATAAGAAAATCATCAGTTAAAGCGATCATATTTCACTATAATGAAAACAGATTTTATGTTCAATAAACTACTTTTGTTATCGATTGTAGAAATTGATGGCGATATGGGATACTATTATATGAACAAATGCATTTGTTGGCAAAGTGAAGTAGATAATAAGAAAAAGTTATAAAGTTGGCTAACCGGGAAAGTCGGCGATTTGGAACTACTTGTATGAACGAATAAAAAATTCCCCAAAACAGGAGTGTTTGTATTAAATATTTAAAAGGTAGGCAAACTGTGAAAGTTGGCGAAGGTCTCACAGGTCAATATATCTGATATCATACAGGGTGTAAAAGGCCGCTCCCGGTAACTTTAACAAGGTGTTCTGCTCATGAAACTGAACAATTTTTTTCCAAAAAACCTACAGTTTTCAAAAAACAAATTTGACACTCCATACAAAATTGGCTAATTGGCCGATAAATTGCCATTTTTTGCATATTCAGTATAAGTTCCATACCTTACGAAAAGTCGTTTTCTTTCATGCGTATAATACCCTCGTTTCACCCTGATAAAGCTTTCCAAAGTGATCTTTTTACACCCCTTTATAGTGAATAGTAGACTATGTACTCTGATAATCATTTCGAAAGTGATCTTTTTACACCCTGAACTCCCTTCACTTCACACACGACTCATATGTCCAGTGTTTACATTCCACATGGTGAAGTCGGGGAAGTCGTGGGCGGTGCGGGGGCGCGCGCACGTTGGCCTAGCCTGAGAGCCGCGGCATATTCCTGAGAGCTCGTCTACAATGAGTGGCAATGCCTTACAAGTCCAGTGTATACCGATGGCGCGGCATATGCCTGAGAGCTCGTCTGCAATGAGTGGCAATGACTTACAGGTCCAATGTATACCGATGGCGCAGCGTATGTCTGAGAGCTCGTCTGCAATGAGTGGCAATGACTTACAGGTCCAGTTTATACCGATGGCGCGGCATGTTCCTGAGAGCTCGTTTGTAATGAGTGGCAATGACTTACAGGTCCAGTGTATACCGATGGCGCGGCATATGCCTGAGAGCTCGTCTGCAATGAGTGGCAATGACTTACAGGTCCAGTGTATACCGATGGCGCGGCATATTCCTGAGAGCTCGTCTATAATGAGTGGCAATGACTTACAGGTCCAGTGTATACCGATGGCGCAGCATATGTCTGAGAGCTCGTCTGCAATGAGTGGCAATGACTTACAGGTCCAGTTTATACCGATGGCGCGGCATGTTCCTGAGAGCTCGTTTGTAATGAGTGGCAATGACTTACAGGTCCAGTGTATACCGATGGCGCGGCATATGCCTGAGAGCTCGTCTGCAATGAGTGGCAATGACTTACAGGTCCAGTGTATACCGATGGCGCGGCATATTCCTGAGAGCTCGTCTATAATGAGTGGCAATGACTTACAAGTCCAGTGTATACCGATGGCGCAGCATATGTCTGAGAGCTCGTCTGCAATGAGTGGCAATGACTTACAGGTCCAGTGTATACCGATGGCGCAGCATATGTCTGAGAGCTCGTCTGCAATGAGTGGCAATGACTTACAGGTTCAGTGTATACCGATGGCGCGGCATATTCCTGAGAGCTCGTCTGCAATGAGTGGCAATGACTTACAGGTCCAGTGTATACCGATGGCGCGGCATGTTCCTGAGAGCTCGTCTGCAATGAGTGGCAATGACTTACAGGTCCAGTGTATACCGATGGCGCAGCATATGTCTGAGAGCTCGTCTGCAATGAGTGGCAATGACTTACAGGTTCAGTGTATACCGATGGCGCGGCATATTCCTGAGAGCTCGTCTGCAATGAGTGGCAATGACTTACAGGTCCAGTGTATACCGATGGCGCGGCATGTGCCCGAGAGCTCGTCTATAATGACTCACATGGCCAGTGTTGACATTCCACATGGTGAGGTCGGGGAAGCCGGTCGCGGCGCGGGGGCGCGCGGCCAGGCGGCGGCACAGGCGGGCCAGCGCGCGCGGGCCCAGGCAGGCGGCCACGGCGCGGACGTTGGCCCAGCCGATGGCGCGGCATATGCCCGACAGCTCGTCTGCAATCAGAGATACAGTTTCACTTGTCTGGCTAGAAACTTAAAACCTTACTATATGTATTTAAAATGGCAATAGTAAATCAATTTATATATATTATGAAATGGCATTTACACAAAAAAGAGCTGTTAGAGAATATACACAAGAGTACTAATAATTTTATTGTGACAATACTCTGTACTAAGTAGTCAACTTGGGGCATCTTGAGTGGCGACCGCGCACAGGAAGACGGAGCGTGGGCTGGGCAGGCCCACTCGGTGAACGGAAAACCGCTGGATGAGGACAGCACAAGACCGGTTGGCGTGGAAATCCTTGGGGGAGGCCTTGCCTTTGCTTAGCAGTGGACGTCTTTTGACTGGTGATGAAGTAGCCAACTTACGCTCAGGCCTCTTGTTCCACGTATCGTGCATCTTATTCAATAAATTCTCCATGGTGGCGGTCTCGATGACTTTCAGCCAGATGTCGATGGCGGTCTGCCGGTTCCGGTAGAAGTCCTCCGTGAACAGGTCCAGCGGATACATCTGGTAATGCGACAGGAATATGCCCGGGACCCCGCCGGGCTTCGAGTAGATGATATCCCAGAACAGGAGGAAGAATATGGTTGCGACTATTCTGCCTTCCCAGTGTTCACCTGTAATGTGTTAGTAAAAACTTAGAAGATGGAATAAAAATTGCACGGTGCATGTACGGCGCGGCGTTCAATAGTCCTATTATTGTTAATATAAGTTATTAATGTTACATGTACAGGTGTTGTTTTAGTCGGAGCTCTTCGACGATATGGCCAGTCTTTCACGATCTGGCTACGAAATATCGACGCAAAAAAGCATAAACGCTGTAAACTACACTTCTTCTTAATCAGAAAAAAGATTCTGGGTCGAATGGTCCGGGTCTACGACTAATAGATTTGTTCAGCATTGAAATTGTATTTTTGTCTGAAATCTCAAAGTTTCTCGGTTCTGATGTAAAGTTTGTAACGATGCTACCTCTTTATACATCGTTGCTCTGGCGCTGGCCCTTTCTCTTGTCATTTTTTATTGATTTTTTAATAATCGGTCATTATATTCAAATATTCAAATTTCGAATATCTTTAGGCAGGCGCAAGAGCATTGACTCATTTCTATTCTGAATCTCAAACGTTCGACACCGTAACATCACCTCAGTATTTTACCGCATAACAGTTTAACTTTACCTATCTCCAGTGTAAGTTATCACTTTTTAAGTGCCTCATACAATCTACAACCAGTTTTATTTGCGACCCCTTAGGGTCGTTATTCTGGAAATAAAATATCTTTGAAGTGGCAGTAAGATTTATTTTCTCAATTATATTACTAAATTCTTCTCTACCTCCTCTTACTCTGTCGACGGGCGACGGCTCCAGACAAGCCGTCCCGCCGCAAGTTTGTAGGTTACAGCTTTTACCATTTTTTTGTCGATATTTATAGGGGGAACTCGTAATCAGCCTCCCGTTCCTGTACCAACGTTATTATAGCACAGCGCACTGACCGTGAGTGAACTCGCTGTTAAGCAGGTACTGCGCGATGCAGTACTGCTCGGCGTGCTGCATCGCGCGCCCCTCCGCCGTGCGCCTCTCGAATTTGACTTTCCCGCGCGGACTAACACGGCTACGAACACGAATGGGAAGCGAATATAGGTAAAGACACATCTCATCTCATCTCACTAATATTATAAATGCGAAAGTATGGATGTTTTTTTTGTTTATTTGTTTTATTTGTTCCACTTTCACGCCGAAACTACAGAACGGATTTGGATGAAATATCTTAGGTACATAGATAAAGCACTCGGCTAACACAAGGATACTTTTTATCCCGGAAAACTCGAGGGTTCTCGGAGGAATGGCTAAAAACTGAAATTTTTACTTTGCTGCCTTAACATTTTATCTCTCTCTAGACCCAATTCTGAAGTCCACGCAGACGAAGTCGCGGGTGATTCATAAACGCCCTTCCTTCAAGGGGACAGAGACTGTCAATAATATTGAGAGTATTTTTATATCAATATTACTGTCATTCCATCGCTCGGTATAATTACTTACTGTCAGTCCTTCATTTCAACCACTACACTGTCACTAATATTGTCATTATTCAAAGTCAAAGTCAAAAGTCAAAATATTTTTTATAGTAGATGCTGTACGCATACTTTTAAATCGTCTTTTTTTCTACCTAGTACAAAGTTCCTACCACGCGGAACTTGTACACTCAACGTTTCGGGAAGTGTTAGCGGAGCGAGAAGAAACGTCGAGCCCAAAAGAAACTCGCCCCAACACATTTTTTGAAATAAATACTTAATATCTATTACAATTGATGTCATTACTAAAGCTATGAGCTGGAAGATCTATACATGTCCATACATCATTGTCATTAACATAGTCTTGGGTTTTATAATATCCTCTTGAACACAGGCATTTCTTTACATAAGTCTTAAACTTATTTTCGGATAAACTAATTACATTTTCAGGTATTTTATTGTAGAATTTTATACACTGCCCCATGAACGACTTCTTTACCTTACTCAGTCTCGAATAAGCAACTTCGATATTATTTCTATTTCTAAGATTAAAATTATGCCTGTCACTGTTTTTTGGAAATAAATCTAAATTCTTACGAACATACATGATGTTTTCATATATGAATTGACTGGCAACAGTTAAAATATTTATTTCTTTAAACTTGTTCCTCAATGACTCTCGAGATCGCATCTGATAGATAGCGCGAATAGCTCTTTTTTGCAGTATAAAAATAGTTTCTATGTCAGCCGCATGTCCCCAAATTAAGATGCCGTAAGACATTATACTATGAAAATAGCTAAAATACACTAGTCTTGCAGTATCTACATCTGTTAGTTGCCTTATTTTCTTGACGGCGTAGGCAGCTGAACTAAGCTTTCCTGCTAAGGTTTCTATATGTGGTCCCCATTGTAAAGAAGCATCTAAAGTAATACCAAGAAAAACAGTGCTATTTACGAACTCTAAAATATTACTATCTAATATTACATTATCGTGAATTTGCTTGACATTTGGTAATCTGAATTTTATTACTTTTGTCTTTGTGGCATTTAATAGCAAGTTATTAACAGTAAACCATTTATGTATCTCTGAAAGTGTGTTGTTTACTTCGTCAATTTTGCTGTCTTTCCTGTCTACCTTAAAAATAAGAGATGTGTCATCTGCAAACAACACAATATTTGAGAGACGTTGCACCATAAATGGTAAGTCATTTATATAAACAAGGAAGAGAAAGGGGCCTAAAATAGATCCCTGGGGAACACCTATTTTTACTGTAGAGCCGAGAGAATTTGTGCCATTTACTTGGACTGTTTGTAACCTATTGTTAAGGTAAGAATTGAGAAGACTGAGAGCCCTATCTTCCACACCGTAATGCTTTAGTTTAAGAAGTAAAGTTTGATGTTCCACACAATCAAATGCTTTAGATAAATCACAAAACACTCCTATTGCATCTTGTGATTTCTCAAAAGCATCATAGATGTTTCGTATAAGTGCTACTCCTGCATCGGTAGTTGATCGACCTTTCGTGAAGCTAAATTGTTGGTTATGCAGAAGTTTGTTTAAAGTGAAGTGTTGTAGCATTTGGTTGAGCATAATTTTTTCAAAGACTTTACTAAGGACGGGTAATACAGAAACAGGTCTGTAATTTCCCGCATCAGTTTTGGAACCTGATTTATAAAGAGGTATAATTTTACTACACTTCATGAGATCTGGAAAGTCACCACTTTCTATACTAATATTGAAAAGGTATGCTAAATGTGGTGCTAATACGTCAATTACATTACTAATTAATTTAACTGATAAACCCCACAAGTCCTCAGTTTGTTTCACTTTAAGCGACTTAAAAGTTTTAATTACAGTTTCAGGTCCAATTTCTCTAAAATAGAATATTTCATCACAAGAAATGACATTTTCTTCTAATATTTTTTTAGCATATGTGGGTGATGAGTCCAGGGCCTCAGTTAGCTTAAGTGGAATGTTTGTGAAAAACGTTTCGAATTCCGTAGCTATTTCTGCGTTAGATGTTATTTTGCCTTTATCTGTTTGTAAAACAAAATCTTTATCGTGTTTCTTGAATTTACCGGTTTCTTTATTTATTATATTCCAAACCGTCTTAATTTTATTATCAGATAGTTTTATCTTTCTGGCTAAGTAATTAGATTTGGCTGCGCAGCATACCTTTCTGAATATTTTTGAATAACGTTTTACATAATTTCTGAAATTGTCATCAAATATATAACTTTTTTTCTCATAAAGATCAAATAAGGTTTGACGGCTTTTATAAATTCCTACAGTAGCCCATTCACAAAACATAAATTTATTATCAATATTTATAGATTTAGTTTTAAAAATTTCCTGAAAATCTCGCTCAATTACTGTAAATAAATCATTGTACATATTGTTGGCTTCTGGTTCATTATCAAAATTTGGTATGGGCAGCTTGTCATTTAACGCTTTTTTATACTTTTCTATTCTTTTAACAGTGACAGGCCTCGACTGTATTTTAATTTGTTTTATAATTGACCTGAAAGGAAAGCTAGCCATTAGTCCGCTATGGTCAGACCTCAAGCAGTTAATTACCTTTTTCTCTACATGGCTACAGTTACAGAAAATATTATCGATACATGTGGCAGAAGTCTCTGTTTTTCTAGTTGGTTCTAAGAATAAATAATCCAAATCAAACGACTTAAAAAGACAAATAATTCTTGTTGTTAGGGACTTCTTTTCTAATTTAAAAATACTGTCAATATTTATTACTGACATTCTCTGGTCTACTTCAAGTAAGAGCGCCGTACGCTGAGAACATCATTATCATCATCATTCAAAAGACGTCCACTGCTAAACAAACGCCTTCCCCAAGGATTTCTACGCCAACCGGCCTTGCGCTGCCCGCATCCAGCGGCTTCCAGCGACCTTCACCAGGTCATCGGTTGCCGAGTGGGAGGCCTGCCCACGCTACGTCTTCCGGTGCTCGGTCGCCACTCGAGAACTTTAATGCACCAACGGTACCTTTCTCACCCACTGCCACTTCAGTTTAGCGATTCTATTAGCTATATCGGTTAGTTTAGTTCTCCTACGTATCTCCTCATTTCGGTCTCGGTTGCATATTTCGTCATGTAATTTTGTCTAGTTAAGAGAGACTGTCATATCGTTGCCCGCAAGCGGCGTACCGCAAGAAATATACGACGACGGAGGTTAGCTTAGGAGTTGGTGCTGGGAGAAGGGCTTCTAACTCCGCTTGGCGTCTCGTAAACATGATATATGTAAAGTTGTTCTAACTGGAAACTTTTTAGACCACAATAACATAAAAACAGTAAGTATTCAACAAACTCACTCCATTGGCTGTTTATAAATATGTGTGCTTTCTAAATTGCTCTCCAATATGTTGTCCTTAGTCGCGTAATCTAGGAGGGCTGCTCTCAAATGGTCGCTTAAGGTGGTATTCTTCTGGGTGGCGATCTTCTTGGAGCGCGGCCGCATGCAGTCTTTATCCTCCTCGGATATCGGCAGTCTGAACCCTTCGAGCAGTAGTTCTGCTGCCTGAAAAAAAAAACAAGAAGCAATGGCTTGTATGACCAGTCACACAAATTCTCTCGTTACAAATGTAAGAAATTAAGCAAATGTTCACTGTGCGTAAGACAGTGACGTACGAACAAAGACTATGTCAAAGTAATAAAATAAAAATACAATGAAATAAACATTATACAATTTACATTGAATGTCAAAATAATGAAAAATTAAAAATACAATGATATTTACATATTGAATGAATGTCAAAATAATAAAAATACAGTGAAAAAATAAAAATAAAGCGATGTCTAACTAAAGTAACAAAATTATTAAAATATAATACACATCAGTGTAATTTTAAGAATTATAAAAGTTCCCCATGGCGTTAGGGACTCTTGGTAAGCCCGCTTCCATCTTCGTCATCATCGTCACTTACCATCAGGTGAGATGATGCCAATGGCTTACCAATTAAAGTAAAGAAAGAAACTGATGGAAATATTTACCTCATCATATCTGCTCAAGCAGTTATGTAGAATGTGCGCCTTCTCTGCGATCCACTCGGCTTTCCTGTGCTGTCGGAAAGCGGTCTGGTCTATCAGCGTAGTGAGGATATCCGTAGCGAGCAGATAGTGGGCCTCCGTCTTGTCCCGCTTCAGCTCCTGGACACCTTCCTCCAGTATCCTCACGTAGACATGCGCAGGCGTGTAGCGTCGCAACCACGATGGCTGGGCTTTGTAGCTGAAAGGAGACCACATTATTTTTGATGTCTACGATAAATGACAGCCTTTGTAAATAATAGCCGCCATTTTCATTTTATATTTTTGAAGATTCTCCCAACTTATCGCTTATTATTCACTTGAAATTGGCAAAATCACTGATGTGGAATGCTAAATAGGAAAGAAAGGAAAGGAACAGACAAATTAAATACTGACGATTTTTAAGATAATAAAAATGAGAAAAATAATAAACTTGATGAACATTATAATATTCTACTTCTCTATGCCATTAATCGATTCTAACAAGTCGATGAACTTGCAGGAATTTTCAAAATTGTTTTGTATAAGTAATGTTTACCTCCTCATTTCATCGTCCTTTATTCCCTTGTATAGCTCATAGACTTGTTTAATTAAGTTACATCTCTCGTTCGCTTCGGCTGCTAGGAAGTCTTCATAAATTAAATGTGCTGACATATACCTGAAAATTACAAGCCAATTTAGGCAAGGAAATCTATGCAATAGTTATTTTTATTCTCAAAATGTACTAGAAGTTCATATTAATACTAAGTTGGTAACGGTAAGTATATCACTTAAGGAGCGCATTTGAGTAAGAACTAAAATGTCTTTATCAGATCTGATAAGAAAAAATGAGTAATAGATACCTTTCGAACTCATCTCTACTTTTAAAAACAACACTTGCACTGTCCAGTTCAAGTTCCTTATCTACTGGATATGTCTCCCTTTTAATGTTATCATAGAGAAGGACCAATTCCAGTCTCTTTTCCCTAATGATACTGTAGTCCATACCCAGGTACATTAAAACATGGAGTTTGTATAAAGTCGACCTGGCTAATTCAGTGAGCCTGTAGCAAGGGCCTGCCTTAGTGTTCATGCTGCAACAAAATCATTACTATATTACAGGTTTACTACGTTTATATTATGAAGATAAATCCATACAAAAAATGTATTATGCAAATTATTCGATAAATAAAAAACAACAAAAGTATTATCTGTGTATACCTATCAAAATAAACAAAAATGTACTTCCGCAATAATAATACTTACACGCACAATTTAGATCATTTTTAAATTCAAATATACAAGGCTAGCTGCCGCACGCGACTTCGTCTGCATATACTTCAGAATTGAATCCAGAAAGATAAAATATTAAGGCAGCGTCATCTAGTGGCGAAGTAAAAATTTCAGTTTTTAACCATCCCCTCGGAAACCTTCAAGTTTTCCAGGATAAAAGTATCCTATGTGTTAGCCGAGCGCTTTATCTGTCTACCTACCAAATTTCATTCAAATCCGTTGTGTAATTTCAGCATGAAAGTGAAACAAACAAATAAACTAACAAAAATCCATACTTTCGTATTTATAATATTAGTGAGATGAGATAAGGAAGCAAAGAAACTTGTGAAGTATACTAACATTTGCAGAACTCGGCTCAAATTATTGCTTGTAGATCCAATGAAATAGCTACTTATGTTGGACTTGCGGCGACTGAAGGCGACTAAAGCTGAAATAGCATCTTGCTTTGATTGGACTTTTAGCTTCAGCTCCTTGCATATCTCCATTAATTCTTCCCTGGTCAGGATACCAACGAAATCATCAATATTCATATTTTGAATGCTTCCTGCAATATTTGTAAATTTTGAGTAGGGATCACTAAACTTTATCAGCATACAGGGTGTTAAAAAGTGTGTTTTTAAGGGGTTACTCAGAATTAAGTACAGAATACAGGAAAAATATTGAAAAAATCCACTCTTCAATTATTATTTTTTAGATTTCCGTACTAAATCTGAATAGTATAGTTTGATTAGAAAAACTGAAAAAAAGTAGTACTCGTAGATTGGATTTTTTCAATATTAATACAGGATTCTATATTCTAAGTAACCCCTTCAAATTTCAAATGCACTTTTTTAACATCCTGTATAACATCAAGAATACTGATGCATCAGTGGTGATTTCTCAGATGACACAAACACAAACTATGATAAAAATTTCCAATCTGTTGAATAGAGTAGATTTCATGTATTCGTTGTAGCCAAGTAGTTGTAAAGCAGTTTTACTAAAAATGAAAATTATCCAACTACTCATTACATTTTCAACAAAATATTCCGAGTACCTAAAGCACAAGCTTTTTTATTAAAGTATAGAAAGAAGGCCACAAAGTATACGGAAACTCCATAAACCTTGCGGCCTTTTTTCTTATGAGGACAGATATTTCTGGTATTTACATTTCATCGGTATTACATTGATTAAAAAATACTCATTTCATTACTTGCTTATGTTGGTAACACAAACCTTTCTCAATCAATCTGTATTCTTCTAATGATGCAATAGCACTGAAGAATGTTGAGTTATCCATAACTTGTTCATTAGAGATAATCTCTCTAATCTTGTCCGTCTTGTACCATCCCTCCTTCCGCCAATATAGGCGGCAAATAAGCCGCATGCCTGGTCTTACTACTCGCAGGCAGTTCACAAGCAAAATTTGGGAGTCGCTCTCTAAAAGATGCCTCACTGAATCATCCTTGACGTATCTGTTTATTATTTTCAGTAGAAATATAGCTGTAAGCAAATGTAAATGAATGATTATCTTCACTTAAAATTTGTTACTTGTATAAAAACCGTAAGGTTTCTAAATATTTGTCAGTCAAGAAAAACACATAAAGGATTCGCTTAGTAAAGAGTACCATACAGAACAACATACAAAATTGGTCAATCAACTGATCAGTTTGTATGAAAAGAAAAACAGTGAATTTAAATTTATGAAGTACCATTTTCAATCCTTCACAGGGATGAGGTTTTTTTATTACAAAAAAAATCATATCTCGTTTTCAACGAAAACAGATTTTTTTTATTACAAAAAAAATCATATCTCGTTTTCAACGAAAACTGATTTAATGTATATATGTCGTGGCCAGATCATAGAATTGATCACTTCATGATGTGCTGATCACATCATAATATGGTCTGGCCAGATCAATGAATACATCAACGTTTCACGATATACAGCTAAACGCACGGCTATTTCATGAAATGGTCAAGCGTTAGTGATCATATCGTAAAATAGTTACAGTATCCAACGTTAGAGGCGCTGATATCTTTTTGTTTTTGTGATGTATCATGGCGGCGTACAGTTAATAATAAAAAAGGCTATTAATAATGCACTAATTGAAAATAAAATAGAAGTTTAATTTCATTACGATACTAAAGTACAATAATTTTTCGAAAGTCAATCAAAAAAACGAGCGCACCGTAAAAACGTTGAAGTTCGGAAAGTGTTTCATAGGTTAGTAGATATCAATCTTAAAAGGTAAGTATTAAGAATGTATAATTTCTCTGTTAACCAAGATTTGTTGCCAGATGTCATGGCATGAAGATGCCAAGATGAAGCTTTTCAACGTATTTTAAATTTTTATTAAAACTTTTATATAATGGAACCCCTACATTAATGATATGGCCAAACATGGATGGACATATCATTAAACGTTGACGTTTAAACGATATGGTCAGTTTTAGCTGGCCATTTCATGAAATACGACCATTTCATGAAATGGTCGGCCACATCATGAAATGATCAATTCTATGATTTGGCCACGACATATACATAACATCACTTCATTATAAGACTCCTTGCAGAACCTCATCCCTGAAAAGTTATGAATATGGCGTCTAAGAGTTTATTACCTAGGTACCACTGTCGAAAACATGATGTCACATCTAATAAATACCTGGACTGTCCTGGACAGCAATTTTGTGAAAATGTACTTTCATAATACTTTGTGTGGCATACATCTCATCTCACACAAAATCAATAAAGAAAAACAATATTATCACAGAATGTGAAAAACAACTGATCAATGTAAAAAAAACTTACTTTTATCATCCATGCCCTTACAGGCCTGAATAAACTGGTTATCATTATCTTTATCAACTTTTGGGTCTGCTTTTTGAAAGTCTCGGCTCAAATTCTTTCTTACAGCTCGTTTCTTTGTTGGCGAAAAAATTTTTTTTTTTAAAGGGCTTTGAATATCTTGCAAAATGCTTGGGGAGCTCTTAGGTGTGTTAGGGGTATGGTCCTGTTGTTTCGTATTTGGTGTTTCTGGAGATAAAGAGTATAGTATTGTGCTGCCACTGCCACTGGACTCGAGGGAGTTAGGAAGTACCTCAATCCGAGAGTCCCACTGATTTGGGCATGTGGCAAAGATATCCCGATTTTCGTCATCACTCTCACTATCGTCCAAACTTATAACTTCCTGTATAACTACTGTGTTGTTTACTTTCTTACTTTTCGACGGAGTTTGCTCCGATTCCAAGGCGCGATTAGCGCGCTTTTTGCCGGATGAACGCATTTCACTTGCACCGACGACATTTAGCGACACTCCTTTTGATTTATTAAAAAAGGTATCAAGAGATAGTTGTCGACGCATATTTACAATAACTATAAAATCGTTAAGAAATTTAGCATTTTAATCATAAAAATACAAATAAAAGAATGCGCGCACTAATGTGTATTCATAAGGAGCAAAGCAAAGGTTTCGTTCCAAAATACTTCTGATATTGATAACAGAAAAATCTATAAAGGGCATCACACACTAGCGCTATACTATGCTATTTTATTTCATCTTACGATATTTGCAGATAGCATAGCAAGCTACACACGGCGGCGATACGATAGTTAGTATATAAACAACCAGTGGCGTAGCGTGGCTTTTCGCCGCCCGAGGCCCATCGAAAATTTGCCGCCCCTTTCTATTTTCATCATTAGTAAAAAAAGTCGAATAAAGCAACCAAATTCTGTAATCAATAAAAATGTACTCTTCGCGTTTTTTAAACAATTTCTTTTATACTATCAATGTGTATATCACATTCGATTGCTAATATAGCTAAATTGGAAATCCGTAATACTAACTAAACCCCGCCGGACATCGAACTTACAACCTCCTAATATGAAGCGAGTGCATTATACATATGTATATTTCCGAGGGCGAATGACCACGAACATATGCTATTTATTAAAGAAAAGCGCGAGCGAAGCGAGCGCGAAAATTTTTAAGATATCTAAGAATATATATGTTAAACCTCTGGTTAAACCAACAGAAACCCTTTTACTTGGAGCGCCCAGCGCCGTCTTAATTAGAGTAGGTACCCCACCTACCAGGGTGCTTGACGCCCCCATAAGCTTGACGCCCTGTCTGCACGGGTGGCACGACCCAAATTCCGGTCCTGTGTAAAATAGTAACTATGCGCTGTCGCTGACTTGCTGTACGGGTTTCATTCTTTATACGATAACGTTTGTTTTCATGACCTTTTAGCTGGGTTAAATATTTAGAGTTAGGTAAATTGAAAAAAAAAGTACAAATTCACTCTAAACGTGACACTTAGAGGCGAAAATTTAAGAAAAGTCGGACTTATTTCAGTCCTTTCGTTATTATATAAGTTATTTCGGACCTATTTTCAGAAAAACATAATTTATGAAAAACCAAGCCGTTTTTTTATATTAACTTTATCCTATGTGGTGGAACGTTAGATAAGGTATCTATCATAGCAATTTGATTCACCCATTCTGAGACACTCTGTGAATGAACTTTGTTTTTTTATCATATTTCGATCGCTTAATTTGCCGCAAACCTGGACGTGCCTCGACCTTAGGTAATTTTTAATTAACTTCAGTATAGAGAAGCTTCTTTCAAAAGTGGCATTGCTAATGGCAGCTGTTAAAAATATTCTTAACATTATGAAAATATTTGGTAAACCCTCTTCAAGTTTATTTTAGTAAGCCCCGTGAGCCAGACATAATTATGTAACTCTTTTATGTTAACTCTAAAAGTTGTTGTTGTTACAAAAGTAAGAAGACGTACACGCTCAAGTTTGAAATCTTCTCTATTAATATCTCGAGGAGCGTGATCTAAGTACAGTTCATCGAAGCCAAATAACACTAGGTAAAAAAAATACGGCGCTCGCCGCCCCCATCCATGTGCCGCCCGGGGCCATAGCCCCCCCGCCCCCCCCCCCCAGGCTACGCCACTGAAAACAACACCGCGCGCCACGCATTGCCCCCGCACGTCGTGAACAAGTAAGCATCGCTCATATCAAGAGCGTTACACACTAGCGCTATACTATGCTATTTCATCTAACGATATCTGCAGATAGCATAGCAAGCCATCACACATGGCGGCGACACGATAGTATATATTTCAACACCCCCACGTGCCGTGCCATACCCCCGTGCGTCGTGAACAAGTAAATCGCTCATATCAAGGTCACATCGACGCTATGATTTCCGTAACGCACGGTATCACGTGATATCTTACGGTATATTATCGATATAGCAGTATAGCATAGCGCGCGTGTGTAATTAATGGTCCATTGATATAAATGTCAGATTTGCGACAAAAGCGCCCTCCTGTCAATGTCATCCACCTGCCAAAAGATCATAGTCGGACTCTACTTGATCTTACGATAAAATAGCATAGTATAGCGGTAGTGTGTGACTCCCTTTAATCTCTTACGTGGGATATGTTTGTGAAATAAAAACTTTTAGTCCAGTCATCGAGGAGGTTGAGGTATGCATTAACTCCTCTGTCCGTAAAACTTTGCAGTATGATTAAGTAGGTTCCATAGATGAGGTGTGACAAGGTATCCCGGAGATTTAAGTTTTGGAAGTAGGTATTTTATACCTAAACATGAATATTGCTAATAACTCGTACCGAACAATTTCTCAATCCATTATTCCAACGCGATATGTTAGTGTTAGGTTGTTATTATATGTATGTAAAACTGTCCAAAACTTTTTCGAACTTTTTAACTTCGATATTTAACAAAATATGTTATTTTGCTATAATTACCAAGGTATAATTTCTCGATTAAATTTTATTTTTTACTATGGTTTTATACCTTATTAGACTTTTCTATGTGTAAGTATCCAAAACATTTTCCTATAGGAACATAATGTTATAGTTTCCGTATAAATGCTCACGGCTCATAATTTCTCAGTCCAATTTTATTCCTTTAGAAGTCACAATTTACAGAAGTAAACAGCATTTTAAAACTATCCAATGAAATTTCGGCAAATAGTAGTTTTAGAATTTCTTTAGATAATACGTTTATTACACATTCACGGCTTACGGGGCGGCAGCGGACGTAGACGCGATGCGCGCGTGGCGCGTACCGCATCCGCTCAAGGTCAAACAATGAAGCGATACATACATCTACATTCATTTGAAAAAAAAACGATATACTCTGCTTGGGGAGTCTAAGGAAGGGTGCCGATATTCTTTTTACTGTAAAGGATACAGAGTTTAGATTTTTCCTTGACTAATACTATTAAATTTTTTGCTTATTATGTACCGTAAAGTAAAAAATCAAATTTTACTATTGTTACCCCGTCTGAGTGTACGGATATTAGGCTATGTAGGTATGCTCGTGACCGAAGACTGTCATTTTCAGTAACTTTTTAACAAATGTCAAAAACGGCATTTTGTTCTGAAAATGTTTGAAAGGAGAATGGGCGATTTTGGCCCATATGTTGTAACACTTGTAACGCATTGTGACCTATATCGTAAGATAGGTCACATAAAGTACAAACTTTTTTTGTATGATAGCTCACCTGGATCTCGTGCAGAAGAAAAGTTATTAGGCATAACCTAACGAAAAAGTTTGTACTTGATATAGAATAGAAAAGAAATATGTTTATTCAGCAAATACAAATATATATGGAAGCAACAAATACAGTTGATTAAAATAACATAACATAGTAAAAAAAAGAGAAAAGAGCAATAAAATTACATCAATTAATTGTAAGTATTATTGTAACTTATGAAAATATAGCATAAAATATACCCACTTATCGAGGTAAAATCATGATTATGTTCATCGTTACTGCCAAAACACGCTGTTAACTGTGCAGTGGTCATGGTCATCAGATCATGTAGGTTAACTGATTACACGTACGGTCATTACCTAGATGGGTTTGACTGTAAGTGGCATTTATCTCGACTGTTTCCGTGCTTTGAAAGGCAGTTGTTAACTTGTTATACCACATCGGAGGTCCATGAGGATGGCCTAACCATCCCCATACAGAAAAAGTATCTGCGCTAACACTGGGGACGACATTGATTATTATCAAAAACCGTTACTGATTTGCTTACTGAGGCATGCCCAGATAGCATTTTTTGGTCGCAAAATATTTAAATCAGTAACAAATTGACAAAGTTCCGTTATTGTTTCGAAACAATGCAACTATGTTTGTTTCGGTTTATATGTGTGGTATCAGTGTTTACACAGTTTGACCGGAACGTGTTTCAGTAACTCTTTGTAGTCATTGTGTCGACAAAATATGTATAAATTTGTGACGACTTTAGTCTGGTTTACATGTGTTGTAACAGTGTTAACACAGTTTGACCGGAAAGTGTTTCAGTAACTCTTTGTAGTCGATGAGTCAACACGGTATGTACGGATTTGTGTCGACTTTATTTTCTACACATTGCGTTGAGTTTTCAACACACGAAAGATCAAAGATTAACTGTGTTGTAACGGTGTGGCAATTTTGTTACTGGAATAACATCAATGTACAAAATGTTTCGTAATGTTACGTCATAGTTCCGAAACAAAATTTTACCAAAATAAGCTTAAAAATATCAACCAGCTGCACCTGGTTCTCAATTATTTCTGAATTGTATGCCAACTAAACATGAGTAAGCAGCCTAAAAAACGTAATTTCCGGACCACATCAACTTACTACAGGAAAATCAACGATTTATTAGTAAGACACAATGAAGCTCCAAGTAAGTAATTGCTTAATTTGTAATATAATATACGTTGATCATCTTTTTCTTCTTAAAACATAATAAATTAAAATTGTCTTGTAGTTGTTTTTTTTATATTTGAGGATATTTACAGTATAGGATGTTTATAGGAAATTAAATTTACGTATTGTTTCAGGTAATATATCAAATGCACGGTCTTCAGCATCTGACAATCAGAATAATAATACAAATAATTCAGGATTACACGATAATATTTTGATTCCTTCTAACGCCGTTGTTGATGCAGCTTCTGTAAATCCAATAAATAATCCTGAATCAAGTGGTGCCGAATTATCAAATATTTCTGCCGATGATGACGGTTCCGATTCCAACAGCATATTGCGAACCACTGAAAACATAAAAATACATAGTCTCCATTTTGTAAAAACAGTTTGTCTCGACACAATGAACCATGGATATCATTTGAGACGAACCCTCTTCAGTAAGGACAATTGAGAATGGCATTGTCAACAGTTTGAGAACCGCTAGAAAGAATAAAGTGAGAGACACCATATTATAAATTCAGTAACTTTGTGTCTGCAAGTCGACGCAGTGTCGTAACTTTTTTACCAAAGACAACTAGAATAATTTTACTATAAAAACAAATGTTTTTGTAAGTTTATGGATTATTTTTGATTAAATATCATATTAGTAGCATGAAAAGTGCACAGTTTGATTAAATAAACAAAACTTGTAGTGAAAACCATGTAAATATTTCAATAAACTGGTTAAATTGCAATCATATGACGGCCCATCGATGATTTTCAATATATTTTGTTAAGTAATACGACAAATTTCTTTTCCCACTAATATCACCATATCACAACACATTTAAAACTAATTAATTTTAAAAATAAACTTACGCTGTGAAAATAATAATGGCGAACCTTTCAATTGTACGAGTTTCCTTTGACATTTTACTTATTGTTTCTTTAGGTTGGAAAGAATGAAGAGAATTGACGAATGAACGAATGATTTCTGAAATAGTAGGAGCAATGTTACCACACAGCGTCGTAACTTTAAAACCAAATGTTACCGTGTCGAGAAGTGCCCCACTTTAGTAGCAGCGACCGAAACAAAGTCGTAGCAGCGACCAAAAATGTTACTGGTGTCGTCTTTTCCGTGTCGACTGGTTTCGTAACGGCTACCAAAAAATGCTATCTGGGTGTAGTTCCCTTATTCTATTTTTTAACTTTGAAATTAAAACTATTAGGTATTAGGCATTATGAAGCTTCTTAAAAATAATAATTTTTCAAGGTTATTGATAGGCTTCCCTGTAGGGTTTTCAAAACTGGTCTTGCGTTGCCCGTCTCTAATGGCTTCCCACGACCGTCACCAATTCTATGAGCTATGTGCTCCGCCCATTGCCATTTTCGTTAAGCGATTCTGTGAGCTATGTGCGTTACTTTATATTCTCACTACGCACCTCCTCAGTTCTGATTTGATCACGTAAGGAAACTCCAAGCATACTTCATAGCGCTTTGGGTGACCTTGAGTCTTCTTATGAGGCTCATACGAAGCGAACATGTCTTATTGTTAGTTCCATATGGTTATTACTAGCAACACAAACTGATTAAAGACTTTAGTCTTGAGACACTTGAGAGGTATCTTTCTTGAAGTTAGACGTACCTAGCTGGACTTTTTGTGCAAGGTACATATATAGGGTGACTTTAATTAGTTCTTGATATAAAAGACTGTGCATGTGCTAATGATAACAAACAACTTTCTCTAAGGAACCCATAGTCAAATCGTAAAAAAAATGTGGACTCCATACAAATTGACCAACTTACCGGCCAAATTAGTATGAAGAGTCAAATTTTTTTGCGATTTGACTATGGGTTCCTAAGGGAAATGCCAATTATCAATACAATTTTTTTGATGTTTTGCAATGGATCCCTAATTAAACAACAAAATAAATATTTTTCAACACACTTGCTCATAAAGTGGCTCTATGGTCACCGCAATTAGGCACAGAATGACGCCCATTATCAAACTGTGACTTTTTCATTGTTATAACTCACTAGTGAGTTATAGATTTTTTAAAAATTTTATTGGTTGAGTTGCTTTGTTCTTAAAAAAGTTTTTATTCAAAAAAAAAGATCGTGTTCAATAGAACAAATAAATTAATGTTCCTATTGCTTGCTCATTTCATGCAACTTCTTATTTAAATAGATAATTTTAACTCGTACGTGTTTAATAAATAAAACTTTCACTCAAATATAACTTTTGTTTTCTCTGTAATAAAAGAAAACTTTAAATTAACCATTTTGTACGTGGCAGAATAGGCGCAAATCCTATGCGCCGAAAATAAAAAAAAAAAAACCTCATCCCTTTAGTCTGTGGCCGATCGCGATGCGCGTGCATAGGAAAACTGATTAATTTTTCCCGCCATAGCGAAACATTTTTCACAACTCGTTTTCACTGTTGAAATGAGTTTTTATAGTTATTTTATTCACAAGTGTGTTGAAAAACGTCGTATGATACTCGTGTGTATTGATGATTACCGTCCTTGGCTCTCTTAAGACCCTCGCCTACGGCTCGGGTCTCAATGGCGCCTCGACGGTAATCACCAATGTTACACACTAGTACCATAATGTACTATTATCTAAATGACTTTAGCGTTGATGTGAACCATAATAAAACTAATAACAGCCGACAGGCTGCATATTGGTTCACTTGAACTCTTATTTACTGCAATAAGCATAATAGAGGAACTCGAGTGTACTCTAGTACAGCCATGGTATTTTACGGGTTTGCGAACCTGATGGGCTTCAGAGTGAAGTATCAGGGCTAGGAAGCTCAATTGACGGCTTTCGTTGGTCCTGGTAAACTTCGATGTACTGCACTGCTGTGCTGCTGCGGCTTGCATTACCAAAGGGCCAGGAAGCTCAATTGACGGCTTTCGTTGGTCCTGGTAAACTTCGATGTACTGGACTGCTGTGCTGCTGCGGCTTGCATTACCAACTGGAGGGTTGTTGAGGAGTGTGATGTCTAAGGTTGCGCCAGGATGTTTAGCGTCTGGGATCACCACTATAGGAACTGTGTGTTACCACTCTTCGGAGAAAAAGGGAGGTACCTCCGCCAGGCGAGGTGGTATGCCTGGGGACCGGCCGTGTTCCAACCAATGATGGTTGGAAGTTGTATAGTTAATCTGAAGAAACTTTCAATAGCGCGATCTAGGTTTAGTTCGTGGCGGTGCGATAGATGTCGCCACAAATCTAACGCGGAAAACACACTGCTCCGCTCACCACGACGAATTGCGGTGGAGCAGATTTAAACTTTGTACTGTAAAATGTTGATTTGTATACAAAAACCGCGGGGTATCACACACTTCCACCGCTTCTCCGTCCGGAGGCGCGATTTGTACGACACGGATCCGCGCTCCCGGACGGAGACGCGGTGCGATTCACAGGTATACCACTGCACCGCAGTACCGTCCGGATTTTTGTCTACGACGGAATTCGAACGAAAACCGTCCGGTGGGGCGGAAACCGCGCCTTCGTCGTGCACCGCAGCTTCGGACGGAAACCGTCCGGTGGAGCGGAACGCTGCCGCAAGCGAATTTCGTCGCTTCGCGCTCCCGTCAGATTTCCGCCTCAGTGTGATATCCGCGTAATAGTCGTCCCTGGGAGGGGGAGGATGATGGAAAGACCCCATAAAGGGGGTTGTTTTAGGGTAGACATGGGTCATTTGGGATATAATGTATATGTACGAATATTAATCGACACATTAAAATCAGGGAGGTTGGGGATGCAGATTCTTTGAAATCCGCGGATGCGGATATTTAAAGACTCATCCGGGGATGGGAATCTTAATACTACACAAAAAGAGAAAAGGACTACACAAAAACATCGCCCCCACCCACAACAGATTACAAACGTATCTCAGTCAATACATCTGTGCAGCCTGATGTTTTTTTGCTATGACGACATCCGCCGTAGATATGGGGTTTTCATGCAAATCGAATTTGATTTCCAATACTAATTTGGAGGCTCATTTGATCAAATAGTATGAGGAGTTCAAAAACTTTTTTGCGGGTTTGTTCAGATTCATGAGTAGTCGTAGAAAGTTGTTGTTACAACATACAACTTTTCACCTCGATAGTGATAGAAGCTAGAAAACTTTACACGATAGTGATAGAAGCTGGTGTTCGAAATTCGAACACTTTAACTAACATTCGCAGCAACAAGCTGCTTTGAATCAACAGATTAATAAACAGTTTTTCACCTGTCCAGCGCGAAAAGAGTGCCTTTGGTCTCTGAAAACTCACAGCAAAAGTTGTTTTTGCTTTAGGCGTGAGAAAAAGTGACTCGAATTTCGAACACCACCTTTGGTGCGACGCTGAAAAAAAGATGAGCGATGGTTGGTTCAGAAACTCATTTTGGCGTAGGGAGCGTTTTAATTGATAAGCACACAATATTATATGTTATTTAAAGAAATTAAAGTTTATAAATTGTGCTACTGTATTTTTAAAGACGTAATATTTAAAATAAATATGTAGTTACTAGTAAACATGAATATCGTTTACCTAAAAATATCATATTTATATGTAAGGTTTTTATAAAAATGTTAAGTAGCGCAGTTTCCGAACGCAACCTCTAAATTAAAAACATTATGGTTCATTCCAATCAAAAAAAAGCAAAACGTAAACAAACTTTCTATGGAACTGACACATGTCAATGTCATCTGCATACTACGTTTGTTTACCTTTTGCTTTTTTTGATTGGAATGAAGTATTAAATAACTATATTGCCTCCAGAGAAAATTTAATCAACTACGATTTTACTTTACTCGCTGGTTCAAAGTTGTATGTTTAACATGAGAGCAGGTCATTTTTATGTTTCGTGCCTTTAAATCACTCACAATGCTCAGTAGTCTATATGAGAATCACTTGCTACGCTCGTGATTCAATTTTAGACTACCTCGCTAGCTCGTGATTTAAAGCTAGCACTCGAAGCAAAAAATAACTTTGCTCATTAGTTGAACAAATAACTATTCTCGTATATTTTAATAAATCCCTATCGTTTTTGGATTGAAAATGGTTATTATTATTTTAATGGGACGTCACAATAATTTTGAAACTAATGCCACTTCTGTTGGTGGGTGCGGATAGGGTCCATATAATTTTTTGCATAGTCCTTTGTATGGGTTTGTATGGGCATAAATAAATGAAAACCGGCTAAGTGCGAGTCGGACTCGCGCATGATGGGTTCCGTACCATCGTACAATATTTGGAATTCCACCAAAAATACGTTTCTGGTGTCACCCTACCAGCCCCTTTAATTTTTAAGTTTTTATTTTTTTTTATGGCATAGTTGACAAACGAGCAGATGGTAAGCGATTACCGCCGCCCATAGACACCCGCAACCTCAGAGGAGTTACAAGTGCGTTGCCAGCCTTTGTTGTCATAGTGGCAACAGAAATACACACTGTGAAAATTACAGCTATCTACCTTTTACGGTTCATGAGATACAGCCCGCTGAGAGAAAGACGGACAGACGGACAGACAGCGGAGACTTATTAATAGGGTCCCGTTGATCTTTGGGTATGGAACCCTAAATAATAATACTAATCCTTGTTTTTTTATTAAATTATTAAAGTATTGAAAGTTAAAAACCTGGACCATTTTATTTGATTAAAAGTAACTTTGCTGCCTTTTGGTGTAATAATGTACTTTGCTACTTACTTGAAAATATTACTGGTTTATAAATTTGTATGAATAAAAAAAACTTTTTTATAGAGCTTTTGTTATTAATTATACAATTATTATTAATTATTTATATTAATAATTACAATTAATAATTTACAAAATTATATTCCTGAAATAAAATATTACAATAATTAGTTATGCTGTCCTAGATCCGCATCCGCATGAAAATCCGCATTGAATATTGCGGATGATATAGATACGGATGTCACAATTTATGCGAAAGCTCCATATAGCGGATACAGCGGATGCGGATGCTAATATCCGCATCCGCATCCGTAAATTATTAACAAAAGCTCTATAAAAAAGTTTTTTTTATTCATACTATTTTATAAACCAGTAAAAAAGTAAAAAGTACATTATTACACCAAAAGGCAGCAAAGTTACTTTTAATCAAATAAAATGGTCCAGGTTTTTAACTTTCAATACTTTAATAATTTAATAAAAAAACAAGGATTAGTATTATTATTTAGGGTTCCATACCCAAAGATCAACGGGACCCTATTAATAAGCCTCCGCTGTCTGTCCGTCTGTCCGTCTTTCTCTCAGCGGGCTGTATCTCATGAATATCTCTGATTAAAATGATTTATTATTGTTTTTTATATTATTTTATTGTATTTTTTAGCTTTCGTACTATGGCGCTGAACGCCGCCATACGTATAATATTTTTTTACATTATTTATAGATACCTAACAAGTTATTTGATGTTGATGTTTTTGTAATCTATATTTAACAGTCTTTTAGTGAGTTTTTTTTTACTATCTGTGGAATACCTACTTACGCGTAATTTTGTGCGGTTCAAACCGAATCCGAACATATTTTTTTAGAACTATTACTATTATACAAAATAAAGTGCGAAAAGGCCGGAAATGGGTAGTGGCCGGCAAACGGATCGCGTGACCTTACGTACGTGTGTGACGCTTCATACATATAAGTTTAATGTATCGAAATTTTATTGGATAACATGAAATACTGTTTATATTTATTATTATGTACCATATAAATAAATAAAAATGGACTGAGAAATTTTACATAATTAGTTATAGCATAAAAACTATTATGCTATGATCTTAAAGGAAAATCTTTTGGATACTTATACAAAAAGATGTCCAGCAAGATATAAAACTATACTGAAAAATAAAACTTAATCGAGAAATTATTCATCGGAAGTAAAATCGAAAAAATCATGTTTTGCTTAACTTAAGCGTCACAAAATTCGAAAAAGTATTGGATACTGCTATATACGCGTGCCATTAAGCTACTACTAACGAATAGTACAGAAATATTCGATCGAGCAATTATCCACCGAATTTTAAATGCAGTTTTCATGTTTAGGTATAAAACACATACTTCCAGCCACAAAATCTATTGGCTTCTTTGTCATCTTCCATCTATACACTATCCTTCACAATCGTGCAAAGTTTCATTGATAGAGAAATTAATGTTGGGGTCTCCATACAAAGAAACTCCTCGATGACTGGGCTATTTTGGGACCGGCCGTGGACCGGCTCATGTTAAGTGACAGGGAATTTTGCACGGGTTTCCCTAAACATTGGAAATAAGAAAATCTCTTAAAAATCGTCAAAACTGACTGATATTACCGACTAATATAATATCATAATAATGATGAATAGCTTTCGAAGATTACTTTTCATTTAATATTTTTTTGTATTTTGATCCAAAAAATACTTTTCATAATTTTTGATGCATAAAGCTTATCAGTATTGTTTTTGTATTTCTTCAAAGAATTCCAACATGATACCGAGTTATAAATTGCATTTTAATCATAAGAATATATTAAAATGAATTTATTTTTGGTTCGGAAGAAGAAATTACATATAATAGAGAAATCAGAACGCACTCACTCAGGCTATCCATACTTGACCAAGTTGGAAAATCGTTTCTGTTAATTCAATTAATAAAAATCTATGTTCAGGTGGCTTTTTTTAAATTTTTAACAATATTAAATCTATTTTGCTACCGTAAATTCTACGCTGTTTTTAAAAATACATTGCCAAAGCTTAGAAACGCCATCTGTTGAGACACTTTTGAACGGTGTGACATACCTACCTCATCTAAAAACTCATGTCTTTCCCGCAGCAAAGAAAAGGCAAAAGCTTTAATGGCTATACAGTATAAAATCTTCCTTATAAAATGTGTTGAAAAATTCTATAATTTTTGTCGTCGTAATTTACTCGCGTACTCCATGTGTAGGCTTGTCTTTCCTGTGGAATCAGCCATCGACGCCGCCGAGAGGGTAACGCAAGTCCTTGGCAGCCCTGCGTTTCCTTAACTCCGTCCCAAGTGGCTTTGCTGCGTTGTTAAGGCGCGAAGTACACTCAATCTTAGCAGGTTGATGCATGATAATTTAATATCGACCGTAACACCAATCATTTTAAGTTCAGATCAGTGTAGGTACCGTCGCGGCGGTTACGTCAAGGCCGAACGCAAAATTCTCGAGATTTCGATGTTTTTATTACTTTTCTTGGCTTTCAATAAGTTAAAAAAAACCGTTCAAGATAAATTGAAGGTATTAAAATGGCCGATTTTTGTGTGTTGGTTTCAACATAAACAAATATTGTGTTTCCGAGAGAATTAGCAATTAATGCTAAATACAGGGTTTACAGGATATTTTTTTTTTCATCAAAGTTTCTGTGATTTTAATGATTCTGTTCAAGACAATTTGTTTTTTATTGTTTCAAGTATGTTATATATTTTTTCCATGGTGATAGCTTTAACCATTATTTCAAGAATTTGAATTGAATATTTCGATTTGGCTTACTTAGCGCCTTACAGGTCCCGTCAAACTTTAAGATCGCTGAAGGGTACTGAGTGGGGGAAGTGTGCGTTCACTTAGAATCCTCATGCTCGAATTTCGAAGTAGTTACTTGGTTCCAGAGATGAGGCTGTCAGCGAAACATTCCGCTAGCAGCCTCAGTGAAAAACTCGATTTTCTCTGAAACTACGATAGCACATTTTTTTCCTTTGGGCACTATTAGACAATAAATATTGGCATAATCAGAATATCAAAATTCGAGCATGAGGATTCCAAGTGAACGCACACTTCCCCCAGTCAGTACATACCCTTCAGCGATCTTAAAGATTGGCGCGACCTGTACTGCAGTAAATCGACTGTTATAGACGTAGAAGCCATTGCATTGATGTGTGTGTTTGGCAATATTTTGTTATACAAACTATACTCACTTGATAGATGGTTACTCTGAAAAAAATTACTGTGGTAGGTAGGTACCTCTCATACAAATGGAAGTTATTTATTATTTTGTCTCCAAAACGGCTGTTACGATTTTAATGAAACTTTATACGTTACTATGTCCACAGAGTTTATACTGTCTATTGCTGATTTGTATTGAGTCAATGGCAATCCTGTGTATACCTGTAAAATAGGGGTTTTCACTATTTTTTGAAAAGTATCTCAAATTGATCATTAGGTGATAAAAAGTAAAAAAAAAAATTTTTTTTAAACCTTTAAGTACCCCAAAAATACATTTTAAATTACCATTTCCAATTAGCGCGCGAAAACGATAGCCGCCATGATGCTTAGGTCGTGACGTCATTTCAGGAGTAAAGAAAACAGCTCTGTACTAAAATTTTTACACATACCTATCGCGAACAAAATGTCATTGTTTACCACTATTGTGACGTCACCTGACAACTAGCATGGCGGCTGTCGTTTCAGACATTTGAATAAAAGATTAAAAAACTTGATTTTAGTAAATCAAAAATAAAATGTTTTTTCTCATTTTATTGTATAGAAACCATATTAAATCGATTACGTATTACAAATACCACAGTAAATAAGCAGTTTTAGACGTTTTCTTGTATAGAGTAAAATACCCTATTGTACTAAATTTATTACAAGTAGGTACCAAAGATGCCAATCATCGTGGCCGACTAGATAAGTTACTGATAAGTCGTTACTTGATACTGCAAACGCAAAAACATTTCAAAAATAATTTGTTACTATGTCTAAGGACTATACTGAGCCACGACCTTCAGTGAGGAGAAGCATTCGCAGAATCAGCACCATTAGCAGACGACCCAGTCTGAAGCCCAAACCGGTACCCACATTTCAAACTACGTAAAACAATAACGACGACCTCTTATATTCCGTAGTAAATATACCCTTACTGGACTTAAGGCGTTGTATTACATATATGATTTTAATATGGAATATACAACCTTTTGCCCGTAAATTGCAAATGCCTTAGCGCTGGTCAAATATAATTATAGTTCTGGTACGTACCTAATGAAATATTCACCTCTAATCATGTAGGTAAGTAAGAATAGAATAGGGAAATAGGTCCTGCGGTTCGCCTAGGTACCTAGTCAAGTGTTCACATTTAGTTTTTTATATGTAGTTCATAAGCTCTAAAATTGTACGTGACCCTCGCTACATTGTTAAGAAGTTAGCTGTTTCTGTAACCAAGTTACATCAAACCCATTATTTTTGGTATTGATTTAACAACAATGTCGGATATACCAGTTCCCGCTGCTGACTCTAAACCTAAACAGGTGCGCACCTACCAGCCCACATACCAGTTGAACCCACGGAGACCTTTCAACGAAGAACGGGTGCGGAAGACGGTAACCAGGATCGTAGATTCCGAGCTCGCAGAGATCGAATACAACGACAAGGAGATCCCTGAACTATGTTTGACTCTGGCTGAAATGCTACGCGACGCAATAAAAGAACTAAACTATGACAGGTAATACGTCACAAACATTATCTTTTTTGTTGAAAATCGGAAATTCTTAAGAAAATTTACAAGTTCGTTAAATATAAAAATAAACTTTGAAAAATGTGGACGCATTGAGTTGACAAGGTGTAAGCGTCTATTATGTACGTGTTGCCGATTTTCGCCGGCATCTCTCTGCTCACGCTACTTTACTGTTCATGTTGTAAAAATAGTTCATCCTGACGTAACACGATGACGTAACAGAAGGTAAGTTTTATATCTTTCACAACAAACAACTACACGATGTCACGATCGTTGTGTCGTAAAGGCAATCGTAGAGGCGGAGTAGTAGGAGGAGAGTAGGAGTAGTAGTACTGCTATAACGAATGTTAAAAGAAATTTTGGTCCGAGTTAATCAAAGAGTTATTACGATTGTTATTTATAAAATCCACCTTAGGTAGGTACAATTTTTTGCCCGCACAATTATTCCTTCCGGTCGTTCTATCCTACGTCCGACAGGGTAAGGCGCGTAGCAAGGCGCTCGCGTTGATGTCTTTAGTATGGCAAATTCATTAAGCGTAGTCAAAGACTTCTATTGGCGTAGTACGGTCGTCACGTATTCGTTTTTCTTTTGGTTTCCTGGGATTATTTTGTACGGTGCAGGACATAGCTAGACTAGACTAGACTAGACTTAATGACTACACTAAAACTTATTTCTTAAAATGTGCCACATATCAACATCAACATAATTTATAGGTACTTATTTTAAATTAGAGATTGGAACGTGATGAATTACGTCCAAAACACGAGTCGAATATACCTTGTCGATTGTGATTATACCTTAGTGTGTAAGAGCGATAGGCTGCTGGAAGTCAGTAGATCCTAAAATGCAAACCTACGAATATAAATATCCAATACTTAGAAACCAAATTGTGAGCATGTACTTATCGGGCGTAAGTATCAATCATCTATCTAATCTCGCCTTATATCATAGTCTGCTAGTCAGATGGAATCTCAAGTATCAAGTATCCCTTCCCCTTATCAATATCTGATGAAATTATGTGTCCAATCGTCTCCTTATCATCTTAGGCTGCTAGTCAGTTCAAATTTCCTATCTTTTCCCCTTTATCATAAGATAAAACAATAACACGGAAAAAACTACTTACGGTAGTAAGATTGTTCGTCACCATCGTCTATTGAGTCAGGTGAAATCTCCAATCTCCACCCCCTTATCAAGATAAGTTTATCCAGTTCTCCTCGTCATCATATTGTGTGGTAGCCAGATTAAATATGTTAAAAAATTAAATTGGTTTTATAATAAAACTCTGCACCCTGTCGCCAGGTACCGCATCATAGTGTGTGTGAGCATCGGGCAGAAGCGGCAACAGAGTGTGAACGTGTACCACACGTTCATGTGGGACGCCGAGCGGGACAACTATGTGGCGCACAACTTCGAAAACTGCCACATATTCGCCAATGTTGTCGTCTATGGTATTTATTTAGACTGAATTTGTTAATATAAAGTTTTTCAATGTATTTTGGAGTTCTGATTTTTTTTTGACCAAATAGTATGGTTAATCTTTCGAGAATTCGTTTTTTTACCTTTAGCTCAAGTCTATCGGAAGGAAGGAATCGGAAATAAAAGGCATATTTAAGCATTTTTACAGATCATACATATTTATTTATCCATTTCGTAGTAGATATCACACTGGCCCGCCCTTATAAAAATAAATGTGTATTACAATAACGACCCAGCCTATTGTAAGCGCCGCTCCGGTCCGACCGCGGCCGGGCCTCCGCCGAGCATAAACATTGGCCTCTGTCATATACTGTACAACAGGCGGACGGTCCTGGCAAGCGGTCGAACCGGCGCAGCCTAATCACTGTTGAACTTCATCAGTAACAGTTTATCTTATACGAAAATTCAAGATATAAGTCGAAACCATTATACAGGTCGATATACACAATTATTAAGTAGGTATATAGTGTTAACATTACAAGAAATTCGCACATATTTGACACACAAAGCGAAAATTACTGGTAGAATAGGGGACTAACAAGAGGATTAAGATTTTGGTCCGAGACGCTGAAGCAAGTTTTTCCGTGTACAATACTAAACTAGCACCAAGCCACCGTACGATAAATAAAGCGACGTCGTCGTAGCCTGCCACTCGTTGAATATAATTATATTTTTTGGTTAGGTAGGTATATATTGTAAACCCTACCTAGCCGAGCACTTTCTGTTAGGATAATTTCGGTACATAATACATTTCATGTCCATCACAACCAAGGCAGACGGTCTTAAATGGGGCATTAAATAAGCTATTACAAAACCACTGTATACATACGCTATCGCTAATAGCGCTCGTACAAAATGTTGTAAAAGGGTAAAAGTTATATAAAACTCTAACAGTCTGTGTACGGTCGGTGAAGCGGCGCTGCGCGGGCGCCGTCACTTGAGCAGCTTGTGGTCGGTGAACGTGAGGGTTGGCCCACCCGAGCCAGCCGGCGCGACGACGACGGGCCGTGGGGGCGCCTGCGCCTGCGTGCAACAATACTCCTGGCTCCAGCGAAACACGTTGCCAAGCAACTAGAAATGGACAGAGTAACTGCTACCTGCTGGCAAGTGTGGACCAACCTTGAGCCAGCTAGTCAATCAGGCTGTGCCGAACTACTACAGCCGCTAACAGTAACATATTACATCCACGTGATATGTGTTTACAGCTTAAAAACTTGTATATATACGAAATTAGTACTGGTTACAATATTTTTTACTTATGAACCATACTGTACATTATGGTGGTAGAATTTTACTTACAACCTTACGAAATTAAGATTAAATATAAATGCTAGAAATATAACAAAGAAATGCATTTGAATATATTGATATCAAAATTTATATTAATGTAGGTAAGTATATTGTGTGAAAGTGTAGCATGATTGGTTAGATATGTGATATTTGTGTATAAAGTTACTTTAAAAAAGCTTTTATAAAGACCTTTTTATTATACTCGAGCGGTACATAAAATATGACTTATATGCTTTAATAGCAAGTAGTCGTTTATAATTATATTGATATCTATAGATAGCCATAAAAATAGTTCAAAATTTTGATCCATCCTTGATTTTAAGCTCGCCCTTTGAGGGTTTTGGGGAGTCTCTAGACGGACGATCGGACTGCGACCTCGCGACGACCGGTGCTACAAATCAAATACCGTGAACTCCCTTCCTAACTAGAAAATAATTTACAAAAGTTTTAAGTATAAAAATATAAAATAATGCATATTTAAGCTTCAACTAAAAAAATAATGTCATGTTAAGTTCGCGTAATAATACCGCAAAACATCTAGCATATCTACTACAAAATATCACACTTAGGGTTTCGTTCGCCGGTGCGAGTGGAAACGCGACGAGAAGGTGAGTGCGCGGGGCTTCGAGAGCGGCGGCGGCGGCGGCGGCGGCGGCGAGGGTACCGCCGGCCGCAGGGCGGGGGTGGGTCTCGTGGGCCAAATTTTAAACATTTACTAATAAAATATTAAAGCTTAACATACATAAAGATTAAGCATCTCTGCACCTTAGATATAATAGCCATTCAAAATAACTGCAGATTAAAATATCTCATCTTAAAATAAAGTCCTAAAAGTAAAACTATAAAAAGACTTTGAGTTCCGAAACGATTCCTTAAAATTAGGCCAAATAATAAAAAGATCAAAAATTAATACAGATTCATTGTTAATTTCGCTGTCCATTTAAAATTTATATCCAGAAATAATTTATAATAATTATGTTTTATTCCTAACAAAAGACTTGTGATGTAATTGTCCGATAATTAAAAACCATCTAAAAACTAAATTAAGGCTTTTACGACACTGTTCGATCAAGATATTTTGTATACAGATGACATCAAATCATCGACATACTAAAATGGCGACGTATGAGCCAAGAGGATGGGTCAAGTGTACAAATGAAATATATGTGTATATTGTTCAAAATTGTTAGCAAACATGGACCTACCGACACTTGGGCACTCGATCTATCCTGTAATGGCACTGGCTGGAAGGGGGCCTGGTCGAACAGTGGCGCAGACTTACAGATAACACAATAAAACATGATGAGGCAACGTGTGACCGCCGCGCGAGCGGGGCCGCTCGCTTCGACTCTAAAATAAACGATTGGCGGTGGTTTGTCTGGTTCAGTCCAACGGGGAAACAATTCAGCTAGACTCCTTCTTCTCCTCTTTCTCTTTCGACTCTGCAATTAGGGGAGAGGTATTGTTATAGGTCTATGTGTCATATTTATGCATTCTCACTGTCGATTAACGGGGTTTGTCGGTAAATCGTGTACATACAAACTTACAAACTGATAGGTACTTTAAAAAAATATAAGCTTGATTTTTTCTTTAGTGCCTATAAAGCTCGATATACAATGCAATGCGTAATCATATGTATATGTATGCTAAAAAACATGCCTTCTAACAATTCAATAATCGTGCTCAGTTTATTTATTTAATGCATTAGCAGTCAATGCATTATAAAGATCCCTAACTCAGTTTAATTTTTTCTATATTGCAATAATTTTGAAGGCAACAATCCGATATTTTTATGACCAAGCTGACTAAATGTACATTACGATTGTCAGACCTTAGACTTGCTTTCAAATAATACAAATGTAGGTACCTACATAAATGGCATAAGAAATCGATTTGTGTTGAGTTGAGAGTAGCTTTTCCAATGTTTTTAATATCTGTCAGTCAAAATGAGTAACGATTTAGTTAAAAGTTGAACAACAGTTTTGCGCACTTACAACTTCGCCAGAAATGAAATCTCTCAAGATGCGTAGATAGAGCAATGTTCGTATTATTTTAAAAAATGCATGGTTGAAAGTTTGGTTTCGTCTTCCATAGTTAGGTTTTGTTTACAATTTAGTTCCTAATTTAATCATACAATACAGTTTTAGTATGGCTCAAAAAAAAATGTTGCGACTCTCTACTCTCTCTCTCTCTCTCAAGATGGCCAATCAGGCCAATCAATTTGTATGAAAAGGACAATTGATTCAGAGAATAGTATAGAGAAAGTTGTCAGTTTCATGTGTCGATAACACTCTATTAAAGTTTCCGGGATTATATTTTGTACATCCTGTATAAGAAAACTTTAATTATAATAATTGATATTGAATCATCTGGCTCGAAAGTACGATTCTCTGAGTCCAGAGACCCAGAGACCATAAAAAGCGCAAAAAATAATAAGCAAGTCTAAAGGCTTTTATAGCTTCATAACAATCCACTCGTTGCTGAATTGTCGAAGCCGACAATGTGCGTTTAGTCTTTGATTGCGTGCGCTGTTTATCTTTGAACAAAAATTAAAATAAAAACCAGACGCTAAATGCTAAATGTATCTGGCAATCAATCAAAATAAAAGCGAACCAAAAAGGTTTGTATACATACTCGATATTATAAAGCGTCTAGAGAGTCTATGCTCTACGCAATTACGCATGCCTGGTCACAAAGTTCGGGACTGACCTTCGTCGCTGTTACCGTTAGTGAGCGGCTCCTCACCATTCTTATCTCCGTTCTCGGCTGGCTTTTTCTCCTCCTCCTTGGAGTCTTTTTCCTTCTTTTCCTCTGAGCTCTCTTTGGCGGGTTTCTTCTCCTTGCCGGCTTTGCCCTTAGCGGGGGTGGCTGGCTTCGGCTTGGGCTCCAGGGACGGATCCAGCACAAGTTTACCGATGTTCTTGCGGTCGTGCATCTTCTGCATCGCTTCACCGACCTGTAATTAGATTTTGTAAATTGCTTTGTTGCATTCTAGGTTCTATATGTTTGGTTTCCGCAAGAAAATCTTTATAATGCCGTACTGCCTATGCCTGTGCTTGATACAGCATTAGTTAACTGCATAGCAACGATCTAAATATGTGTTTATTCTCTTTTTGTTGTGATTGTGTGCTTCATACCCCGAAATAAATATTTTTCTATTCTATTAAACGGGCATAAATAAAAGTCTGTATGTGACTGCAGCGTAACTCTAAACTCAGCTTCAGCTTCAAATTGTTAACTTACATCCTCCAGCGCCCAGGTGGAGTCCACCAGCGGTTTGACCTTGCCCTCGCCCCACAGGCCGAAGACGGCGTCCACGGCGCGGCGCACGTAGTCCGCGCGGCCGTGCTGGAAGAGCAGGTGTCGCAGGTTCAGGCCGGCCAGGCTCTTGTTCTCGTCGAACAGCTTGATCGGTGACACCTTGTCCACTTGCCACCACTGGAAGCAAGACATTGCTGTTGAAAACTACAGGGAGAAAAGAAAAATGAAAAACGTAAAATAAATGTCAAAAAACAAAAAAAAATATATATTTCTACCTAATAAGATAATAATTGTGTAAATGAAAAAATACTTGGTATAAAAAACCACGGTTAATTACGCTTCATTTTATTTATAAAAAAACGGCCAAGTGCGTGTTAAACCAAGCATGGTGTAATGTTCCGTAGTCTCCCGTAATTTAAAAACTGTCACATAAAATGTAAAAATTCAAAAAGTGTAACGGACTGACGGACAACCAGACAGAACGATCTTATAAGGTTTCTCGTAGGGGCTACGGAACTCTAACACTTATCACATTTGATTTTGTGTTCGTTTCTTTCTATAATTCTGATCAGGCAGTTGCGTTCCTATTAATCTTAATTGATTGTACCATGCTTAATGTCTGCTTAATGCTTGCAGTTGCTTAATAAGTATACTTTAGAGTATGTGGCGTGCTCTATTTCGACAAACTTACTGATAAATTGATTAATTCGTTAAAAAAATATAGATTGTGCTCGCGTTGATGTCTTTTCTATGAACGTTTTAGGCGTAGCCACGGCGGCGGCGTCGGCGTAGCAAAGTTGCCATCTAGTTAAAAACTTCTTATTAATAATTCAATTGAATTGTTTTAAAATATTACTTTTATATATTATATTTTTCCTTGTTTTTTTTTTCAATAGTGACCGCTATTTTGATACTTGCAGCTAGATAAATTAACGTCGAAGACCCTACCAACCCTGCTTTTGCAACGAAATACAAAAGAAATAGGAACGCAATCAAATAAAACAGAGAGAGTGTACACTATTTATTACTTGGCCTGTAGGACAATGAAATGACGGCGCAGAATAAGAAATGAGTCGGGTGGCGTCACACTTTATGCATACTTTATAGGGGGTTCGGAGCGCGCGCCGTTTGTAATAGAAAGGAAGGGTGAAATGATTTTTTTTGCTGATTATACGGTTACAATTGGGCCTAAGGGGCCTTTTGGGCGTGAAAGTATTTAAGACGGGTTTTAAGTGTGCTAAAAATATTTGTATGAAATATGAAGATGCCTACCCACTAGACCTTTTTTAAGGGTTATTTAACTAAACTAAGGAAAAAAAATGGTACTTACAGCACGTGCAGCGCTGAAGAAGCTCTTTGTCTCGCCAGTCACGATGTTAGATGAACCTGTGATATAAAACCATTGTTATACATATGTGATGAAATACATACAAAGATGAGGGAAATTACTCGTACACCAGTGTTTCTTCGAAGTTCTTCTGTCACTTTTAATTATTATCGTAATTTGCAAAAAAAAAAAACGAACCTTATATATATAAGGTGCTACTTTATTAGTGCCCGATATTTTAGTCAGTGCTTCTACTCCTGATTCTGATCAACTTTCCCCAAGGAACCCATAGTCAAATCGCAAAAAAAAATCTGGACTCTTCATACTAATTTGGCCGCTCGGCTGATCGATGTGTATGAAGAATCCAAAATTTTTTTTGTGATTTGACTATGGGTTCCTTGGGGAAAGTTGATCAGAATCAGGAGTAGAAGCACTGACTAAAATATCGGGCACTAATAAAGTAGCACCTTATATATAAGGACTTTAGGCACGTATATCACAGTCTAGAGTCCACTCAGTATCTATGGTGAGCAAGAAAGCAAGATTTTCTCTATCTCATATAGAGTTGTCAAATCGGGTGATCAATTTATATCTTCATATTCTTCTCTTTGAATGCATCTGTCCGTCAACCAGTTACCTACCCTATTATTATGAACAAAAAAATTGTGACCTTAAAAAAAACTGCAACTCACCGTAAAGGATGTATCGGCCCATGGGTTTGAGGAGCGAGTATCCACGGTTGCATTCCTCGCCACAGAGGCAGTCCAGCACGATGTCCACGCCATCTGGAGAGATCCTGGTGAAGACAGACATTAGGATTTAAAATCGATCTCTTGAAAGAAACACTTTTTAGGGTTCCGTAGCCAAATAGCAAAAAACGGAACCCTTATGGATTCGTCATGTCTGTCTGTCTGTCTGTCGGTCTGTCCGTCCGTATGTCACAGCCACTTTTTTCCGAAACTATACTGTTGAAACTTGGTAAGTAGATGTATTCTGTGAACCGCATTAAGATTTTCAAGTAAGTAAGTAGTTTCTTTTTAATACGTCATAAATCGTAAACCGCAATTTACCTACAACGAACTACAAGAACTTTTATATGTTGTTACTTGCTGCTACGGAACCCTTCATGGGCGAGTCCGACTCGCACTTGGCCGCTTTTTTCATCTAATAACTAGAAATAGTTAACGTGTGAGCTACTGGTCTTTGCCATCTTCTTAAGATATCATTTAAAAGCATGTTTCTCAGTAATAAAAACCAGGGCGCTAGGGGTTGTCCCACATTTATATAGGATATACATTCATAGGTAGTTGAGATGCATTAAAACGCAAATTTAATATTATAGTGGTCATAAAACTAACTATATGGGGCGCCACGCCGCTTTGGACTTAACTGTAAAAGCGAAGAGTTTAATGGTAAAATGTAATATTTTCTAAATATGATATGAACATACAGGGGGTAACAAAATTGGTGTAGGACCCGTTAACTGGGAATTCTACTCAACGTACTAAACAACTTTTGTTCAACGAATTTTCTCAAATCGCAAAAAAAATTTTTGAACTCTCCATACAAAATCATCTGGTTTGCCATTTTTGTATGCAGTCAATATTTTTTTTTGCGATTTGAGCAAAGTTGTAAAACAAAAGTTGTTCAGTAAGATGAGTAGAATACCCAGTTAACAGGTCCTACACCAATTTTGTTACATCCTGTATAGGATAGAGATATAGGATAAAAGTTTATTACACATACATCGGAGGCAAACTAGAAAGTATATTTAGAAAGTAAATCTAGCAAAAGTGTGTAGAACTTCTAAAAGTAATATGTATGAAAATATCTTTCCACACAATCACTTTACATAAAGCTATTTCACAGTACAGACAGTTACAGTACATCCTATCGGCGTCTGTTTATTTACACTGAACTTGCGCGGTTCGCGTGTTTACGCCGAGAAGAGCTCACCAGATATAAAAATATCTTTGTCTATTTACGAGAATTAAATGCCGCCGCCTGTTATGAAGCAGCTGCCCTAAGGAGCGGGTTATAAACGGAACAATTAACGTTTACACTTGACCAATCTAATGAGATCTACAGCGCCCAGTTTCATCTACACCCTCAACTAGTAACAAATGACTCCAGTGAACGAAGCCTGTAAGGTCTTCTTTATCTGGCGGTGTCCGTATCACACGAGTCGAGACGAGACTAAAATATGTAACGTAATAACCACCAATTAACAAAGCTTGGGATTGGGAACAATTTGGACCATTTTGTTCATTTGTAATGAACGTTTTTACGTTCAAAGTCAGGGGCGTGGAATTGTGGCATTCCAAGCAATTGAGTTGTAAGACTACGGATTTCTAATTTAATGAAAATAACTATAGAAATTGTTATAAAAGTCTGCTGAGATATATTAAAGCAAATAAATATAAGTAATATGTTCTTGAATCCAAATTAAGCGGGCAAATAAAAGTTAAATTATAAACATAGCTCGGCGATAACACTGCGGTAGTTACAAAATGTTTACGATGACAATTATGGGATACTACCTAACGTCGAGCTTTAGCAAAATTCTCGCGTGTTTCTGGTTTCTAGTGGCAGCCACTTGCGAGCAGAATGGTGCTGAATAAAATACGCACCTAAGTGAGTAATAAAACCGAAGTTATTGTAGGAACTGACTGAGCCACACACTCACTCGTATTAATAATGCCCATCTTGTGGCATCGAGTGTGCTTTCTAGTAGATCTTCGAACAAGGTTAACACGAAACTCTTTTCGGCAATGCTGTTTGTTTCGAATCTTAGTACATTGAAGTAAAAGTTAATAGAAACATGGTATTATAAAACTTGCTAATCCATTATCGTTGGAAGCCCTTCACAAATTCCTCAGCAGCGCTGCAAACGCTTTAAAATCCACACGCGAAGGTAAAAATAAAGCACAAAAGTTGAGCGGCCCTGCAGGGGGATTATTTTTAACACGCTCTGATTTCATCCCTTCATTTTTAGAATTCTAAGCAATTACAAACCAAAAGTTATTCGCCTCGTGATTCATTTGGGGCACTTGTTCGTGACAAAATGAATTAACGTAAATTAATAGCAAGATTGTCCTTTCAAACACGGATTTAGTGAAACACTTTTACGACTAAATACATTTTTATTATGAGAAAGTTTTTAGGAATGTTTACCGCATTTTTGTAGGACCGGCATACATAAAGTAACAGAATAAGTGTATAGGACCGTTAACTTGGACGCTCGACTTTTCATACAAAATGAGCTGCTTTTACATAAATAATAATTGTTGGAGAGTCGAAGAACAAAACTTTTTCAATATAATTTAAGAAGCCTCAGTTGTTGAGTCCTACATCTTTTCTGTGATACCCAGATTAATATTTGAAAATATCAACGTTTTTCAAAACACAATTCATTAAAAAAACTAAAGTGATTTCAAAGAGACTGGCGGCGCTAAAGTTTTATAGTTTGGAAACTTCCTTTAATTAAAGTCGCTTTACGTTTTAATTAAGTACTTTTATTTTATACTTCTACATTTTGGTTGTTTTTCTTAGCATAGATCAAGCCAAATATTTCGTTCATACAAACGACATCAACGAGTGCTGCACTGCTCTTTGGAAACGTTACTTTGCGAATTTACCGATATAATGGTGACTAAACTTTGATAACCATAAACCAAAAATAGCTAACTTCTTCTTCCGACTACAAGCTATCTATTAAAAAAGTTTCACTCCAATACGTCCAGGAGTTTTGACAAAATTGCAAAGGATAAACGTACACACAGAGAAAAATGTGCAGCGATACTTTAAACCTAGTAAATTATTTTTGGAAACTAACCGGCTGATTTTAAAGTTATTTATTATATACTTATAATCGGATTTGATATAAGTGAACTGAATTCGATTAATAGTTTTAACAACCTTTATCTTAAGAAAAAAAAACACAGTATTAATAGCATGAAGCCAGATAAAAAGTCTACGTAATTGTTACTTTTTGTGTCACTAAAAATGGCTTACAGTCTGATTTTGTAAATCGAAAAGCATTTCAGAGAAAGTACACGACCACGGCAAAATGTCTCCTTTATCAACAAAGGGTTAAAGGACATAGACGGTAAACATCGTTATAAGAACGGATGATATCAAAGTGTAACCTGTTTCATCATCTCTTGCATAAGGAATAGGTTTTGAATTTTGATATTGCAACGGAGAAAGTAATAAAGACATTTTAAATAAAGTTAGATACTTCTAAAGCGTAGACCGAACTTATCGCGCTTCGTCCGTGCGTAAGATTTTGGTGGTGGTTTTTAGCTTTGTTTGGTGAAAATCGACTCAGTAGCTTTTGAGTTATTCGAATTTTACTGTCGGGACGTTGTATACTTTTCAAATTGGTTATGTTTAACATTATTATAGTAATCGGTACAACATAGATATTTTCTAAAAGCATATACTAGACTAGGACTTACTTCCTAACTTCGCTTGTGTAATCGCTGCCCCTCTCCAGCAGATGGTCGATGTTATTGTTGTTGGCTTTGAGGGCCTCGTGCTTGCTCTTGGAGCAAACGCCGAACACAGTAACGTCTTTCACTGTCTTCGCCAGCTGGGCTACTGCTTGGCCCTGGAGAAGAAATCTGGATTTAGCTCATGTAGTGGAAAAATGTTTATAAAGTATCGCGCATTGACATTGGGTTTCTTGGGGAAATGGGAAAAAGTTGTTCCGTTTTCATGAATACTTACATATGCTGATTTTGTTAAGCTTTATGTATCTCAATCAAATCGTCGTTTTACCATGGTTTTGATCGCAATGATAGAGACCAATTAATCATAAACATTCGCAACTTTACGTAATGCAAAAATGCTTCTCCTAAGTCCCAAGTTCTGAGCAATCGAGTGGAAACTCATACTATTTGCTGTAAAAATATTCTAATGTGAAACTGCATATGTTACCATAAGCGTATCCGCTCAACTGTAATATGTATGTACTATAGTGAAATATAGTGTCTAAGACAAACAAACATGTCAAATTATGTTAGGACACTTTTACGTTTCAGATGTTCTCACGATCTCTGTCACAAACATTGAATCGTTAATCACTAGAGACAGATGTAGTTTAACTAAATTGTAACAGACTTATTTAAAGCTCAAAACTAAAGGACTTGTTTTTTACAAGCATGAGAGATACGGGTTTATTTTGATATGTAATTATATTATTGTAAAATAAAATGCACGCTCAAAAAACGAATGGTATTTTGATGACTCAAACTGGTACGAAAAATGGCGCGCAAACAACGATACTATAAAATTTTATAACCCGTGATAAAGGAAGTTATAGATGTTAATGTACAGTGGCTTTCTTATGATAGCAGGCAGATCGATTTTGTGTGCATAAAGTTCGTGCAGTCTTTAATTAACTCTCATGTTGAGAGTTAATCAAGTAACATAAAGTTTCGGCTTTGGAAGGCTTCGTTAACTTTGCAACTAATGAATGGGAAGTTAATTATTTAAAATATCAAATATTGTAACAAAACCATATAATTACACGTGCTTTAATTTTGGTGCATTTATCCCAAACAAAATTGCTCAACGGTATCAACAAAATTTGCTTTAAAGCTGGCCCAAGCTTCACGCTAGTACAAAGTTTATGTTTGGACACAAAATCTGCACAACACATGTGGTTGTTTGTTCCTAATAATAATAATGCTTTCCGAGACGCACCATCCTGCATGTGAGGTAGATTAGCATAACGTGTTTTGGCTTAATTGGAACAGTGTTGAGTTGAGAATGTGCACTTTTTTATCTTAAATTTCTTTTTAACATTATTATTTAATTTTAGATATTTTGATAATAGTACTTCAGTTATATGTGTAATCTAATGTGATACACTGTATCCCCCTTATGACGAATAACTAATGAATCTAAATGCCCATCATTGTTACCATATTGCTACATTCAGACTAGAAGTCATTGACCCTAAACGTGACGTCATAGACGGAAACCAGCATTCCAACCTAAACGATAATTTTCACCCAATTTAAATAGCAATTAGACCGTAATGTGTTTGCACTACTTAGTTGTTAGAACGTATTGTTTGTATAAGAAATGTTTATCTTTTGAACTTACTTACAAGCAGTTGTAATTACCATAATACATTTATTTGATAAACTATCGACACCTTATTGGAAAATAAATCGCAACTGAACTGATTTGGACTTATTGGGGGGTCATTAATGCCAACCTCCTTCCTTTGAACGGGCCTGCCCGCTTTGTAAGGTCAATGGTATGTTAGATAAATTTAGCGCTGCTTGTTACAATTTTGCCGCGGACTTAATGCTCCTTGTTACCTTGTTTTGTTTTTGCTCCTCGCGGTACTCGCATGAAATGGATATTTTAATCATACGAACGAATATTATGGCCGAAGTGTTTGAGACCCACTGACTGATTGATGACTGTCATTAATTTTTTTGGTGTTCCCACACCTGCTGGACAAAGCTTTGTTTTTGTGTATGATTTTTTTTTAACTTAATTCATCCGTCGCTCAATACCAGTACCTACTATAAGTAGTTAGTGAGACTATGACACTTTGTCGAATTAATTAATACTTATGTCACTTATATCTTTCTATATAGGGTGCTACTTTATTAATATTTTAGTCAGTGCTTCTACTCCTGATTCTGATCAACTTTCCCCAAGGAACTCATAGTCAAATCGCAAAAAAAATTTTAAACTCTTCATACTAATTTGGCCGCTTGGCTCATCGATTTGTATGAAGAGTCCAAACATTTTTTTGCGATTTGCCTATGGGTCCTTGAGGAAAGTTGATCAGAATCAGGAGTAGAAGTACTAACTAAAATATCGGGCACTAATAAAGTAGCACCTTAAATTTTTCACAAATACATAATTAATCTGGTTTATCATCTGTCATCTACTTACTACTTCCAACCACAATTTAATCGATGCATGTTTACAAAATACTTTCCACGGAAAATTACCAAATCGAATATCAACAATTAAGTATGAGGAGACACACATTACATGGGGATGGTGTAAAACCATCGAAAAACCCCACTTACCACACCACCGCCGGCGGAGTGCACCAGTAGGCTCTTGCCGGGGGTCAAGTTGGCCATCTCGAAGAGCAGCAGGTAAGCCACCACGTAGTTGGTGGTAACTGCCACCGCGTCCAGCGGAGACATGCCCGCTGGCAGCGCGTACACATACTGCGCCGGCACGGAGACGAGCTCGGCCCACGCCTTGTACTCCGGGAGAGCCACCACTTGGTCGCCGACCTGGGGAAGAAGACGATTTTGAAACCTGGGTGTCACCTGCGTGAAATAGTGTAGTAATAACGCTCTGCTGCTGAACTCTACTGCTGGGAGAAATGTCGACGGTTCAGACCTAAGGTCCACACAACCGTGTTATTCTACCGGTCTATTAATTTGCGAATGATGTATTGTTTTATTCGATCTAGAAATACATATTTGATGCATCTAAACTTTATGAAAACGTATTCTATATCGATGCGGCGACGACGGCTACTTATTATGCCCCCTAAACCCAAATCCGATTATTTGATTAAATCCCAACTGATCTGTAGTCACAGCAACTTACCACACTGCACCGGTGTGAGTACACAAAAACCTCCAACACTTTCTTGACTTATTTTTATTACTATTAGACAGACTTTACTAGGTACAAGAGGTTTTAAAGGTTAAATATTTTCTTTCGATTAATTTCAGTAACCTTAATGTTATCTGCCATTTATACATCACACTTATCCTGTCAATGAAGCTTTACGTTACAATGTTAACAAAAAGTAACCTCGGACCCTATCGTTTAAGAAATTTCGAATGATCGATTGTCTTTATCGATAAAATACATTATTGCACCTGTCAAGAACCGTCAGTAATTCATTGTTGGTGTGTTGAAGGGAAATTGAATAATTACTGGCAATCGTCTTGCAATGTTCATCAACCCCCGATCTGTTACGAATTACGGTAGTAAAATCTATTAATGAGCAGTAAAGCTATTACGGAGCTTGCCACCGAACTTGCCTCAATCTTTTGTCTAAGAATAAATAGTTAACTTTGTACATTGTTCAAAGTTTTCTGAACTGTGTTAAGTCTACCGAAACTCTATTAGGAAAGTTTACAAGTTTTCAACTTGTTTCTTTCAGAGTTATAAGGAGGGTCGCGGCTTTGTGGTTTAAGAATAGTTGGAATTCAATTCTGTTACATGTACCTAAAAGTTTATCGTTAATTCACCTTAACATGGCTTAGTTTGAGATTGTTTTTTTTATCTGCTACGTCCTTTTCACACGCCCTGGCAATCGGCAATTACCGGGTAAATTGTAACGGTGAAGAAAGCTTACGTTCCTGCAGAATATGGGAATGAAAATACTCTTAAAATAAATCTCGGTCTAAATCCCTGCCAACTGTATGCTAAAGCCTTCAAATCTCTTCTCCAGGTTGCGTAAAATACTCTTACCTTGAAATTGGTGACGCCCTCCCCGACCTGTTCAATCTCTCCAGCGCACTCGAAACCGAGAATGAATGGAGTTTTCGGGGGCGAGTCTATGGCGCCCTGCCTCACGATCAGGTCCTGGAAGTTGAGGCCGCTGTAAGAACAGGAGAAGTTGGTTATTATTCAGATAAAGAACTTTAATTAAAAATATGTTTAAGTTTAAAACTTTTATAGTGCCTAAATGAAATGAAAATGTAAAAAAATAACACCCTTCTGTTATAAAATTATCCTATGTCATTCTGAAGATCAAGACAAATCTAACCGTTTGCAATACGATTTGGCGTTAACAATAAATATCCTCCGTTTGGGCAGACGAGTAATAATAATAATCTGTTTACAATGAAATAAATCTAAACAAAATACGACACATACAGAACTGCACCGAGATGTGAGTGAACTGCACATATCGATCGACAGAATTTCGAAAGGATTTCATCCCATTTCAGCATCAGATACAGTATCTTTATACCTAGATTCTTTGGCATTGGGTGTGTATGTTGATTCGAGCGAAGTGAAGCCTCGGAGGCGGTATATAATATGTACCCGTGCAGATTAATGCAACCTAGCCGTCCGTGGGCGTCGCGTCGGAGTTGTTACCTGTTTGTATAATTTGCGCCCCTCGCTCGCAGCTTCTGCAGCGAACTTACTGTACAGTACACCATAATATATATGTATACTGCCATTATCTCGTAATAGCAGCGTATGTGATGGAATGTGTTATTTTTGAGCAAAGTGAAGGACGCAATTTATCTCAAAACATATATGAGCATCAATTACGTACGTATGTATATAAACACAAACAAATATTTCCAGAATAACATGAGCTCCGAGACAGGGAAGTAATGATACCATGTGCTAGAGGAAAACTTATATCAATCTTTATTAGTGACTAACCAATCTTACGCAGAAATACAAACCAAAAGTACCTCGTAAAGATTACTATTAGCACATGCAATTTACTACAAAATGATTCAGACAAATACCTAACGCTGATTCATTCATTGATCAAGAGTTGCATGATTGGTACAGAACAGACAGACAGCCCATCCCTACACGTACCTCAATCAAGTACATAAGAACTTAAACCAGTACCTAATTGGCTGAGTGAGGAATGGAATGCGGTAGCCATTTGTTATTACGCTGCAGACAACACAGGTTGAATAAAGAAACCCATATTTAAATATTTAATCGTGTTAGATCAATCAATATCGATGGTGGTTATGGTGTGACGAGGGACCCAGAGTGAGACCTTTGTTGCGCACTTGACTTCAGGGGTCATTTATATTATGTGGTAGATCACGGTCTTACTACTCTTACTCAAAATTTAAGGTGACGAAGTATTATTTATGACTCCCCTTATAAGTCGATATAGGCGCAAGAAGTCATTGCTGAAATATTTGTTGTCGCTTGAAGTCAGAACGTGTTATGTAGTGGGCTATTGTTGACCTCTGTTTTGAATCCTCTAATGAGTATCGCTTATCAGTATCAGTCAAATATAGGAAAATGAATCACGCGCAACTTCAATTAGAAGTCAGAATATGATATGTGGTTGAGCTTCAACGGTGAAGAAAAATATCGTGAGTAAACCTGCACATCTGATTTTTAGATGTGTATGATGGTCGCGTTGCACACATCCGTAGGTGTGAATTTAAATGCCCTACACGTGACCGCGGGTGATGCTAAGTGCAACACTAGGCAACCGCCGTCTATACCTTGTGGATAGAACGGTTAAATGTGCCACACGATAAGAAGAAGAAAAAGCTACTCGGATCATTTATTTCAGCCTGTGATTTCAATCCTAGGCACTGAAAAACGACCCTGCAGGTGCGAGAGTGAACCTATGGCGGAACAGTGTCTCGCTCCCAAGCCCCTTTATCGCAATCTCTGAAAACCTCCCGCCTGGATATAAGTTAACATGACCAACCTGGAGGTCCATAAATAGACTGCGGGTACAGATCGGTCGTAGTAAAGAAAACGTGTTCAGGTGGGGGTTCTTAGGGAGTGCTGGCTTGAGCTGTATATGCGGTACGGTCCCCCAAACTATGGACCATCTGACATCTTGTCCTTCCTGTCCTGCCACCTGTTCGTGGGAAGAGTTGATGCTGGCCACCGAGAACGGTTTCTGCGTCCGTTTGATTTGCCATCGACTCGAGAAGAAGAAGAAGAATCCTAGGCAGGTATTAGGAATTATTTTCTTTTTAAAAATTTTTCTTTGTAAAAATATATGACTTATTCACGTCATCTACCTACTAATCTATCAAATATTTTACTGATGATCATAACATATTTTATATTTATCTTGATGGTACCCTTTCACATGAATATTGAACACAAGCTATAAAGATAAAAGTTTGAGGACTTGAAAGCCAGATATCGCGGACGTCATGCTACAGCCGCAAAATAGTTTTATGGCTTTACTTCATAGTTGTACATCGATCCAAGTACCTGTATTTCATTCCTAAACAGCAAAAAAAAATGTTTATAACCAAAACGCATAATAACAACATTATTGTAGTCATAAGATTCAATTAGAAGTGCAAATTGTATGCGTCCAAGTACACAAGTGTATTGTAAATAGTTGGTCTGGACGTGGCTGGATTACTAAATGCGCCGAACGTTCGCTTATCTGCGCAGTCTTAGCAAGTCTGAGGTAGTCTGACAACTTTGGTATAATGTGCCTTATTCCAAAGTCGCAAAGGTTTTAGTGTGAACTGTTACCGATTGTACCTGATCGTTATTTCTCGATTGTCAGAACTGTATAATGCGTTGGTTACTTATTGGTAAGACACAATAGGTCGGCGATGTTACGTCGTATTGTTTACCTGCGCCTTGAGGAATGTTTGAGACGATTTGTTGATACATTTAAATCGAATTGAAAGCGAAACTGCGACTATGCATAGGTATATACTAAGTTCTATAGATTAGAAATTTGTTTTCGGAACGCCAGTCACAAAATTAATACACGTGGTGTTATCGAAGGAGTTTAGGGAAACTATAAAACAATAAACAAATAGACTTTATAGCTTTGCATCTCTGAGGAATGTTAGGTTTGTGAGTTGCGTAACGTTAGCAATGAATGAACCTACTAAATGGTTCTAAAATGTTTGCGAAGGCGCCGCATCGTCGGCCGGCATAATACTTACTTAACACTAATGTAACAATTACATTCGTACGTTGAGAATTATTCTGAATTTTACTGACTGCACCGTAATCGTAAAGTGTTCTAGGTACTTATATCTGGATATACCTTTACCTTACTCTGCTGGGCGTAACAAGATAATATCCTAAATATACCTATTTAGGCAGCAAGGAAGGCTTAGAGATAAACTATTCAGAGCGAATCTGACAATATGTTTGCAATTTTATATGTACAGTTAATTCCAATAAAAAAAGCAAAAGGTAAACAAACTTACTATGCAACTGACGTTGACATGTGTCAATCCATAGTAGTTTTGTTTACCTTTTGCTTTTTTTTATTGGAATGAACTATTAATGAACTATATTAATACTTATGAACCGAAATTTGAAGAACACATGCTGTACTGTATGAAAAAAGTGATAATATTATTGCTTACAGGTGAAACGTCGCGGAATTTACTAGCGCTCGAGGTTTTTAATTTATTTTTACTAAACTACAGAAGATACATAGACTTCCTTTTGTTTGCGAGCATTACACCATAGGGTGGTATTTTGCCACTTTTAGCACTTGTACCATTTATAACTACACGAAGATATTCTCAATGCTTGCAATGTTCGCTAAAATACACCATAAAATTGCATTACAATGCTCGCAAACAACAGGAAGTCTATGTATCTTCTGTAGTTTATAGTAAAAAATAAATTAAAAAACCTCGAGCGCTAGTGAGCTCCTCGACGACGTTCCGCCTTAAAGCGTTCATTACAAATTGACCAAATTAGGATGTAACATTTCTTCATGTTTTTATATTAGATTAGATTAAGTTTTATACATCCTGTACTCTCTTTCATTTTAATTTGTGTACGACAGATTCGATAATGTTCTCCTGTTACGTTAAGCTATCACCAAATTTTACGTTATGGACCGCTAATAAAGTACCTACTGATTAAAGATTATTATCATTATAGTTAGTTCATTATAAAGATGCGTGGTAGCATGTTTTGTACCTACGAACTAGCTAGTATAAAAGGCAGACAAAACCTGTTTTAAAAAAAGTTAAAATAGTATCCTAAATATTCGTAGTTTCCTAGCCTGGAACTAGGGAACCTTGATCGCTGTAGTTTTCCATAGCCTAGCCGTGAGCCTAGCCCTACCACACCCGGGCCTGTGTTCAAACAAGGAAACTGTGTTGTGGCGCACTAACAAAACAAAGCTCAAAATATCCGTAGCACGTAGCATTAGTGTACATACATTGCATGGGTACATACTTTCATACGCACTTAACGTCTTATGTACAGCGCTGGACAGGTACTAGTTAAATACAAATAGTACCTAAACAAGTAATTTTGTTAAACAAAGCTTGAATGGATTCACAGAAAAAATCACAATTTTCATTTTTATCCACAATTCGTAAGTATTTAATTGTAAAGTGCTGGATGGGTAGGTACCAACCAGTTAGATGGAAATATTTATGAGACGTTTTGTTAAGGGACAATACTTTAAATCCTACATTATCCACAGAAACAGTACATATAAGTGGTACCCAGCCAGATATACTTAGAATATATTACTATCAACCAAACAGATTCCTATGAAAAGTTTGACCGCGCCTGGAATCCAACCGCAACCTCCAGATGTAAATGCCACGAACGAATTTTAAATTCATATATCTTACTTGTCATTAAACAACTATTAAAAAAACATTTTGATTCGAATATGAGATTCTGTATTTAATCTGCCTCAATTAACTGTTCTTGCATTTAGAACTCAATTAAATCATAATAATCTATATGAGATTTCTAGATGGTAGGTACTAAATCTTAACTACCTAATAAGAGATTACTAAGAAGCTATTAGCATAGTAAATGATGAGTTCTGAAGCTAATGCTGAGCTAGAGCTAGGAAGCCATAATAAAGACGGTCTGTAGGATACGAGAGGTATCTGCGTAGCCTACTCGTACCTAATTCAAATAATACAAAGAGCTCATAGAAAGGCAACGACGTGATACATTCAGCGTGATTTTTATAGCTGAAAATCGACATATGGAAGATACTATTCCCGAAACTAAACAACTTTCCCCAATTCCATTTCATATGTCGTCGCAAAAAACAAGAAACTTCCTATACTTAGTAAGCTGAGTAAAAATAATGTGGATAATAAAGCTTGTTTGGGATTGTTTGTTTTTAGGATGTGTATATGGCGATTGACGACGTAACATCGTGTAATCCATCTTTTGCATAAAGCATACACGTATTTTATCGAAAAACCAGATAATCCCATCTATTCTGTTCTATGACCATGGTAAATTAAATCTTCGTTGTCGTTTGTTTATCTTAATATTCTGAGAGATTTTTTTTAAGTTTACGCAAGATGACATTAGTCATAGATATTACTCAAAATAACCAATAAATTTAATTCAAGATTAACATTAATTCGGCACTCTAGTTAGTTAGAGCTTTAGATAACTGGACTAGACACGCAAGATGAAATCTATTGAAATCCGACAAGAGGTTAATCTTTCTCAGAGGACCATTTTTTTAAGGTCGACTACAAAGTCAAAAGCAATTATTATTTTATACAACGTATACTTAAAATCTGTTTATCCGTAAATTCCTAGTGTGAATCACCTCACATCCGCTGCATTTTCCATAATTCGCTCACAAGATTCAAACTCTGAATCACCAATATTCTTTTATTAGGGTTTGTCACACTATTTGCTTGTGTTCTGTAGAAGCGATTATTACTGTCGTCGCATGAGCTAGCCTGCAGGGGGTTGACGTCCCCTCGTGTCGGCCAGATAGTCGATATTAATGCACACAATAATGTTGAATAATTACAAGCGAGCATACTGTCATGGGAGTGGTATGGGCGCCCGGGCACCGCAGTGGCGGCTACGTGGCCACTGCTGTCGATGTACCCGCATACTTTTTATTGGATAAATTGAGCACGGGTGCTATCATCATGCTATTACGGCACTAGTTTATCCAAAGGATCCCTTTTCCCTAGCCAATTTGCTATAAAATAAAAGGGACAAAACAGACTGCAATGCGGATGTGAAAAGCACTGGTTACTCGTAATCCAGGAGGTCCTGACCTGATATGTATTTACTTTAGGCCAAAAATACTTTGTTGTCTCCTCTTTTACGACTCTTATTTAAAATTGTAAGCAAACGCGGTAGAATTACGTAATGGAACTTCGAAACCACAGAATTACTCAAGTACTACCCGTATAAATATAAGCTACTACTGAGTTGTAAGGAAATAAAGCTTCTTTAAAATAATGTAACTTGATATTGCTTATTTGATATTTTAAATAACAGCGTAGCTAACGTTCCAAACATGTGAGAACCAGAGACGGGCAACCAGCCAGTTCTTATAAGCACAAGCTCACATCACAGCCCCACATTATCGGCAGTCGCAGGACCCATATCACCCAAGGCTGGAATGTTAATCCTCAGATTATCTGCTCGTATTGAATTTTACGCACGCTACCTGATCGATGTTGAATGGCTTCCTCCACTCTATCCGACAATAGTTCCACTTCGTCCGTACGCAGCACGCAGGTAAAAGGTTTTGTCATTAATCCCCGTAAAATAACTGAACATTTTATTTATAACCTTCGAATGTATTTGATGTGAATCCACCGACTTAAGTATTTCAACTATGGTGATAAGTGTAACCGGTTTGCCTTAGATCGAATTTCTGATTTTACCTGAAATGTTACGCTGTTCCTTGTCGTTGACACCATTAACCCAGGAGTTATGTCGTTGTAATTTTATATCCTTGTAAAAAGCTGTTAGGTGTTACAATGTTAGGTGTTAGATGGTATTAGGCAGCAAGAATCAGTAATTGCTCATTCTAAATTGTAGTTACCATGTGGTTTAAATTCGTCGAATTTCATTCGTTGTAAAAATCCAAAAGGGGTATGAATCCCAAGGGCTCAAATGTCATTTCGTAAGGTTTTTCAAGAAGTAGTCGCTTATAGCAAGGGTTACTTACTATGTCGTGTAGGCTACCAGCCAGCGCACAGTTTACCCACCCACCACTTGCCGTTCTTTATTGCGTGTCACTAAAGCCTCCTCCTGCCCTGCATAATACATCAAGGCCTCCACCACCGATAAAATAGCCTAGTTTCCACAAATAACCACCGAAGTTCCAGTCGACAACCCTGCCCTCCTTCGATTATCTTAATTACCGCCTATTTGCACGAAGATAATGTTCAAAAACGTTTTAAACCACTTGGCATAACGTACTCGTAATATATGAAGAGTCACGCAACCTTCGCAGTGACGAAGTTTTCGGCTGACGTTGTGGGCTAGAGGCGATTAAATATATGTTTTTAATATTACTAACACTAAGTTTTGAAACCACATCAAACAAGTCTAACCTCGTTCAAGGCTTAAATAACTTTAAATTTAGTTAAACCACGATAGTTAATATACTTTGTACAATTTAATCCCGTTTCCTCAAAAGGATTATTTGTTTAGAAACTTCAAAGGTCTTTCACATATCAGATATAAAGTTGTAATCATGTTATGCACCAAGCGAATTTCCCATTCACAAATCTTTCCGGTTACTAAACACTGAATGTGTCGAGAATAATTTTGAATTAATAATTTCTGCATAAACATCCCCCCCTCACGTGAGCAAAATAATTTAAAACAGACATTTAAAATGAACGAATGAACGCCCCTGGCGGGGGTAGTCGGGAATTGCATCGGGGTTCGAGCCTCGGGGTCGAAGCGACGCGACCTGGCGGCGTCACCGCGGGCGACGGCACGCCGACGCCACTCGGCTAAGTACTAGGTAGACATAGGTTCTAGAAAGCTAATGAGTATCCCCATAGCCAACAAAGCACAGGCTACTTAGCGCTTCAGTAGGGAGAACACGGAAACATTTCAGCGTGAACAACAGCGACTAACAAGAATGGACAGAGCTAACTACGGTTTAAGTAGGTAATTTCGCAATGCATGACTGCTGAGGCAACGTGCTAACCATCTACCACACTAGACGCCTAGAAATTGAGAAATAAAATCTGGAAATAACCAATCCCCATACGCACCATACGTATGGCTAATTTTCATGCAATTGAATTCCTCTGTAACTCGTAATTGAAGTCGTAATTTTCGCCAATAAGTCTGGTCAGTTTGACTTTTCCGCGAGTATCGGTGCGGCGCGGGCGCACAAACAGGGAACTTGCACAACCCGATCGATACCAGTCGAAGTCATGCCGTCACGTTTCAATGAACCTCGGCAAACGCTCAAGACGTTCTGCAATGTCTAGATTGGAGTGTGCACTTCACTTGTGTCTTCCATTTTATGCAAATACTTCTCTACAAGCATTGCAAGATGCTCGGGGATCGAAAAAAAATATAAATCTAGATATTTTAGAGGAAAATACATTGCAGCATTGTTAACCATTCTATATGCACATATCACGTAGACAATAACGTCTCCAGCTCGTCACCTTCTTTTTCTTATCGTGTGGAATATTTAACCGTTCTATCCACAAGGTATAGACGGCAGTTGCCTAGTGTTGCACTTGTGCAACGCGACCATCATACACATCTAGAAATCAGATGTGCAGGTTTCCTCATGATGTTTTCCTTCACCGTTAAAGTAGTCGGTATGAAAATGCACATAAGTTTCGAAAAACTCATTGGTGCACTCGCCAGTATTTGAACCCACGACCTCTGGTTAGGAGGTCGATGTCAATACCGATTAGCCACCGACGCTTTTTTCCACCTTACTTCCACATATATTTGTGCAAACACTCATGGAAATTAGAATCACGAATGAAAATTTATGCCAAATCATAAAATCAGCAGGCAATCGTACATTTTACAATACAATTTAATGCATATCACTTTAGATAAGTAACTACTAAACCGAAGCATAACTCAATTAGCTTTGACCACACGACGACGACGTCAGACCCAACTACCTTGAAACGAGCGTAGGGAGTATTGTCTTACCAATTATCTAACTAAAGCAATGTGGTACGGTACATACCACAACTGTCACTCGAGACAGTGACCGTTACAAAGTCTAGCTGCTACCGTCTACTGCACTTTCGATTTCAGAACAGGAAAGTGCAGCGTGACAGGTAGATGGATGGCAGTCGAGTCGCGACAAAAACCGATCAATGGACAGTCAATGGCCTCACGTGGAATAGGGGTCTAGCCTAACTGTGACTCAGCAGTTTCTCTAGAGTGTACGACATATGTAGCTCATAAGATGATGAAGCTAGGATACTTACTTTGTGTAAAACAACGTGACATGACATTGCTAAATCTAAAGTAGTCTGAAAAAGTTACACGGGAATAAACAAAAGAGACGTTCATGAATGTGAGAAACAATAAAAGCAAAGACAAAAGACGGATTAGGAACTTACCCATTGAGCAACTAACAAATCTTACCTACAACAATGCCTAAACTGAATATGGAAATTCACATTATTACGAGAGATATTGCGATGATGTCGCACTTTCGTTTTTATTCGACATAGTTTAGGGGCGTGACAAAAACAATGAACAGCAAATTCTTATTAGATATACGGTATTGAATTTGCCTTAAACATATAGTACCTACTACATATCTGTCTATTTCGACGTAGCTCGCTGAGAAAGCTCAGACACATTCAGAAAATACGATAGTCCTATAACAACGTAATATATTGTTAGTTGGGCACCTACAGCATGTTCAGAAACTGATATCCATACGGTGAAGGTTCTTGTAGGCAGACTTATACAATACACATCCCCATTTCCCGAGAAGGCGCGAACGGTGAACGTTATTAGTGAGACGTGTTCACGTCATTGTAATGCATCAAGTGTACATCGCATAACTCAGCCACCTTCCGTTCAGGCTCGTGTAACGTGTTAGGCGTAAGCCGTGCCGCGTCCACGATAGTTGTTGACGTACAGCCGAGCCGATTGTACGTAAGATCGACCTGTACCTTCCACTTGACTATTCAACTTTAAGTTATCAGTAGTTAGGAATCAGGAGCTAAACGAAAGCGATGTCGCTCAGCTCAACCCAACAAAATCGATCTATAGGATTAAAAACTTTGTACAGTGACAAAGGGTCTTTCGGAAATGGTTTCCAACGTTGTTTCGGTAATCTCATCTCAACGTTTTTACAACTATCAGCCAGCACCTATCTGCCTGTAAAATCGTCAAACAATATAGGTGTTAGCCTAGTTGCTCCATTGTTTTAGTTTAAGAGATCTCTTAAAATGCAGTCATGCTATGGAATACTGTCACACTTCCGTCCAATCTTATGGAAAGCCACGTCCCAAAGTGCGTGGAGGAGGGACGTGGGAAACCAATTTAAACATCAAATATGAAAAGTGAGGTTTTCATACTGCTATTAGGTATAATGCAATTTAATTAAAGTATGATTTCCTCTACTGCCAGCCTATTTCTTTCTGCTGTACAAAGAGAAACCTTTAGGGCATAACATAATCAGTATTCAGTACTAACTGGACCCAATTAGACTTAAGTTAATGAATAGGTTTAAATAAGCGTAGCAGGGAAGGAAGTCATAATGCTGGTATCTATAATAGAATCACAGAGATTGATATACCGTGGTTCCTTTGTAATTATGACTGATTTCTTAGAAAATGTATTGGCTTCACTTTTCTTACGCTAATGAAACATCGTCTGGAATTTTCAAAAACAACCCTTTATTGCGTAAAGCCAAGCCTTCTTTATTTGTCACATTAATAATAATATACGTAACTAAACAAAAGAATAAAATATCGCCTATGAATCACAGCTGTTTGCAAACATACACAATTAACTACGAGTTTCTATAGTTGTGTAGGTACGTAAGTATTGAGCTATTAATTCACGCGGTTAACTGGTTTCAGTACTAACGCACTCGGTGGAATTTACTCATTATCATGGCAATGTGCTTAGACTTTCTGATTCATTGCTAATGTAATGTTGCTCCTCGTCGCTTCTGTGAAGTTCTGTTGCAAAGTAATATGGATGGTCGTCTACAAGAATCCTTTTCGTTTGATAACACCTGGGCATGGGCAAAGAAAAATTAAAATATTTGGCATGGGCATGGTTAGATCTTAGAGGTGGTTTACCTCTTCATATCTATCATACAAAGGAAATACATAATTACGTAATTTAACCCTTAATCAACCGAGGCGTTTCACAAATCATATAAAAAAAAAACAATTCAATAAAAGTTAAAAAGCCACTTCAAAGCAATTCTTGGCTGAAAAGTTTGGCTAAAATTGCGTGAAATGTTTCGGCTATAACAAAAGACATCAACTAGTACTGCAATTCTGTTTGCTGATTTTTTACGTAGGTAATACAGAAAATATTGAGAATCACCGAAGTTTTATAACCATAAACTAAATGTAATCTCTGTCTTCTTATTCGGCGCAAAAAGTAAAAGTCACCTTTTCTGACTCTGACCGATTCAGAGGTTGTAAACAGTTTATATCAGAAGAAGTCGTTTTTATCTTTATGCATTTACAGACTAAACCTTTTAGACATTTTGAGTCTTAGTTTTTTATAGTGCATCGTGACGTGTTGCTACCATAACAGCAGAATGACTGCGGACTAAGAAGACTACAGGAAGCTGAACTGTTTATTTGTTTTAATACCTACAGACCGCGGAATGAGTCAAATCCTATGTTTTAAACAGGCGTTCACATTCATTGAATGAGACATTAAAAGGATTAAGACTATTTCAGTCATTTAATTTATTGGAAAAACTTTCTCATTGATAAAGGAATGCATAAAACTTCATATGACATGGATACTTGCCAGGGATTATTTTTAGTCAAACAGGTACTACTCATTGCCTTTCATGTGCAAATTGTTATATGCAATTCGAGTGAAAATCTGCATTCATGTGTCAGTGTTTATAGAATGATTGTCGCGTGAAAGAATTGTGTTACTGTGTCAAACCTAGCGTGTCATGTCGACCTTTAGTGCTGGAATGTCTCTGTTTTGTACTAACATTTGAATTATTACTCCGTAATTCTATAGTCTAGACTTAAGAGCCCCATAGGGATGAAATATCCCATAGGGACAAATCACAATCTGTGACCTATTATAAATTGCCAAGTCCTTCTGCTATGTAGGGTCCTTATGAAATACATGAAAAAATTTAACCACGGCTTATACTCATGAAACTGAACAACTTTCCCCAAGAAACCAATACTCAATTCGCAAAAAAATTTTTGGACTTCTCATCTTCTTCTCACTTCTTCTCATCTCTCAATCAATCAACTGATCCGGCAATTTTGTATGGGAAGACTAAAAAATTTTTTGCGAATTGAGTATAGGTTCCTTGGGGAAAGTTGTTCAGTTTCATGAGTAGAACCCACAGTATTTTTTTTTAGGTATTTTAGAAGGACCCTATATATGTATATTCAAAAATAAAAAGTCTAAATTAAATACGTACTATTATTTGCTATTTTGTTATTTTTCAATATCAATTTTTCATTTTCAAGTAGTCAAGCAAAAACTTTTTAATTAATTAAAGTTATAATATTTTTTTTCTAATTACCTATAAATAACAAAGTTTTTAGTTGCTTCCATACTAATACTAGAATCATTATATCTCCTACCAGTATTTACAGAAATCAGCAAATACATTATCCATTTTAATATGCGTGGATTTCGGATTTAAGCAGTCATGACTGCTAGCCTATCGAAACCGTTAAGTTACCCGTTTGGTAATCCAATTTTTTTTATACAAACTAACACCTCATATCACCCACCTGAGAATATTTGAAAAAATCTTCCATAGCGCTCTACATACTGAAAAAACTCCTTATATTCCAATAGTCGTGTTTCTTTCTCAAAATAGTTTTACGGGGCGTTGTTTAATTCAGTGACGGTTTCGTGGGTTTTTCAGGTATTTATATACACCATTAAAAAATGTTTTTTTTTCGAAAAAGAACTAATTAATTATTTGATAATACGAATTTAATTGATATAAATAATTCAATTAAACATATCCTAGTGGTTTTGTAACTTATGTCACCGTCTAGCTAGAGAGGAAGTGACATTTTATGCTTTCTCTACGCGAATTAATATCCGGTGTGGCTCGCGTACGTTTTAACAGTTACGGGACGGGTAGTATGCTGGGTGGTGCTGCAGTAGCTGCCGAATGAGTACACAGTGCGACACGACAGACCCGGGCCGCTAGGCTGCGCTATCGGCTTCCGATCTCACAGTTTGTCCTAGAGCTGTATGTGACATGACAATTCGATTGCACGTAGGTTTATAGTAGAGGGTTTCATTTCAGAACAGTATTCACATTTTATTTATCCCAGCTATCCTAATAAACAGTTACTTGCTGCTTACAGTTTTTGTTCTTTATTTGGTAAATATATACGATCAAAGCTCCTCTGTTCTCAGTAGTTCTATTTGGTATTAAACTAATAATACTCAAAAGTCACTAGTATAATCATTTAACTACTTATTTTTAATTAAATATTGCATTTTCAAGCTTCTTTATTATTAAAACGTGGAGTCTCAAATATGAAGTTTAAAGACTGTTAAAATGCCTCCATAGCAAGCTAAAACACTTACTGATCGATTCAATAAAACAGATTGTACGTATAAGGATAATGAGTAACTATCTGAAACATAAGCTTTATAACGTAAGCCAACCGTACACCTCATGATACGATGATCATTTACCATGATACGTCAACATATTATACCCTTAATTGTCCACTCAGGAAGTGAGCTTGCATTCCAGCCTCAAACAGCAGCCGGACGCTCAACTTTGGGGCGAGTGTAGATAGACTAACTGACCCCAACTTTTCCCCGCTTAAAGCACTCACATTCACAAACAATACACCACTGTTCGTAAGTTTAACATCGGGGATATAAAACAGACAAGAATCCGATTGATAAACCAAGCAATTATCGCTTTCAAAAGCCAGAGGCTACACAACAACTGATAATAGCCCTTGATTTCCAACTTGGAGTGCTACGAACAGCCTATACTTTATTCTCGGTCATGTGGAAGCTCGCTTGGGGAATGAAAGTATTTTTGCAGCTACGATTCTTTCATTTTTCGTAGTTTTATTGATATCTTTTGTATGATAGAAATTAAAGTAAAATTGTATCATTCGAGCATAGCTTTTTTACGACTTGGTACAAAAAATATATTAAAAGAAAGTAATTTTATATATTATTCAGAGTAACTTCAAGCACGTGTAAAAAATGTATGTTCCGAATGAACGAACTTCAATGGCAGGTTATTTTCCATTTACAATTTTACATTTCAAGTTACAATATTGTATGGCTTTGTGAATCAAATAAGTTGCAGACATTTGTTTCCAATATGAGCTGAGCTTATTAATACACAGACCACGATTATAATCTACATGCTGGATGTAACTAAATCTTGAATTATCCATAACATGCTTTACCTACATTATGACCATATTGTCTCTAATTAATTAAACAAGTAATTTTTCAAAGATTAATAAATAAATAAAAATCAAAAGAATACTACATGGAAATGTGTGGAAAAAACTTTTTTATTTGCTCAATTATTTAGCGAGCTTTTGTTATCGAAAGCAAACATTCGGAGATAATATTTTGAACACGAACTAAAAAATTACAGAGATGGGTAAGATGCGACTAACAAAACATATATGCATCCTTTTTTTGTACAACGACATATTTTATCAGTCGAAGTCAGTAAACAACCTTATCGGATATAACTGGAATTCCTTTCTTGCATTATTTACATAGTAATATCTCACATTGTCCTAATAAATCATATAATAAGTTATTTGCCTTGAATAAAGTGCATTGATTTGTTTTCCATAACTTCAGCAGTCGGTCGGTTATATGAATACCATTATGTTGATTATGTAAATGGTGACTAATATTATAAAGAAAGAGACAAGTATTATTACAGGTGACTGAAAAATATTAGTTTCATTGATAACGAGTTCCTTATTTTGCTAAATTCTGGCAAACGTCATAGCTAAAATAAATACTTATCATTCATTTTTCTCTAAGTAATTAACATAAATATAATAACTATAACACTTATTACGTTACGTTATAGTAGTACTTTTTGTAATCAATGAAACCCGGCCCCTCGATTTTACAACACATGCGGGCACAAAAAAATAGATATGGTAACCTCGACAGCTATAAACGAAATTCATCGTAGAGACGTACCCAAGCGGTTGCTGGGAAGCGAACACAAAAAAAAACGAAAAAGGTGTCAGACAGAACGAACAAGAGAGACCAAGAGTGTGCGGTGCGCCTGTTCAAGTTATTAACACAACTTTGTGTAAACTTGCTCTTTTTAAATTTACCTAAGAATGGACCACATTTGCTGACGACAAACTAACATTTGTTTGTCATTCTAATTGTTGGCAAAGGTGTTTTAAAACTGATACTTGACTCAGCTTATGAGTCTTCTCAAGCTCTATAATAATAACTATTATAAATAATTATTCACAAAAGAGTATTTTTTCATTATACGTTATACTGTATTTTTTCGATTATCCTAACAACTCCGAAAAATGTGGTTAATCTAGTCATAACATCGAAACGATCAGGGCGTACGAACCGTGGATCGCAAGGGTGCTTTCATACAACTAAATATAGATCCGCGACGACTTCCACCGGAATTTGTACTCTAAACACGTTCCTGAACATTGAACAGCGAGTAGCGCAAGTCTCTATTGAGAAATAAAATAATAGAGGTGATGTTTCGTACAATACATTGACAAGCTTATACACAAACACACGGGTATTAAAACTCGTGTATGCGAACTGTACGCGAGGGGATTAGGTTAGCTTTGAGAGATTAGGAGCCGAGCAACGCACACGGTAACTTTTATTAATTTTCCGAACATGTTGGCAGGTGGTTTATTGTCACCCTTTCCTGACATCTAAATGGCGAGATTATATTTTATTCAACATGTTAAATTCAGGAAGACTACCTTAAATAAAATATAAAATAAGAGTTGTTTTTGAATATATGTTTAGACAGTACGTTACACTTGGAGAAACCAAGTAAATAGATATTATGGTATCTAAATAAAGACTTCCAATCATAATCCCTTCCAATCCATAAAACTAATATGAGATATAATGCAATAAAAAGGTAATAATGCTTGTAAAGGCATAAAAGTAATAGAAAAGTAATGGTCCGTACGTACGTAGTTCATGGATGTCTCCGATGTCTGATCTACAGTGATAAATAGCCTTGGTAAGTAAGCCGTTTCTATGTTCTTTAACGGAGCTTCTTTAAGATCGAACCTCCGGTAGTTCGTGAAATGTAGTCTGTAATTTTTAAGAGAACGAGATGGATATCTTTTTTTTTTTAATATATTTCAATTTGTACTAAGTCCTAACCTAAATTTACATAAATTATTCAGGGTGTTAAAAAAAGTGCGTTTGAAATTTTAAGGAGTTACTCAGAATCAAATATAGATACCAGGAAAAATATTGAAAAAATCCGCTCTTCAAATTTTTTTTACAGTTTTTCATATAAACTCTTGATTCACTATCAGATTTAGTATGAGAATCTGAAAAAAAAAATTGAAGAGCGGATTTTTTCAATATTTTTCTTGGATTCTATACTTGATTCTGAGTAACCCCTTAAAATTTCAAACGCACTTTTTTTAACACCCTGTTTAAATTACAATTTTTATTAATTTTCAACTAATAGGAGGATTGGTTGATTTTTATTATTTTGATATCTTTGATTATTAACTTATACAAAATTGGCAACGCCCTGTCTGTACAAAAGTGTAAAAACACGAGTTCTGAAATGAAAGTAAATTGCAACATAACACGCAAACATCTCGAAAAGCAAAAGGCAAACAACGTAAGGGAAACACAATTTAATAGAAGAGCATATCGAATTCCATCGGTTCTACGCACATTCAACAGGTCCATAACAGTTAACGCACTCTTAGCGTCACGCGGCGACCCCTAAATCACCGGATTTATATCAATAAAAACAGGAACGGAAGATATTATTCCCACTGAGTAGGAAGATCAACGTAAGGATTCACTGAAAAAATAAAGCTCGCTAAGAAATCAGCTTGAGGAACGAGGAAAAAATACTAACATATGCTTTTATTCATTTATCGGAGAGCATGGTTAATGGGTGCTATAAAAAAAACAAGCATCGGCGTCGAAAGACGTAGGGCCTGCGGAGATTGGTCGGCGCGGCGCGGGTAGGGGACGCGTCGTATTGATCTGGCGGTCGCTGCCCCGTCCCGCGCCCCCCCAGACATTACAGCAGCACTCTCTTTGCCCTCGGCCTCACCCCCGACTGCCGACCGACGCACACCATCACACCACCCTCCACCCAGCGCAACGCAACCACACCCCTTTTTCATGGATCCAGTCACGGGATTTTCCAATTCAATTTACTCAGCAATCGAAAACGTAAGCAATTGCGGCGATAGACAATCAATACTCAAATTATTATACGTTAGTTAAAAATAATACTGTGCTTCTTCTAGAGTAGCTCCTGCCACTTCGCCTAGCGCCAATTGGGCAGAGTAGCCAAAATTGATGTATCCAGAACAAATAACACACTATCATCTGGCCCCAAACTAGGATTCCCTGTATTATATGGGAACTAGAGACTGATATACAAACACGTATTCGTTTTATTTACATACATATACATATATGTAATACACCCAGACACAGAGCACACAAATCTACTCATCACAGAAATGTTTGCCCTGGGTGGGGATCGAACCCACAACTCTCGGATCAGTTGGTGAGGAGCAGTCACCACTGAGCCACCGAGTCAGTCAGTAATAGTTATTTTAATAGTTGGTATACCTAACAAAGAATACTCAGTAATAAAACTAAACCCATACCGATACCCGAATAAAATATTTGAGCTTTTCATACAACTGATCAAAACGATCGGCATTTTGTATGGAGCTTTGAATGGAGCCAAAATTGGCCAAGAGACTTGTTGATGATAAACTTCTCAAATCAAATCCAGATAACAACTAGAGGCAACAGAACTTTACAGAACATACAGAACATGGACGTCGATTTCCAAGAAACACTGAAGATTTGTGAACTGTCGCGCAAAGATCGGGTTCTTTTTGCCAGAAAAAGATTAAAAGAATGCGACATGTTTACTTCCATAAGGAGAGGCCAGTTGATTCGATTATGGGCACAATAAAATAAGAGAACGAGCATTTTGGAAGGTCGTTGACATCGCGAACAATAAGCCGCGGGCGGTGGTCGCCGGCCGCCCGTCCGCCGCATCTGCCGTCTGCTCCAATGAAGGAATTCACAAGTACATAGGTGCTTAACTTACATATAGACAAAGCACATAACCCCGAAACTTCTAAACTGCCATGTTAACTCTTGCAAAACCATGCCTATTGCCTAATAACTAAGCAACCTCGATTTACATAATATCATGAGGTTCCATCTACTGGTGAAATAAATTACTATACTAACCAGACATACATACTGTAATATGAAGGTAGCAACATTCCTAATAAAACGGATCTTATGGTCACACCACACTTGAAGTTTTTTTATTCAACACAAAAATCTTGAAAAATTTAATTCTGGGTCGGAAAAAGTGTGCTTATTTGTTATAGTGTAGGTAGGTATCCTATCCTAATGTATACTCAGCTCCGTATGGAGGAAAACGATTAACATATCTCGGTTACTTGAATTAAAATTAAATTCTATTTCGCGGGAATTTATTTAAATTAGCATTAAAAGAGAATTGTTCTACCGTATATACCGGCCGAATACTCTTTATTGTCTTGGAGATATATTTCACCGGTACATGGTAGAAACCTGTAGTTACAAACACACTATGTTATTTTATCCACATTATTTTTCGAGTTATTGTTTGTTTTTGTTATGCTTATTATCGTTAAAAACAATTTGGTTATATCGTTAAAAACAATGAAAAATGACGTACATAAATACGGGTTTCACCGTGATTTCACTATACGGTATTACACTCACGTTATCACCTGTCAAGTCCTCTAATATAATTCATGCTCCATATATTCAAGTTGCAAGTAATTTCCGAGATAAACATTAATTATAAGTGAATGAGAACTCAATTTTAGCTAAAGCTAAGTTACTAAATTAGCTATAAATTAGCATCAAAAACCAAAACAAGCTTAGTTACGAGTAATTAATTATCTAGGTAGTCGCGTAAATAGTACCTAAAGTAACTATGTAAGTATGTTGAAAAACTACACAACTATATGTACCGATACCAACAAAATATTTTGTTTTGATCACTGCATCTGACGTGACATGACAGGCCCAATAACATGAAGGTCAATATCTGTTAAACCCCTGTAGTTTTGCAATTGCAGGAAGGAAACTAACAACGAACGACTGACACGACTGTTGAACCGCAAGCGAACTCACCAAACAGTAGGTGAGTCAGTAAATCGCTAGCCGATAGCCTTTACTGACTCATACGTGCACATACTAGCCTAGCTTTGTAGAAACAAATAGAACAGAAGGCTGTGACGCACCAAGCAGCGATATACTAATTGTCCTACGAATTTGTCCGATAAACAGACTTAAAAATTCGATGTAAAAACAAACAAGAATGTCTGTTCCCGAGCATTTGAAATGCGTACGAGCAACCAGTCCACCATCGAGATTGATTGATGGGATGATGGACGGCCGAATCCCACATGTCATACACCATGTTATTATAAAAACACGAGCGAGGCAGCTTACAAACCCTGCCTGTCGAGGAATCTTCGGAATAAACAGAACTACCAATCGCTCGTTAACGTTACAGAGTGCAGCTCAAATGAACCGTAACAAAAGTAATGCGACCAATCTATACAACCATTGTAGTGATATTCTCAGATAGGGGTTCAATAAATAATATCAATTGAACTTTCTATAGTTAATATATGGGCTCGAAATAGAGAAGCACTATTGTTATATTCGGTCAATTATTTAGGAGTAGAATGACTTCATTAGAATCAATTAAGTCTATGAAGCTTTTCTCCCTTTGATTGAAACTGTCTGGCTTACTTAGGAATTTCTGGATGGAATATAGTACTTTGATAAATCGAAGATAAACATTGGCAAGTAATATAAATGTGCAGAAGTGCATGGAAGCGAGTCCACCCACACAGCCGCGCCATGCAGTCAGGTAGATCAGCAAGTTATACGAATAAAGTTAGCACAAGAGCATTACTTTCTAGTGACTCAGACCATAGGAAGGGAGCTATCTCGCTCAGACGTTCTCAATAAGGAAGAGGGTAATAAACAAATTCATCTCTCCCATCTTATGTACAGCTTTGGAGCATATTAAAACGCACAATACTGCACTTTATACCATGGAGAGAGCGGTCCCTGCGCGTCCTGCGACCCAGGGACAGGGGCTGAGGCTATATTTAGTTCTTGAATTGGTGCGCAGCGAAGTAAAGGATGTTAGCAATTAACTCGCACTTTCACCCGCAAAGAATGTCAATGACAAATGTATAATTGAATTCTGGCTAGTAAAATAAAATGTAAGCGTAATAAATTACTTAGACACGATAAGGAAAGTACTTGTACTCAAATCCATCCAGACACCCGAGATTCAATCCCATCCCATGACCCCAAAACGACGATGTAGGCCACATACCCAACCAAACAGAGAAAAAAGGCCGACCATCACACATTTCCACTCGCATCTCTCGCTCATCTCCACATATAATTAAGCACTCTCGGAATAAAAAAGAAAGCCACTCAGAGGCGTGAGTACTCCGATTGTTCTTAGAAGACGTCTCCACTGACATGACTTGACCTAATTGAAAATAATGGTGCTTTATTCTGTCTGATCCCTTTGTAGATACCTACTTATGAGGAACAAACACATCGACCGAATCGGAGGCCCATTCCGATATACATAATATTATTAAATTAATAACACTATTAAACAGAGAGCCCTTGTGATGGACCTCGAAACCAGAAAGAATGACCGTTTGTTTACAAAAGATATTTCTGTTTACTTTACTTCTATTTAAAGTTCAGTAGTACTCAGGCACATCGGTATTTTTTACGCAACGGATTCATTTTTAAAGATTCAGTAGATAAATCTTTTGATTTCTGTTACCTATTTATATATCTGTTATAGACTATCCAAAGCAAAACTGGCTTATGAAGGAAATTATCTAACTGCTTTTGTTTTTAAAACTGTGTGCGCTAAAGAAGTTATGTTTAATTACGTCGACGGGTGTTATTTTCAAACATTCGGCATTTACCTTAGTTAACGACAATTTAATTGTCTTCGGATAGTCGGGGCATTCATAGTCCTGAGGTTACGCGGCTTGGAGAAAAGCCTATTCCAACAGTGGACTGCCCAGGTTGATAATGATGATGACTTCTAGCTAGCAGCTCTAAGCTATCCAAAAATTCCGTGGTGATACCAAGTGGTACTTTGTGTCCTATCCTTGAACTCGACTCAGTGATCGCCCAGCGTATTAATAGTTCATAAACCACTATTTAACTTTGTAATTACATTGAAACTGTCTTGAGGGTCTCCAGTTGATAAGTACGCAATAAACAAGCGAGGCGATCAATAAGCTCACAGAATACTGCGACGCACTGAAAACCTAGAGGTTGTTTCGAGATCAGACGAGACAGGCGAGGTATTTTACAGGTTTCATTTACCTCTATTTCTTATTGATGAAAAACACCGTAAGCAGATATGTATTTGCCTACTCCATATAAAATCAGAATAACATGGAAGATAAACAATCTGTTAACATTCCAGATAAATGGGCCGCATTAAGAAATAAATTGGTATTCGAGGAAATCTTAACATCTCAACAATTTACAACGTGGTCGCTGGAATGTTTAAGCGAGTTAAATATCCACATTAAGGAACACAGGACCACCTTTAACTGAGGACGAAATATAGGAGCTGATCCAGTCTAGTTGCAATGGCCTGCGCACTGTAAGCTGTGGGCGGAACTCACACGTTTTTGCCGAGCGGGTCCAGGCTAGAGATGTAGGCTGTAACCGGTCCCGGTACAGACCAGTTCGGCTCATATTTTCGCAGCAGCTGCGTCGAGTATGTCGCGGTCATTTACATAGTAAGTTGTCGATAAGCGAGCTAAATATAGCTCGGGATGCGCCAACCTCCACCTCTACGGATTTATTTTCTCTCCGCCTCTTCTTGGACTTAACCTCCCAACCCACCCAAAAAATACTGTGCAGTTAAATTATTTCGTCTATCTATCCATTTTCTTATAAACTAGACATAACGAATCGATCGTCCGGACGCTGCATACCTCTGGCAAGGGATGAATCCCTTATTTTTAAAGCCTTATTAACAAACAGGGAAGAAACAAATCATTTCAGCTAAGTGCATGTTTTGTTAACGAACAGCAGTTAAAGCCTGGATAGAGGTGGCAGATAACTCATGTGTTTTGCCGTAAGTAGCGTGTTGACTCGCACTCGCGCGCCGCCGATGCATTATCTCGACCACTGGAGCGATAAAAACGAAACAAAGGACAATGTCGGTCGGCCGGGGCTCAACTCCCTTTCGCACGAACTCGCCGCGGAGGCTTCCAATGACAAAATAACATTAATTTTTACTGTGGCCTGGCCATCCGTACACCGAGCGACGACGGCGCAACGCTCCGGCGCGCTCGCATGCGTGAATGCAATTCGAACACCGATCGAAAACGTATTACCATATTCAACAGAATATACAATCCTCCGGCGAAATCGAAAGAAGCACGGCAGTGTAAACAGCGAACGTTGCAAAAAGAGTTTAGGATATGGGCATGATGCAGCGTCTCCGGCGGCGGCGGCGGCGACCGGCCGAGTGTAAATCCGCTGGGGTGCGTCACGTCGATGAGTGTGCACTGTACTACCCGGTAATTGTCGGATGCAAGTGCACCCGGGACAATACAACGACGATGTCTAATGAACCCTTGAAGCTGTCGCCAAACGCACATCTCTTGATAAGAGTCATGTAGACTCATTAATTACTTAGGTATTCGTCCGCAAACAAACAAATTAACACATTCTGCAATTATCGCGTTAAAATACGTAAAACAGCATACTAACATAACACTCTGTTTAGAGCGCCAGGATTAATTAATTACAGCATGGAAACTTACGCATCTGATAAATATTTAAACAAAACGAAATAAAAATATACGAAAACAAAAGTGGGTAGTTTTAAAGAGATATGTTAAGGACTTACCAAGCCTTGACGCGAATGAGGACCTCGCCTTCTCCCACTGTGGGTTCGGGTTTCTTCAGAATCTTGACAGTCTTGAGTCCTCCGAAGCCGGTGAGCACCACGGCGCGCATCTCCTTGGGCGGAGGGGTCTCCTTTTCCTTCTCCTCGGTAGCCTTCTCGGGAGTCTCTCCCGGAGGAGTTTCGGTGGATCCATTTTCAGTCGGGGTCTTCTCGGGCGCCGCGGCCGCGGGGGTGTCGTTGCTTTCCGTCATGTTGGATGTGGAGCTCGAGGTTCTTGAGCGGTGCGGGCGGCGAGCGCGGAGAGAATGTTCGAGTGCGAGCTAACGGCCGGCGAGACGACGCGTCGCGGAACGAATGACGAGGGAAGGGAGCAGCGCGCGCAGGCAGCCCGGCACGAGGGTGCCGCGGGGCGAGGGCGCTGCGGCGGGCGCGGGGCCCGGGGGGGCGCCCAAACAGGTGGCCGCGCCGCCGCGCCGCCGGCCGGTTCCTTGCCGCGCACCCCCCGCCTGATTACTGCACAGGACCTGGATTAACTTTATTATGCTATCGATATAAAAAGCTGTTCGCGATACTCAAACTCGGTCCCGCCAGAGACGGTGCCCGAAATTCTGCTCGTGTCGAACGTGACTTGGCAACGGAATCGATGCGATTCCTAAACCTAAGCGAACTTCCAATTTACGCATTGGTTAGCTGCTAGGAGGCGGCTGGGTGATTGATGTTAACAATATTTCATTCCGGGGAATCTGAGCTTGGCCTCTCCATTTCAGATTTCAACATAGGACTGAGATCATGATTTATTTATTGCTTGTCGATTGCATATAATATAATAAAGAAGTCTAAATTAACAATACCACGCGGTTCGAAATTGCAAAATCGGCAAAAAGAAAAGGAGCACTTTTGAGTCGTCTTTATGGTAATTTGTCATGAACATTACTCCTATTTAGATAAGTTTACTTTCAAATCTAGGTTTCGTAAAAAAAGAAACAAGAATTTAGTCAGAATCGAGGGATGTCCACACAAATTCGTAGCAATATAGATAAACGAACCGGACAAGTGCGAGTTTGACTGGGGCGTGCCGAGGGTTACGTACTAAATAAATAAATGAATATCCGGGACAAATCAATCACACACGGTCATGTGGCCCCAAACTAGGAACCAGAGACTGATATACATATAAAGATAAGTTTAAAGAAATGCAATAATAATGATGAATTTAATAGAAATGTATTCAATTTTTTAATCAATAAATCATATTATGCTATTGACGAATATTTAAATGACAAATGTTAATTATAATTTTGGATCAATTTAATAATATTGTATTGTAATTGTATTGACATATGTATTTTTTGATTTAATTTTATATTTCTATGACATGTGATACTATTTAATTTTAATGGTTTGGAATGTGAATTTAGTGTTATAATAATTTGTGAATCTAACTAGCCAAATTTTGTATGCCTATTGGCGAAACATAGAGAACATTAATTATTATATTTGTCTTAACACCTGTATTTACCTATGTTTGACGAAAATAAATAAATTGAAATTGAAATTGAAATTGAAATTGAAATAAATACATACATACAACCCAGACACGGAACAAACAAATCTGTTCATCACAGAAATGTTTGCCCTGGGTGGAATCGAACCCACGACCCTCGGATCGGTCAGAAGCGCTAACCGACGGCCGACAGCCACCGACTCAGTCGTACTAACGAACAATCATGATAATTTTACTATCATTTAAGACCATAGGTAAAAAGTCTGTAAAGAACATTAACTATTTTCTGTATTTTTTTCAAATAGGCTCTTTAAATATTTTTTAAACTAGGTACATATTTATTTTAAAAATATTTGAGTAACAGCCCTTAGAACAAGCCCTTATGTCACACGGTACAGTTTGCATAACTATTTTATTTCTGATTTGGACACACTAAAAATTTATTTAATTAGGTTACAAATTAGCTGTAAATACGGACATATGAGTGATCCTACAACCTACAAGCGTTCCTTTTTTCCTTTTGAGGTACGGAATCCTAAAAAACTACATTCCGAATTCAGAGCTACCCGTTCTCATGCACCACGTAAATCTACCCTTGAGCGCACACGATTAATAACAGAGATAAATCATGTATATGTCGTGGCCAGATCATAGAATTGATCATTTCATGATGTGGCCGACCATTTCATGAAATGGCCAGCTAAAACTGACCATATCGTTTAAATGTCAACGTTTAATGATATGTCCATCCACGTTTGGCCATATCATTAATGTAGGGGTTCCATTATATAAAAGGTTTAATTAAAATTTAAAATACGTTGAAAAGCTACTGGCATCTTCATGCCATGACATCTGGCAACAAATCTTGGTTAACAGAGAAATCATACATTCTTAATACTTACCTTTTAAGATTGATATCTACTAACCTATAAAACACTTTCCGAACTTCAAGGTTTTTACGATGCGCTCGTTTTTTGATTGACTTATTGTAGTTTAGTATCGTAATGACATTAAACTTCTATTTTATTTTCAATTAGTGCATTATTAGTAGCCTTTTTATTATTAACTGTACTCCGCCATGATACACCACAAAAATAAAAAGATATCAGCGCCTCTAACGGTGGATACTGTAACTATTTTACGATATGATCACTAATGCTTGACCATTTCATGAAATAGCGGTGCGTTTAGCTGTATATCGTGAAACGTTGATGTATTCATTGATCTGGCCAGACCATATCATGAAGTGATCAGCAGATATTTTCCATTTCATGAAATGCGACCATTTCATGAAATGGTCGGCCACATCATGAAGTGATCAATTCTATGATCTGGCCACGACATATACATAAGTACACTATATATCTAATAACAATACCCTAGTACTTAACTGCATCCATAACAATGTTTTTGCACAATAATATTTATACTGCGTTTATTTTTTCGGATAAGAGAGCGATAAAACTATCAACTGACCTTCGTTTAATAACTAAGTATGCTATTAGTTTGCTGTTTTTGCAACTATTTAATGTATCACGAAGATAGGCCGCCGTACATTCAACTTGTCAGTATAGTTATTACTGATGAGATGAATGCCTGAATGGACATCCTGCTTTAGATACACTAGAGTACTCGTATAATACATGTACGTACACTAATCTGTTCATTGAACTTGACAGAAATATTCTAGGACATTCCTGGGACATCGGGCGGGAAGGTCAGCAGTTAAGAATACTTTGTAAACAGATAAAATGCAAAAAATAAAATTCCTTAAGTACAACAAAGTAAGTAATTTATATTTATATAGATCAGTACTATTCTGCCCTGATGTAAATGTAAATTCTTATCAAACTCCATGAATCACAGAGGATAAAAATAATCTTATCTACAACTTTCTTGAACTACAATAGCTTCATTCATTTTAAAAGAACACGACGTATAATAATCACAAACATTACGAAAGCAGCATTTTTATCATTCATGCATGACGCATTTCCCTAAAACTACTTATCATTAAAAGCCTTTATAATCAGTAAAGAACAAATAATTTATTAAAAGTTAAAAATAGTATCACATTTCAATAAAAAAAACAACAAAATTCACGTCAATGTTTGGGCGATGGCCGCAGGGTGAGGCCTTCCCCCCCATAGCAATAGGTGTCCTCCGAGCGGTAGGAATACTCGTCGTCGCTCAACTCGTCCAGGTCGTCTTCTTCGTACGGCGCGCTGTCATCGTCCACGTCGACGGCCAAGATCGAGTTGTCACGACGCCACTGCTTCTTCAGTTTCTTTTGTTGGATCTGAAATTTGTCGAACTTTAAGTAAAATGTGTATACCGTCTATTCTATACCTTGGGAATAGAACGGTTAAATGTGCCACACGAAGTAAAATGTATGAACAAAAATTTGAATTTAATTTTCAAAAAGAAATTTCAAAGAGAAAATTTATATAAAACAATTAAGGTTTCAAAACAATTAACTATTTCCAAAGTAGGTACCATTGGACATTTGTAAATTAAATTATGCTTACTAAATGCGCATTGTCTGAATATTTTGAGAGCACAGTGCTGTAGTAGCTATGAAAATGGATTTTTTCGTCACTAAAATTCTCAATTTTTTCAGGAAAAAAATACTTGTTTAAGTTTTTTAAAGGCTACACTTGCGCCAGCGCGTTCTTCGTTACCACATGTATTTTTTAACATATGTCGCATAATATTTCATGATTTTCAGAGAAATTGTAAAAAATTGGCCCATTTGACCTCAAAGAAAACGCCAATACAGTATTTAATGGAACCTTACTCATTCAATTTTTACATGAGAGACATGACATTACTAATTCATGAAAGATCTTGATTGTAGTCAGAATGAATATGATATATAATTTAATGGAGGTAAATTAATTTTTGGGGTAAAATTTTTCTGTTGAACTTTCAAAACTGAAACGGCAATTTCATAGGTAAACACCTAATATAAAATATTCTGTATAAAAAAACTCCCACTTAACCCTAAAATAACAAAATTAGAATGTCACATCAGAACATGTATTTTTAAAGACTGCTTGTTGCTGGCCTTAGGACATTCATAACTTCACTGGTAGGGAAGGCGTAGTAAAAAGGTACAATAGGGTCTCATGTCAGTCTCACGCAAAAAGATGTGACGTTACTTGCCCGGGTAGTATCGGAAGCAGACGCATTTAAGGAAGTTAATAAAAATCCAAAACTGAACAACTTTTTAAACATACTATGTCAATTCTCATTAGACTTCCGACCGCCTCTATGGTCTCGTGGCTAGTCCGCTCGCTTTACATCAGGAGGTCGCGGGTTCGATTTCTGGCGAGGTCCAATGTTGTTGGACTCAGTTTAGTTGGTAATGGAGCAGTTTCCTAGCCCGCCTGGCTAGCATCTTAAATATAAGTGTAATATAAGTGCACAGAGATAACTTAGCCATAGCCCGCTTCCGTCTTTTATTATTTGGGATAAAATGGGGAGTACTAAAGGTGGGCCCTATTGGATCACTGCAACCTGGGTAGATCTATTGTGACCACTGCCCCTATTATATTATTTCAAGGCCGATTGTCCTAATGAACTATAGGATGTACTCGGGATCAAGTTGCGTAATGACCTCTGAAGTTGACATCATCACTTACCATCAGGTAAGATCAGAGATGTGCAAAATAGGTTATAAAATGTATTTAAAAGCAAAATACAAATACTTTTTGTATTTTGTTATTTCAAATAATATATTTTGTTTAATATTTATTTTTTTTATTTTATATTTAAAATACTAAATGCAAAATACGCATTTACAAAATGCTTTATTAAAATAAAATACTTTTAGTTTCAAACTATCTTTATTTTGTTAAAAAGTTTATTTATTTCAGCCAGCTAACAGGCTGGTAAATTTACTTTGATAACTTACTTGAATTAAATTTATTTAACAAATTTTAATAAAATAATTTTCTCAAATGTGTATTTGAGACACAGTGTTGTCGCTCATCTTTCTCCTGTGTGGTCTCATAATCATGCCACCATAAGAAAAAAGCCTTTCTACCGGCGCAGAGCTAGGCAAGCCGGTATTATATTTCAAGAATAACTCCTTCACTGTAGGGTATTTATTTAATGATTGGTCAAATGATATGCTTTCTCAACCAAAATCAATGGTTGCTTGATTAAAAATTAAAGAGGTATAGGTTTTAGGTTATTAAGTATAGAAGTTAAATTAACATTTTTCGATTATTTAAGTTTTTATTTGTATAACTAATAAAATAAAACAAATTATCGACATTTCTCCGGAGATTCTCCGGTTTTTTCATAAAACCTGCTCGAAAAAACCGGAGTTGAAATTTATCTCCGGTGCAAAGCACTAGTTCGTTTGGTTCAACGCATTTGGCAACCTAATGTCGTTTTCGGCTTAGCTGCTTTGTCTGCTCAGAGCAAAGTCGAAAACTGCCGAGCTCTTCCGAATGTTTCCGAGCAGAAAACGATAAAGAAAGCAGTTCCATTCAGTGTTGCCATAGTGAGAAAAAAAGTACCATTTTTCATCACATTAATTATTAATTCTTTGATGTTTCCAAAACTTAGCGTAAAGTATTTTGTATTTCGCAAATACAAAATATGTCCTAAAAGGTATTTCAAATAAAATATAAAATGCTTTTCTAAAAAAAGTATTTAAATACAAAATGGAAATAGGTATTTTGTATTTTGCATTTCAAATACTGTTATTTTTAAAATGTCACATCTCTGGGTAAGATAATGGCTTACCAGTTGCGGATAACATAAAAAAAACTTCCATAGACATAGATCAGCAGAATGGTGAACTTAGTACATATGGGAATTCCAGTTTAAAAAAATACGACACTCAGGAATGAAGACGAAACTTATGACACGCACTCCAAAATGCATTAAGCCAGGTGTATACAACCGACAAACATTACCCACTTTCTGAGACAGTCGGGAAAAAAGGATTCCTCATCAAGAATGTTAGTAAGGACTATGCGATAGTTAATGGGCGATAAGACTGATAAGTTTTGGCTAAGGGCTGAACATCGCAAACTATGCGATAACAAATAGCGATATGTTTTGGTTGAAGTTCCTACTCAGGTACGAATAATGAAGGAGCGAATCACGAAAGCGCGAAAAATCTGAATCGCGAATACCTGAAGCTCGTAAACCAATACTTGTTAAAAATCGACAAAGCTAAACACCACAGACATGCATGCAAAAAAAAAGTACTTCGACTTTCAGTCGCCGGAAGATTACGTAGATGAAAATAATACATATAAAGCACGGGCATAAAATTATGGAATCCGCTCTAAAATCTTTCAGCTGTTAGGGAAAACCAATAAAATATCACATTTTCCCCAAGGTTGGCACAAAAAGTAGTTCAATTTTAATGAGGAAAAGTAAAAGTCCGCCTTTGTGGTCTAGTGGCCAGTTCACAACACGAGGTCGCGGGTTCGTTTACCGGCGGGGTCCAATTTGTAGGATTTGGTTTGGTTGGTAGTAGGACATTTTCTGAGCTCGCCTGACTAGCTACCACCATCTTATCTAAGTTTTGCCACCAAACATCAATGTTGACACCATTGATGTGTTCCAGTGTAAATATTAAATAGCTAGTTCCCCATTGCGGTGGGGAATCTTGGTAAGTCCACTTTCATCTTCACCATCTTCATCATTTATCATTAGGTGAGATAATGCGAAAAACTTATCAATTGTGAATTTAAAAAAAATAACTTTCACTCTTAAGTGCTGTCGAGCTTCAGGTATTTGCGATTACGATTTGTCGCGCTTCCGTGATTCGCTCCTTCATTATTCGCACCTGAGGGGAACGTCGTTTTGGTTATGTCAATTGATGATGATGTCCTCCACGACGTATCCGTCGACGGCGACACCACGGCTCTACCTCCTGGAGTGCGCACGAAGGTGGCTGGCGAAACCAAACTTGGTCTTAAATATTTTATTACAGGGCCCGCAGTGCAATTGCCCGCTGTCATTGTATGTGTATTGGTACGTTTGCTTTGGCCGGGTTTTTCGTAATTGGCGTTTATCGTCAAGGTCTTCTAGGCGCTTACTTTCAAACATTTTAATTCCGGTTTTGATTTTCTTTCGCCACTCCGGCCTTTGTGTTGCTTGCTCTTCCCAATCAGTTACAGACATGCCGCATGCCGATAGGTGCCGCTTTAGGACGTCCTTGTAGCGTAGGTATTGACCACCAGCCTTGCGTTTACCGCACTCGAGTTCTGAGTAAAAAAGGATTTTAGGAAGTCTGGTGTCATCCATTCGCACTAAGTGTCCACACCATCTGAGTTGACCCTTAATAAGTATGGATTCCATACCATACATGTCCGATCTACGAAGAACTTCTGAGTTTGGTATCTTGTCCTGCCATGAAATGCGTAATATCGCCCGTAGGCATTTCATATGAAAAACATCCAGGCGCTTTATGTCTCCTTTGTATAGACACCAAGACTCTGACGCGTAGAGTAAAATGGGCAGGATTATTGCTCTATAGACAGCTATTTTTGTCTTCAGCTGGAGGTCGTGAGAAGTCCAAACTCTCTGGTTAAGTTTACCGAAAGCAGCAGCAGCTTTAGCAAGACGCGTAGAAATTTCAGTCTCCAATCGGTTATCACTACGGACCAATGTTCCCAAGTAACGAAACGAAGTCACTTCTTCCAGTGGATTTCCGGCTAGCATTAGGGGATCAGTACAACCAGATACTCCTTTTGCAGGCTGCTTCAGTACTTGGGTTTTAGAGGTACTAATCACCAAGCCGAATCTTCGACACGCCAGGTCAAGTTGGTCGAGATACTGCTGTAGACTTTCGATATTATCGGCCATAAGACAAACATCATCGGCATAAAGGATCTCCAGAACAGGCACTAAACGGACCTTGCGTTTCGCCTTAAAGCGGGAGATATCATACACGCCCCTGTCCGACCTGACCTTCAGAGTTATCAGATCACTGCAATTTTGAAGAGCTTCTTTCATGACGGCGGCAAAATATAATGCAAAGAGTGTGGGAGCCATGACACATCCCTGTTTGACGCCACTTGTGACTGGAAATTGGTCTGTAAAGTTATTTTGGTGCTGCACACGAGCAAACATGCCGTCGTGAAATTGGCGCACCAAATTTACAAACTTTGCAGGACATCCAGATTTCTCGAGAATAATCCACAGAGCTTCTCTGGGCACTCGGTCAAACTTATACCCCGAAAGAAAAACCGCTGTCATTGCTCGCGAATTATCGTGTTATAAGATAGATATTGCTACAATTGCTGAGACGCACCTTGCGGAAAGTGGAGAGCTTTGTGAGGACATGGGAGGTTACACATATTACTGGATTGGCAAACCGGCAAAAGATCAACAAGTGTCGTCGGATTCGCAATAAAAAACAAACTCGCTAGGACGCTTCGTGAAACACCAGTGGGAATCAATGGCCGTTTGATGACTCTACGCTTGCATACCACCCATCAACGACATTCTATACATGGACTTTGCATCAGCGCGCTGTAAACGGCACAGCAGAAGTGTGCTCAAATACGATGTGCGCACACTTTTTACCTTAGTCGTGTTTTGAGCGCAAAGCAGTAAGGATGCCGAAGTGCGTCGTGAAAAAGTGTCGAAATAACACTCGAACGACCCTAAAAAAAGGTGGTGTGACCTACCACCGGTAAGTAAATTTTATTTATAAAAGATAACACGCGAAATATGTAAAAAAAGTAGAAAAGCACTGAAATTTCATTAAATATCGTAAATTAAGGAGTATTCCTTTTCTTTTCTTTCATGCGCGCCAGAAAGAGACATGCGTCAGTACGCGACAAGAACATAGTCATAAAACAAAAGAGTGGAGTCGCTTTTGTTTAAATGTTGTAAGTGTAAAATCCATACTGCCGAATCGGAAGATAATATTTTTCAGGTGTATCTATAAATGTTATTATGTATGTGTTATGTATGAAGATCTGTTTCATTATTAACGACTTTTTATATGATTAACCCAAAACGTAAATAAACTTACTATATTAATCTTGTAAATAACGTGATGATAATCTGCTACCGCGCGAGTGCAATAACATCCCTGCCTATGCCGTAAACCCGTATGAGCAGGTTTGGTGTGAGTCAGCCACCAGTGATACTTTACAGTACGTAATTTGACAGTCCAAAGCCTGTCAAAGTGTGATAGTAAGTTTATCACCTTGTTACGTGAATAAGCCGTTTTAATAATTGGTAAGTTTGTTTATTCTGCTCTACATTCCATTTAAAGACAATCAGCTGATCACTAAAATAACCTGTCTAAAGCGACACGAGCGTGCGTTGGTTTCATTTAGCGAAATGACATCGAGTTCATTCATGATTTCATGGCGGAGCGCACGTACTTGACGGACCGTGTTATGCAAAATTAAATCAAGGTAAACAAAATTTGTTTAATCTCCCAAATCAATTTAAAGACTCCGGGGTACGATTTGTTTTTACTATTGTAATCTATATTCATGACTCTTACTCCCATTTCAGCCGTGGCATATATTTTGGAAGCACGTTATATAAAACTGTTTGTATCAAAATACAAAACAAAATCTGTATAACAACATGTCAAGTTATATATCTGCAAATTTAAATCATATACATTTTTGTTATAGTTCCGTGTCCTATTTTTACAATACGGGAAGGCACACATTGTTATCCATTTAAAAATCACATTATATACAGGGTGTAACAGAAGTGTGTGACAATACTTCAAGGTTGGCTTTTACCCATCAAACTGAACAACTTTTGTTCTACAACTTTGTTGAAATCGCAAAAAATTTTTTGGACTTTTCATACAAAATTGGTTCGCCAGCTGATCGATTTGTATGAAAAGTCCAAAAATTTTTTTGCGATTTCAACAAAGTTGTAGAACAAAAGTTGTTCAGTTTGATGGGTAAAAGCCAACCTTGAAGTATTGTCACACACTTCTGTTACACCCTGTATATCTGGAATTCTAATTAAGTCAATTGTACAATATTTCAGAAAACATTACGAATGGCAGTATTTGAAACACTACTTTAGGATGCCCAATACAAAAAAATATAATTCAAATGATACTCCACGCTTCTTATGTTCTCAAGAGTCACGCGTTCGGCTTGCGAGGTGACGTAATATGAAATAGCAATTCACGCGCTCCATTTGTAAGAAAGAGATAGGCTGTGTTTCGTTTGTTTCTACGACGTAGATTGATGTATAGCTACGTATAGTGTCCTTGTGCCGCGCTACGATGCCGCGTTGCTTTAGCGTGCAATATCCTTAGTAAAATATCATTGCCACCCATGGTAAATTTATACATCTTATAAGCGCCTATGCCCCTACCCTTCCCTCGCCGGATGAGGTAAAGCAACAGTATTACGATGACCTTCGTCAAGTGATGCTGAAGATTCCTCCCAGCGACAAACTTATTCTGCTCGGGGACTTCAATGCTCACGTTGGAACTGATTATGAAGCCTGGAATGATGTCTTAGGTCGCCATGGCATTGGTCAATGTAACTTAAATGGAAGCACATTACTAGCCTTCTGCGCAGAATTTCACCTGAGCATCACGAACACTTTTTTCAGGCTCCCAGAGAAATATAAAACTTCATGGATGCACTCCCGCTCTAAGCATTGGCACTTACTTAACTACATAATAGTGCGCCGTAGAGACATAAGAGACGTACTTATAACAAGGGCCATGCGTGGCGCTGAGGGTTGGACTGACCATCGCCTCATCAGATCAAAAATGAGACTTGCATTCAAACCACCACGCAGAGCTGAGCACAAAATTCCACCTAAGCTGGCTTTTCAGAAATTAATACACTGTGAAGACACTAGAAGATCACTTGATTCTGAATTTGGAGCGAAAAATCTACATTCTGAAGACGCGTCAATCGATGAAGAGTGGCGCTCATGCGCAAAGAACCTTCACGAAGTTGCTCATCGAGTTGTAGGTAAACCATTGAAGAAAAACCAAGACTGGTTTGATGCGAATGATGTGGAAATAAGACAATTCTTTGAAGCTGCCAGACGTTCCTTAAGAAATACAGATGATGTAGAAAAACGCAGGCGGATTCAACAAGACCTAAAGGCAAAAACCCGTGAACTAAAGAACCGGTGGTGGATACTTAAGTCACTTGAGCTACAACATCTTGCTGATACCCACCAAATAGGTGCCTTCTTTGAGTGTCTTGGGACTGTCTTCGGCCCAAAACGCAACCTTGTTGCGCCAATATACACGAGGGACCGTTCAGACCGGCTAACAGACCCAAAAGAAGTTTTATCTCGATGGGCTGAACATTTCACTGAGGTGCTGAACCCATTAAACCAAACCGCAGATCTTGCCTACATAAGTTCGCTTGAAAACTTGCCCCTCCTAGCCGAATTAGATGATCCCCGACCTTTGAGGAATTTAATAAAGCGGTTATGCGTATGAAAAATGGCAAACGCCTGGCTTCCAAGTGAACGCACACTTCCCCCACTCAGTACCCTTCAGCGATCTTAAAGTTTGACGCGACCTGTACATTTTCAAGTTACCGAGATTGTGGTATTACATTGGTTACTGTTAATTTACTTGATAAGTCCTCCCTGCCCCCTTTCTAAAGGCGACGTCACCCCCCCCCCCCGCCCTTGCAAGTAAGATCCGGTGACGTTTACTTAGTGTACCAAAGACTGATTGAGCCCATGTAAGTATAGTACACAGGCAATACTTGCCTGGTTGCCGCCCCACTCTATATTTAGCCTATATCATATCATTAAGCAGTACCCACATAGTACCATAGTAACCATGACAACTGTAGCCAATGGAGAGATCTTACTTGTAGATGCAATCCTCAGTGTTGAAGGCTCGAGGAAGACATAGACCAGCTAAAGCTTGCCGCAGTGTGACATTACTGCACCAAGTAGGACAACACCCCTGGATCCAGTCTGCTTCCAGCACTAGCCAAGAATAAAACCCACCTGTCTTTTCAAGAGGAAGTCAGCCAACTCCTGCTTCTGATTCGCAGTATTTTCGTTCGCAACTGTGTTAGCCGGAGCCCGGTACGATATCACGGCTGTGTCCACAGCATCCAAGTTGAACCACGCGTCGCGGCTCCTCTTTCGCGCGGCGAGTAAGCGGCTCATAATCTTGGCGTGGTCCAGACCGAAGACACTGTGTGTCATCTCTGGGAGAGGGTCTTCGATGATCTCCTCTTGCTCTTCTAGTTGCTTGATTTTAGCCTAAAACGTATTTTAGATAAAAACGTAAGTTGGAATGATACATCTGATAAAATTAAGAATTAAAAAAAAAAAAAATTCACACTGAAATCTACATCTAAATTAATATTGCACAAAATTTGTTTGAAAACTTATTTTTTTAGAGAGGTATAAATAAAAAGATTGGCTACATCAGCCACATCCGAGCGCATGAGAGGGTGGCACAACGGGACGCCTGCACCTGAGCCAGAAATTGCTGCGGTCGCTGTAGCCGAAATCGGCTAGGACCATCATCATCACCATGATCATTTGAATTTTGGCCTCTAATTTTATATGTGTTTCATGGAGAAAAGGCAATAAAACACCTAAATTTTTTAATTAATTTAGTACTTAAAATTTACGAGAAAATATTTTTTTCCCATTTCGGACCTATAAGACATAATAATAAAGACTTTATTTTTAGTAACTCATATTTACATTTAGTGAAGTGATTGGTACTTGTGCCAGAAGGTTTTGCTCTTCTGTAACTATCTTGGATACAATGAGTTAAATCACAGGAGTTAAATAAATCAAACTTATGCATATGTATGGTGCCTATGCCAATGGGGTGACAAGTAATAAAAAAAACTGTTGTAAACTCGACCTGATGAAAGGGCTTCGTACCCTTGGATACCGTCCAGAGTTCATACCCTATACAGTCTAACAAAGAAAAAAGTAATTATCTTGAGAAATATCTAACTTTAAAAAGAAAATAAAAATGTTAGCGTTTTATTTTTGCATACTCTACATAAAACATTACATAACATTTTTAAAAAGGAGTAAAAAATTTTCAAGTTGTCAATTATTAATCAATAATTATTTTTGTATCTTAGGGTTTTTACCGACGAATAGGCATTGATAATATAGTGACATAGAATTTGAATTCCCAAATTATGCCTTTCTTATTTTACTTTTCTTAATTTAATCAAATAATAGAGTATGTGAGATGACCAACAAATGGACTGAAACGGGATAGTCTTTTTATTATTCTTACCTTCATCTCAGGTGAAAGGGAGGTGTCCAAAGTGAACTCTGACTTGAGGAGGTGTCCCAAGTCCGTGGGCACATAGTCTTCTCCATAGTCAGCGAATGCCAGCCTTTTGTCGAGCTCCACAAGCTGAGCCTCTTGTTTATCTATTATAAAATATAACAAGCTTTTTAACATAAATAAATCTTTATATTTTTACAGTCAGCACAGTATTAGGCAACATAGATTTTTTAGGTCTTTCCTCCTTTTGTATTCTTATTTTACACTTCTTGTATGTTAGTTTGATTTGTCAAACTAATGAATCTGTTATTGTTGCACTGTTCTACAGCCTACATACAGACATTTTTCACCATCAATTCTTCACCATTACGGGCTTTGTAGTACCAATGTCGGATGCCATATTGACAGTATCTGTGTTAATAATATTAGCTACCCAGACGATATGGTGCTTCTGAGCCCGTCGGTTGACGCTATGAGGAAACTGCTCACCATTTGTGAATCCTATGCAGAGGCCCATGGACTCAAATATAATGCAAAGAAAAGCGAATTAATGGTGTTCAAGGCCGGTACCAAAGATTACTCCACTGTGCCTGCCTTAACATTATCTGGCACCGCCCTTAACAAAGTTATTATGCGCAAGTGGTGCGCCTCCTTGCTGAAGTGAACGCGCCCCAGCGCCAACTGCATCCTGTGTACTCTGATGGACCAATGGGACTCTCAGATTCTGGGATGCTGGAAATAACTGCATGCAGTCGAGTAGCTATATTCCCCCGTGTCTGACGGTCACATTCGATGTGCCATCTTATTTTACTTTATGAATTTAATGTTGTGTGATGTGTCTGTTACTAACACTATCTAGTTTGATAAGTACCAATGTTACTAACAAATTATGGATTATGTTCGAAATGATTATTATTATGACTGCCATCCTAAGGAAAAGAACCATAATTGCAGGGAATAATCCTATATTATATTTTCTTATGATGCAATAAAGTATATTGAATTGAATTGAATCCTATGTACCTAGTCCTTTTCCTTAGGACGGCAGATTAGGTGGGACAAAACTTAGGGCTTTATGTTATGTTATAGGTTGGGATGGGCTGTTTTCCGCAACTAGACAACCATTGCAGAATTATAGTCTAGAACTTTACTCTTGTAAACTTTATGTTCAAATCTTTTAATGGCTGTAATTTGTTTTGTGTACCAAACAAATAAATTAAAAAAAAAAAAATTATATACCTTTGACGAACACAATATACGGCACTTCACCCATGACCCTCAGGGTGGAGAGCTCATGCCGCAGCAGCCCAGCAGATTTGTTGAGAAGTGCTTCAATGTCCGCATCACTTGAATTGCCCTTGCACACCCAGTACACATGGACTGCATTCAGGTCTGGCATTATGTTCACCTAAAATTGTGTAACAGTTGTAAACAGGTCAAAAAATTAACAATTAGTCCCTTGCATAAGCTTAGATATAAACTTGAGGTATTAAAAATAAATAATGTTCATACTTTGGATATTTCTATGCCGCGGCCAAGGATGTCCATAGAAACTGTGCCAGTGGACATGAGATCGGTGATATTTTTCATGAATAGTTTGTTGAGCACGGCCAGTCTGCGGACAGCTCGTTTCCCAGGTTCGTTCTGCACTTTAGACAAACTTTTGACGGTGGGCATAGTATCAGAGCTGGAGGTGTCATCGTACCATCGCCTATAAAAAAAGTAAATAAATAATTACCTAACCTCTAGTGTTTGCACTTTATTGGAAGTTGTAAAAGTGAGATGAACTTTCCCGAGGTCTTCTATACTAAATACTTACTAATTAATTGACTTACCGTTTTTGCTTGGGATTCAACATTTTACTCAATTTCAGCCCTTGTTTTTTGAGATTATTTGCAACAGCGGAGACATGGTACATACGAGTAAACATGTTTGTTGCAGCAATTATTCCTATTTCCAAACAGGGTATCAAATACTTTCAGTCTGAAATATAAAAACTCTCATAAAAATCATAGAAAAACAAATGAAAAATATGTGATTTTCTATTTTCAAAAGATTATCATTTTCTCTGGAAACCGTTCCAGAACGTTTCGTGAGAATAACTTTAGCCTGACAGCAGGATAGCCTATTGTAAATCTTGCAAGTACGAAAAGGAGGTGTAATCTGCTAAATAACCATCCTTTGTTCTGGAACCATAGACACGATATTTTTGTTTTACCGCGAATGGGGAGGGCAAAGGATCTGTGCTATACAACTTAGTCTATTTCAATATCCTTTGGAAAACCGTTTTTCGGGAAGTTTTATATCGTCGCTCCGCGAGCGGGGTGCTGCAAATCTGTGCCTCCAAGATTCTATCTAAATCCCAACGGAGAACTGTCAGATTAGGTGATTTTTCGGTTACCCTCAGTTTCACTCGGCTGGTTTTGGAACGATTATTTACATACATCACCCCGAGTGAAATCTTTGGTTATGAAACGCAACCCTTCCCGCCATGGAAATGTCAAATCAACGTCAAAAGCGGGATAACTTTGCTGCTTTCCTTGTTTATTTTTGTGATTTTGTGTAATATTTCTAAAAAATAAGTGAAAAATCAAATCAAACAAAATCATTTTAGCTTATCGTTTACAAAAATGACAAAACCAGAAGAAAGTGAAGATAAATGGATCGAAACTATAAATAACCTGTGTTCACAACTAAACGTAGACCCTGCTGCTTCAAAAAAAGCAGTAGATTCATTTTTAGAAATAAAAAGGAATTATACACTCGATGTAAGTATTCGCAACAAAGTTTGTTTTCTTATACTATTTGCATTTGATCAAGAATTTACATTGGGAAGAGTTGTCCATTGCTTTCTCGAGAACTAGTGAGGCTAGTGTTGTCTCTCCCTACTCGCCTCGCATTTGCTGCGGTTTCTCTCATTAACGTCTTATCTATCAGCTCTTTGGTGAGAGAGTCCCACTTTGCACCAGACAGGTTCTGTTCTCATAGACAGGTGTAGACACAAAATGGTGTTTTCCAGGGCGACTCCTTGCACTGGGTGGCGTGTGCGTTGTACGTGGCATGTCGGTCATCCATCACGCCGACGGTGCAGTCTGGCAAAGCTGTAGAGGGCAACTGCGTAAGCCTCACGCGGCTACTTAGACTATGTAACATAAGGTTAGTACCATTAAAATCTTTATATGTTTCAAGTGTAGCTCACTTAAGTCTTCAAACACTCAGCTCAAGCTCGCCATTCTGAATTGCCAATAAGCAGCATAGAATAAAAAAAAGTATTTACATAATTTTTTCTTACAGCCTTATTCAATTTTTTAATAAAATCAAGAATTGGATGGAGATGGCATCTATGTCCAATGAGTTCAAAGAAAGGATATCCCGTTTAGAGCACAAGTTTGCAGTGTCAACTGTCCTCTATAGGAAGTTCCACCCCATTTTCCAGGAAATATTTACAGGACTGACAAATGAGCCCCTGAAATGTGTGTCCAAGAGTAAAAAGCATAAGTGAGTATAAATCAATGTTATCTTCTAAATAATTTAAGTCATTTGCAAAAAAAATTAATCATTCAGTTACCTTTTGTATTTATACATAAATAGCATTAGCTGTTGCCTAAATAATATAGTTTTTATGGCTGTTATTCCTCAACAATATCCTCATGTATGGAGCATGTAACTATTTTTCAGAAGACAATAAATCAATAGTATATAAGTGAAATTAATCTCGACTATATTGATAATTTTGATTTAAAATTCACACAGATTACAACCATGCTCCACAAATGCTTTATTTGAGTTCACCTGGTGCCTCTACATCTGTGTCAAGGGGGAGTTCCACAAGTCTGCTGATGATCTTGTCGACATGTACCATGTCCTGCTTTCGTGTCTGGACTTTGTGTTTGCTAATGCCTTCATGGCAAGGAGGAAGGATTTGATCAACCCTGAATTTAAAGGTAAAGAAAAAAATTTATAATATCGTAGTTAAACATAAAAATGTATCATTTATCAAATAGATGAAAAAAGATGTAATACAGGAAAGGTAATTAAAATGAATATAAGATCAGGGACAGGTGCAGTAATTTCATAATCTGGAAGAATGCTTGAATGATGTAAAGGAGGCAAAGTCTTTGTTTCTTTTACATATATTTAAATACTTAAAAGTATTGAGTAAATAATATTTTTGTATTTGAAGAAAATATCCAAAAAGCAATTATTACTATGTAAACCTTTCTTAATTCTTGTCCCTTTCATTACAGGTCTACCGACTAATTGGATGAGTGATGACTTTGAATTGCCAAAGGAGGCACCATGTATTATATCAACTCTGTGTGAGATCAAGGAGGGTCTCACTTTAGAAGCTGCTACCATGAAGGAATACAGCTGGAGGCCTGTCATCAAGTCATTTTTCGAAAAGGGGGTAAGAGCTAGAACAATCACTGACAATGAGAGCAGAACTAAACTCATATTGCAGTTCTTTTATAAACAGGCTATTCAAAAAGTGCGTTTGAGATTTTAAGGGGTTGCTCAGAATCAAGTATAGAATACAGGAAAAATATTGAAAAAATCCAATCTTCATTTTTTTTCAATTTCCCATACTAAATCTGAATCAAGAATTTGTATGGAAAACTGAAAAAAAAAAATTCAATATTTTTCCTGTATTCTATACTTGATTCTGAGTAACCCCTTAAAATCTCAATCACTTTTTTTTAACACCCTGTAATATTTTACACATTGCATGCATAATGGGAATCTGACTGAAAACAATATTTGCTATATAATGAAATGTTTCATTTTACCTAAATATTTTTATTGATTTCAGATATTGAAAGGAAACACTGATGAAATGACTGGATTACTAGACATAGGAAACTTTGATGTGAATCTTAAATCAGTGAATAACACATACGAAACTTATGTGCTAAGTGTAGGTGAATTTGACGAAAGGATATTTTTGGGTAAGTGTTATAAGTAAAAACCTAGAGTAGGAAACTCTTTTCTCATAAAGCTTTTTATTTCATTGAAGCAGAAATAAATTCTTTATTCAAAATTCAAATCATTCGAAGTACATTGACACATAAATGTCATTGACCTTAAATATTTTGTTGGTGTTTCTTGAAATAATAATAAATAAATGCAATAAAAATAAATAATTAGAGCATTAAGTTGTATAAATGGAATAATGTCCAAGTTTTATTTCTTTAACTCGATATTAGCCTGTCTGGCTGATTATGAAGGTAAAGAGTTTGGGTTAAATCCATATAACTGTCAATGCTCTTGTTTATATTATCTTTTACAACTTTGAATTTGTCCGCAGGTGAACATGCTAATGAGCAGATTGGTACACGGAAAACGACTGGAGAAGAAATATCACAAGTCATAGCGTCCTTTGGGCCAGTAAGTTTATAATGTGACTATTTACTGTAGACAATTTAGTATTCGTGAAATCTGACTATCTATTTGTTTAACTCAGTTATTGACGAGATTCAACCTTCGCATTGTACCCGCATTGCAACTTAAAAATTTGTTATAAAAAAAACATTGAGAGATATATTTTTGTCATGTAACTCAGATGAGCAATGATATTTTACTTAAGGATATTGCACGCTAAAGCAACGCGCCATCGTAGCGCGGCACAAGACACTATACGTAGCTATACATTAATGGTAAACGTCGTAGAAACAAACGAAACACAGCCCATCTCTTTCTTACGAATGGAGCGCGTGAATTGCTATTTCATATTTCGTCATCTCGCAAGCCGAACGCGTGACTTTTGAGAACATAGCGATAGCGTGGAGTAGCATTTGAATTATATTTTTTTGTATTGGGCATCGTGAAGTAGTGTTTCAAATACTGCCATTCGTAATGTTTTCTGGAATGTTATACAATTGACTTAATTAGAATTCCAGATATATATAATGGGATTTTTAAATGACGGATATGAATATTTCAGGCTAAATTATTAATCGGGATAAATATGTCAAGTTGTCGACTTTTGTTGTACCGCTTAAAAAAAAGGAAAAGTTTTTTACTCTGTCGACCATTGGTTATGAAAAAATGGTCAATTCAACGATCGATTTGAATGGAGCGTCATTTTTTACATTTTTTATGTATATTTAAGATGTTGTTACATTTGAACCGAACAATGGTGATTTTCAAATTTGCTATTAAAAATTACCTTGTATACAGGCTGTTTAAAAAAATGCGTTTGAAATTTTAAGGTGTTACTCAGAATCAAGTATACAGAGTGTTAAAAAAGTGCGTTTGATTTTACAGGTTGTTAATGAAATTTTAAGGGGTTAATCAGAATCAAGTATAAATAACAGAAAAATATTGTAACAATCCGATCAGCAATTTCTAGTTTCAAGTATATATTTTTACAAATTTCGAGAATATTCGCCTTTTGTACTTCAAATATTTATTTATTTATTTTATTATTTATTGTACACAGAAAAGCGATCCATATTATTAACAAAGTACACTTATTCACATATAGTATGTTTAACTCTGCAAGTTTACTGCCAAAAAAGCAGTTAAATACTTGTTAAAAGATGAAAGAAATGTTGCAAATAAATGTGAAATAACCTAACCTAACCAATTAAAAAAAAATTAAAACCTGACCAATAAAATCCTTTTAATTGGCTGTAGTTGGATAAAAATGTAAATACCCTTCATATATCTGGGGATCGAAACGAATCTAACAACAATCTAACAGCAGTCCGAAATTCATCAAGCCGTCTTGGGTACAGGCGGTAATAATGAAACACATCTTCATACATAACACATACATAATAACATTTATACATACACCCGAAAAATATTATCTTCAGATTCGGCAGTATGGCTTTTACACTTAAAACATTTAAACAAAAGCGACTCCACTCTTTTGTTTTATGACTATGTTCTTGTCGCGTACCGACGCATGTCTCTTTCTGGCGCGCGTGAAAGAAAAGAATAGGAATACTCCTTAATAATTTACGATATTTATTGAAATTTCAGTGATTTTCTACTTTTTTTACACATTTTCGCGTGTTATCTTTTATAAATAAAATTAACTTACCGGTGGTAGGTCACACCATCTTTTTTTAGGGTCGTTCGAGTGTTATTTTGACAATTTTTCACGACACACTTCGGCATCCTCACTGCTGTGCGCTCAAAACACGACTAAGGTAAAAATTGTGCTCACATCGTATTTGAGCACAATTTTGCTGTGCCGTTTACAGCGCGCTGATGCAACGTCCATGTATAGAATGTCGTTGGAGATGAGTAGCAGTTTATTATGTAAAAATGGGTCCAGTAATAAGATTGGACAAACTGCTTCAAACCACCAAGATCATTCTTGTTGTTTTTACATTTGTAAGTAGGTGAAGCAGAATTGCAATAAAAAGAGTATTGTCAATTTTTGACAAGAAAATGAATCACGTCGCGCGAGCTTTCATTCGTTGTCTATTTCAACATATAACGATACTATTACGGATGCGGCAAGCCTGCGTAGCTAATAGGTAGTTCAAAATAATTAAATATCACAAGAAAAACCACCATCACATTTTTACACAGACTCCACATATATTTTGTCATTTATTTCACATCGACAGCTTTGACATAAAGAAAAATAAAATAGATTTAACAAAAGAGTTCCCAACATCCTCCGGGCGCAGAGCTGCGTACGCGCAGCACAAAAATATAACATAAAACACATGAACAAAAGTAATACAATTCAAAATTTTAACCTATCTGGTATCTTAACATGCCGACCAGAACGTGTGATTTGAGTATGACGTGCATTTCTCAAGTCTATATCATTACTGGACAACTCTAAAGGGTATAAACTCTGAAAAGCCATTTCATTTTTCCTCTGTAGTAGTCTTAACTCGAGCTACTCTCGCGACGCCGTCGACACCCTGGCAGATATCCATAACTATACCTAGAGGCCACGATACACGCTTCTAATCGGTTTTGATAAGGACTACATCCCCCGATTGTATAGCCATCTCACGCCGATTGTTGGACTTTTATTTCAATAAACTTAAGTATTCGTCTCTGAAACGCTGCTTTAAATCAACGCACAACTTAACAACATAGCGCCAACGTGAAGTTAGAATCTTGCCATCGATAAGACCGATGTCTATGTTTGAATTGTCGGTTTTAGAAAGTTGTAAAAAAGAAGCTGGCGTCAGAGGTACGAAATTTTCCGTGCTATCTGCAATGTATGTGAGAGGACGAGCGTTTACAATAGTCTACTTCCGTTAATACAGTGACCATCTCTTGAAAACCGAGAGCGGCTCTAGCTAATACGCGTCGAAGAACATCCTTTACCACTCCCACCATTCGTTCCCAAAACCCTCCCCACCAAGGAGCGGTGGGCGGAATGAAGCGCCATGAAACGCTGTTAGCATTGCATTCTATTTCTTTCCAGTCGAGATTATTTAAAACACTATACGCACCGCGAAAATTCGTCCCATTGTCGCTATACATTACATCTACCTTTCCTCCTAGCCAAAAATCTCCGAAAAGCGAGTAAAAACTCTTCCGTTGATAAGGAAAGGCATAGTTCTAAATGTATGGCGCGATAAACGGCACACGTAAACAAAGCAATCCAACATTTATCCCCACCTCGCAATATACTGATATTGCGGGCCAGCGAAATCTACACCCGTGATTTGAAATAGTTTGCCGCACTGCATACGATCTACTGGCAGTGGAGGAAAAGGGCCACAAAATGACTTAGCATTTAAACGCCTGCAAATTATACATTTTTAGGGTTCCGTAGCCAAATGGCAAAAAACGGAACCCTTATGGATTCGTCATGTCTGTCTGTCTGTCTGTCTGTCTGTCCGTCCGTATGTCACAGCCACTTTTTTCCGAAACTATAAGAGCTATTCTGTTGAAACTTGGTAAGTAGATGTATTTTGTGAACCGCATTAAGATTTTCACACAAAAATAGAAAAAGACAATAAATTTTGGGGGTTCCCCATACTTAGAACTGAAACTCAAAAATTTTTTTCATCAAACCCATACGTGTGGGGTATCTATGGATAGGTCTTCAAAAATGATATTGAGGTTTCTAATATATTTTTTTTCTAAACTGATTAGTTTGCACGAGAGACACTGCCAAAGTGGTAAAAAAGTTGGTTTGAACGAGATCTAGTAAGTAGTTTTTTTAATACGTCATAAATCGTAAATCGCAATTTACCTACAACGAACTACAAGAACTTTTATATTATGTTACTTGCTGCTACGGAACCCTTCATGGGCGAGTCCGACTAGCACTTGGCCGCTTTTTTTTACTATACGTTTGGCAAGTTTTCGGGCAAATCCAAAAAGACTCGCAGTTTAGCCAATAAGGTTTGAGAACCAGCATGGACGTTCAAAAATAGGGCTGTCACTGGTGCGCATTACACTCGTCCCTTCCATTTAAATTTATCTATTTTCACCTAAAGGTGAGAACGCACTAGGCGGAACTACAATGCCGCGACGCGACACGGCCAAATGTTTTCTATGAAATTAATTGCAGTGCCGCGTCGCGTAGTGCGGTATAGCTCGTACGATTTCATAAAAATAATATTTGGCCACGCCGCGCCGTGTCGCATCGCTCCGCTGCAATGCAGTTCCGCCTAGTGCGTTCTGACCTACATGAAGTGTCTACAAAAGACCAGTACCTCATCCATCTTTCTTCTGTGTATGTAATAATATGTTAACACGTTTGCCGCCACAGAGCGGTCGCGCCTGCCACGACACGCCGCTGACGGGCCGCCGCTACTTGTCGCGGCGCGAGGAGCTGACGCCAGTCTCGGAAGCCACTAACAGCCTGGCGCGACTGGCTACCTATCTGCGCCAGACCAGGCCGCAGCCTTCGAATACGCTGCTGCGGCTGTTCGCGTGAGTAGCCATCGCTGAATGAGTAATGACAGCTAGTGATGTCAAAAAAGACTGCCCCATGTCAAAAGCGCTCCTTTGTCATGTGGCATAATTAACTGTGCTATCCCCTTGACACGCGGCGGTTGCCATTAACATCTTACTAGATGTACCGGTTTCCTCACAATGTTTTCCTGAAAAAAATTAGTACAGTCTCGTGCAACTAAAAGTATACAGTCAAGCAGTGCAAGTCGTACTAGATGGCACCACTACCCCTGTATACTTTAAAGTGCACGGGACTGTACATACATTGATCTAGCTAGATTTTAATATGGACCTCTGGTTGGGAGTACCACAAACAGTTAATAACCCTTGCCTATCTCTGCATTGATGCAATAGGTCACTATTGTGATGTTTCTGTGGTTATTTTTTGGGCGCACCAGTAACTGGTTGCTTGTCTGATTCTATTCTAAACTTCTCAGCTTCCAGACCACTGACCTCACTCTTATCTTATGTGAAATTGAATAATGCCAGGCAGACACTGGTATACAATACCTTTCGGGCAGGTGGTGTTTAGGGTTACTCCAGCGATCCTCAACCCGGACTATTAACTTAAAGCCTCAGAAATTTTAGATTGAGGACTGGTCTACGAGTTTGGGAATTCGCATTAGTTTGTTTCTTACTATTATCTTGTTGGTACACTCTCATTAATTTCCAATTTTAACCTCATCACAAAATTTACATAACATTTAAAATGTTATTTCTCATTCATAGGGAATGTGGAGTGAGTGAGGAAACTATCAACACCAATGTGATTCAGCCATGCAACGGTTGGCAGGAGCTATTTGCGCAGAGCCTCAAAGACACCTGCAGTGCGGAAACCATCAAATTCCGCTGTAACATGGTCACCTGCCTTTACTACAAAGTTTTTGAACATATTATCAAAGAAGAGCACAGGAAGAAACCACAAGTCTCCTTACAGGTAATTGTAGATTTGGATGGTTTAATGTCTAATTTTAATATGTTATAGTTTATATGATTTTATTTAAAAATGTACTTCTATTTGAACAAATGTGTTAGAGGGAATTTTTTTGGACCTAACGTTTCCTAATTTGCTGAAACGGCGGGTTTACTAATTCCAAGTGGTAGGAAATTCATATTCGGTAGCCTTAAATGACCCTCAAAAAGTGTACAATGCTACCTACTACGAGTTTTATTTTATTTGATATGATGAGAACGTAGTGACTAGTAACCAAGTAACACAGACTATTATCACACATGACATTTTTTTTCTCTCATTTGTCATCCAGATCCTTCTAGCCCAAGAGACCTACCAGTTGACAGTGTACGCTTGCTGCACGGAAGTGGTACTCCACGCGTACGGAGTCCATTCGATGAGGTTCCCGCGGGTACTAAACATCTACGGACTGAGTGCATTCCATTTCTACAAAATCATTGAGTTGGTTGTTCAGGCTGTGTTTGATAAGCTAAGCCGTGATGTCATCAAGCATCTGAATGCGGTAAGTGTTACAACTACGCTTATTAGATCATAAGAAATTGTATAATTCCGCCGCAGTGTATAAGTTCAAGGGGATGCTACAAGACAGTCGATTATTTCAATGATAATTTCTTCAGCAAAACAATAATAACGTTTACAAGAGTGCTTTATGTACCTACGTAAAGGAATAAATTATTTTGATTTGGTCTCACCAACTCTCAGCATTATAGGTGTACTGGGTAGTACCAACCTGTACAATGGGAATAAATAGTTAAGAACTCAGTAGGGGTTCTTTGAGGAAAGTTGTTAAATCAACATTGACACTTACTTTTTTCGTACACCTCACCGGGTGATGGCTCAAAGTCAGTGTCTCGCTTCTTTGCCGAGGTACAACACGTGAGCTATGGCCCGTCTCTGATGCTGCGGTTCACATTAACTTCAGCATCATCAGCCAAAGATGTCTACTGCTGAATAAAGGCCTCCCCCCAAAGATTTCCACGCCGACCGGTCCTGCGTTACCCGCATTCAGCGGTTTCCCGCGACCTTCACTTAGTAATCGGTCCACAGAGTGGAAGGCCTGGCCACTTCGTTTGTTCGTTTCGTTTGTGTATGATTGCCGTCCGGCTTGTACACAAAACTGCGATGCGACGTTCCATCGCAGAAATCTGCAAACTTGCAAATACAATAACAAGATTTACCATACAGATTTCTGTGTTGCGAATTCGCATCGCGCCGATTTGCTCTTTTGTGTACGGTTCCGGAACCTTGAATAAAGGTTTAAATATCTATATATACAGGGTTATTTTTGGACCCTCCACCAAAAATTCACAGTGGCTTCTATTCATGGAACTGAACAACTTAACCCAAGACCGAATGGTAAATTCGCAAAAAAAATTTTGGATGGTTACTAATTTGATCACGTGATCGGCCTACTTTGTATGGAGATGCCCATTTTTTGCCAACTGTCTAGTTACTGGGGAATGTTGCTCAGTTTCATGAATAGAAGCCACGTGTCGACTGACTCGGTGGCTTAATGGTTAGCGATCCTCGGATCAGTACCGAGAGTCTTGGGTTCGATCCCCACCCAGGGCAAACATTTCTGTGATGAGCAGATTTGTTTGCTCTGTGTCTGCGTGTATTATATCTATCTATGTATGTATGTGTCAGTATGATGAGTGTATGATATGCTGGCGGTATCCCAGGTGGAGGAGCAGGTGCTGGAGTGCCTGGCGTGGGGCGCTCGCAGCCCGCTGTGGGCGGCCCTGTCCCGCGCGCCGCCGCCCCCCTCGGCCGACGTGACCGCGCACGAGTCGCCCGCGCCGCGGCACGCAGGTATGTTAGCACCGCAGTATGATACACTGACTCAGTGATAATATTACTACTTAATAATAACACTAGACGACGTGCAATTCTCGAAGGAAGCGCTGAAGGAAGACGCCTTGCGCTTTATTTATCATAATTACATCGTCGCCCGTCGCTCAATCGCCCTTTTGGTGACCTTGAGCCTTCTTTTGAGGCCCATAGTAAACAACAATGTCTCAGTTCCGTTTCCAGTTTCCCAACATACCCAACAACAGATATTCGTTCTGTTGGAAGTTAAATGACTTTACAAAGTTATTCCTGTTATAGCGGGCCTCCAATCGCCAGTGTCAGCAGCTATAGACCGCTTCATCATGCCCAACGCAGAGCACGCCAAGAAGCAGCTCTTCCGAGACACCAAACCCGGTTAGTCGCTGCTTTATTTATAGTGGCTAACATTGAACTAAAACACATAAGAAATAGGAAGTTTGTTTATGAGTTGTATTTAAAAACACTTTTAAAAAAAGTAACAAAAATATTTACAGCAAAGATTTATAATAACTTCAAAGAACGAACAAGCTTCAAATTTCAGAGGTGCCAATTTGAAATTAAAGGTGCATGTTGTATCGAATATTTCTTGTGAATTTTAAAATTAAGTGCACAAGTAACCATTTTTTTTGTTTTACATATTCTTTACTGAAATTGCCAAAAATCTATCATGAAACGTTCATGATAGAAACAAACTAACAAACTTGAGAAAGTTCGTTAATTTGCCACCATTAGGTGACAATTGCCACATCTTGTTATCAGGCCCTATAATATTTATGGTTACCTCTGAACAGCACCTCAAAGTACAATCAAGGACAGCCCAGTGGCCTCCCTGGTTGCAACACAGCCGTTGCTAAATTCCTCCAACGGTGAAACGACGCCCACCTCCACTCCGAAGAAGGCGAATAACTCCCTCATATTGTTCTTTAGAAAGGTAAGATACAGCTTTGTAAAAACAAAAGTTAAAACTTTATTCATAGATTTGTTTCATTTACGGGATTTGTTGTTTTTTTGGATATTTTGTTACACTCTGTATAAAACTTGTCATAACAATGGCATTTAAGAAATTCATTACGAATAATAAAAAAAGTTAAAAAGAGCCTTTTCCCCCTTTTTTCCTGGTCTGTCTTCTCTTTGACCTATAACAGTACCGTGATTAACCTGACAACATGCAGCCAAAACAAGTAAAGACAAACTTAATGTTTACATCCGAAGTCTACGCGGCGCGGGCCAACCGAGGACCAACCCAAGCAAACTCCTCAAGTTCAATCATTCCCTTTCCACAGTTCTACAGCTTAGCAGTGGTCCGTATGAACGACCTGTGCACGCGTTTGCGCCTCACCGACGAGGAGCTGAAGCGAAAGATCTGGACGTGTCTGGAACATTCCATCATGCATCAGACGCAGCTGATGAAAGACCGCCATCTTGATCAGATTCTGATGTGCGCAGTCTACGTTATATGCAAGGTTAGTGAAGTTAGTAACTAGGTTGTTTAGGTTTTGTTTATGAATCGTGGAAAGTTAAGAGGGAGATATGGACAGGTCTGGGGTTTTAAGGATATTCAAAATTTTTACAGACTAACTCTAATTCAAAGAACCTATTGCCTTGTCATGTAATAAATTACAAAGTGTAATAAAGTTATAGAATTGACCAAGCTAATTAAGAGATGAATCGAAAACGATAGTCTTAAAAGAATCAGTCTGTCAGAAGTTACTGGTAATGGTAAAAGTCGAGACAACGGAGACAAGAGTTCAAAACCAGAGTTAGCAAATACATAATGACGTCGTTGTTACAGGTATCACATAATGCCAACAACCCCGTAGAGAGGACGTTTGCGGAAATCATGCGGTGCTACCGACAGCGACCGTTAGCTGACAATCATGTTTACAGATCAGTTCTTATCTCACAGGGCAACGGAGAGAGTGAGTTATTGATCAATCAAAATTAGATTTAGATTTGGTGGGATCCCTGAGGATTGTGAGGCCTCAACTGCAGCTTTCCATTACTAAGATCAGCTGCGATAGTGATCATTTGCTCGGATCCCTAAGGAGTTTGAGGTACCTAACAACTGCAGATTTCTTAATTTTATCAACGGCGCTATCGCCGTTATTCCATAATAATATTTCAAGATTCGTAAGTAATGTTGGGCGCAACCGTAGCTTTTCATTACTATTTAAGATGAACTGCGATAGTGACAATCTGCTTGGATCCCAAAGGAGTTTGGAGATTCAACTGCATTTTTTCATTACTTTAATCAACTGCGATAGTGACTATCTGCTAGAATCCCTAAGGAGTGTAGGGCCTTAGCTGCAGATATCCATTACTGTGATCAAGATTTGTTTAAAGTGACGTGTTTTTGGCAGGTTCACCTGAAAGAGGCGATTTGATCAACTTTTACAACAAGGTCTATGTGCAATGTATGCAGAGTTTTGCCCTGCGATTCACTGGGCGGAATAAGGACGTAAGTATATTCCCTTTTTTTATCAAGTTTGTAAAAAAAGCTTTCAATTCAAGCAACATCCGTTTTTTTGTCTTTCTTACTCTGCGCTGTCTCTGTTAGCAATAAGGATACCAATAGCGCTGTCACTGTTTCTCATTGCGTTTTTCCCGCCACTGTATCTCATTTATTTTTCAACTTAACACTACTGCTAATGCTATAACAACACAAATTGTGACAATCAAAATAAGTCTGTTCATTCCTCCCGTTCAGTCTACAGTTTATCTGATGTTACAACCCACAATCCACAAATTTTATATTCGCTCCAAACAAGTTTTATTTCGTCGCTCCAATAAGTTTTATTTCGTTGCTCCATAGAAGTTTTATTTCACCACTCCACAGGAGTTTCATTTCATTGCTCCAAAGAAGTTTTATTTCTTTCCGGGGAGCGTGATGCGAGTCTATGGCCTTCTCCTCCTTAGTTGTTCCCTCAATGCTGAGAATCGTGACCCCCTCAATTAGTATTTTCCCGGATAGTATTGCGCCAAGCTTCGCGATTCATCGCCAGATCGTCATCTTCAGCGTCTTCGTGACGAGATCAGCTCACCAAGCGGTCTGCAGCCACGTCTGCTGCCTTCCACTTTTTCAAAAAGATCGAGTCTATGGCAGAAAGGTTGTACACATAATACACATGTACATACCTGTATAGTAGACAGAATTTTAATTACGCGGGAAATTGATAGACCAATCCAGTAGCTTTATTGTCATCTGCCAATACACGTTCCTAAAATCTCTGCCGCTCGCGCCAGATTCAATGAAATCGTCAGCTGTCAGAAAGCTGTCACCGTGCGTTGATCGTTTCGGGTGTTTCCGTCGATAGTTTGTTCTTGTCTGCGCGAACGAAGATTGCCGACGCGCCTTATCTTTTATGTATTACTGTGCCAGGAGGGTTGTAACCAGCTGTGGGTATTGCAGGAGTGCTGCCTGTCGCCGCTGCCGGCGGGGCGCGGGGACGCGGCGTTCTCGCCGGCGGGCCAGCGCGTGTCGGAGCGGCACCGGCTGTACGTGAAGCCGCTCACCAGCCCGCCGCCCCCCGCCCACCACCTCACCTACCGCTTCAGCCGCAGCCCCGCCAAGGTGCGTTTCTTATTATTGTGTTAGGTGGCAAAAGACGGCCCACCAGAAGGAAAGTAGGTACCGCCGCCTATGAGCATCTGTTACCCCAGACAATAAGGTTGCAAGAGGCTGACGGGCCACCAGAAGGAAGTAGGTATCGCCGCCTATGAGCATCTGTTACAGACAATAAGGTTGCAAGAGGCTGACGCCACCAGAAGGAAGTAGGTACCGCCGCCTATGAGCATCTGTTACAGACAATAAGGTTGCAAGAGGCTGACGCCCACCAGAAGGAAGTAGGTATCGCCGCCTATGAGCATCTGTTACAGACAATAAGGTTGCAAGAGACTGACGCCCACCAGAAGGAAGTAGGTATTGCCGCCTATGAGCATCTGTTACAAACAATAAGGTTGCACAAACAATAAGGTTGCAAGAGGCTGACGCCACCAGAAGGAAGTAGGTATCGCCGCCTATGAGCATCTGTTACAGACAATAAGGTTGCAAGAGGCTGACGCCACCAGAAGGAAGTAGGTACCGCCGCCTATGAGCATCTGTTACAGACAATAAGGTTGCAAGAGGCTGACGCCACCAGAAGGAAGTAGGTACCGCCGCCTATGAGCATCTGTTACAGACAATAAGGTTGCAAGAGGCTGACGCCCACCAGAAGGAAGTAGGTATCGCCACCTATGAGCATCTGTTACAGACAATAAGGTTGCAAGAGGCTGACGCCACCAGAAGGAAGTAGGTACCGCCGCCTATGAGCATCTGTTACAGACAATAAGGTTGCAAGAGGCTGACGCCACCAGAAGGAAGTAGGTACCGCCGCCTATGAGCATCTGTTACAGACAATAGAGGCTGACGGCCCACCAGATGGAAGTAGCTACTGCCGCCTATGAGCATCTGCAACCCCAGACACTAAGAGTTATTTATCACTACCATGACGATCATTGAGGGCTAAGATGAAATACCTCTTATGCCGGTAATTGCGCTGGCCCCACCCGTGAAGACGAGTGAAATGAGCCTATGACATTGTGCCGTTGGCGAGTTCCGTTCCGAATGAACTGAAACTCGTGAGTCCAACATTTTTAAATAAGTTTCGATTTCGGGTGCTAATCCTATTTCGGTCGGATACTAATACTATCTTCTTCTTATCGTGTGGCACAATATAGCCGTGCTATCACTAGGGATAGACGGCAGTTGCCTGGTCAACAGCCGTCACGTGTACGGCATTTCAGATTCAAACCTACGGACGTGTGTGTGCAACGTAACCATCATACACATTTAGTAATCAAATGTACAGGTTTTCTCGCGATGTTTTCCTTCCTCCCGTCTGTGAAGACCTGTATTGTATCTCCCATCTCCAAGCCCAAACTCTTGAGCCTAACATGTCTAAATAAGTTTCGTTCGGACACCGGACTTCAATAAGAGTATTTCTTATAGCTCCCGTCTGTGAATACCTGTATTATATTGTTGTTTGTTGTTTGCAGGACCTGCATGCAATTAACACGATGGTGTCATGCGAGGTGGGCGGCGTGGGCGGCGTGGGCGGCGTGGGGGGGCTGGCGTGCCTGAAGCGCGGGGCCGGGGGGGAGGGGGAGCTGGTGAAGCGCGCGCGGCTGGCCGGCGTCGGCGTGGCGCGCAAGCTGCAGGGGCTGGTCAGCGACCGGCAGGCCGTCTGACGCCGCGTCTGCTCCTGCTCCCACGCGGCGGCAAGCACTCGGTAAGCGTTTTTAAATAAAGAAAGAAAATACATTTATTCGACATCACAAGCAGCGCCTTATAAACTAAAAACCAAACTTAGGGATACTGTAAATGGTGCCACTCAGACATCGAATGGATCTCCACTCAGCATGTATTGCAATTAGCAATTTTTGAGCCATCATCACCCAAAATAGAGCTTGCAATAGCGATATTGGAATGTAGGCAACACCGGTACTAATGTTGAGAATATTGCAATACAGTTTTACAGTCAGAAGATGTCCACTGATGGACAAAGGCCTCCCCCAAGGAGTTCCACACCGACCTGTCCTACGCTGCCAGCATCCAATGGCTTCCCGCAATCTTTACCAGGTCATTAGTCCACCGAGTGGGAGGCATGCTACGCTACGTCTTTAGTGCGCGGTCGCCCCTCGAGATCTTTATTGCCCCAACGGCCATTTTGAAATGCCATGAATTATCCCTAAAACAATTCATTCTTTCTTTTTTCAGATTATATCAACACTCAATACTAAATAATAATATTGATGCACTCAATTCACTTCTCTTAGTCATTCATTATTTATTTTAGTTTTCGACAAAAGTTTTACTGTTGGCTCTCTTCAACACACAAATTTGATGTTTTGACGAATTAAAAAATCCACTACATGTAATCAATTTTATAAACGTTGACTGCCCTGAGAATGCCACATTATGTGAATTATGCAACATATACATTATTGTGCAACATTTTTAGAAGGGTTCTCACGACACAAACCAATTTTATCAAATTGATTTTCAAATATTATCTGATTTTAATAGCATGATCAACTTTCTGTATTCAAAATTAATCAAATTGGTGCTAAGGCAAGTTTAGTAGCTATGAGATTTTATTTTATAAACACTGGTGGTTAAAACATATTGATCTCATTATCTTATGTAATTGAGTGTGAAGTGATGATATGCCATACACACGTTACATTACCATACTTTGCTCATAGATATTTGTAAGGCGAGAAAATGGGTTTTAGTATAATGCAAGGGAAATTTTTCATAATCAAATGTTATTACAACTTATATCGAGATAGACATATTTTGTTTAAAAATCTATTATTCAATTACGTGTTATCGTTGCTTGTAATTAAGTTATAGTTCGCGAGGTGTGCAAATAGATGTGTGAATGCACACCGATAGCACCTTACGTCCGTAAGTCCGCGCTCCAACAAACTATCACGTCGTAATTACCTACTATTTATTACTCGGTTAGCGATACAACTCACACAAATGCTGAGCTTACGCCTCCCGGATTGTAAAGGAGTTTTAATTTGGCTGTGTAGTTTTTGTTTTTCAAAACTTTTGTTATGCCAGAGAGGCATATATTCTATTTACTTTGTAAGCGCACTTCAATTTTTAAATACCTACAGGTGTAACAAGAGTTGTATGACACGAGGTCTAAAATTATGAACCAATCGGATTGTTTTATTTTCTTTTTAATTTATAGGTAGTAGGATTTACCTATGTTTTTAGTTCCTCTTGCTTAATGTGACTGATTTTGTTTAAATCAGTTTTTATTTCAATTTCTTCCATTAATTGTTTAGTTAGTAAGTTATAAAATCAATTAACTTCTGAATCAAAATTAAATAATTGTATATTTCGGACATGGAAATAACCTTTTTATCATGTATTCTATGTAGATTTTACTCATAAGTATAGTTAAGTACATAAATAAAAAATATTGTATTCTTACTTTTTATTTTATTACTTATATCCTCTGATTAATCACTGAAATAAATAAGAAATATGAATACTATCTTACTACTACAAAAAATTGGAACCGGCTCTTGATAACAATATCGAGACACATGTAGTTTAACATTTCAGTCAGTATAATTTCGTTTACAGTAAAATTCTATACTACCCAATAAATTCTAATGAATGAATCAAAAAGACTAATAATAAGACTTCAAGTTCAAGAATCAAAAAGATGATCCATCTACGGGTAGAAATCGAAGCAGACCGCTGTATGTATTGAAATACATAGTTCCTTGAAACTCGGTTGGTCTGATCAGAACAGGGACTCGGCAGAGGACGCGGTGTCCTCGCGGTCGCAGGGCGCTGGTCAGGGGCGGCCCTTGCTCTCCTTGATGGCGAAATAAATTTTAAATTGTCATGATGATAGTGGGGACACGAGCACTTGAAAGTCCTGCTGGCCCCACTAGTGGAGCATAGCAGTGGGGACACGAATCCTAAAGGCAATTTCTTTGCTCCCTGATTAGCCAAGAAGATTATCCATTTACGGGTAGAAGTTAGAATCTGCAGACCGCTGTATGTAGTGTTGAAATCCATTGTTCCCTGGAACCTGGTTGGTTGATATCTCCACAGATATCCTTCTACCCATGTAGAAGTTGGGCTCTGGAGACCGCTGTATGTATTATTCACTGGAACTCGGTTGGTCTGATCAGAACAGGGAGCCGGCGGTGTCATTGCGGTCGCTGACCGCGGGCGCGGGTCATATGCGGCTCTTGCTCTCCTTGATGGCGATAATTTATTAATCCGTCGTTTTCTGGAACTTCTACCCATAGATGGGGTTGGAATTCAGACAATCTATGGGTAGAAGTTGAGATCTGCAGCACGTATGCTGCTGCAGTATGACCGCTGTATGTAGTATTAAAATCCACAGTAGATCAGAACATGGATTCGGCAGAGGAGGCGGTGTCCTCGCGGTCGCAGTGCGCGGGCGCGGGTCAGGGGCGGCTCTTGCTCTCCTTGATGGCGATGACGTAGCGCTGCGCCACGCGCTCCGGCGGCGAGTACCCGTCCGCGTACGACGAGTCCTGTTGAACGAATAGTTTTGCTATAAGCAACGATAAACCTCTTCATCAGCCAAAAGACGTCCACTGCTAGACAAAGTCATCAGATACTATTTACTCATATAAACGTTTTAAAATGCTGCCTTGCAAATGAGTGAGGCTGAACTAGTTCCACTAATACATACTTTATTTTTTATGTTTTTATTTTCCTGTTTTGTTGTTCCAATAAAATTTTCATATATCTAAAATTTTATGACCCTTATTCTCTCAGTTTCATCTAGGCAAACCGATATTGATCACTTTATCAAGTAACAATTTAGGTCTCACCTCGAACAACACCTCATAGGGATCGGAGGCGGTGGCCGGCAGCCTGTTCACGATGGCCCTGTAGAAGCAGGTGGTCTGGGGGTAGAGCGCCATCACGAGCGCGCCCTTGGGGAAGAGCGCCGGCTCGTCCGTGCGCGGGTCGGCGCGCATGAGCGGCAGCGGCACCACGCGCCGCTTGCTCAGCACGTGCCGGTTCTTCTGCTCCTCGTCGATGTCGTCGATCTCGTATTTCCCTTGGGCCGGGTGCCAGCAGACCACCTGGTAGGTGACACGAGTTTTCTTAGAGATTTCAACGCAAATCCAAAACGAGAGATCCGTCGTGGATCTACTGGAAACGAAGGAAAATATCAATTTAGCTTATAACACGTACACGTCGAGAATCACAAATTAGTGGCGGCACACGCAAAGACTGGTTCATTTGAGATGTGGTGTTGAAGGATGGAAAGGATCAGTTGAACGTGAAGGAGAAACAAACCAATTTTGTAAAAAACAGATAGACGTAGACGAGAGATGATGCTTTGGAGAATAGAAGATAAAATATGTTCAGACACTTGATACGTCATGACAGTTTTTAGAAAGACAGAGAGGAGACAAGGTGAAAGAAGGTCAAGGCGAAACTACATCAATCAATGGCCTATGCGTTTATTACAGACGATTCATGACAGTGCCTCGGAGGCAACTTTTTAAGTGGCTCAATAAACCAATGCGAGAGCGGCACACTCTCCCGCAGGCCTGGCAGGGGAAGTTTGCGGCTGATGTGCTAGTGCCGCCCTGGTGGCGCTTTTCCCTCCTGACAGCTAGTGCTCTAAACCAGGTCGCATCGCACAACTTCCAGCCCTCTGCAACACGCTTACGCCACTCGGACCGCTTTTCTGCAATCCTCTCCCAGTCCCGATGATCTATTTTAAAGGCAGCCATGTCCCGCTTGGCGCAGTCTTTAAAGCGAAACAGTGGTATTCCAACGTCTCTTTTGGCTTTCGCTACTTCGCTCAGCAGGACACGGCGTCAAAATCAAATCAAAAATCTTTTTTATAGATGCTTTACACATACTTTTAAATCGTCATATTTTTCTACCTAGTACAAAGTTCCTACCACTCAGAACTTGTACACTCAACGTTTCGGGAAGTGTTAGCGGAGCGAAAAGAAACGTCGAGACCAAAAGAAACTCGCTCCAACACATTTTTTGAAATAAAAACTTAATAGCTATTACAATTGATGTTATTACTAAAGCTATGAGCTGGAGGATCTATACATGTCCACACATCTTTGTCATTTACATAATTTATGGTTTTATAATATCCTATTGAACACAGGCATTTCTTTACATAAGTTTTAAACTTATTTTCGGATAAACTTGTAACATTTTCAGGTATGTATTTTATTGTAAAATTTTATACACTGCCCCATGACCTTACTCAGTCTCGAATAAGCAACTTCAATATTATTTCTATTTCTAAGGTTAAAATTATGCCTGTCACTGTTTTTTGGAAACAACTCTAAATTCTTACGAACATATACATGATGTTTTCGTATATGAACTGACTGGCAACAGTTAAGATATTTATTTCTTTAAACTTGTTCCTCAAGGACTCTCGAGATCGCATCTGATAGATAGCGCGAATGGCTCTTTTTTGCAGTATAAAAATAGTTTCTATGTCAGCCGCATGTCCCCAAATTAAGATGCCATAAGACATTAGTAGTCGAGAAGGCTCCACTCCATCCTGTGCACATGCCCTAGCCAACGCAGACGCCTGTTTGAGAAGCGCAGTCAAACTAGGCAGCTGCGCTATTTCAAGAACCCTCTCGTTGGTGACTTTGTCATGCCGAAGATGCACAAGGCGAAACTACATACAGCTACTAAAAATGCTGCAGAGTTGTTGGCCAAGGAAAAGCAGAGCTGATAACTACAACACAGACAAGTACTAAGCTTTGAATCACCATAAGAGCAGCACATTATCAAGGGAACAATTTTAGCAAATTGTTAAATCATCAGATAAACACTTAAAAATGTAGACTATCAATCATTAAGCAAAAGCAACCCAGACTTTCTCACCTCAGCCAATATCCAGTTCTCCTCCTTATCGGAGACCCGGACGAGCGCGGCCACGGCGTCCCCGGCGCGCGCCACGTGGCCCGCGTCGGCCGGCACCGCCCCGCACAGCGGCGGCGCGCGCTCGCCCGCGCGGCCCACGTGCAGCGGCAGCGTCTGCGCCGCACTCAGCAGCATCTTCATTAGAGCACCGCAGCCTATGGTCTCCTTGTTGCCCGCGTGACGCGCCTGGATGCCATGTTTCATGGTTATTTGTACTGCTTTGCTTTACATGTATCATTCGTTTTGCATAATATGTTATAAAGTTTTTTTTTTTTCATTAAAAAGACAAATGACAATCAGTATTTTGACAATCACGAGATTATAGCAGGGACAAGTATATTCCTGGTTAGTTGCCGGGACTTGTACCGAGCACACATCTGCTGACTAAATTTTTTAATTATTTCCGTTTTAGAGTAGTCTCAACGTTATTTTTGTGATGGGAAAATAGCTGTGAATCCAATTCAGTGATAAGCGGTCATAAGAAGAGGATTAACTTGGTAGACAGCTTCGTTTTCCGAGTTCCAGCAGCAAGCCACCACGTGGAGCGTCTTTAAGTGCCCATCACCCTTAGGGCCGCGCCTTTCACTTGACATTGGCGTTTCGCCATTTTTATTATTGAAGATTCTCCCATTTTTCACTTGACATTGGCAAAATCACGCTCATTATGAGAAGTGGAATGCCAAATAGAAAAATAGAATAGCAGTATATTCCTGCTATATGGGACTATGGACAATCACGAAAACTCAAAAAGACAGTGGTGTTTAATAGATCTGGGCTACGCTACAAATACTTTTTACTGAAGGTATTGTTACTACAATGCCCCTAACCAAATAACCCTTCTGGGTTTTGATGCTGAAAACATTAGTTTATGACAAAAAAAAAATACTATCTTCTTATATTTAAAAGCAAAGCTCGAGTCGAGGTTGGTTGCTGGGACTTGTACCGAGCACACGTCTGCTGAGTTAATTTTTCTATTATTTCCATTTTAGAGTAGTCTCAACGTTACTTTGTGTTGGGGAACTAGCTGTGATTCCGATTCAGTGATAAGCAGTCATAAGAAGAGGATTAATTGGGAGACAGCCCCGTTTTCTGAGTTCCAAAAACAAACCACCACGTGGAGCGTCTTTAAGTGCCCATTGCCCTTAGAGCCGCGTCTTTCACTTGATATTGGCGTTTTGCCATATTTTTTTATTGAAGACTCTCCTATTTTTCACTTGACATTGGCAAAATCGTGCTCGATATGAGATGTGGAATGCCAAATAGAAAAATAGAATAGAAAGCTCTAGTCAGTGGAGCAATCTCCAACTTTTCCTGTCCTCAGCCAGCATTTCAACCACCTTACACAACAGTGACCTTTTCCTTTCAAAATATCATATGTTTAAAAATACCTGGATCCTTCTTTCATTCTTGATGGCTCTGATCTCATAGATGCGCGAGAGTGCCGCTCGAAGCAATCGCTCCTCTTGTTCTGCTGCAGTCAACCCAGACTTGTATAGGCTCTTCAGCTGACTTTGCTGCATATCAACAAAATATTTTAGTAAATGGACAAAACTAATTATTAATCAAATGCATTTGATTGTATGGTAAATTAACAGCTATCAGGCTGCATATTAAATTGCCCACCTGAGAGACTAAGTAATAAGTAACTTCTAATCTTTTGGATACCTGTTGTGAAGAACTGGAAGAATCTTCATTGGATGGAGGGGACTCTGCTGCTTTCTCTGCTCTGAGTATGGAATCAATGCACTGCTCATTGCGGACCCTCTCTGCTTCAATGTCATATATCAATCGATGCAAGGATCGGAGGCGTTCCTATAAAAATAAACATATGTATATATAAATTCCAAAGTTATGAAATTTGGTCATTATCAAGATAAACGCCAAACTCTCATTTGCGGAATATAATCAGCTCAATTAGTTATCTGAGACTTCGTGAAAAATAATTTAAAACATTTTCTGAAGCGAAACTTATTTTTACCTGAACTTGTTGTGCAGCTACATCAGCCGTTAGTGGCATCACGCTGGTAGGTATTGGCCAACTTCCAGCTCAGGTATACTACGTGAAACCAACTTACAGACACAAATACCTGGAAATAGAGAAGTTCAGTGGTAATTTATGTATGGTAATGGACCTACCTGTAACTTATAATAGAGGTTTTATGGGACTCACCACCACAAGAAATCTACACAATGCACTATTGCTTAGCATAACAAGGATTCATAGTCAGCTGGTAAATACTAATTTCATCGAAATATTTCATTAAAAGATGGTGTTTTTAGAGAAATGCATTATAAACACATTAAACAGGTTCCGTTCTAAAATCAAGGTAATATTTCATCTGTCATCTAATAAAAGTTTGTCCCTTTCACACTTAACGGCGCGTGTGCACCGGGCGATAAAATAAGAGCCGACAGCCAAGCCACGCCCACCTGTCGGTCCTCTTAAAAACTATAGGATGTATACTTCATTCCAATCAAAAAAAAGCAAAACGTAAACAAACTTACTATGGAACTGACACATATCAATGCCATCTGCATACTACGTTTGTTTACCTTTTGCTTTTTTTTGATTGGAATGAACTATATGTACGCGAGTGCACTGGTCCGATAAAATAAGAGCCGAAATAATCATTCCACTACTCGAGCCATATAGTAAGCGTCGTCGTCGCGCCATTGTTTCTGAATAGTGTTGTGCGCAGTACTATAGAAAATGTGCCCGGCTTTTAGCCAACGCTAATTATTGGCTATTTTGTTATAAAATACAGCGTAAAGTAAAAGCATAGGTAGGTAACCAAGAGTTTTAATACATCTAAAATGGCGGTTACTTCATAAAACCTACCATATTAAAAATACCATATCATGATATGAAGTCGCATATTCTAAAAGTGTATGTAAATTTCTGTAGGTACAAATAAAAACGAACGTTGTTTTTTTATTAAAAACGCATTACATTAATTAAAGCACTTGGGTGGTTACATTACAGTACACAACCTATATATGTAAATATTATTGAAAATCAAAGTATTTTTTATCAACGTAGATGCTTTACTTACACATTTTCTTAAATCATATTTTTTCCAATTAATACAAAATATCATAATATATCTACACATATACCTATGCATTTGAATATTCTATAAATGTATATTGATTTCTGTAGGTACCTATAAAACATTATCATATTAATATACCATGTAAATCGATAACTAAACTATACATATGTATGTCGATAAATGATGCACAAAACTTCGTTTCGTCCGGTAAGAATGTTAGTGTCGGAAGAGTGCAGCAGCGTTCATAGAAAATGTACAGCGACTAGTAAGAGCCGATAAAATAAGATCCGTTCTATAAGTTATAAGTCCGGTAAGAATGTTCGAAGCGGTCATTGCTCAGTGCGGCTTGCGTGGTCGCATCGATCACGCAGGTTAACTGACTACAGACACGGTCATAACCTGGATGGGTTTGACTGTTAGTGGCATTTATCTTCACCGTTTCCGTGCTTCGCAAAGCACGTTAAGCCGTTGGTGCCGGCTGCTATCGCTAGCAGTCGTTAAGTAATATCAGAGGCCTTATAGGTGGCTTGAAAACTTCTGACACTGGGGTTGGCTACTAGCCCCACAACCTCCACCAATCCGGACTTGGCCCCCGTGTGTGGAGTATGGCCTAAACCTTCCCGAGTTATGGAAGAGACCCGTGCCCCTGCAGTGGGGACGTAATGGGTTGTTAACAAGAATGTTAGTGTCGGATGAGTGCACTCGCGCTCATACAAAATGTACAGCGACTGGATCGGACTATGACGTCATCATCTGTCGGTTCTTACCGTGTCGTCTCAGTGCACTCGCAGCGTAAGTCGCTGAGCAGACGACGGACAATTTGTCCGCAATCCGCAATCCGCATTACCGCATCATCATCATCAGACAGAATTACATATATGATGAGGCTTCTAGCTTCACGGTCACTATTGTAGGTCCCGTTCCAGAACGAAGGTTAGATTTATCTGATGAGATTCGGTCTCTTTTACACTTAAAAGATTTAGATTAATCTATCCTGCTGTCGGGGTAAAAAATCTCTCTGTTCTTTCATAGACAAAAGAGACAACCAAACATGGCAGCTGTCAGGTTTTTTTACTGATTGTCATTTGTCGTTGAATTGTTTGTTTCATAAAATTTCTCCAAAACAAATCTGTAAATATCGTGAAAATATCTAGATAATTATAGTTTTGTGAGTGTTGTAGTCATCAAGCGTATCCGTTTCTAGGTAATACATAAAGTATTTTAGTTAGGTCATTAGCTTCTCATCGGATTTGGTTACCGGTACGTCAGTCAGATAGCTTCCATTCTAATGAAATTGGTAGAATAAATAGGTCCCTTCACGGTATAATAACTTCCAGATAAATAGTGTTCTCTTTGTCCAGAATACGAGTGAAATTAATGATAGCTGTGGTGAGTGGAAATGGCAGAAAATGATGATTATTTAGAAACGATCGACAACAATCACTTGGACGGAACCAACGGTTCCCTCAACATGACTGATAGCAGCCTCGGGGTGAGTAGAATTTGTCTAGATTATATACCGAACGTTGTAAACCACATAACTATCTTTTTGTTTAATCTATCGAATAATTGGACACGGTTAACCAAACACCGAGAATTGTATTTGATAGTCTCTACTTTCTATATTGCTCCATTGAAAACAATTTGAAAGTGCTTATGTAAAATAGACTATTTACCTAGCAGTTATGGTGAGTGTTGATAAACATTGAGTTACCAGCTGCTATTAACTACTACTATACATATTATAACCTATGAAATTCTTACCTGATTTCAAGCTTCTATATGTATTTATATTTAATAATCTACCTAGAAAATGCCAGTGTTGTACTTGCTTATTTTGTGTTGAGCTATTTTTGTTACAGTAACTAAAAGATTAGGCATTACATGAATGATAAATGTTTCATCATGTTATTTGGGAATGCAAACATATACAAAATATTACATTACATACAAAATATTACATTTGTTTTAATTAGAGTAGGTGTGTACTGTATATATGCCCACAATACAATAAAAAACTATGTCTGGGAGTAACTATAATAGGAGAGCTCCTATAGGATGTGTCACCAAAGTACAGTAAATAATAACACACAAATGGTGCCTCTTTTCTTAAAATAAAAGTAACCTATTTTTTCAGGGTGGTGATGAAGCCTCAGGCACAGAAGTGCCAGACCTGGCTGCCATTAAAGCACGAGTGCGTGAAATGGAAGAGGAAGCAGAGAAACTCAAACAAATGCAGACTGAAGTTGACAAGCAGATGAGTATGGGCAGCCCTCCTGGATTAAGTGAGTGTGCATATAAACTGAGTAATAATTATACATAATAATCATATGCCGAAAGATGTCTGCTGTCTTGGTTTTTAAACATATTAAAGAACCAGCTTTATTTTCATAACAAGATGTTATGCCGGAAAGAAGTAGAATGTGAAACTACTGTACCATCAAGACAGTTTAATAGATTTTCACAACTTAGAAGAAATCAATGGATATTACTATGGTTCATTCCAATCAAAAAAAAGCAAAACGTAAACAAACTTACTATGGAACTGACACATGTCAATGTCATCTGCATACTGTGTTTGTTTACCTTTTGCGTTTTTTTGATTGGAATGAAGTAAAATCGTTTTATGATTATAAGTTGAAACTGTACTAGATGTGAGACTGAAATGGTTTACTTTATACAAACATTAAAATCTCAATTTATGTTAAAGGATAAACAGCAAAAAATATTAAATGTTTACTTCCTCTATATTTCTAAATAGAGTATATGTCATAAAGAGACCAGCATAGAATTTTACATGTTTATCATATTTACTTAGGTGTTTCCCTTGTATTACACAGCAAGTCCCTTGAATATGTCAATTGAGGAGAAGATTGAGGCAGATAACAGATCAGTATATGTTGGCAATGTCGACTACGGCGCAACAGCTGAGGAACTGGAACAACATTTTCACGGATGTGGATCTATAAATAGGTATTCAATATATATTTTTTACTTGCTTGTAAGTTATATTAATAAATCAAAGTGAACACGATCTTTTAAATTAATGAGTGCCAGCAATTATTAAAATAACAAGCTTTATTTAGAAGGTTGTTGCCATTATTTATTTTTATCTGTCACAGAGTGAGAAATAATTTAGAAATTTTACTTTTGAGCCATTATATTTTCTAAAAACATTGTACTGGTTTATATTAAATTTTTTAAAGCTGATTACTGATTCTTTGCTACTGAATATTAATTCTGAATTGTCTTGAGCAATGCTAATCTTGTGTATGCCAGATGATAAAATATAATTTCTCTGATATTTAAAAAGTTTTTAAAAGTACATTTTTTTATTGCAGGGTTACAATTTTATGTAATAAGTTTGATGGGCACCCAAAAGGTTTTGCCTACATAGAGTTTGGTGATAAAGACAGCGTCCAGACAGCTATGGCAATGGATGAATCATTATTTAGAGGGCGTCAGATTAAGGTATGCTAATTTGTTCATTCAATTCGTATTTTCTTTACAGATATTTAAATAAGTCATAAACTCCCAAATCACATCTACTAATTTCAAATGTAGCATTAGAAGCTTTAATTTGGCTAATACAGTTTGCTTGACTTTATTTATGCTATTTATACAAGGTTATTTTTCAATGACTGATTTGAACATATCCAAGCTTCTTTAACTGAGTCAAATGTTCACATCCGCGACGCGAGCGAGCGACGACAAAATAGAGAACTACATATTGTTACGGCAAATAAAAACAGACTTAAGATGTTGATGAGGGTCAAATGTCTTGAATTATTAGAACCCAAAACTATGTACCAGAGATACTTTGTTTAGATTTTCCCTAGTTTAGATTTTATCTACACCTAGTTTAATATTTTATATAATAATAATAAAATCTTATACAGGGTGTTGTTTTGGTCAACAACGGCCTTCTAAGGGATGAAAGTATAAAAAATACTTGTTCTGAAAATACCTATAATATTTTTTTATATAAATTGATTCTACTGAAAAAATGACTGAGTTTGTAAATAATGTTTTTATTGCTTAACACGTTACGGCGGCGCGACGTCACTCCAAATAACTCCAAATCTCACACACTCGACTTGATTTACACCACACGAAAAACATTTCGATAGTCGTGAACTGAGCGATGTATTAACAACTACATCGCTCAGTTCACGACTACTGAATAAAGACTTGTTCCTGATCATAGCCGTAGCGTAAGTTCACGCGCAGAGGCGCTTGCTCTCGCTGAGAAAAAGGAACGCGGGTTCGGCGCGGAGGCATGCAGCAGACTGCCCGCACCGCCCGCGGCGCTGCTGCAGTCGCACTATGGGGCCTTTGTTCGGTATCGGCGATCAAAATAGCATTTTTGAAATTATTGTTATAACTACAATTTTTTTATTTATTTACAATTTTGAGACATCTTCCTATGCCACGATAATATTTTTACCTAATTTTATGAACCAAGTTAATATTAACGGCACTTCAAAGTTAGCATTTTATCGCAAAAATTGTTCGGAAATTTTCGTTACGTTCAGTAAAAAAAAAATTCTCGTCACCTTGGCAGACATTGCACTCAAGTATTTAATGTTTTCAAAGTAGGTTACTTGCAGTATTTTATGCATATTTTTAATATCATTATATTGCCTTCCGTAATGACACAGGCCGTCATGAACAGGACCACTTCACTTTTCTATATGGGCGCCTGTAACTTTTGTAAAGGCAAAGCGCCAGACTTTTTTGTACCTTAATTTATAGGTAATATATAGTTACTTTATAAACTACATTCAAAAGTTATGGCGCTTTGCCTTCGTATAACTTTTCATCATATTTTTACTAAAGTGCTTATTTGAAAAATATTTAAATATATTTTTTTAACGTTTTATTTAATTTTAGAGCTTATTTATCTAATTCTATTATTTATTTAATTTTTAAAGTCATTTACCGTAACTTCTGTATTAAAAAATAATTTATAATTGGAAATTTATATTTTCTGTACATCGTTTTATTCAAAATGAGGCTTAAAAAGATAATATTATAATACTTATGTATATAATACACATATAAATAAATAAATAAATATTATCTGGCTTTATCTGTATTACGGGAAACAGAGACTGAAATACTTAATAATTTTTTTATCCAGAATTGGTAGATACATTTAAATACATACATATATAGATATAATATAACCAGAAACAGCAAAAAAATCTTCTCTTCGTAGAAATGTTTGCCCTGCGTGGGGAGCGAAACAATATGGTACTACATGAGCCTACGTGTATAAAATACTGATTTATGGTTATTTAATGCTACAGACAGCCGTATTACCCATTGGGCAGCTATCTAAGGAGGCCCGAATTTAAGATTTTAAATTTTATCGGGAACACCTTAGCAGAAAAGCATCAATGACGAGTACAATAACTGATATCTTTAAAAAAATGCTCTTCCGATCTGTATTTAACTTTGTCCAGAAAGATGGAAAATAAGAATAAAAACACCTTGTTAAGGAAGTAATTGATTTGCTGCAGCAGAATTTTTTTATAAGTTATTTTCTTTTTGTATGTATGTTACGCGATTACTCCGCCAATTATGACTTGATTTTGATGGTTCTTTTTTTATTAGGTAGGTTATACTTTAGAGGTGTTCCCATATAAATTTTATCAAAATTGATTCGGCGCTTTTTGAAAAAATCAACAAATACTAAAAAAACATAGCAAAATGGTAGCTGTTACGATTGAAGTCGGTCGTTTTTAACGTGTTCAGCGTTGTCATTAATAGTTTAATCACTCTAAAGACAAAATGAACGAAAACATAATTTTGATCACGTTTTTGGAAAATGGCCCCACTGTGAGTCGGGGTCCCTCGCGCACCCCCGCACACCTCGCCTCGTTGCTAGGCAACCATTCATTGTTAAAATACGTTACGCACAGAAACAAGGATACAATAATTAATTATTTTCTAAGATTTACTTATGAAAATTTAAGGTGCCATTTTTATATTTTTTTTGGCATCAGTATCATGTATACTATCACCCCTGAAAAGCTCGTTGTCGACCAAAACAACACCCTGTATAAAGTTAAAATTACTAATTGAATTCCATTGAAATCGTTAAAGCCATTAAAAAAAAGAAACATAAAAAAGTTTGTATGGAAAGTACTTCAATCTGATTTTTCTGAGTGACAAACTATGCATTTAGTTTATTGCTGTTTCACGATTTCGTATGCAGTATAGCGTATAGCACATAAATAATGAATTATAAAATTTATGAATATTATTTATCTTGCTTCTTCGTTCTTTTTAATCACATCACTTTTGGTCCTCACTAACAAGATGGAAATTGATGTTTGTTTGTTGTTGACATACAGACATGGGTCATTCTTCTTTTTTATCGACAATGAGTTGTCTCCAGTAATATATGAACTTAAAATTATATAGCAAAAATATAAGTACTACAAAAATATTCCTAATCTACCATAAAATGACAAATGAATTGTTTTGTCATATCGTAGGTACTTCTCTTCATTATTTAACTTACGAACAAAGTTACAAAGCGTGACGGAGGTGTCAGTAATACTATTTTTGGTAACCGTCAGGGAGGTGTACATTTTGATTAAAAAGTTTTGCTAATAAATTAAATTTTATATGGTATGGTAGTCCATCTGAAAAAGGGTACCTCACACAACATATAGGACATATTACAAATAATCAGTAATATAGTAAATAGTAAGTTTTGCCCATTGTCGCAATAAAAGAAAAATAACCCACATACTTTTGGATTTGATAAACAGGCATCATTGCCCTATAAATATAAAACTATCGCGCTACTCGCGAGTTTACAAATAGCAGCAATTTCAAATCAAATATTATACTTTTAAACATCGATTTGAGCATGTTTTTAGTGTTAATGCCCTAAATTGCCCTACTCTTGACAGTGGGTGATGCTAAGTGCAACACCAGGCAACCACCGTCTATATACCTTAGGATAGCACAGTTAAATTGTAACACACGTTAAGAGAGAGTGTTTATTTCCTATACTGATAAGAATAAGAATAATGAAAAACATGGTCCATGTCAAAACTGGTTATTTACCCGCACAGGTGATGCCGAAGCGTACGAACAAGCCGGGGCTGTCGTCGACGAACCGACCGCCGCGGGGCGCGCGCGGCCGCGGCCGCTCCTTCCGCGGCGGGTTCTCGCCCTATTACTCGGGCTACCGGCCCATGCGCCGCGGCAGGTACAACCCATACTAACACTACTATAAGCATTAAGCGCCTTCACATATAATCTAAATGACTTACGGAGGCCTCCACTCCTGAAAGTGAATAACTTTCCTCGGGCAAGCGCCCTCATACCTTGTGGATAGCATAGATACATTGTGCCACACGATAAGTGAAAGATAATAACTTTCCTGGAAAAACTTTTTATTCTAAAAAAAATTCTTATATGTAGGTATAACAGTTTTAATAAAATCAGCTGATGAATGAAATACGTCACATAAAGTTGTTCAGTTTCTTTAGTAGAAGCCTCCTTCAAATATTTCAAAAGGACCTCGTACTTAGGTACTTAGCACTTGAACACGATTTGACATGGAATTTATTTATGACTGGGTTGGTCTACCCAAAACTTTAAAAGATGGTCCATTTTGAATATCTCTTTAAGAAGTATGATATTAAGTTCATACATTGATGATTATGTTGTCTTTATGGGATATTATAAAATACACTAGCATGTAACAGTCCATTTGTATATTTATTGATATTTTGAATTTACATAAATCATGTAAACTGATCGACAACTGAAACAAATATAATTTATTTCCGATGAAATATGTTTTAATACATGTCAAATCGCATCTGTTGTAGGTACAAATAGCATCTGTTGTTGTAAATTTTACTCCAGTATAATTTATAGCAATGGTCAAATGTAGGAGGGGCTGAGTAACTTGCAACCATAGAAAGTATCTAGATTTATTCTTTATGTTAAACAAAGCTGTTTGGTACAACTGTAAGCATGTGTATGAATGTTTAGTAAATATATCAAAATTATATCATTTATTTGAGTATTTGATCAACTGCATGTGCATAAAAAGCGTTTATGTCAGCAAAAATATTTAGTAAAGTTATGCTTTGACTGTGTACAAATATATTTGGAAGCTTGTTTTATTTTTTCTGGTTGTAGTCGATGGGCATGGTTTAGTATGCCTCTGTTATTCTGTCAAGGTTGCCAGTCACATAGCCCACCCATTATAGGAGACGTCACTGTATTATTTTTCCATACACCAACCTTTGACATCTATGATATAAATATAAATTTTGTAAAATTCTGCAAAATGTGACATCTCCTGTAATCATTATTAAAACTTGATATTGTAACAATATAATATGTTGATTGATCAAAAGGATTAAAATATTTATACCTTCTCTACACTATTTCTGAATAAAGGTTGTGATGGAAAATTATATATGTTCTTTCAATGTTGCATCCTACCTTTTCCTTCTTAGTTTATTTTTCTTTATTGCACAATTTTCTGTAGTTTCTTATGTATTTAATTTTTCAATGTGATAATAAAACTACTATTAATAGACATTTAAACATTTGTATGTAATTAGAGGTCTCGCTGTATGAGTAGATATTGATTTGTATTGGTAAATTATCATGCATTCACGATAGATGTTTCAAATGGGTGAATTTATAATGAATATGCATTCATGTTACACATTCTTTATTTGAGGAGTCTGTAGTATTACCATTTTTTTTTGTATATGGATGCACGAAATACTCGTATACTGGAGCATGCATGTTATATTGCTATAATGTATGTTTGAATTTATAGACAAGTCATACAGTCTTATTAAGAAAAATCTTTGAAATTCAAAATATTATTTTTTACTGCATCCTGGAATACCAATTTTTATCGTCCATCACATATAAGGATACCGTTTGGCTAAATTATTATTTTTATAGAACAATATAATTTATAACTATAACTTATTGTTCTGGAAACATTCGTCGTTTCATTTGTCATATAGCATTTAGTTTCGCCAAACGGTACCTTAGTAACTTGGGTGGCTTGTTCGCAGAGGGTACAGACGCGGCATGTATTACTCGCCGTACTGAGCGCGGTGGTAGGCGCGGCGCGGCCTCCCGCGGCCGCCGGCGAGTGAGTGCGCGTGCCCGGTGGCGTTCCACGCAGGGACGGACTTTACCCACTTTACCTTGTATAAGCTCATTTAGGTAAGCTAAGATACCTCAACGCTCTGACTCCGACGTGTATCATACTTTATGTAGGAATCGCACGAAATGATGAATTAATTTCGAAATTGTACTAATTGAATGAAATTGTAGTAACATGTGATGTGCTGTTCTTTGTAATAAGAAATTTAAATAGGAAATGTAAGATAAACTACTAAGTTTTAACCGCAGATGATAATTAAAATTAGTATTAAACAGATATGTAGGCATTGTCATAGACGAAAATATGGTTGCTTTTGTAATACATATCGTGAAGCTTGTGTCAGTGGATAATTACCGGTTCACACTTCATAATTTACCCGTGTCACTGATTACCTAATGATTCTAAAAACAGTTAATTAACTGCTTAGAAAACATGCATACCTAACGTTATATAGGATCCTTACTCCTTATAAAATGCCTGTTTTTTTTTTACCACGGCTCTAAAATTATTACACAAACGAATAGGAAAATGGCTGAGGTAAATATTAACTGGTTTTGAAACTAGCTCCAAAACAGAAAGATAAACACCAAATAAATGTACCGGCCATTAGAATATGAAAGTGAAAGTCTGAAGTAATATTTTATCATTTAAGTACCATATGCTTGTTTTTATGTATTGACAACTTAAGGGAGACTCTTATTTTTTCATTAAAAGTTAGTCTACAGTGTAGTGCAGTATGTTTTGTCGTTGTAGATTTAGTATGTAATTTATTTTTGTGATTGTCAATTTTTTTTGAAAGGATGTAACTGTAAACTGATCACAACAATATCAAAGTTATTGTTGTCTACCTAATTGAATAACAGAAAGCTCATAAACGCCCATTTACAACTTTTTTAACATGGGGCACAAATTGATGACAAAGAGCAATAAAATCTTTCTATTTAACTATTTGTTAATAGTAGGTATAATCTTGTGAAGTGTTTAAATGATGTTACTAGAATATGTAATTGTATGTAACTAAAGTACAATGTACCTTACATTTTTGTGTATCGCCTTATATTTCCTGTTATAATTTCTTTTAAAAAGTATGCATATTTTAAAAAATAAATGATAAAAAATAATGACAAAAATGTGCTGGATGAATAATTTAAGAATAAGTATAAGAACAGATTCTGTTGTATTATTTGAAATCCTCTTTAAGCCTAACCCTGCAGTGAATATTGCAATAGAATCACAGTAGTAAGTGTTGGATTGGACGTCCAGAACATCATCGTCATCAATTTAGTAAAAGGAAAAGGAGCTGGTTGATAATACTTGGCCTTAAGAAAGTCTTAAAAAAAGAGTTGCTTTTGTATTTCGGTCGGTCGGTAACCTATTGACCGCCACTCTTCTTTTTTCATATTGTAACGGGTGGTCCCCACCGCAACGTCCCACTGGTGGGTCGACGAGTACCTAATCGACTGTTTACGTGTAGACCCACCGATTCACTCTTGGCCAGTAAGACTTCACAGAGACTAGTCTGGCCAACGCAACGGGAATTTTGTTCCCCGTTGGCCAGATCGAATCGTGATTTAGTAAAGTACTGATAAATACAAAAACACAATGAGGTCATATAATTATTTAATTAATAGGTAATTTAATAGGTTTTACTTGTGACATTATGGAGATTTTTTTGCGATTACAACAAAAGGGTGTTAGAAGGGTGCTGTTCAAAAGACTTCTTCATACTCTCCACATTTGTGACGCTATGGTTGAAGAGATTGGAAGAGAATCCATGGAGAAGGTGGTTCATCATAGTTCAAAGTTCAGAAATGCTTAGGACATATTTATCTATGCCTAATGTGACCTATCTAAGAAGTCGTTCAAAAACCAAGGTAGGGTGAGGTAGAATTTAACTTGGAGAAATGAAAGAGCTATTTTGAGAAAGAGAAAAAAAAAATGATTTTTCGAACGCTTGCGAGTGATTCCAGAGGGAAGGGACAAACTTCTTCGAAAATAACTCAGAAAGGTTCTAGCTTTTTTCGGTCCCGCCGAATACTGTCCAGGAAATCGCCCTTGTCAGTGAAAATCGCATTCACGAAAGCGTTCCAAAATCCCTCAGACCAAGAAAACTTAGTCATTGCAAAATCCAGACCGAGAACTGTCTGGCTGGCGATGATTCGGTTACCGTCGGTTTCACTCAGCTCGGTTTTGGAACGATTTAGGCGCTGAGCAGACGAGGGATATCGGAGACGTGGACAATTTGTCCTTGAGAATAGAACGTATGGAAATCTATTCAGTAACGCAAAACGAGGGTCAACGTGACTGACGGACAAAAAAGACCGCCGGGTACCAGCGGACACTGGCGGACAGGACTGACGGCTGTCTCACTCATTTCACCAATTTGAATTCTCTGTATTTCCATGATTTCGATACGTGCTCCTCACTAGAAATTCACGCACAGATGTTCGCCGCTGACCGCGTTGAGCTCGCAGACACTCTCAGTCAATAGGGAGTTTTCAGATGACGTATGTCACACCGTTCATAAGATTCTCAATAGATGGCGTTTCTAAGCTTTGGCAATATATTTTTAAAAGCAGCGCAGAATTTACGGTAGCAAAATAGATTTAATATTGTTGAAAATATATAAAAAGCCACCTGAACACTAACAGAAACGATATTTTTTTAACTTGGTCAAGTATGGATGATGATCTGGGTGCATTCAGATTTCTCTGAAATATGTAATTTCTTTTTCCGAACCAAAAATAAATTGATTTTAATAAATTTTTATGATTAAAAAGCAATTAATAACTCTGTATCATGTTAGAATTAATTTAAGAAATACAAAAACAATACCGATAAGCTATGTGCATCAAAAATTATGAAAATATTTTTTTTGATCAAAATACAAAAAAATACTCAATGAAAAGTAATCTTCGAAAGCTATTAGGGTTAAATAACAAGGTTTATGATTTTTGGTATTTCAGTTTTTTCGGCAGTTTTTTTTTGTTAAAAAGCTTTTATTATGATATAAGTCAGTAATACCAATCAGTTTTGCCGATTTTTTTGAGATTTTCTTATTTCCAGTGTTGATCAGCGCCATCTAGTTGAGTTTAGAGAAAGCCGTGGAAGATTCCCTATTTATCCGCGTCTGTCCGCGAGAACCAACGACGGACCGAGGCGGTCATTTTTGTCCGGAGGATAAAAATATGACCCTCGTCTGCTCATCATCGCCTTAGGGTAAAATTCACATCGCCCCGAGTAAAATCTTTGGTTATGGAACGCACCTGACAACAGCCTATCCAAAGAGTATAGTAACTATACCAAAAAGGAAAGCCTATCCCTTTCACACTAATGGGTAGTTTACACGTATTCAGACGTGGGAGAGCCATGCTTCGGCACGAATGGGCCGGCTCGACCGGAGTGATACCACGGCCTCACAGAAAACCGGCGTGAAGCAACGTTTGTTGTGTTTCGCCGAGTGAGTGAGGGTACCGGAGGCCCAACCTTAGTCCAAATTAGTATGAAGAATCCAAAATTTTTGGATTCTTCATACTAATTTGGCCGGTGAGTTGATTGATTTGTATGGAGGGACCAAAATATTTTTTGCGATTTGACTATGGGTTTCTTAGGGGAAGTTGTTTGTTATCATGAGCACATTCATAGCCTTTCGTATCAAGAACTAATTTAGAAAGCGTTCCAAATTAGTTTCGTTAGAGTAATTTTCACTCTGACAGCAGGATAGCATATTATATTTTTTTGAAGTGTGAAAGGGACAAACTCTTGTCAGGTGAATCTTAACTTGGTTATGGAACGACTTCTTAAAGTCACCTATAGAAAGCGTTCCAAATTAGTTTCGTTAGAGTAATTTTTACTCTGACAGCAGGATAGCCTATTATATTTTGTGTAAGTGTGAAAGGGACAAACTCTTGTCAGGTGAATCTTAACTTGGTTATGGAACGACTTCATAGTATAATCCAATGACGTAGGAGATAATGGACATGGCATACCTACAGAAAAAGCGTGCATACCTAAACTTGCTGAGAAACGAAAATGGTCGTTCGGCATAGTGCATACCCATTATATGAGATATGGTTTTATCGATATCACCGGCATGCAGAGAATGAGCGTCTATTTTTTTTGTACTCTACTCGTACATAAATCGCAACTGATGGCGAACTTTCGATTATTTTATTATTATTTGACGATAATGGTCAAAATTGACATATCCTCCTAAACTAGAGATGGGCAATAACAGATTAACGAAATGAAACAAGAAATTAATTATATTATATTGGTTTTATCAGTTAATTAGTATGTAAATGGTCTGTAATCACCAATATAGTTACTATCTACTGTGTCTTTTACACTTAAACAATAAAAGGCAAAAAGTAGGAGACAGAAGATGTGAAATGAGTGTAGATGGCTCGTGTCTTGCAGCGCTATAGGTGTAGGTATTCAAAATAAAGACAAATATTCGGAACTGTATTTTAATTTACAGCTTGGCCGTAAAGAGTTGAAAAGAAATTAATGATAGCGCTGTTGGATGCGAGCAGCACAGGACCGGTCGGTGTGGAAATCCTTTGGGGAGGCCTTTGTCCAGCAGTTGACTTCTTTCGGCTGATGATGATAATGGCGCCACTATCGCTTACATTCCAACATTTAATACTACAATCTAAATGAATTTAATACTTGCAGGTTTTTAATATAAAATGAAATTACTTTTCATCATTGTATTCAATAGTTTGTTTTCTGCATCCCTATAACTATATGAATGGGAAAATAAACAAGCCTAGGACATTTAAAGAAAATTTATTTAGTTTTATTCACATTCTGGTCGAAATAAATAACTTGATGATTTACACCTGATATGGCATCAACATTGTCATCTTCAGAATTTGAGCTGCTGTCACTGCTTTCCTTGGTGCCACTGGGTACGAATCCTTTAGCTGTTCCAGGACGTACAATAATACAATGTTTTCCTCTTAAAACATCATGCTTAATGCCTTTCAGATTTTTCTGTAATCAGAATTTAACATTATATTTAGGAAGAATGCCGTGCCTGACGAAATTGATCAACATTATTAAGTCGCGCTATGTATATGTATCGCGCTTATCCACTTTTTTCCATATTATGTAAACAGAACAACGAAAAGCATTTCGAATCGTCGGCTACCAGGATATTTCAGATCGGCTTGACTCCTTGGCGCTGCGTAGAGATGTAGCCTCATGTAGGGGTGTCTATGGGCGACGGTAATCGTTTACCATCAGGTGATCCATCTGCTCGTTTGCCACCTCTGCCATAAAAAAAATGTAAACAGAAATAACTGAGGGATTATATGAGTGACTGTAAATTTGTGAATAAAATTCACCACTGACAACACTCTTAATCATTAAGTACTAACGTGGGTAGGTATACTTACCATTAAAAATCTTAATGGTACAGCTTCATCATGCAATGTTGTTTTGTCCAATGTGCGGTAAACATGATTCATGGAAATGTCGCGAACAGATGTTGATGGCTTTTATTGATGTTTTCTATGCCAATTGCTGCCAACCACTTTTTCTTTTTATATTCACTTCGGGGAAGCCTAAAAAAATTATATGTAAGTAACTTTTTCTAAAATTCATCATCATCCTACATAAATATCGATGTCTAAAAGAGCCCCGAAGAACAACACTAGCCACGTTAGAGCCGTAAAATATTTTAATAAAATAAAGTTAAAAGACAGACTGAAATTATATTGAAAAGCTACTTTCGGTTATTTATATCGCTTATCTTCTGCATTAAGACAAATACGTAATTTAGTTTGTGAAAATAAGGTATATTTCAACAAGATAACAATACGTACCGGTGCAGTGTAATGTTCGGCCGATTTCGGCTCATTTTGATGCCACATCCTGTAACACTACAATTAGGCATCTTAATTACTGTGTTGTTTCACTTAATTTATTATTTTCGGATGCTTTGTTTAACCATATTTAACAATTTTCAATTAAAATACTCGCGAGCGAAGGCACTTTGACAGCTTATGTACCAGTGACACCGAGAAACGAGAATGGCGAATCGGCCGCAAAGAGGTATTTTGCTGACGTCACGAAAACAAAGTTGCCATTTTGTAAAGGACAAAAATATTGTTGTCCTTTTTTTACTGAGAAGAATTACATAAGTTAGAAAGAAATAAAAGTATATTTTAGAATTCGCTATCAAAATGGCACATATTTGTATAACTGATTGTTCATATAGACAAATATTTCATGTCCTCTAGTTTCTTTGGTCTGAGGTATAATCACTCCGGTGTGTGCATAGATTAACTAGCGTGTGCGTGTGTTTCGGAACGCATTCTTAGCTTACATTGTTTTTGCAGATTTGTTGTTGATATTGGTGTTTTTCAGAATAATAATAGTTTCAGTATATGTCATAAATAGTTAAAATGTCAGCTTTAGGCCCCGAATTTTTCAATTTCATCAAAAAGTTAGAAGATAATGGTGATAAACTACCTGCAGTCACCCCTTTGGAGCAGCCTGTGGAGTTCGAATTCAATGTTCGTATTTTGGTGTTCATCTGCCTTTAATAAATGAGCTCTGAACGTTATCTTACTATTTACTATACTCTCTGTGTAGAATGCAACCTGCCACGTTTGTAACGGTTACTACGGACCCAGCTTCGGGGAGCCAGTTTGTGTGACATGTCACGCGTTTCTTTTCCCTGACTTCCCGTCGTACCTGCCGAGTTCGTACTTTTATAGCGAGAAGACAGATGACGGCGACTCGGGAAATGATGAGCCGTCTGATTTAAACTTCAGTGCAGACCGCAGAGTGAACCGAGCTTGTCCATTACCAGGCTGGTGGTATTACCGGGTTAGTAGAGTGCAGTATGTGCTTAAAATTTGCCTGTTATTTTATAGTTATGTGTTTATGGAATTCAGATTAAACCAAATGTGGTTTACAGTAATTATTGGATAATCAATTGTTTTTATTTTCAAAATTGTCATCTTCTAACCTGACAAATGATGAAGATGATACCAAAGTTTGTGGCAGCAAGACGTCATCAGCCATCAGCAGATGTCATCTGTCATGGATATTGATAATATTATTATCAGTTGCTTATTCCCAGAAGAAGAACGTAAAACTATGTGGGTTCATGAAATAAACTTGAAGCAATCAATGTTTGGAGAGTATTATTCATTATTTGTTCCTGATTTACTTCACGACGAAAAAAGATTTTTAAATTACATTCACCTATCTAGGTGTAAATTCATGAATCTGCTTGATATACTCTCTTTAATTTTTGTGGTTTTTGAGATCACTCACTCACCTCAATTACAAAAACACATGCAGCTGTGAGTGATGCGCGGTGAACTGAGTGAGTGACGTTACCGGTACGCAATGCATTTTTTGCAAATATTTGTTGCGTTTGGTACGGGTGGAACCGATTTTTTTTTTTGAAGAAATTCGATAGACGATTTCTCCGAAACGTGAACTGATGCAGCAAAAAGAAAAAGTACCCAAATTTTAAAATGATTCACAGTCCACGCCGTTTCCACCTTTAGGGGGAGTTTTGTAACACCCTGTATATTGAAACTATATCGATTTTTAACTTTTTTCGTTCCAACCAGAATTCACTTGATAGCGAAACAAGCCCAGAAGATGAGGCAAGTCGCGCTAGCAACTCTGGTCCTGGAGCCAGCGGCAGCGGTAGCGGTGGTAGTGCAGGCACAGGGGGGGTGCCTCGTGAGGTGGGGGTCAAGGGGGAACATACTGTGAGCGGTGGAAGTAATAAGGAAGTCATAGCAGGAGGACTGAAAGGAGAGATTCCTGCAGTGGTTGTAGCAGAAGCAGTTGCAGGAGGATCCCAGGAAGATAGTCATGTAGCAGCTGGGGTTCCTTTGGGAAAAGGAACAGCTGTTCGTTTGTTCTCTGCAGGTATGTATTATTTTTAGTTATATACTGATATCAGCTGACATTCAAATTAATTAAACCAAATTCTGGCGACCCACAATCCAAGCATGCAACCCCAAGCTGCCCCAAGTTTCCAAATGTCAGCTGAAGTTCTGTATCTTGAATGAATACCTAAGTGAGCTTAAAAACGGTTTGAGACGTTTTTTATTGAAATGAATATAAAGATAGAGTATTGCATATCAAGCAAGTTCTGTGCCCATGCGCGGTTAGGTCAATAGTATTCGCAAGTGTCTCTTTGTTACGTAGTAATCTTTTTGCGTTTTCTTTAATTCTGTTTTGTGAATATTTAATCTGTGTTATGTTTGAACCAGGCTCGACGGCAGGGGCGGGAGGGACGGTAGGAGGTGGAGCGAAGGCGGGCGAGGCAGGGCAGGAAGTTCGCGAGGTGGGGCAGGACTTGCGCGAGGCGGGGCAGGGCATACGCGAGGTGGGGCAGGACCTGCCGCAGGGGCAAGGCTTACGCGAGGCGGGGCAGGGGCCGCCGCCCCCGCCGCACAGCCTGGCGCGGTCGCTGCTCGCGCTCAGCACGCCGCGGCCGCCCGACAACCTGGCGCCAGGCCTGGTGGAACAGCTGCCCAGTGAAGGTGAGACGGAGTCATGTATTTACTCGGGGTACAGTTTTACACAATACAAAACCACATGATACAAAATGACATAGGTTCCTATTTATTAAAACCCATACATTTCCTATTTATTAAGACCCATATTGTCGCCACTGCAAGTGCACGGGTCTCTTCCCATAACTCGGATAGGCTATACACCACACATGGGGGCCAAGTCCGAATTGGTAGAGGCGTGGTGCTAGTGGCCAACCCCAGTGTCAGAAATTTTCAAGCCACCTATAAGGCCTCCGAAATGGCCGTCCAGTGATACCAGCCGGTACCAACGGCTTAACGTGTCTTGCGAAGCACGGAAACGGTCGATAGAAATGCCACTAACAGTCAAACCCATCCAGGTTATGACCGTGTCTGTAGTCAGTTCACCTGCATGATCGACGCGACCATGCGAGCCGCACTGAGCCACGACCGCTTCCTCCAGATTCCTATCGTTTAAAGCTAAAGCTAATAATGGCATCGATTCGATGTTTACTATTAAACTTATTCGACAGGACTAAACTAAATTTCAGAGTCCCGTCCTTGTCTTTTCGATATAGAAAGAAAAAGACAGAACACTTATTAAGTTTAATCCTGTCTAATGAGTTTAATCGTGAAAACCGAATCGACACCATTGTGCCCAAAAAATGTCCATTTCTGCGTCCCATCCGTGCGCGGCCGCAGTGGTGCTGTGCATCCTGAGCTACCTGGACGACCTGTCGCTGTGCGCGTGCGCCCGCGTGTGCGCGCGCTGGTGGCGGCTGGTGCGCGCGCGCGTGCCGCCCCCGCGCTGGGCCGCCTTCGCCGCGCGCCGCTGGCCGCTGTACCGGCCCCTCGCCGCGCCCGCCGCGCCCGCAGCGACCGTAGACTGGCATAAGGTAAGCGTCTGCGGACAATGATCTCCCTACAGATAATTTGTAACTGTACCGGTCTCGTGCGCTAGCCGCCCACCACTCGCTCGCCGCGCCGCCGCGCCCGCAGCGACCGTAGACTGGCATAAGGTAAGCGTCTGCGGACAATGATCTCCCTACAGATAATTTGTAACTGTACCGGTCTCGTGCGCTAGCCGCCCACCACTCGCTCGCCGCGCCCGCCGCGCCCGCAGCGACCGTAGACTGGCATAAGGTAAGCGTCTGCGGACAATGATCTCCCTACAGATAATTTGTAACTGTACCGGTCTCGTGCGCTAGCCGCCCACCACTCGCTCACCGCGCCCGCCGCGCCCGCAGCGACCGTAGACTGGCATAAGGTAAGCGTCTGCGGACAATGATCTCCCTACAGATAATTTGTAACTGTACCGGTCTCGTGCGCTAGCCGCCCACCACTCGCTCGCCGCGCCCGCCGCGCCCGCAGCGACCGTAGACTGGCATAAGGTAAGCGTCTGCGGACAATGATCTCCCTACAGATAATTTGTAACTGTACCGGTCTCGTGCGCTAGCCGCCCACCACTCGCTCACCGCGCCCGCCGCGCCCGCAGCGACCGTAGACTGGCATAAGGTAAGCGTCTGCGGACAATGATCTCCCTACAGATAATTTGTAACTGTACCGGTCTCGTGCGCTAGCCGCCCACCACTCGCTCGCCGCGCCCGCCGCGCCCGCAGCGACCGTAGACTGGCATAAGGTAAGCGTCTGCGGACAATGATCTCCCTACAGATAATTTGTAACTGTACCGGTCTCGTGCGCTAGCCGCCCACCACTCGCTCGCCGCGCCCGCAGCGCCCGCAGCGACCGTAGACTGGCATAAGGTAAGCGTCTGCGGACAATGATCTCCCTACAGATAATTTGTAACTGTACCGGTCTCGTGCGCTAGCCGCCCACCACTCGCTCGCCGCGCCCGCCGCGCCCGCAGCGACCGTAGACTGGCATAAGGTAAGCGTCTGCGGACAATGATCTCCCTACAGATAATTTGTAACTGTACCGGTCTCGTGCGCTAGCCGCCCACCACTCGCTCGCCGCGCCCGCAGCGACCGTAGACTGGCATAAGGTAAGCGTCTGCGGACAATGATCTCCCTACAGATAATTTGTAACTGTACCGGTCTCGTGCGCTAGCCGCCCACCACTCGCTCGCCGCGCCCGCCGCGCCCGCAGCGACCGTAGACTGGCATAAGGTAAGCGTCTGCGGACAATGATCTCCCTACAGATAATTTGTAACTGTACCGGTCTCGTGCGCTAGCCGCCCACCACTCGCTCGCCGCGCCCGCAGCGCCCGCAGCGACCGTAGACTGGCATAAGGTAAGCGTCTGCGGACAATGATCTCCCTACAGATAATTTGTAACTGTACCGGTCTCGTGCGCTAGCCGCCCACCACTCGCTCGCCGCGCCCGCCGCGCCCGCAGCGACCGTAGACTGGCATAAGGTAAGCGTCTGCGGACAATGATCTCCCTACAGATAATTTGTAACTGTACCGGTCTCGTGCGCTAGCCGCCCACCACTCGCTCGCCGCGCCCGCAGCGCCCGCAGCGACCGTAGACTGGCATAAGGTAAGCGTCTGCGGACAATGATCTCCCTACAGATAATTTGTAACTGTACCGGTCTCGTGCGCTAGCCGCCCACCACTCGCTCGCCGCGCCCGCCGCGCCCGCAGCGACCGTAGACTGGCATAAGGTAAGCGTCTGCGGACAATGATCTCCCTACAGATAATTTGTAACTGTACCGGTCTCGTGCGCTAGCCGCCCACCACTCGCTCGCCGCGCCCGCAGCGCCCGCAGCGACCGTAGACTGGCATAAGGTAAGCGTCTGCGGACAATGATCTCCCTACAGATAATTTGTAACTGTACCGGTCTCGTGCGCTAGCCGCCCACCACTCGCTCGCCGCGCCCGCAGCGACCGTAGACTGGCATAAGGTAAGCGTCTGCGGACAATGATCTCCCTACAGATAATTTGTAACTGTACCGGTCTCGTGCGCTAGCCGCCCACCACTCGCTCGCCGCGCCCGCCGCGCCCGCAGCGACCGTAGACTGGCATAAGGTAAGCGTCTGCGGACAATGATCTCCCTACAGATAATTTGTAACTGTACCGGTCTCGTGCGCTAGCCGCCCACCACTCGCTCGCCGCGCCCGCCGCGCCCGCAGCGACCGTAGACTGGCATAAGGTAAGCGTCTGCGGACAATGATCTCCCTACAGATAATTTGTAACTGTACCGGTCTCGTGCGCTAGCCGCCCACCACTCGCTCGCCGCGCCCGCAGCGCCCGCAGCGACCGTAGACTGGCATAAGGTAAGCGTCTGCGGACAATGATCTCCCTACAGATAATTTGTAACTGTACCGGTCTCGTGCGCTAGCCGCCCACCACTCGCTCGCCGCGCCCGCAGCGCCCGCAGCGACCGTAGACTGGCATAAGGTAAGCGTCTGCGGACAATGATCTCCCTACAGATAATTTGTAACTGTACCGGTCTCGTGCGCTAGCCGCCCACCACTCGCTCGCCGCGCCCGCAGCGCCCGCAGCGACCGTAGACTGGCATAAGGTAAGCGTCTGCGGACAATGATCTCCCTACAGATAATTTGTAACTGTACCGGTCTCGTGCGCTAGCCGCCCACCACTCGCTCGCCGCGCCCGCCGCGCCCGCAGCGACCGTAGACTGGCATAAGGTAAGCGTCTGCGGACAATGATCTCCCTACAGATAATTTGTAACTGTACCGGTCTCGTGCGCTAGCCGCCCACCACTCGCTCGCCGCGCCCGCAGCGCCCGCAGCGACCGTAGACTGGCATAAGGTAAGCGTCTGCGGACAATGATCTCCCTACAGATAATTTGTAACTGTACCGGTCTCGTGCGCTAGCCGCCCACCACTCGCTCGCCGCGCCCGCCGCGCCCGCAGCGACCGTAGACTGGCATAAGGTAAGCGTCTGCGGACAATGATCTCCCTACAGATAATTTGTAACTGTACCGGTCTCGTGCGCTAGCCGCCCACCACTCGCTCGCCGCGCCCGCAGCGCCCGCAGCGACCGTAGACTGGCATAAGGTAAGCGTCTGCGGACAATGATCTCCCTACAGATAATTTGTAACTGTACCGGTCTCGTGCGCTAGCCGCCCACCACTCGCTCGCCGCGCCCGCCGCGCCCGCAGCGACCGTAGACTGGCATAAGGTAAGCGTCTGCGGACAATGATCTCCCTACAGATAATTTGTAACTGTACCGGTCTCGTGCGCTAGCCGCCCACCACTCGCTCGCCGCGCCCGCAGCGCCCGCAGCGACCGTAGACTGGCATAAGGTAAGCGTCTGCGGACAATGATCTCCCTACAGATAATTTGTAACTGTACCGGTCTCGTGCGCTAGCCGCCCACCACTCGCTCGCCGCGCCGCCGCGCCCGCAGCGACCGTAGACTGGCATAAGGTAAGCGTCTGCGGACAATGATCTCCCTACAGATAATTTGTAACTGTACCGGTCTCGTGCGCTAGCCGCCCACCACTCGCTCGCCGCGCCCGCAGCGCCCGCAGCGACCGTAGACTGGCATAAGGTAAGCGTCTGCGGACAATGATCTCCCTACAGATAATTTGTAACTGTACCGGTCTCTTGCGCTAGCCGCCCACCACTCGCTCGCCGCGCCCGCAGCGACCGTAGACTGGCATAAGGTAAGCGTCTGCGGACAATGATCTCCCTACAGATAATTTGTAACTGTACCGGTCTCGTGCGCTAGCCGCCCACCACTCGCTCGCCGCGCCCGCAGCGCCCGCAGCGACCGTAGACTGGCATAAGGTAAGCGTCTGCGGACAATGATCTCCCTACAGATAATTTGTAACTGTACCGGTCTCGTGCGCTAGCCGCCCACCACTCGCTCGCCGCGCCCGCCGCGCCCGCAGCGACCGTAGACTGGCATAAGGTAAGCGTCTGCGGACAATGATCTCCCTACAGATAATTTGTAACTGTACCGGTCTCGTGCGCTAGCCGCCCACCACTCGCTCGCCGCGCCCGCCGCGCCCGCAGCGACCGTAGACTGGCATAAGGTAAGCGTCTGCGGACAATGATCTCCCTACAGATAATTTGTAACTGTACCGGTCTCGTGCGCTAGCCGCCCACCACTCGCTCGCCGCGCCAGCCGCACCGACCATAGATATCAATCCATGGATATCAATCTCCTTGCAGATATTTTGTAGATGTAACATTCTCGTGCGCTGGCCACTCTACCGCCCGCTCGCCGCGCTTACCATAGACTGGCACAAGGTAAGCCTCTACGGACACGGTTCTCCTTACAGATATCAGGTGTAACAGATTCTCGTGAAATTATCAGGAAAAACGACATAAGATTTTTTTATTCAATACAAGAAAAAAAAACAGGCAGGTATTTACTGAAATAATCGAAAATTATGGTTTATATTTATAAAAATTCGTTACCCATATCGTCTCCGCTGCAGGGGCACGGGTCTCTTCCCATACCTCAAGCCACACACGGGGGCTAAGTCCGGATTGGTGAAGGTTGTAGGTCTTCATGGTCAATCCCAGTGTCAGAAGTTTTTCTAACACGACATGAAAAACGTCCACTGCTGGATAAAAGCTTCCCCAAGGATTTCCACGGTCTTGCGCTGCTGTCTTACTTGCATCTAGTAGCTTCCCTTAACCTTCACTATGTCATTGGCTTACCAAGTCCATTTTCGATTTACGTATAGGTCTCTCATAGTTTAATACTCTGATTGTGTGTTTTTTTTACCCACAATTGATAAGCCCTTGACATCATCTCACCTGATGGTAAGTGATGATGATGCCGAAGATAAAAGCGGGCTTACCAAGATTCCTCAACGCAATAGGGAACTGGCTATGTTATCTTCATGCCGGAACACATCAAGTTCACACGAATCATTTATTGAATGTCACAGTAGTTCACAGGTGATAAAATAACAATTCGTGAAATTATAGATACATGTGACGCCCTGCAAGGGCGTGGCAATAGAGAGGTAGAGGAGGAGGAGGCCCATCAGTACTGTCAATGTCAATGTCTGGTCTACCGGCAGAAGTACCAGGCGCTGGTGGAGTCGTGCTTCTGCCGCAACTGCCTGGTGCAGATGTGCGTGCAGGCGCAGCCCGCGGGCGAGGAGAACGCGTGGCGCCGCAACCGCCTGCGCATCGAGCTCAAGGTCAGCCGCGCGCAACTTCGCCCCGACTCACTTGCTAAACCTCCAGTATATGTATAAGATAACTCATAGCAGTACTGCAGTAGTGCGTTCAGAGGGTGCACTCTGACAGCAACCGTTCGCTCTAACAACAGGATATCATAATATAAAACGCGTAAGTGTGAAAGAGAGGGTACAAAACGGTCGCTGTCAGGGTACACCCTCGGAACGCGGCTCAGTCGTAATGCTGAAGTATGATTGGATAGATACTGCATCAAAAATAAATCTTGAAATATTTTTCACTAAATTCCTCTTCAATTGAAAAAGAAATAACTATTTCTATCCCATCCTCATTTTTTAATTAATTTATATCACAAAATAAGGCCCTACATGACGCTTAAAACCTATGACGTCACGACTTGGTATTTAATTTTTTTTATACAAAATGGTGTTTATGTCCCGTCATTATTTAACTAATAACACATAATACTATGATTGTCAATCAAACTGACAGTAAATGTATGACCGTCTCAGATGATGCGCAACGACCCGCCGGAAGGCATCGCCGCCACGCCGCTGGACCCCAAGTGCTGCCACTGGCAGGCCAGCGTCACGGGGCCCGTCGGCTCGCCCTACGAGGGCGGCATCTTCTACCTCTACATACAAGTGCCCTACTCGTGAGCATTCACTCGCTTCATCATTATCATCAGATAAAAGACGTCCACTGCTGGACAAAGGCCTCCCCCAAGGATTTCCACCCCGACCAGTGCAACGCTGCCCGCATCCAGAGGCTTTCCGCAACCTTCACCAGGTCATCGGTCCACCGAGTGGGAGTCACTCGCTTATAATTTATGTATTTCTAGCCAATAATGTCCCACTGCTGCAAAGGCCTCCCCTCTACTTATTTCTCCCAGTATTATTGTGTATTCCAGGACAAATCGCTCAGTCACCAGTCCCCTAAGATTCCCCGTTTTACAAATGTTATTAGGAGAACTAAAGTAACTGACATAGGTCACAGAATTGCTAAACTGATATGGGTGGGGAACGTAGCTCGTAGATGGCCGTTGGGGGCATTAAAGTTCTTATAAAGTAGCGACCTCGCACTTTCGACTTAGTGTAGGTAGGCCTCCTACTCAGTGGACCAATGACCTGGTCGCGGGAATCCACTGGATGCGGGCAGCGCAAGACAAGTCGTCGTAGAAACCCATGGGGGAGGCCTTTGCAGTGGACGTCTTTTGGCTGATGATTTAATTGAGAAAAACATTTTTTTATTCAGAATTGTTAATAAAAATCATTTAATGTATTTTCCCCTGGTCTGGTCTGGTCCAATACTAACTAGTCAACGTGCTTTAGGACTTATTTGATCTTGATAAAACTCCAGTTTTTATCTTTTATGTTTTTATCATCCATCACTCAGACTATACCAATTTTATATGTTCATCATCCTACTGTGGCTTACCATAGTAAATAATTAACCGTTCCAAAACTATACCTATCCCCAGATACCCGATGAGTCCGCCAGTGGTGAGATTCCTCACACGCATCCTGCACCCCAACGTGTCCCGCCACGGCGACGTCGGCATCGACTCCGTGCACCACAACTGGTCGCTAGCACTCACCATCAGCAAAGTGCTCATATCGATACAGAGCTTGCTCACTGACCCTTATACTGCGGTGAGTGTTACCAGAGACTTTTTTGTTTTATTTTATCCCGAGATGGGAAAGCAAAGGATCAGATCCATACAGCCTAGTCTGTTAAATATGAACAGATATTATATCCTGTTACCCCTTTTTTCTACATACATTTTTTGACAATCTGTGTAAAGTTGTTGGACATTACCGGCACATGAAGTATTCCGTTTTAATCATCGAAGATTTGAAATGATTGATTTAACAACGATATTACATTTTATAATATATTCTGAAATATTAAAGTAAGATATTATGAAATATTAAAGTAAGATATTATGAAATATAAAAGTAAGATGTACTGAAATATAAAAGTAATCTTAACTTTGGCAGGTGTGCATGGAGCCGGAGCTAGGCGAAATGTACGTGCGCGACAGAGTCCGGTTCGAGACGCTGGCGCGCCGCTGGACGTGGCGGTACGCCATGCACGACATTCTACCTTACTGACACAGCCTTTAGGTTCACTTTACAGTGCCCGTGACTGATATGTGATACGATTCTTTGGAACTCTCTCTCTTAAGATGTGGCACAAATAACCGTGACGTGAATGTACGGATGGCGGTTGTCCGGTGTTTCTGGCATTGAAATCGGCTTTTTATGAACTGTTAGTTCTTCGAAAGGGAGACATTGACCGAAGAAATTTCTTTGTATTTTTATACTGTAACTACGGAGGACGCCGACAGTAGGATATATGAGTCGGAACTTAGAATGTTAAGCAATAGTTCAGAGTGAGGTGGAGGAAGAAATGGCTGTGTAATGTTAACTTATTTAACTATTTAAAAGTATGTGAAAAGACAATTATTAAATAATATCCAGATTTACACCCAACCCAATGGCTTGGAAAATAGTTGCCAATAATTTTGTAAAGGAGACTTTTCATCCTGGGCCTGGACACTGTACTGTACATTACATTAAAAAATGCAGAATAATACAGGCTTTCTAGGAAAAATTTACGAAAAATGGTTTCTTAAAGATGTTTTGATTTTTTTTTTAGGTTAAGGCAACACATTTTGTCATTAAATATGCGATTAACCATGTTTCAATGTTTTTGCACTGTTTTTAAAATGAATTAATGATTCAAATGATAATAGTGATGCTTGATAAACGTTATTTCATGATACACTATTGCTATTTTTGAATGATGACATATGATGAATTGATGATGATGGCCCTAGCCAATTTCGGCTGCAGCGACCACAGGTAATTATGTAATTGTTACAGGTGGTGGTTTTGAATATAACAGTAATGTTAGTACGATAAAATTAAGGTAATCAAATGAAATACATGGTATCTAACGGTAAAGTTTGTGAATAACCGTCCGTGGTGTAGCGTACGCAGACCAGGCTCAGGCTCTATAGTATTCTGAAACGTCTCTTGAAGGCATGCTAAAATTCAACATCATGTAATAGTAAAAATAAAATAACTATACCTATATATACATGTAATACTACTGTATTATTATATTATAAAGCTAAACTGAATAAATTATGTTCCATCCGTATTATTCGAGTGGTTTTCCTTATCCAACATTTGCTGCATGTGCCTGATACGTTTAGCTATCGAGGTGAGCTGTTCGCAGTTGCACAGGGCGGGCACACACCGGCTGCTGCCGGGCGCGCGGCAGTAGCCGGGGTAGGGCGACTCGCCGCTCGGCAGCCAGCGACGTGTGAACAGGCCTTCTTTCAAACCAGCTGTGAAGTCCGATGAACTATGCACTTCCCTATCGGTGTAAATCTTGAGGCTGCCCGGCATAAAGTAGTGCAGATACGAAACCACTACGAAATAGCCCTGAAATTATTTCTCCAATGAGACAGTTTAATGGAATTTTCAGCAAGATGAAAGTAATCTTTACCCTGTTAGCCTCATCGTTCGTTAACAACTCATATCGTCCCTTATCGTCCCCACTGCATGGACACGGGTCTCTTCCCCATACATCGGGAAGGTTAGGCAATACTCCACACACGAGGGCCAATTCCGGATTGGTAGAGTAAAAATTTTCTTTCATCGTAACTCAAGTCGTTTACGTTTGCACTATTTCGCATGTGGACGAATTAGTCACCTTTATAACAACATAAACAATATTATTATTTTTTTATTTTAAAAAACTACACAAAGAGCTTACATGGATTTCAGTAAAATAAAACTGAATGGGAAACGATAACATTTTCCATAAGTACTCAATACTCATATAAACTGACAAAGCGATGTAAAACATTGCACGCTCATATGAAATTCTATTCTACCGTAAAGATAAAGTCCACACGAGTCACGAAATTTCGAATTTTGTTAGTCAAGAAATCGATGTCCGGGACTGAAGCAAGCCGACTGCAGGAAGGTGTTGTTTGGACTCCTTCTTTTGCAGATAATTAAGTGCCAAATTAGTGCCCAAAAATTAGAATTTGTGCTCCAGTAAACATGTCTAGTTAGTAGGTACTACAGATTCCATGAAAAACAAAAACCATCGTATGGAGAATCAAAATGTGGAATAATACCTCCCTCCCTACATAGTATAGTAGGCTATACAGGTGACAAAAAAGTGCGTTTGAGATTTTAAGGGGTTACTCAGTATCAAGTACCTATAGAATACAGGAAAAATATTAAAAAAATCCGATTTACATTTTTTCAGATTTCTGTACAGAAACTTGATTCACTATTCAGATATAGTATGGGAATTTGAAAAAAAATATTTGAAGAGCGGATTTTTAAATATTTTTCCTGTATTCTATACTTGATCCTGAGTAAACCCTAAAAATTTCAAAGGCACTTTTTTAACACCCTGTATAAAGTTATAATATGGTTATGAAATCGTACAGCCATTTTAGAGAAAAAAAAACTTGGGTTTATTTGGGAAATACTTCAGATTTCTCCCGGAGTTACTATCTATAATAGTGTAGGTAGTAGTAAATTCTGTTTAATAGAGTTTTTAGGCGGCAACCCTGAAAATAATTACCTTAGAAAAATGTCTTGAAATATTAAAAAAAATTATTTCCCTAGCCCGATTTTATACAAATCGGTCCAGTGTGGTCTTGTGGCCATAGAACAGCTACAGATTATATAATAGTAACAGTGAACATACACACACCGAACAAACGACACAAGGTTTAGTTTTAAGCTCTATTCTTTAGTGCAAGACTATCGATCCCTATCAAAATGTAGTTTTTTTTGATATGACACTCCCTTACGCGTTCGCGTCCTTCGCTCAAAAATATTATTTAAAAAAAAATCTTATAAGTTTTCTTATTTCATTTATTTATCCTTAATTACAAGAAGTCGGCTAAAAAAGGCGTTTCCGATAAAGGATTTAATATTAAAATTTATAAAGACAGCAAATCAATCAGTCGAAAGATTAGATTATTTAAAGAACTCAGTGTTTGCTTCCTATTAAAAATAAAATGAAGACAAAGTTTGAGATAGTTGAAATTCATTTACATCTTAATGTAACCTAAATTAATAGGCTGGGGCCACACGCCGTTTTCATCGGGTCTGTTATTGGCACTGAGCTTCAGAAGATGCTACGAAGTCGTCGACGTCTAACCTATACTTTATTTTTCCATTCTTCATTTTTACTTGCTTGTCTTATTTTTCAAAATATTATAGTGTATCTACTCACCATTATTGATATTTCATAGAGTTGGAAAAGCTCTTTAGTAAGTTGATATAACGAACTTCATAATAAGGTTTCCCAACAATATAAAATGTCATGGTAATGGGTAGGTACGCTATAATACTTTCAAAAATAAGACACGTAAGAAAAAATATAGTATATCTGCCACATAACCGACGCGAAGAAAACGGCGTATAGATTCCGGTGTTATTACGGAGAATTTGAAATATCCATATTGTCTGGGGAGTGCTTGTCGCCCAGGTCGACGGGCTTGGTGTCGACGGCGGCGGCGGCGGGCTTGTCCAGCGCGGGCGTGCGGTCGCGCGACTTCCTGTCGTGCGGCGTCTTGGAGTCGCGCTGCGAGCGGCTCTTGGAGCGGCGACTGCGGGAGCGCGAGCGCTTGCGGTCCCGGTCGCGGCTGCGCTTGCGGTCGCGCGACCGGGAGCGCTTGCGCCCGCGCGACCGCGACCGCTTCCTGTCGCGCGACCGCGACCGTTTCCTATCTCGGGAGCGCGAACGCTTCCTATCCCGCGATCGCGATCTTTTCCTAGAACGAGATCTCTTCCGCGATCGAGAGCGTTTCCTTCGCGAGCGAGATCGAGACCGGCGAGACTTCGACCGATCGCGTTTCCTGTCCCGCGAGCGGGAGCGGTCTTTCTTCTTGGACGGCGATTTCTCTTTTTCCTTTTCTTTCTCCTTATCGCTGTCCTTTTCTTTATCATCGGCCGGCGTAGACGCCTTCGACTTAGTTTCCAAGTCGCCGTTGCCGTTGGTATCGGCGGTTTCAGATTTGGTCTCCACGGTTTCTTCTTTCGCGACTTCCTTCTCTGGTGATTTGGATTTTTCCTTCTTGTCCTTGTCGGAATCCTTGTCTTTCTTATCTTTGCGGTCTTTATCGCGGTCCTTGTCGCGCGAGCGGTCGCGCTTGGAGCGGGAGCCGCGGTGGCGCGAGCGGGAGCGCGAATGCCGCGAGCTGCGGTGCCGAGACCGCGATCTGCAACCAGTCAAACAGATTATGATGACATGAATTTGTTATGTCCATAAAGGAAATGTTTCTAAAAAAGGGGCTACACTAGCACATATGCCATCAGTAGTGGAAGAACAAACAGGTAACCCAAAATCATATCCTAGTACTAGAATAAATTAAGCTAGCTAGACCATTGAGAGGACTAATGGGAAGATGACTGCATTAGAAATACGTAGTCGGTCCCATAATGAATTGGCCTAACTATGAAATAAAAAATAAAATTAAATGCAATCATTTTTATTTTTCAATATAGTCTCCATCAATATTGACACACTTCTGACATCGGTGAAATAACATTTCTAATCCTTTATAAAAATAATCGCAATCTTTGTCTTCAAAATGACTGAAAACGGCCGCCTGCAACTCTTCATCGCTTGAAAATTTTCTTCCCCTTAAGTCCTGCTTTAAATTTGGGAATAAGTAATAGTCGGACGGAGCCATGTCTGGACTATAAGGTGGATGGTCCAGCTCCGTGAACCCGCATTGACGCACTGCATCCTTCGAAACACCGGCGGTGTGCACGGGGGTGTTGTCGTGAAGCAACAGGACGCCTTTACTCAGTTTGCCTCTGCGCTTCTCCTTTATAATATCTCGCAGTTTATATATTAATGAAGCATTATATTCGCCGTTTACGACTGTATTGCGCTCTTTAAAATCAACCATCAAAATACCTTGAAAATCCCAAAAGATTGTGCACATGATTTTTTTGGTAGATTGTTGCACCTTTGCCTTTCTAGGCGGCTTTTCACCCTTATAACGCCATTCCATTGACTCGCGCTTGCTTTCTAGATCATAATATAACACCATAGTTTCATCACCAGTCACTAGTCTCTCGATCACGTTCTTTGGGTTTTCTCCACAAAGATCTAAAAACTCGGCAGCACAGCGAACTCGCTCCCGTCTCTGCACAGCTGACAGAAGTTTCGGGACCCATCTTGCACTGACTTTTTTCATATGAAGATGTTCATCGATTGCACGATGGACGGTACTTTTAGAGAGCCCAAGTCTAGCTGCAATTTCTCTAATCTTCAAACGGCGGTCACTCAAAACCTCTTCTTCGATTTGAGCAATAGTATCGGGAGTGAGCACTTCTACCGGTCGACCGTCATGGCCGATATCTTCGACGGTTTCTCGCCCGAGGCGAAACTCTTTCACCCAATTTTTTACTGTGCTATAAGAGGGAGAACACTCCTTATACACACCATCTAATCGTTCTTTAATTTGGGCGGAGGATAAGCCTTCTTTAAATAGAAACTTTATGACGCTTCGATACTCGGTTTTCGACATTTTGAAAAAATACGCGACACTTGTTGTTCAAACAAACTGCTAAACTGAACTACGCTCGTCAAGTCCATGCGTGTTCGTTTATAAAGTGTCTGAGAACCGTACTATTCAATGCAACATAACATGTATCGAAATGTCGCGTAGAACTATATCAATTCATTATGGGACCGACTACGTATATTATGAACTATTTGTGCACTAAATTGATCTCGCAATAAAATTTCGAAAACCTTGTTAGTTTTGTTTTTCATCCCATCTTTAATTTTTTATCAACAAAAGTTATAAAAAAATGAGATGAAAAGCTATGAAGTCAAATCTAGGTTTAAAAAAAACCGGCCAAGTGCGAGTCGGACTCGCGCACCGAGGGTTCCGTATAAATTCATAATCACACATGTCTTGAACTCTATATTTTTTATATTTGAGTTGATTGAATGAAAGGTAATTTGCGGTTTACGATTTATGACGTATTAAAAAAAAAACTACTTACTAGATCTCGTTCAAACTAATTTTCGGTGGAAGTTTGCATGGTAATGTACATCATATATTTTTTTTAGTTTTATCATTCTCTTATTTTAGAAGTTACAGGGGGGGGACACACATTTTACCACTTTGGAAGTGTCTCTCGCGCAAACTAATCGGTTTAGAAACAAATGATATTAGAAACCTTAATATCATTTTTGAAGACCTATCCATAGATACCCCACACGTATAGGTTTGATGAAAAAAAAATTTTTGAGTTTCAGTTCTAAGTATGAGGAACCCCCAAAATTTATTGTTTTTTTTCTATTTTTGTGTGAAAATCTAAATGCGGTTCACAGAATACATCTACTTATACCAAGTTTCAACAGTATAGTTCTTATAGTTTCGGAAAAAAGTGGCTGTGACATGCGGACTGACAGACACAGACAGACAGACATGACGAATCCATAAGGGTTCCGTTTTTTGCCATTTGGCTACGGAACCCTAAAAACGTTTCTGACAGATGTTAAAAAGTAATTCAAATGACTACCAAACTACTACTGTGGATTAAAAAATCCCCGACATCATCTACCCTCTCGTCGGCGACAACATACCTGGTGCGATGCCGGTGGCGGGAGCGGGAGCGGCGCGCGCGGTGTTTCGAGCGCGAGCGGGAGCGCTTGCCGCGGTGGCGCGACCGCGAGCGCCGGGACCGCGACCGCGAGCGCCGCCGCGACCGCGACCGAGACCGCGTCCTGCAAATGTATTGCACGCTGTAATATGACTATGGCTACATAAGTGATACAATATTTTATTAAATACCATATGACGTGTACCTTATTTATTAGCAAATAAATTATCTGAATCTGTATTATTTAACACTATAACACTGACCGCCAACTCAAAAATTTGGAAGCAATAAAAGACATGGTCCATCTTGATTGAAAGACAAAATGAAATAATAATAAAGAAACAAAACTTGTCAAATTTTTCAATAGGGAGTTTTCAGATGACTTATGTCACACAGTTCATAAGAGTCTCACTAGATGGCGTTTCTAAGCTTTGGCAATGTATTTTTAAAAGCAGGGTAGAATTTATGATAGCAAAATATATTTAATATTGTTGAAAATATACAAAAAGCCACCTGAACGTAGATACTTATTAATTTAATAAACAGAAACGATAAATTTACAACTTGGTCAAGTATGGGTAACCTGGGTGCGTTCTGGTTTCTCTGTTATATGTAAATTCTTCTTCCGAACTAAAAATAAATTGATTTCAATACATTTTGATTAAAATAAAATTTGTAACTCAGTATCCTGTTAGAATCCTTTACAGAAATACAAAAACAATACTGATAAACTTTGTGCATCATAAATTATGAAAAGTATTTTTGGATCAAAATACAAGAAAATATTCAATGAAAAGTAATCTTCCAAAGCTATTCATCATTATTATGATATTAGACAGTAATATCAGTTTTGACAATTTTTTTGAGATTTTCTTATTTCCAATATTGATCAGCACCATCTAGTTGAGTTTAGAGAAAGCCGTGGAAAATTCCCTATTAATCATGATTGATGGATATAATATTGAATTTACCTTCTCTTGTCTTTGGAAAGAAGACCAATAACGGGGTCAATAGCAGCTGATATTAGGTTCTGTGCCTCCTTCACCCGGCACATGGCTTCTTCAATCTCCCGTTGGGCTGCCTCATTACTCTTCGTTTGGGGCTTGGAGATGGCTTGTGTTGCATGATTTACCTGTTGTTTTTTAAATGTAACATTATAATTTTTAATATTTGAAAACAAGAGTAAAAAATGTAATATTTTTTATAAAAAAACGATTCCTACCTTGATAGTTTGTCCGTCAATAGTAGATCCATGCAGCTGTAGAGCTTTGATCACACTCGCCTGTTCAGTCATCTCAATCAATGCATACTTGGTCTTGTCAGCAGTCCGGTCACAGAACCTGAGGTATTTCACCTCACCAACCTGGCAGAAGTGGTCTATCAACTGCTGGTGGGTCAGTGACCCCAGATTGCCTACGAGCAAAGTGCGTCTGATTTCTTCAATCGTTCTAGAGTCATAGGCAGCCGGTAATGGTGGGTAGGGTGGCAAGCCAGCAGAGACCAAGGTTGGATCGTAAGTCTGTATCACCTGGTTGGGCGGGACGCCCTCGAGCGTGTTGACAACGTGCGGCGGCAGCCGCGGCTCGACCGTGCTGAGCCCGGGCACCAGCGTCCCATTGCTCGACATCTCCAGCGCTCTGTGCTCATCTGGGATTTCCCCCGACTGCATCGGTATCACAATCAACGCGCGGTCAATGAATACAGTGTTCGTCATGTGCTGCGCGACGTTCACAGTCGACGAGTCGTAGTACTTCACATAACATATTCGCGACTGCACCGGGCAGGACACGTCTCGGATCGTGGGGTACAATCGTATATCATCAATTTTACCTAGATATCCGAAGAGGGTCTGCATTTGATCTTTCGTCGCCTGCGGTGCGATATTGCTGACCTGTATCACCCTCGTACTTCCCGAAACCATTTTCGATGACTTACACATCGATCCTCAATTATTTGAACGACTCGGCAACAGTAAAAATAATTTGCTATTCACAGTAATAGCGATAAGAAATCTACATTTTGTTAAAGCCACGCGAAAACGTAAAAAAATCAGAATTTTAGTGAAAACAGCGGCACACGCTCACCATCACTCATTCCTTTGTTCTGTCAAATAACTTTTTAATTTCTAATGGCCTTGGGTTCCTCTTAAACGCAAGCCGACGACTTTTTTGTCGTATGTCTTTTTTTGTCTATGGTTCGTAGTGCGCGAACATGGATGGGCAATTGAGCACAGTTAGTACTGGGCCACAGACATGCACCCCACTCCCCCCCCCTAGCGGAGCGACGATATAAAACTTCTTTGTACTGGGCACTGGGCTACTGGGTGAGCCGTGAGCCGGAGTTTAAGTTTATTTCATTCACTATCAGAAAAAAACAATATAATTTGATCATAGCATCCAATCCAATCACTAAAATCTGTAATACTCTAAAAAATGGGTAACGGTTTGTCAGCGGACCTGGAAAAATTAGAACTCAGCGGATAACAACTCGCACCTAGCAAATATCTGCAAGACAGATAGGTATAAAAACACACAGCTAGTTAGGTACTATGAACAATTGAAGTAAAGATATATATTTTAGGCTACATGACCTGTATGCTGATATCGTCTTTGGAACTAAAAAATTCTTGACAGTCTAAGCTGTACGGCTTTGATACTTTGCCTTGAATTTGCCTTCCACATCTCGGGGTAAAATAAAATATGAACGTTATCTCCTCGGGCCCATAGCTCAAAGAGGCTTCAGACCTGAAAAAACCCTTTGTACCTGAAAAATGATTTCTTATTTTGACACTCACAACATTTGTACCGCTGTCTGTGAGGAATTATTGACAAAAGAGTTTGGGCCATACGGCGCCATCTTGAAAATTTGTTTTTCCATTTTTTTGATAATTTGGCTTTTCTCCGACCAGATTTGAAGGCCTTACACGCGTTACATATCATTTGTAACGGGGCTGGTGTACTCAGTTTGTTTCTAGATTGTCTAGATTTTCTGTAATTAACCTCCAAAAAAAAGCCCGACGGGCTTTTTTTCCCATGCTAATTACAGAAAAACTAGGAACTCTACATACCAGTTTATTTCATCAGCCCCGTTACATATGATATGTAACGCTAGTTAGCCCTTCAAATCTGCTCGGAAAAGGGCCTAATAATAAAAAAAAGGGAATAACATTTTTCAAGCGTTACTCCGTCGGGCCCATAAACTTTCATCGATAACTCCATAACGAGTGCGGTACAAATGATAAGAATGAAGTATTACTGAAATATTTTGCTGGTACAAAGGTTCTATGAACTTATTTTGTTAATATCTGCAGTAATTATGGAGAAATTCAAAGCGAAAGTTTGTATGTAGCTCACGAAATAGGGTGACAATGATTGTTAATGTTATTGGAATAGTACTGGTTAGTACTAAAATGTTAGGTAGGTAAAAATTATAACGAAATAATCACAGATAAATCAATCTAGGTACCTGCAGTAACCTTATTACCAAAAAAAATGAAATATTGTATTATAAATAAAATATTATCAAAAAAATATGCATCCATCGAAATTCTTGTTAAGAATTATTGGTTGTTCGACCCAATGGTCATAACAAAAGTTAGATAAAGCTTGTTAACATAATAATACATATACTTCATTCCAATAAAAAAAAAGCAAAATGTAAACAAACTTACTATGGAACTGACACATGTCAATGTCATCTGCATACTATGTTTGTTTACCTTTTGCTTTTTTTTGATTGGAATGAACCATAAATAATACGGTCATTATGTTAACAAAATAATAGAAAAAAAAAGTTATTTAGGTAACAAAATAAAATGAATGAGCGAAGGATTTGTTAGGTGGGGAACAATTTTAGGTTTTTATTTGAAATTTTTCATAAATGTCCTAGTTTGCAACTATAAATTTTAATGCATTTAATTAAGTTCCTGAGAGATGAAGAGAAATTGGGATTTTTGAAATTGTATTAGGTATTAGTTCACCATTTGTAAAATTAATTTATAAAATAGATGCCTTTACCAACTTATCACAGACTACTGAAAATGCTTGCCTAACTTATTTTTACTCTGGAGTGATTGCTATGGCTATGAATAATCGAAATTATGGTTCAATTTAGTAATAAGGGTCGGAACAGATACTTAATTATTACTGTAATAAATACCTACTCCGAATCGGAACATCATAAGGTTACCATAGCCAAAATGCATTAGGATAAACGGGATTATAAGTTTTATGTTTACATAAAACAATATTAAAACTGTACAGAATCTATTTGATGAGAGTATTTTACTTAAAGTATTTTAAATGGTTTTATTATAAATAAAGTTAAACAAGACACTCGTTGAATAGTTGAAGTAACCACGAGATACCCACAGGGCCAACATGTTTAATTTGCTCAATAGATATTTTATCAAAACCTGAAGCCTTCCCGAGTTTGAGTGATTTAATTTCTGTTACAATATCACTAATACTAAAAGCGTAACATATGGATTCCTGTGACGGTGGGAAAGTAGCTTTGGGGATTTTGTTGAGTCGGTGATTTGGTTTGCCATTAATAAGTAATTGGTGAGCCACTTGGTGAGTCAGTCCAGTGAGTCAGTGACGAAATCGTGAGTTTTGAGACATTAATAAAATCTTAAGTATAATAGCTACGACATTCAAACTTTGTATGTTTAATGATTGTACTGATGGCATTCTATCTTGAAAAATTTAAATATTTAGCATCATCCAAAGCAAAGTTATAAGAGTTCAAAAAAACGACGAAGCGTTTCGAGAAAAGGTAGGTAGTGCCCTTGCGCTTCGCCTGGCTCGTCCAAAGCAAAGTTATGAGAGTTAAAAAAAACGACGAAGCGTTTCGAGAAAAGGTAGCTAGTGCCCTTGCGCTTCGCTTGGCTCGTCTTGGCGGGGGTACTTCCGTGCCCCCCGATAAATTAAAAGTTAAAGGGGCTCCCCTACTAGAAACGTGTATTTTTGGCGTTTTTTGCTCGATCTTAATAATGGCAACAGGTAGACGCTTGAAATGCTCACAGAGTTTGTATTGCTATAGTCACTAATAAAATATAATAAAATGAAATTATATTTAAAAATTTAAGGGGGTCCCCATACAAAAGACGTGTTTTTTGGAGTTTCTTGTTCGATGGTACGGAACCCTTTACGCGCGAGTCCGATTCGCACTTGGCCGGTTTTATTTTCTTTTTTTTATCTCAGGTCACGGTAACCTTATAGAACACTCACATGATATTCTTTCTATTCTTAGTCATTCTAAATAATTTTGTGTCAAAAAGCTCGAATATAATGTTTTTTTTTAATCAGCACCTTTAAGTCAAAAATAGTAATTCACTCAATGTTTGCTAGGAAAATGTACAAGTAAATTACATTTCTAAAATGGGCATGAAACAAGTTTTTTTTAAAGCATATGAGACAAAACCATTCAGTATTTGTTTTTTACGTCGCCGATGTTTAAAGTTTCATTCATTATCAGATATTTTCTAAAGTTTTATTTCGATGTATTTCTGATAGCATCTTTAATTTTTAGGGTTACAAACCTCAAAAGGTAAAAAGGAACCCTTATAGGACAACTTCGTTGCCCGTCCGTCCGTCTGTCCGTCGGTCTGTCTATCTGTCTGTCTGTCTATCTGTCTGTCTGTCTGTCTGACAAGACCCTTTTTCTCAGGAACGCGTAGACGTATCAAGTTGAAATTTATATCAAATACTCAGGACTGCAATCCCTTGAAGATGTGAAAAAATCAAACGTCAGTGCCGAGTCAATCATATTTGGACACTCGCATGGGAATCAAAACCTATAAGGTACTTTCCGTATACCTAGAATCATGAAATGTGGCAACAAGCAAAACTTATAGCACAAAAAGTGAAAAGTCCAAAAACCAAAAATTTTTAGTTACATATGTCAGACAAAAAAAATAAAAATATCAAAAATCGAACCTGCTATTTTTGTTTCAAAAAAATATTGCAGTCCTTTTCCTGTTCCCTCATAAATATTTTGCTCCGTATCCTAAAGGGTGGGCGATCCCTTTGTCCAGAATCCAGATGTATAAGGTCCTCACTTGCACAACAACTAGTTGAGAATAGGGAAGCTTCTATTTTATTAGGCCGGAAACCCCATCACTAATGAATAACGAGTATACCTTTGTTCTAGCTGAGTGTTCATTCCTCAGAACGACATTTTCCACTGCAAAGGCATAATTCGGGGCAGTTTATTTGTCTTTTTTGACAGTTGTATTTAACGCCACAATGTGGTTTGAATTGCATTTGCACCGAATTAGCTCTAAACAAGCGGTAGCAGCCACAGCAGTAGTCCATCTACTGATTATTTGTAGCTATTTCCCACTTTCACTGAGCCGGACGTGAGAGATTTTGAACGGGCACTAATGTCTGATCCCATACGTGGACACCCTGGTATACTGCTCTCAGAAGATATTGTTGAAAACTGTCTTCCGATGATGGATTTTTTTTAATTTGTCCTTATCTTTTAGAGTACGATTCTCGCCTGCAATGGGTTAAGCTGGTGCAGTAGCTGGATCTTAAACATATTAAAAACAAATCAATTTAAAATAATTTTATACCCAAACAGAGAAATCTATGTACAATACAAAAATATCGTTTTATTCAAACTGTCTTGTCATAGGCGCACATGGTTATAATAAATTTTTCCAAATTTTTTTTTGGCGCTTTCAATGTCTCCACAACCCATCGTTTTAAAACCGAGAGTTGCTGGAGGAGAAACATTCCAGGCTTACGACGCGGTTTTCTTTCCTCCTCCATTAGAGGCTGAAATGGTATCACCTCATGTTAGAGCATAGAATATGGACAACATTAATTCTTTTTTCGTCTTGTAATATCTTGTGTTACCAATATTTTTTATTTATGCCACTAGTGCATATTTTTTAAACGATAGCATATTAAAGCAAAATCTAGTAGATTTTTTGGAGAGATTTTTCATTTTCTTATTTTTTTTCACAATAAATGTAGTAAATTGAACAAAAATTATGCCAAAAATGAAAGCTACATTCTCGGTTTATTCGAAAACGACACCAAGTTCAAGATGATAGGTCAAATAGATAGTTTTTTTTCTAAAGCACGCCAAAGTGAGACTTTGTACGCCCTCCCTCATCACCTGCCAGGGGGTGAGGGGTGGCTACTGGGCTAAATCAGCTTCTATTTACTTAACATATACGTGTGCCAAGTGATTTCCTTTAATCATCAAATTTTACCTCCCCATACACATTGGATTACGTATAAAACCCCACTATGTAACTTTATTTATAATAAAACCATTTAAAATACTTTAAGTAAAAGACTCTCATCAAATAGATTCTGTACAGTTTTAATATTGTTTTATATAAACGTAAAACTTATAATCCCGTTTATCCTAAGGCATTTTGGCTATGGTAACCTTATGATGTTCCGATTCGGAGTAGGTATTTATTACACTAATAGTTAGGTATCTGTTCCGACACTTATTACTAAATTGAACCATAATTTCAATTATTCATAGCCATAGCAATCACTCCAGAGTAAAAATAAGTTAGGCAAGCATTTTCAGTAGTCTGTGATAAGTTGGTAAAGGCATCTATTTTATAAATTAATTTTACAAATGGTGAACTAATACCTAATACAATTTCAAAAATCCCAATTTCTCTTCATCTCTCAGGAACTTAATTAAATGCATTAAAATTTATAGTTGCAAACTAGGACATTTATGAAAAATTTCAAATAAAAACCTAAAATTGTTCCCCACCAAACAAATCCTTCGCTCATTCATTTTATTTTGTTACCTAAATAACTTATTTTTTTTTCTATTATTTTGTTAACATAATGACCGTATTATTTATGTATTATTATGTTAACAAGCGTTATCTAACTTTTGTTATGACCATTGGGTCGAACAACCAATAATTCTTAACAAGAATTTCGATGGATGCATATTTTTTTGATAATATTTTATTTATAATACAATATTTCATTTTTTTTGGTAATAAGGTTACTGCAGGTACCTAGATTGATTTATCTGTGATTATTTCGTTATAATTTTTACCTACCTAACATTTTAGTACTAACCAGTACTATTCCAATAACATTAACAATCATTGTCACCCTATTTCGTGAGCTACATACAAACTTTCGCTTTGAATTTCTCCATAATTACTGCAGATATTAACAAAATAAGTTCATAGAACCTTTGTACCAGCAAAATATTTCAGTAATACTTCATTCTTATCATTTGTACCGCACTCGTTATGGAGTTATCGATGAAAGTTTATGGGCCCGACGGAGTAACGCTTGAAAAATGTTATTCCCTTTTTTTTATTATTAGGTCTTTTTCCGAGCAGATTTGAAGGGCTAACTAGCGTTACATATCATATGTAACGGGGCTGATGTAATAAACTGGTATGTAGAGTTCCTAGTTTTTCTGTAATTAGCATGGGAAAAAAAGCCCGTCGGGCTTTTTTTTGGATGTTAATTACAGAAAATCTAGACAATCTAGAAACAAACTGAGTACACCAGCCCCGTTACAAATGATATGTAACGCGTGTTAGGCCTTCAAATCTGGTCGGAGAAAAGCCAAATTATCAAAAAAATGGAAAAACAAATTTTCAAGATGGCGCCGTATGGCCCAAACTCTTTTGTCAATCATTCCTCACAGATAGCGGTACAAATGTTGTGAGTGTCAAAATAAGAAATCATTTTTCAGGTACAAAGGGTTTTTTCAGGTCTGAAGCCTCTTTGAGCTATGGGCCCGAGGAGATAACGTTAATAATAAAATAACACAAAAAATTCTATGGTCCGACTTTTTGGCGGGAACTCGCGGCAAGAGTTTGTCATTTTTGTTTTATTATCCGAAAAAATAGATATCGTGGTTTTTAATGCATAATATTGATAGTGTATTGTTCAATAAAGTGCCATTTAAGTGTCTAATATGTAGGATAATGAAATAAAAGTGTGTAGACTGTGTTTCGAGTGCTCTCAAGAAGTCCATGAAATCTTCATCAAAAGTGCTATCATTTTGTTGAATAATAGAGTAAAAGTTAAAGACGACAAAAATTTATAAATGAGAACTCAAATGAAATAGAAAAATATTTAGAGAAGAGCAAACTACGTAAGGCTGTATGGCCAGAGAAGCCTTTGCCTTTTCCTTGCAAAAGCAGGAAAGAACAAAAAAAAAAAAATTCTATGGTCCTTAAAACCGCGAAATATCGAAAAATACGAGACAAAACTTCACAGTAACGTTTTCAGTTTAAAAGTTAATTTCTTAGCTTCAAACTTTTTAAAATGTTTCAAAATTTTCATCACAAAACTCCTAATAAAATTGATATCCTACGACGTAAATTAACGTCCGGTAGATAAAAATTTGTTTTCAAGAAAAAATAACTTACTGGCTGAGCTTTTATACCTATTATTTACTTGTGTTTTTTGTATTTTTACAGTGGCAAATGCAAAAACTCGTCAAGAACAACGTGTCGTCGTTCTACGTAATGCGGAGCGATCCCTGTGCGAAGAAATTTATATGACTAAAACTGAAATAGATCAATATTCAAAACAACTTGAAGTAATCCGTTAATTTACAATTTTCTTATTTATTTTCAAAAGTACAGTACCTGAGGTACTTCTACCTACCTATATTTATGATGTAGATATAATGCAAATCAATTTAAAATTTATGGTAGAACCTCGGTTGCTTTCTTAATAATTATTATTTTTAAATAATTTTAATTAGGTACTCGTAATTATTTGTTTAAATTTTTAAATTCATCAAGTAAATTTTGTGTTTCTAGGATATAAAAGACAATGTGTCAGAGATTAATCACATGATGTCCAATATCGAAATATATAAGATCTCCGAAAAAGCTAGACTTGATTCTAGAATAAAAGACCTTCATGACCATAAGAAAGGTTTCGATTTCATCTTTCAAAGAGGTACTTACCTAATTAACTTTTTTAACGTTGTTTAAGTACTAATAGGTAGGCTGAACCTGGCGAACGCATTTCCACAGAATAGATGGAGTTTACTGCTTGATTTCATAATACAGAGTAATAATTTATTCGTTTCGTTCTCATCAACTGAATTTAATGAGTTCGTCGGGAAAAGTTGTTCAGTTTCCCGAATAAGTAGGAGCCGAGTTAGCGGTTAGGGCGCTTTTATTGTCGTCTACCTATCGTTTTACTGTCATGCATGTCGCTTTGGAAACACGCATGACAATAAAAGCGACCTTAACGGGAACAAAACGAATCTATAACTCATGGACAAAAAAATCGACTCAGTTTCATGCACAACTTTTAGAAAATTAACTCAATCTAGCAAAATAAAACTAAACCAAAAGTTCAAAAATTGTGTGTATTATGACTGTTTATGATTTTAGTTTGATGCTTTTCTAGTTTTTTTGCTTTTAGTGTTTAGCAGTTAGCAGTAGACTGAGTTATTTTTTCCAAAGTCGAGCAACAAATCTTGTGTCGATTTTTTAGTCCACCAGTGAAGTTACAAATCAGTTTGATGTTCAGTCCATATTGTAGGTAAGTAGACAGAATTGCAGTTTAAAATCTGTGGAATAGTGACTCACAGCATGAAGTATGACATTGTGTGTGTAACCCAGGCTAAGGAACGAACACAAACAACACCCAAATAGCGAACACCGAGAACTTTTATTTCAGAACAAGAACTACAGGAGCTGCGCAACAAAGAGCTGAGGGAGAAAGAAGAGGAGCATTTAGAGACGGAGCGACAGATACAGATGCAGATTGCTGAGAGGAACGAACAGCAGGCAAGAGAGGTGGCAGCCGTTGAGCTCGAGTGCGACGCCATTGAGAGAGAGTGTGGAGTTTTGAAGGTGGGATCTCGAAGGACCATCTTCCACCCACAATAATATTCTGGGACGAATCAAAAACGGTCACCTGGATGGTCCAAAACTTATCGTACTTACTATGGATGTCTATGGGAACCAAAGCCAGATATACTAACATACATTGGTACATAGCGTTAAACGACAGTAAATATTCAAAGCGATAAACAAAAAAGTGTAGCAATCATTTTAAAATAGATGTACCCATCAAAGTACCTACCTACTGCTACAGCTTACAGGAGTATATTATATACAATATTATTAATAAATAAATGTTCAGGTCCAGAGCAACCACGCAACCTTACTTGTTTGCCCTGGCTAGCGATCGGAATTACAACACCCGTCGTCGTAAAAGACATGAGCGCTAAGAAGTCACCACAGGCTGTTACCTATTATAGAAGTCCACTGTTAAACGTTTGAATCTTGCATACTTACGTCCTTCATTACGTTGTATTTTTTTTTGTTGCCGCCGAATAACATATTATTACTGTTCAAACGGCGGCGTAGTGATTTTTATAGGGAAATTTTTGGTTTCAAATATGCCTAGTTAATGTTTTATGAAGTAGACCACTGTATTTTTACGTGGGTGCTCCTATTATTTTTAATGCCTATGCCGTCTCCATTTTTCAGAAGAGGAACCACGCTATAATGCTGAAACTAAGACGGAAGTTAGTTGAAACTGAAAACGAGAGACGATCGCTCCTGCAAAAAACCGGCGACATTGCAGCGAATGAATAAAAATATTTTTATTGCATGATTTATTGAATATTTTAAAAGTAATTAATAAAGAAGTAACAAATAAATAAATACTATATTATAATTATCATTGAAGCTCTATGAAAAATGATGTTTGAGGTCGTCCATTAATCACGTTATACGTTATAATCACGTTATACGTTATATATTATTCGGAAATAATCACGAAATATTACAAGGGGGAGGAGGGTGTACTGAGATACGAGTATCACGTATATTTATTTTTTCTTTGAACGCGCGATTTCTAGAGTAATTTCCAAACGTGGTACTGTTGTTGTTACGTTGTATTTAACTCATCCCAAGGTTCGAAACGGCTTCAGGCAGTTAGAAACAACCTGCAATCTTAATGTCTGTCTGGATATTTTTATCACTGTGCTTAATTTCCTGAATTACATTACACTATACCTTTACTTAAAGATAATATTTTGTACAAAAAAATACACGTGATTTTGGGTAGGGGGTGGGGGGTAGTCTAAAACCTCACTAAGTATCAACAGGGGGAGGGAGGGGTCTAAAAAGTTGCTAAAAAACATCACGTGATTAATGGACGACCCCTTTTGAAATGAATATCGATTAAACAAAAACACGAGTATAGCTGACAAACTAGTTATCCACTTTGTGTCCATGGTTATATAAAATGCTCAAAGTAGATAACTATTTTGTTTAATCCTTAATTAATTTTAACAAACAAAATGTTTAAATATCTAATATTAATTGTCAAGTTGGAGCAATAACGCGACACTTCGTTTAATCCAGTGCGCTGATGGTTTATCTGACGGCAAATAAAAAGCCAACACGAAATTAGAGGAGTGCCCCGTCGTCGCTAAAACTCCCTTTCTTTCCAACGTTTTGTAAAGAGGGCACCTGTACCTCGATCCTTCTTTGAATTCATTTTTTAAAGTAGGAAACAACCATATAGCTGGTACGTTTTCATTTAGTATTTTGGGAAACTGTTCGGCTATAGCGTGAAGCTTTCGGTCCCAGCGACCTCCATCCATGAACAAACCTTGCACATATACACCAGATTCTGGAGGAGTGTCCTCATAATCTTTTTTACGCACCTCGAAGTCAAATATCAGCAAGTCAATTGGGATAGATTTAGCCCTAGCATAGTTCTGCACTGAACCAGTAAGAAATGCCTGTGTAAAAAAGAAACCAGAAAGCCAGAAAGTTGGCGGTTTCCCATTTTCATACCAGTCTTTTAACATAGCCAAACGGTCAACCAAATCGAGCACGTAACTGGGTAAAGGTTTCAAACTTGGATATGAAACTTTACGCCAATTTTCAGGAATCTTACCTAATAACATTGCAACAGATTGAAGGTCTAATGCTGGGGACATAACAATAAGGCCCTTGACTGCTCTCTGTAAATCCATTAACGACGACTTGATCTCTTGTAACAATTTGTTAAATCTCTGCATTTCCTGTATGAGAACCGTATTCATAGATTCATTATAATCGACAGGGTACTTCTTTTGTGCCTCTTCAGTATCGTACTTTTCGGGCAATTTCGACAATATCTCTGAGGCCATTTGTACAAGTAACACTTCTGTGTTGCCACCTTCTCCCCCGCTACCAGTGCCCTCCACAAGAACTAGTGAATCCATCATTTGCATTGACATAGAAAAATCACGCGTTATCCCAGCATTCATGTGTAGACCGAAAACTTCAGGGGGCGGATTTGTTGGTACCGACTCTATATGTTTTAAATAATCCTGATATTCACACCTTCGCGGCAGCCCGTATTGTGGACCTAAATCACAAAACAAGTAGTTAGGATCATTGACAACACCAGGATTCACGTAGTTGTCTAAGATTGTAACAATCAGTCGCCTGTCCCAGTCGTCCGTCACACGGCCACCATAATTACATTCCCCTGTTAGATATTTAATTGCCACATACTGTATTTCTTCGTACTGATTGAGGAACATTTGTAACTGCATTACTGATATGTGATAGTCTGAATCATTAAAACCGTACTGAATATTCCATCCCAAAGGACCAAACTTTTTTCTTTCTTGAACGACTGCATGAAAAAAGCTTATCCCATATAATAGTTTACTGAAAGTTTTATCTTTTCCGGGACATCCTTCGTAGAACTCGGGTTCTTTAACCGGTTCTGATATGTATGACCTATTCAAATTATGTTGCAGTCCAGTTGGTGGTTCATTTGTCATTTTTACACCGATCTGCAAAACAGCCTGAGGAAATTGCTCTGAAGGGTAGCTGGTTAACCAAAGTCGAAAACTAAGATCAGTGTTCGTCAAATCAAAGCCTTCAATAATTTTCTCAAGAGTTGGTAGCCAAGAAACAGCTAAGTGACAATTTTGTAAACACACCCAGCCTCCCTCTAGTTGAGCCTTCTCAATCATTGCACGTGCAATTGGCCCCTGTCCTTGACCTAAGGATATAGAGTTAAAACGATTAGAATATCCCATTCTTTCGCAATATTTGATCAGAGCGCCCATTGGATCCGATCCCGGAGATAATATGAATATCAAAGGTGCAAGACAATTAGAATCTCCGAATGATTTTCCTATGTCAAAAGGAGGAGGCGTGATAAACTTTTTCCCCATTTGCCTTTCTACAAATTCCGTAACTGCAATAGTCAATTTATCAGGTCTTAAAATTCTCACTACCAACAGTTTTTGGAAAGGAGTTAATTTTTCTTCCCAGCCATTGGGCAGAGTTTTATTCTGAGGCTCTAAATCATCATAAACCTCTCTCCATTCTTTAACGTTTCCTGTGAAATCATCCCTAATGCCACGATATGTTCTGAGATCATTTAATCTACACAATTCGTCCCAGCCTTTAGCTGTAAGCCAATCGATAGGTTTCTTCAGAGGGTTTTCTACAGCAATTCCGCCAGTAATCAGGAACACATATTCATCGTGCTTCATTTCTTCAGCCGCCAACATCATTTTTGAACACATGATAAATGAGAACATAAGTTTGTCTTTATCAAAAAGAGATCTACAAACATTACTGTACAAGTTATATGTAAAAGTTTCCTTCAAGAACTTTAACCTTTTGTCCAAGTCTTTAGACTTATTGGCGTTTTCTATTGAAATAATATAAAGACTAATAAACCATGTTAAAGAATACTGATACATAGGATCTACGTTAGGTAGTTCTGTAACACAGTAATATAGTATAGCAGAATGAGAAGCTATAGGTCTATAACCAAGTCTGAATTTCTCAATTATCTGTTCTGTCTCAACACTTGCTTCCTGTTTTTTCATAATATCAACTGCTAACAGCTTCGATGAATCCAAAACATCTACAGCGGTTTCATCTTCTAAAATATCCCCTTTAGTTTCTTGTAATGTTCGTAAAATATCATCTTCTACTTGCTTAAGTGCGGCTCGATTCGCTGCACCCTGAACTATTAATTTTTCGCGTTTTTCTTGCAAATCAGGCCGTTCTTTTGCAACAACAATTCCAAGTAACTGATCTTCTAACCCTTCTTTTGTCAGTACAAAGTTAATCAAAGTGACTTTATTAAAAACTTCAGGCAAGTAATGTGGGTTCCTCAGTTTTGTGGTCATATACAACCTGAAATTAGGATGATATTCTATAACATTATCACCTAATGCGATAAATTCTTTTCCACCTTGCATATACGTATTTTTCATAAGTATTGGATCTAAGGGTGCTTCAACATCTTCTAATATACATTCTATTAATGCAGGTTTTCCGTATTCCAAACATGTTTCTATAACTTTCATGTAATTACCGTCAGTAAACTTAAGGACTTGTAAATCATTAGCTTTTTCCATAGTTTTAACCCACTTATTTGCTTGCCCCTGTGGATCAACCAGTAAAGACCAACGCATAGAATTATCTTGAATAATAGCATTATCAATCGAAAAATTATCTCTTGGGAGCCCCGCAATACACCAGTTTTGAATCTTTATGTCTGTACCTAAAATATCTTTTAACACGTAAACATCCGAATGGGGCATATCTAATTTGATGACGAGTTTTCTCCATTTTTCTATTATCTCGTTTCTTACCGGTAAAGTATACGGGGCTAGGTAAGCGATTATTCCACAGGAAACAAGAATATCTCCTGCTAAGTTATCAAATAAAATTTGTAAGTTTGCAGCAGCAGCTGTCCACCGAACTTTTTCGCCTCCTAAACCACCAATTAATTTTTCTGCTCTGTACAGTTTGTCAATACACAATTGAACTTCATCTTCCAAAGCTTTCTTCTTTATATTAGCTTCTTCTAATGCTTCACGTAGCTCAGCCAATCTGGCTTCTAATCGAGCGACAGTAGCCTTTTTTTCTTCCAAAATTGCCATGGTCTCTGCGAATTCTCTTTCTGCTGCTTCAAGTTTAGCTTTTTTCGGTGCAACTACTTTAGCTACCGCATCATATGCATTCATAGCAATTATCCATTTGCATAATCCTTCAGCGGCAGAAGATGATTTGGCAATAATATGAGGTTTAAAATCCTTATTAGATAAGTACTCTTTTCTAATTTTTTTCATTGTTTCTATGGGTATATTATCTTTATCGAAATTACGAAGTGAATCTAAAAATTGCATATCACCTAAAATTCTTTTGCTTGGTCCCCAAAAGTCAAATATTTTTTTTCCAGGATTATTGGGATCTGGTATTCTATCGGGTGGAATTCCTTTTATGACACAAACTGCTGCCATTACTAATTTTACTGTAGCTGGAGGATTTTTCATAGATTTAACAATAGTGATATCAGCAGGTTTAAGAGTGTTCAAAGCTGCAATAGCATCTTCTAAAATAGGCAAAGCTAGTGCCAAATCTGCTTCACAGTCTTTTTTTAACTCCTGAGCAGCAGCAGCTTGTACATTTGCTACTTTTTGATCTTCTCTTACTTGTGCGGCCGCTTTATCGGCTGTGGCAGTTTCCTGCTCAATTTCAACCATCATTTTTGCTGACTTTTCGGCCATGATTATTAATTGTGGTTTTAACTCATTTAGGTCTCGTTGCATTATTGATACTGCCTCTGCTGCCAAATTTAATTTATCCAAACCATTGATGTATCTAAGTCTTGCAGCTTTCAATTCTCTCTGTCGACGATTAGTTAAAGTTGTGAATGATTTAATTAAATCTAAGTAAGATGCCGACGTGATATATGTTTTCCTACCAAAATTCCTGAAAAAATCGTTTGATACCACTCGGGAATCAACATGAAACTGCTTACAAGCTATGACGGCTGCTGATTTAACTTTATCGGGAACATTAACCTTGACCATATAATAGTGTGCTACCATTTCTAAAGCATCTTCAGGCCAACTGTCGTACCAATCTATAGTACAACAATTGATCAATGAAGGATAAAGTCGAAGACGTAATCTGAAAGCGCTTCCAATCGGACTAAAGCATAAGCATATGTGTAATTTTGCTTTGCAACGTCCTACATAGAATGACATTATTTGCAATGGGCTTATGTCGAGATTTCTGTTTCCGCCCTGGGCAGCCAGCCGAACTAATTCAAGAATCTCTTGTTTTTCATCTAAACCATACAAATTAGGTACTTCGCCAGAATTCAGTAGACTGTCTAAGTTTTGTATAAAAACTTCTTCTTTAATTTGGCTTTCTGTAAAAAGGAATGTTGTATCTTTATTCAGACCGCCGGACTCACGCAGTACTATCTTGATGTCATCTTGCCAGTCTTTTACACTGTAAGTTTTGGTGATCTCCGGCTGAAATACGGATTGACCGAATATAGTACCAGCCAGACGTGTGAGTGATTGTCTCCCTGATCCACCAACACCTACTAATAAAGCATTCCCCATAGGCATGGACAAAACTCTACAAATTTTTGATAAGTGCTCTAAAGCGTAGTCAAACAATACTATATTCATCTTTGCTTTGTGCGTAGCATTATATTCGGTTAACATGGCTAGTGCTACATTGAGAAACACCTCTTTATTTGGTATTTCCTCGTAACGCCTTTCACCTTCAAGACTTTCGGCATCAAGATAAGAACCAAACATCATTTTTTTTATGTTTTCTTGTGTGACTTCCCCCTTCTCATCCTGGTAGGGATCTAGGGCCACATCGAATTGTTCCTTCAAAAAACTTGTTGTAGTTTGTTTTAGGATACCGAAAAACCAAGCTCGATCTTCATCGTCTACAAGTCTATCGTAAAATACACGCATTATTTCATGGACCCAAAGTCTTGTGAATGTTTTCTTGTTATCTGCGGACTCTTTTCTCAATAAAGAGCATCCTTGAATAGCTCGTGAAAAATCTCGTAGGTTAAAAATATAATGTGACTTTGCTGGAGTTGGTCTCAAGCCCTCTGTTGCCCGGTGATATATGTCCATTGTAGCTGCTATAATATTAACGATCACAGGTTGCACATCTTGACCGAATCCATTTCTCCTCCAACCGAGTTGTAAAAGTGTAGTAAATATTTTTGCCATACTTTCTCTAGAAAACTCGTTGATTGAATACATATTGTAGTGTCTTAGTAATCGAGGATATATTAATTGTCGGCTTCCACCTACGGGTCCAATAGCAGCAAAGAAAAATGTGTCATGGATATACAATTTGTCCGTAGTTTTGAGGTCATACCAATGTCCTTGATCAAAGAAAAGCCGTAATAGTTCTATGGCTGGTTGAGCTCCATACGTTTCTTTTGCAGGCATGTTCATATCATCTATAAATATAACAGCCTTCTTACCTTTACTTGGACCGTAATTATTTTTCCTTCTTTTATAAAGTTTAGATAAAACTAACTCTTGTGTTTGATTAGCTGAAGTAGTTGTAGTAAATGTAAGTAGACCTGGTGTAAACTTTTCCATATCTAAACCAGTCATCAAAAAACTCTGAATGTAAAAACTTTTACCAGTTCCCGTAGGTCCTATCATTAGCAGTGGCTTTTGGAACTGTGTATGTAATTTTAATAAAAATATATATTTCTCTGTCTCCAATGTAGGCACCACAGTCTGTAAAAGATTTATTTGTTCTTTGACGTTGACACCCTTTACATAGTCATGCCACGATTTCCAACAGCCTTTACCTTTGTACATATAATAGTGATCCACAAGCATTCCTTCTGTGGGGATTGAGACATCGAGCCTGTCGATTCCAGCAGGAAACCCATGTTCCCCCCTGATGTATTCCTTTACTAATTCATCGTACTTTTCTCTAGACTCACTGTTAAGAACACCACCTATTCCCCAAATCAATGCAGTCATAAAAGAAGCTATAAACCATGTTCTTGTATATCTAGTGTCCTCTTCACCTTCAATTGCATGATCCATCAACATCTCAATGAGTCTTAGAGTACTTATCACCAAATTTACCTCACCTGCAGTAACTAACTGTGTACATTGCTTCCTCACGTAATACACGAAAGGTTCTAGTAACCATTCGCACATTTCAAAAATGAATTCCTCATTCTCGTCAGTCCATATAGGATTTAAAGTGTTCGTCCATGATTTATAAAAAGGCATGAGCCCCAGTGTCGCAGATTCCATGTAAATCATACCGCATCTGGAAACAGTGGCAGGTGATGCTTGAGATAAATCCATAACTTCAAAAATCATAGACATAACATTTGTCATGGCCATCACTTCCCCTGAGGTCAAACATAGTTTCTTGTTATCATCAAGTACGGTGTTCATATTTTCTATCCATACTGCGTCAACAGGACCATCAAAAACTATCCATTTTCTCACAGGAGTATCTTCAGAAGCAAAATCACGAAACATGGTTGCAACAATACCATCCGTCCACTCGTACGATATCGGGTCAAAGGCACCGTACAGTTGCCCCATAGTCACGGCCTTTGGATTGAGTACCTTATATACACACTCACAGCCGCCAGGCTGACCTCTTTGCTCCATCAGGGTAAGAGCTTCAGATAGAATTTTCAGTGTGACAGATTTTCCAGAGAATGGGTCCCCAACCAACATAAACCCATGCCTTACTATCATCATTTCAAAAGTTTGAATTATTTTAAGCAGAAAACAATCCATCGGTTGAAGATTATTCCGTTCGCAACACACGTGACAAGCATCCAGAAAATTATCATAGTCCGGCTTTGGTAATGTTATACCTGGAAACAGATCAGAGATGATACCTTCAAACAAAGGGACATCAAAAGACAAAAACTTTGGCAAGTTCACGTCTGTAATAGATCTTAGCAACAAAATACTTTCATTTTCATTCGGATATGCTCTTTTTAAATTTCCAGCTGCCGATAGTACTGTTTTTACAGCTCGCATTCCGTAGTCATAGTGATTTTGGGAAGACAATTGTTCGGAGCATAATCGGTAAGTGGTCACTATTTTCACTGATAGATTTCGAGCATCTAAGAATCCAAATGAGTATAAAGAAATTTCCCCAATCATAGCATAGTCTGGCACCATCATAGCGACAGTACGAAATAGAACTTTCAGGTTATCAGGTAATTCAGAACGACCTGCATATCCCGGGTTCATCGTAATGCAAACGTAGCATGCTGGATTTAATTTAAGTGTTGTTCCCTCAAATACAAATGTTTCTAATTTTTGTCTTACAGCTTGTACAATACATAAAATTTGTTGAGCAATTACTGAAAGCACTTCCACATCAATTCGATTAAATTCATCGAAACACACCCAAGCACCGCAAGAAGCTAAACCCTTAAAAAATTTACCCATTGCCTTATAATCTAAGCCATCAGAACAATTAAATACGACGCACTGAACAGCTAGAGCCTTAGCCAGATCTTTGGTGGTTTCAGTCTTGCCTGTACCAGCGGGCCCTTCCGGAGCACCATTTAAATGTAAATAATACGCACCAATAAGAGTTCGATAACATCTATCAGTCAATGGTGTTATTACAAGACGATCAGAATTCCCTAAATATTCATATGCGTACCTAACTACTGCATTAATGATTTTCACAGTGACCTTTTCTTCTTCCCAATAATAACGTAGTTGTGCTAACCATTGAAAGTCAGTCACTTCTGTAACATTCTTACCGACTAACTCAAATATTACATCTTTGGCGTGCACGTCTATTACTATCAGAGCTTTCACAGTAATACTACTTAATTTAGTCAAATCTGTTCGCCTTATAACAGCTACGGTTTCATTCAACTGTTTTGCTAGAGTTTGATGAAATGCCTGCAGTTCACTTAATTTGTGAGTATTCAAAGCTTGGTGTACGTCTACAGCCCAATAAATTTGAGATACAGCTAATACCACCATTCCTTCCCAAGATAAAATCCATTCTACTCGCGTTAAATTCGGGTAATCGTAATATGAGAGTTCAGTTTCGGATTTCACAGATTTAAGCATTTGATCTTCAACTTGAACTAACCATTTCTCCACTGAGCCTCTCGCTGCAGCAACACTAATTGTATCGAGAAATTCTACCTGCTCCCCTTCCATGGATATCATAGATAATATGTTGAAATCGGGATCAAACACCAATCTATTTATGCCTTCAAAACACTTTTTTAAATGAGGCTGAACTTTAAGCGGATTTTTAGTTTCAGACAAAATCTCTAGCATTTCGTCATTAGATAAAAAGAAAAATCTTGGAAAATATAACCTTTTCTTTTCTAGATAGTTGTTGACCCCATCGTTGATTTTTTCTAACAAAGCGGATGCTATTTTGAAAGATTCTAAAACACCGATCCCTCCAGCAATTTCAAGGACATGCGGATCTTTTTCTACCGAGCCCATGTAACGTCGATAAATATTATTAACTTCAGTAAACATTACACCTTCTTCGGGCATTTGTGCGACTATGTCTTTAGACGAGAATATCGGAAGTAGATAAAGCCACTGACTTTGTACTTTTCCCCATTCATCAATAGTGGCATTCACTCGTACTATTTTTTCATACCAAGATTTAACTTGACTTTCAAATGGTTTTACAAATGCTGACCCTCGCATTCCTATTGTCTTAACAATATGGTCGTCCAACACACACTGAATATCATCTAGTCCAGAAAGTATATTTATTCCAGTATCTTTGTAGGGACTAGTTTTGAAGCAAATATCAGTCCACTCTGCCTGCATTTTGTTTAAATTTGTAATAAGAGCCAATTCTTTAGTAGCTGCGACACTTATAATTTCGTACTGGTCAATTTCATGCCACAAATTAAAGTTGATTATTTTTCTTAAAGTTGTGCCTGCTGTTGGCGTTAAATCAAACCCAGCGATTAAAGTCATTTCATCCCAATGTCTCTGCATTAAAGCTGGGTTGCACATTATATGTGCCATTAGTACATTAGGCCTCCATTCTTTCAGTTCCTGTATTGCTTGTGCACACAACTTCATAGGCGCTGGATGATTATTCATATCAGGGTCATCTACCAGACCTTGGAATCTTTTCTCATTACCTTCTGCAATTTGTTGTTTTATTTTATTTCTATAATTTTTGGATAGCTTCAAAAACTCTTTGTAGTAGAAGTCATGATCTTCGTCTATTTTAACATGATCCATATACTCAAAGGGTCCATCCATCCAAGTATAGTAGCTACGTTTCCAACGATGAACTAAAAATACCAGGTTGTAAAATGGTATAACGTGTTCCTTCAGTTCTTCCAAATCGGGATAGTGACTGATTGGAAATTTAAAAGTGGCTTCTTCATTATTGATCCACGCAACAAGCTTATCACAGGCATCTAGCCGGTGTGCCAGCTTCCTTAAGTATTCTAAATATTCGAGAGTGTTATTAACATCATCCATGTTGTCTAACAACTCTAAGTAAGGTATTATATCTTTAACTTCTTTGTTGAGTTTAGCTATCTGTGCTAAAAGAAATTCTTCCATTTCTGCTTTGTGCTGCTCATAAGCTGCCGCATTCCTATCAAATATAGGTTTAATTTTTTTGAGCCAATTTACAGTTCGAGTATTAGATTCTACGTGTTCCTCCGACAATTCGGTCATCTCTAATAGAGCTGACACAATGTAGATTTGACGCAGAATTCTTTCTTTTAGTGCTTCAACGAGAACTGTTTTAGCATATAAAATGTAATGCCCTTGTTCAACTAGCTCAGCTGCATTAACAGGCTCCTTCAACGCTTTTTCAGCTATTTCTTCAAATTCTGCACAAATGCTATCATTTTCTTCCATGTGTGCTTTTACAATGGCTCCAATAATATCATTTATAAATGAAGAAGCTCTGCGTTTTAAGCCAGCTATCATTCGCAATTGGCAAGCAAGAGCACAATTGAAATATTCATTTTCTAAAACAGCCGTAATATCGTATTCAATACTTTGGAAATACAGTATCTTATCTCGACCAACTTCAAAAGGATGCCCCTCAGCGATGAATTTATCCACCGCAGCTTTAGCGAGGTCACCATAAAGCATACTATACTGTTGGCGCAAACCTGCTGTATAATCTCGCAATGGCTGAAAAACTTTTTCTAGTTGCGCCTGCAACCTTGCATGGCCATCCTTTCGCAACCACTCGTTATAATTAACGGGGACGTTATCGTGCGTATACGGCAATCTGAGATACTGCTCAATTGGCATTAGTCTTTGTGCGATATTAGCAATCGCATCCATCATGTCATGAAATGCTTGAAAGATTTCAGTCAGCGAAGGGTCGTATATAAATTCACTATCGAAGGTTAGGTCTATACTCAAAATGGGAACCGAAGAAGGGTCACCAAGATCGTCTATAATAACGTTGATGGATCTACGCATTAGGTCTTGGATCTGCATTGATATCATTTTGTTCGCGCATCTAACGAAATCAGGTACCTTCTTCTTACGCATTCCTTTCAGACATCTAGGGTTTTTCATCCAGTTGATTAGAATCCCGTACCACGTACTTGATACTAAGTGATCCGCACGTCTAATTAGATCCATAGTCTTCTGTATAAACTCTTTCATTGGCATAGGTCCCATGTCTCTCAAATTTTTCATAGTAATGATGCATTCAGGAAACGTTTTTTCCGCGGATTCGAGAATCAGTCTGATGAATGGGTGAAAAATTAGAGAGTTATCGCGAAGTTTGTTCCTGTTATTGACCATTGTGTCGTAGTTTTCGGTGATGCCGTTGAACTTGAAGAAGGGTTCGACGTATCGCTTCCGCGAGACTCCCGGCACATCTCGGATCACCGTTTTTACGGCGAGCTCGTGAAGATTGTGGTCCCATTCTCTCTTGCTCTCTTTTATAACTTCTTCGCTCAATGTTGGGTATGGCGCACGAAGCTTCTGAGGAACGAGACCTAAAATCTTTCGTTCCCATGTTTTCAGCATAGGTGGCGGACGTACCTTGTTGGCGCACTCGCGGAGCACGGCGATGTGTCTGTCCTGGGATATTTCCAAAAGGTCTCTTTCGTTTCGAGGTACAGCCGGTTTGGCGATCTTTATTTTCCTTTCAGTTGCCTTTTCCACCAGGATCCTCTGGAATTCCGATTGCTTATCCTGAAAGGAAAGTTTAAGTTCACAAATTTTTGGGAGATTTGATTTATTGACGCTTTAATTTTGATGCGGATTAAAAGTTAACTTAGCGAGTACATGATGCATTTCTATATAGCGTAACAGAATTCTAAAGAAATACCTTGATCCTGTTGTATGGCGGCAAGGGCACAAAGGGCAGCCTCTCCATCTTGCTGGTGTCCGGTATCGGCAGCATGATGGGTATCTTACAATCATTTTTTGTGTGCAAGAGCTTACGCAAATCGCTCTCCTCCATATTTTAAAACCTTACAAATTACACAGAAAAAACTCAATTGAATAAGTAAGCAATATAGAATTATAATAATCACATTTTTCTATTACTGATATTGTAAAAATTTATTTCTTAATAAATAATAATGTCCCTAAAAAGGGCACGCGAAATTGTGTCAAAACAATTTGTTTTTGATTGAGAATTCGATACCGTATCCATGGCGACGGGATTACTTTCTATCTCCTCTTACAACAGAATGACAAAAGAGTTTAAGTAGGTATGTTATTTTTTACTGAATGAAAAATATAATCGATAAAAATACAAAAAACGTTTCCACTCGGATACACAAGATAACCATACAGTTTTAAAAAGTGCGTTTGAAACAAGGGTTACTCGGAATCAATTATAGATGACAGGAAAAATATTTTAAAAGTCCGATCTTCAGTTAGTTTTTTCAGTTTTCCATACTAATATGAATAGTGAATAAAGCATTTGTTGGGAAACTGAAAAAAAAAAACTTCTAGATCGGATTTTAAAATTACTTTTTTCTGTATTCTATACTTGATTCTGAGTAAACCTTTAAAATTTCAAATGCATTTTTTAACATCATGTATAAATAATACAGGATGTCGATAGATAACGATTGTCGAATTAAAATGTGGAGTAGGTATTTATCCTACACTTATACATTTTTTAACAGGCATCTTCCATGCATATACGCTGAATATCATGAACAGAGAGCTGGTTGATAAATAAAATACAAGAGACTTTAATGTGAATTATATTCCCATGAAAAATGAATAGACGTAAAGACATGTTTTGATTATAGGAATATTATATGAGATACTTTACATTCTTTATAAAACCTATCTATACTTACGAATACACAATATAGGTATCTACAATATGAGTTTTAAAAAAATAACAGTAATAATAATATAACCAATCACATTCACATGAATTTGTATGAATTAATTAATGGTAACAATTAGGTACTCCACAGAGATTGTATCTCTTAATGGACCAAAGAAGAACAAATAAGTTACTTATACAGGTGAACCAGAATCTCGTAAAAAAACGAGGACACATTTTCTGAGTGGGTCAATACCGATGTAATATGGGTTATCCGATTTAGCGGAAATAAAAAAACATTTTGTTTTTCATGAGATTCTTTTTCACCCAACCTTTTTTTTAATACTATAGTAGTTCATTGGGTTAATATGGCTGAGAAAAATACATCTAAATAGAGACATATTTTAGAAAAATACGCAATTTACCTTTCTGGAATGCAAAAATAAGGAAATTCCAAAAAATAAAACATCAGTAAAATCCCGATTTCCCGACTTATCAGTCTTTATTCGATGTTAGTGTATATATTTTTTGATTAAATCATGGCACTACTTTGGTGATGACTATTTAAAAAAACAGAAGAAACAATAGTACTTATGCTCTTCTGTAAATATACTGTCAAAGTGAATAGGTTGGTAGGAAAATATATATTGTACAAAATATAAATAAATGTAAAATGTAAAAAAATGTTAGTTTTTTAGAAAAACTAATATTCGCACCAATTTTACATAGCTTCACACTAAATAATAATTATCCACACCTGCAATAGCGCGGTACTTTAGGTGAAATAGTTCGATTAATAATATCAATAGTGATTTGCAAAGCTCAATATTCTTACATAACAGGTACTGTATTGAGTTTACTAAATTCGAATACGAACAGTATTTATTTTTCAAACTGGACACCCAAAAATTATTAGTACCAAAATAACAGTATTTTTACACTTTTGTACACAACTATCAGTAATATTCTTTAATTAAAATAGAACAGCCTTTTGCCAAATAACTTTACAAAATAAATTGACTTGGCAACCTTCTTAATTAATTAAATGACTAAAAGACTATAGCCTATTCTTTTGGAAATATCGAAAGTCATTATACATTAAGCAGTCGTTGATGAAATCATAAAGTCAGTAATGACAACTTTAGCCACATTTTTACAGCAAAGATTGAGCAAACAAAATAAGTCTTCCTGTGATTCACAATACACTGCATGGCGTCATTCTAAAAGACCTACAAGTACTTACCCGATTTTCTACTGGCGTTTCTTTTCTACTTTTGGTACAGATAACTTTTCGCTTAAACTGACAAGGGAAATCAATAGAGTTGTTGACTGCTAGTCACCTTGAGTTACTTTTTATCAAATGTCAAAAACGACAATTCGTATTAAAAACGTCTGAAAAAGCGAACTATGACGTCATAAAGTCATAATTTAGACGTTGCCATATTCATTACGAAATTTTTATGAATAAAAAATTGCACATGTAATGAAATTCAACGTTTTCTTCTACTGTTTAATTCAGCAGCTATTTAGTGAACAATATTTCATAACAATTTTTGATTCAGTCAACTAAACTAACTCAACTAGGCTACTAGTTACGTCAAATAAGTCAATTAAAAAGTTATCAACTTATCAGTTACATGAGTACCCAGACTGTTATCTTTCCGATATTTATGTATTTAAAATGACTGACAATTATGTAGTTAATCTCAATCCCTTCTTCCTTGACTGATTGACAGTTATTAAAATACATTTCCCAGTTCAGTTAGTTTTAGATTCGTACAAAAGAACCAATAAGAAATGACAAAAAACATAATTTTATGCATATTGCAAACAATTTTTGCATTTACATTTACCTATTTCCGTAAAGAATAAGCATTAATCACTTAGCTGCTTGAACTAGCTTGAGTATGACTCAGAGTAGTTATCATATCGCTCTGTTAAACTATGCCAACAGAATTGGTTTCATATGGTTATCAAAACTATGCTAAAGCAAAACTTTTTCTGCGTGTCAAACAATCAGTTCACATACCACAGTAAACATTGGTTAATGATGAAAATATTGTATACTTAACTAACGTAGGAACGTGTTAAGCCCGGAACGCGCTGGGCTTTCGATAGGGTCATACGCTGGCGCCCAAGAGTCTCTCGTCGGCTGACTGTTCATCTTCTTCAGATCCTGACTTCTCCTTTTTGATGGACTGGTATCGCACCTTAAAGAAATAAGAGCATTTATTATAACAAGCGGAAACTTCTACTGAAAAACGTTTGCTGGAAAATAACGCTCAAGTAATTTACTTTGTTTCCGCTCCTAATAAAGATTGGAGAAGAAAAAGTAGTGAAGACGTGTTTTTTTAAAACAAAATGGTACTGGTACATGGATGGTCGTCGTGCACACGTTCGTAAGTAGGTGTAATCTCCATTTTCCTTCTTTAGTCACACTCTAACGATGTTATGAGTAGGGAAGATAATGGTCAGTTTATACCGATAAGTCACGCAGCCAGCAGCAGCGGCGCGAAGATGCAAGTAAGAGAAGATAAGATGCTGTCTATAAGTCGCGCTTCACAGATCACCGTAACATGACGAGGTGATTTTAATGGCGGATGGTGAACATATCGAAGCTACTATCGGGTCAAATATATCAAGTAATGTTCTACCACTTTTTAAATAAACGACAAACAATTTTGGACATTCTTCTATACAAAAATGGTCAAACCGTCGCGTCGATCGACTTGTACTGTATGAAGAGTTAAAACTCATTTGTTGTTAAAAATCACCTTGTATTGTATCGCCCGCTAACATAAAAAATGCGCGCGAACTGACCCTAAATACCAAGTGTGAGAGTGTGTCAGTAGGTAATTGCATAGCATTTCTATATGAATACGTAGTTTAGCGAGAGAATGCCTAAACTATTGCTTACGATAAGAATACATTGCCGAGACGACACCACACGACGTGTCCGATAACAGTAAGTAAATTATTTACTGCTACGAATGACACACAAGTAGCGCTTGGTATTTGCGTCAAACAGATGTGAAACACAAACACGCTTCAAGGTAACAGATACTGTTAATTTATTTATTTATTACATAAGAGCAACATAATTTTAGTGTAGCTTAATACTGTTCAGAATTTCGGAATAACCTAAAGTACTTTTATTAAAGGTCAGGCGGTCAGCACCCCCTAAACTGGCTTCGGTGTTCTGATAAAAAATTACATTAATTTAATCTTGACACAAAAAACTAAACACAGTCATTCAGGTGTTTAAAATAATATGTTAAAAAATGGCACTTCACTCAGCATTAACTGCGGTTGTGATGACGTCCTGACGTGAATGACTCGGCATGTAGTACCTAGTTAGCGGTCCAGAGCGCTAGGCCACGCACGGACCACGGCCAAATATTTAATATCCATATATATCAATGTACGTATACATATATGTGTGTCTACCAGTGTCTAGTCAACACTTTTGGACCCTGGATATTTATTTTCTTACCTTGGTTTTAATTTTACTGCTAACTCCTCTTGGATGATACATCAAGAAGTTGTCTGTCACCCAGAATATTAATATCTGTAATGAAAGATGAAATATTTAAAAGGAGTAGTTACGTGAAGGTAAGAGCATAAACAAGTAGACACTGCATGCGTATCAGTAGATCGGCCGAATACCGAAACTCCTTTTTTAATGTCGCTTTAAAAGAGATAGAGATATGCCTGGCAGGGCCATATGCATTTAGTTTTGACCGGTCTAGTATAAAATTACGTCGTTAAATAACCAGAGAATACCTATATTGAGAACAGAAGAGGAAATATGATTGGACATTAATTACGACACAATGATTTCTTAATTATCATAATGGATGGAAAGATTAGATTAGATTAGAAAGAGAGGTAGAAGGAGGCCGAGAATTAGATCAATCGAGTAAGGGCCAAAGTCAACGTCGTGTTTTACCAGGAAGTCAAGAAGTTGGCGAGGAATAAGAGAGAACGGTGGTTGCTCCATCGAAAAGAGCCTAGCTCTGAAGATAAATCAATGGTCATATTGCTTGCACACATACGTATCTGTGGAAAAACCACTAAAATACTCACATTTACAAAGAAAGGTATGATGAGCATGACCACAGCCAGTTCCAGCCGTTCATCGGACACGGGGGACAATCGCAGGGTCGACAGTACAGCAACTACAGGTGGCAACCTCAGCACTAACGCTAGCGCCGATTTCGCGAAGGTAGCTAGCGCCGCGTACAACACGCACTGGCATATCCAAGCTGTGCACATTGGCGGTTTACCTAAAAAACAATTACACAGACAATTATAAAAAATTAAACTACCCTCACGTAATTCATCTAAGCCTTATTTTAACTGTCACTGTAGTCTTTAGATGTTTCCAAAAATCAGAGTTTCAGGGACCTAAAGTGACTGATTGGTGGCTCAGTGGTTAGAACTTCTGACTACTGATCCGAGGAACGTGGGTTCGATCCCCAATTTCCCACCCAATACAAACATTTCCGTGACAAGCATCACAAAATTTATTGAATAAATGAAAGAAAACTCCTTCTTGCCCAACATAAAACAGTATAACACATATAAATAATATACACGAAAAAAGTTATACAGGTAGGCCACAAAACAGATATACACAGAAGGTCCGCTCAATACAAACCACTAAATTCCTAAGTATATACATACTTATAAATGTATACAGTCGTTCTAGGTAACGTCGTGACCTTGCTTTGAACGACCGTATACGTCTATAAGCATGTATATGCCGAGGATTTTAGTGAGCGTATTTAGCGGACCTTCTGTGTATACTGTTTTTGTTTTGTGCGCAGGCAGTCTAATTACGCGCGCGGCGGCGCTAATCAAGTACGTTATTCTATGCACAAACAGTGACAGTGATAGATAAACTGTACCTAAATAAACATTGCTTGTATATCAGGTTAAATATTTAGCATTCTAGAAATATTTAAAAGTTAATATTACAGGAACATAAACATCATATAGCCATATTGATTTTGTTCAGTTACATAAAAATACTGAACATTTGTTGCAGATAATAAGTTTAATGTGTTGTACAAAGTTATTTATAAGCTATCTCTACCTACCTTCATAGTGTAAAGGTTATCTAATGTTATGAGTACAAATGGAGTACAAAAAAACGAAGGGCCTATAATCTACGACTTTTAAACATAATTTTCTACAGGGCCCTATTACTAAGACTACATCAACTGCTTGTTTGAATGTCTGTCCCAATGTAAACAACTTTTAAATGCCATTACCCCTTGATTTGAACCAAAGTAAGTAGGTTAAACACAGGCTATGTATTAATGAGAGCAGATACATTTTATTTTGTTTTTGTTTTAACCCTTAATTTGGCAGAGATAAAAATATTTTAAAATTAATGTTTTTATTTAATAAACTGTTTTAAGAAATCTTAAATGGCCTCAGAAAAATTAAATAAAAAATTTTGGAAGTTTTTTGGAAAAATACCCACAGGACACTGCCAATTTACGGTCATAGAAGTTGGTACTAAAAATAAAAGTTTGTAAGAAAATAATTATTTTAGTAAAAACAAAATAATTGAAACAAATATAGTTAGGAATTGAAGTATTATAATGAAATTACATTGAATAAACAAAAACAGGAAACTCAAACTCAAAATACCACATAACCAATGAATAATATGCAAAATAAATTTAAAAGCAACCGACTTTAATTCGAACAATTACAATTTTGATATGTTTTTGTAAATACTCTCAAAAACGACTTAACAGGTTTTTTTTTCAATTTATATGGAAATACTTTGGATTAATAAGCTATCTAATAACTAAAAAATATACATCAAAATCGGTCCACAACTGCCAAAGATGTCACGTAACATAATATGAACAAAAAGTATTGCAGAATTTAGAACCTCCTCCTTTTTAAAGTCGGTTGAAAGGTTTATGCAAAAAAAGAACTTATGTACACGCAACATACACTATAATATTTATTATTTTATTGCTGTATCTTGTATGTATCTTTATCTTATCTTGTATGTATCTGTATCTTTGGCAGTGTCCTCTACGTAGGACTTGAAGTTTTAACTGTAAATAAGTAAATTAATATCGCATGAATTTAAAAAAAACTGTGCATATATGATATGTGTACATATTTAAGATGAAAATAACACCATTCATGTAGTACATAATTGCTCAAAACCAACAAAATAAATAAAAATATCTAGCGCAGCCCAGGACACTTCCAATGCGGCTGCATGTTTTCGAAAATACCGACATTAAAGTGTTGCTATGACCCCGATTTATTTTTTCCTTAATTTATGATAGTATTTCCAGTGTGTTAAAAAGATAAACAGCTATAAAAGTAATGTTATTTAGACACACGAATTTTTAAAAAGAGATGTCCTACCCAGAGGACACTGCCAAATTAAGGGTTAATGCTATTAAGAATCGTATTTCATAGCTAACAAAATTCAGCTGAAATAGACAGACATGGACTTACCATATTCACCAAAATTTATAAGTGGGATGTCATAAATCCTTGCACAGTACTGCGCCAGCCTGATACCCGCCCAGATGATGAGCAGGCCTAGAGTTGAGTCCAACATAAAGTTCACTATGTACCTGTAGGTAAACAATAGTTAGAATGTTTTGCCATTAGCAGGTCCCATATTTCTTAATATTATTTCATTAGAAATTAGTTGTTAGGTTCCCTTTTTGTTTGCATATTAACATAGTTATTTTAGTGCTTCAGAAGATAAGCTGGCAACTTAAACTGGCACTCAGTCACCATAACAAGCTAAGGTAGGTATAAATAGAAATTCTTGGCAAAGGCTCATATAAACAAGAGGCCTTGTTTAGAAAAATATCTCACCAAGGTCTACAAGTGTCATCCTTCTCTGATTCAATCAATACATATCTTTAAAAGCCAAGTACAGCTGAAATTTTGAGGTATTTCATTAGGAAATATATTTTGCATACATACCAAGTGCAAGGATTTCCTGTGAGGTGTGGTGAGAGCCAGACATTGGCAGCGTGGATGATAAGAGCTCCTAGACCCTGCTTTGATGTGTCGTACCACCAGATTAGCCATGGACGTCTTGCATATCGGGGCTCACAGAACCTTTTACCTATAAAGAATATGGAGCACACGTGATTTTTAAATTTCAATAAAAGTAAATTATTATGAAGAGAGAATATAAAAAATTAAATCTACAACAGAAAATGTTTTGATTTTTCAAACATGAATTTTAGAATGCTGAGATATGTAAATAGTGCAGTAGTAGTGTATCATATAGACCAGTGTTTTTCAACCTTTTTTAATACCCGACCCCTTTACAAGTTAAAAAATTCTTGCGACCCCCCTAGGGCCAAAAACATACAAAATGTTAGTGATTTGAAAGACTATGTTTATAATTTTCTCCAAATTGAAATGATTTACTTATAAAAGTCTCCAAAATAGATCCACGTTTTGACAAATTGTTAAAAAAGAAACAAGACCATCCTTCTCACTGAAATCATATTTTTTCATTGCATTGTAGGACCTATAAACACTTACTTTTGCTTTTCCCGCAACCCCTTTAGAAAGACCCACAGGTTGAAAACCACTGATATAGACTGTCACTTCACTATATCAGTAATTTTTGTATGGAGTCTTTTTGGCTTGTGACGTGTAAGACATGTATCAAACTCCAATACCTCAGTAAATATTACTTTCAATAAAAAACTACTTACACAGATTAATAAGGAAAAATCTCTTTTTCAAGAAATGAAATAAAAGCATATCCCCTGAAATTTTCAGTTAGTAAAATAAAACTACATCCAAGTCGAATCACTCATGTATGGGTGGTTTGAAACCATAAAAAGGCACTGTTAAATAGGAAACCTTGAAACTATTGTAACTGCTAATATTTCAGCATAACTTAGCACTTACCAATCAAACATGTGAATGCCAATATTGCTAACAAAAACTGCAAGAACCACCCATAGGTGTTGGTCAGGGCATCTTTGGAGCAATGAGGTTCAGACCAAAAGTCTGTGCTATTATTCATTTTTTATAAATTCAAGGGCACCATCCCTGTACTGCCCTGATACAAGTAAACTGGGCGAATTTTGTTACGATAATAAGCCTAATAACCTGGTGCACGCTTGTATTTTATTATGTAAAGCACATTTATTAGTACTGTTTAATAAGGTTAATTTGGGTTCTTAGAAAGTACAAAATATATATATTTTTCAAAAAATAAACATATACACCACACAAACGCACTATACTGACATTGACATTTGTATTGTTTTTTTTTTACCCCGAGATGGGGAAGGCAAAGGATCAGAGCCATACAGCCTGGTCTGTTGTAAATCTGCTGTTGTATTTAAAGGTCAAAAGCCATTTCTTCCGTATCTTTTCGTCTTTATAGGAAAATTCAATTGAGGCCAAAGCCATTTCTTTTGTATTTAAATTTTCCTATTCTTCAGCAAAATGATAGCACTTTTGATGAAGATTTAATGGACTTCTTGAGAGCACTCGAAACACAGTCTACACACTTTTATTTCATTATCCTACATATTAGACACTTAAATGGCACTTTATTGAACAATAAACTATCAATATTATGCATTAAAAACCACGATATCTATTTTTTCGGATAATAAAACAAAAATGACAAACTCTTGCCGCGAGTTCCCGCCAAAAAGTCCCCATTTGTATTGTATTTGATACAGCTCGCGTCACGTAAAAAGAGCGCTGGCGGGCGTTCCGAGGGCATAACAGTTCACTCTGACAACAGGATAGCATAATATAAATCGCGTAAGTGTGAAAGAGAGGGTACTAAACAGTTGCTGTCAGAATGAATCCTCGGAACGCCAGCCAGCGCTCTTTTTACGTGACGCGAACTATATTTGACATCATGGTTGTTTTTTTTTAGGTTGCGTTCCAATACCAAAGATTTCACTCGGGGTAATGCGAATTTTACCCTACATCGTTCCAAAACCGAGCCGAGTGAAACCGAGGGTAACCGAATGAAAGCCTGACAGTTCTCCGTCGGGATTTTGGAACGGTTTCGTGAATGTGATTTTCACTCTGACAAGTGCGATTTTTAACGCTGTTTGGTTACCGTTAAAATTCGCCTGACAGTTTATTCGGCGGGAAGTTCGTAGTCAATGTCAAACAGATTAAGACAAACAAACATTTTATCTTCGGAATTGTTTTGAAATACTATTGCTTGTATCTGCTAAGGTATTAAAGCCACAATTAAGACATTACACTACCGAAAAAAGCTAGAAACCTTTCTGAATTATTTTCGATGACGTTAGTTACCCTTTCGCCCTGGAATCACTCGCAAGCGTTCCAAAATCATTCCAATATTTTTTTTCGCTTTCTCAAAATAGCTACGTCTCTTTCATTTCTCCGAGTTAAATTCTACCTCACCTTACCTTGATTTTGGAACGACTTCTTAATATTCTTTCCCGCTATTTATAAGGATAAGGAAAAGGCTTCTATGGCCATACAGCCTTGTCTTGTCATCAACTGTATTAACAGTTGATGTCCGTCGTTAAAAATCAGTGAATGTCTGTCGTCCGTCGTTACGTTACGTTATTAATACAACTTTTGATGAAGTGAAGATTTCATAGACTTCTTGAGAGCCTTTTGAGAGCACTCGAAACAAAAAAAATATCGTGTATTTTGAGTGTGTCTTGTCTTGTGTGTAAAAAACCTTTAGAAATCCAAAGCCAATAAAATCCAAAACTCCAATCCTGACCATAGAGAAATTAGAAACGCTCTTTTCATTTCATTGCCGCCATTTTTAATCGTTTTCTGCTGTTTTTCGCATTGTATGTATCCAGATAGTTTTACCTTTAAAATTCCTACTATATCCATGTTTTAATGCTATATTAGTTACATATTTGTGATTTTTTAAACACAATAAGTAGACAAAGGTAAGAGCCATTTTTTGTTTATTTTTCATTTACGGAGAGGTGAGGAGTTATGGGTTACTGCATGTGATTATCGATTTTTTTACTACCGGCTATATTTCTAGTTCTAAGCGTGTAATTGCGATAAATGTGCTTGTTTTCTTTTTTATTTTAATGAATTTTGGGTTACTCCTATAAGGCAGCCCTCCTATGTGCACCCCAACCAGTACAACCATACGCAAAACGAACATTGTCCAACCAGTCCACGCCAGACTTATCAGATAACACAAGTCTTGCTTGATTGTTTGACTGTGTGACCATCCACCGTGCTTCTCTTTTTTGCGGTCCCTTAACAGCCCTTTTAAAAGCACCCTAAACCAAAATTACCTAAAGTTCCCGCCCCAAACAGCAAGATTAAAGTGATTAATTATCTTGATACATATATATTGATAATTATCTTGATCATAAAATATCATAAATCATAAAACATTACAATATAGTTAAATGCTAATGTTAACACGTCCTTTGCATCCAAATGTGATTGCCACTTCCACAATTATACAAACACATTAAACGTCAACTTGAAAAATGATCACAAACATTGTGATTAAGGGCTCCCACACATAACTGCAAATTTGCATCGCATCGCAGAAATCTGTGAACTTGCCCATACAAAGTATGCCCATACAAAGTATTATGTTATTAGTATGGGCAAGTTCGCAATGCGACGTCGCATCACAGTTTTGTGTGGGACGCCTAAGAGATACTTATAGTACAGTTGTAAGATTTGTGTTTAGTTTTATTACCAGTGATCGGAATTAGATAGTGCGATTTATGTACTTGCGATGAAATGTTAATGTAAATGTGGATATGCCTTAAACACATTGTAAATATGTACTGATTAATTTAAGGAGTAAATAAACCTGGCTGGTGTTTTATTTACTACCTTTAGGCTCAATAAAAGTGTGGCAATAAATATAGCCAAAATAAGTTTTTTACACTTTACCATAATGTTGTGATTTATATTTTTTCACCACCAGTATTTAACAGTAGAAATCACTCCACTAGACTATGCCTTATTTTTGACCTTATTGAAGGAAATCTAGTTAGGCACGGCCCTCTAGGTTGGCAACGCATCTACAATCCCCTCCGGGGTTGCAGGTGTCATGGGCAGTGGTGATCACTTACCATCAGGTGACCCACTTGCTCGTTTGCCTTCCTTATCACATAAAAAAACAAAAAAAAAAAAAAAAAGACAGGGTAGGTCTATATTAAATTTTTGTTGCTGAAATCTGCAAAATTGCACAGTTCCGAACCCTGTTTATCACTGTTATAATGTAACATATGTAATTATCAATTGTAAGACAAAAATTAAATAGATCAAGTTATGAATCAGCATGGATAATCAATGATATTTATCATGATAATTAGCCAGTTTTTTCTAATACATATTTATATTTTATTATATGTAATTAAATAATTTTCTAATAGGGAGATCTAATGATGGAGCCCCCTCCGTATACAAAATTTATGTTCCTCCGTATTATATGTAATTATATAATTTTCTAATAGGTGCGAGATCTAATGATGGAGCCCCCTCCGTATACAAAATTTATGTTCCTCGGATGCATTTCTCCAATTCATCTCTTGTGCAAAGGTACATTTAGACAAGCCGAGCACTATATTTAAAAAGTTTTAGTTTTTGGCTTGTCATGTAGTTAGGACATATATATACTTATATCTATCTATAAAAGTTTTTAAATTGATGTTACAAAGCTCTTTAGATGAATTGATTTATTTTAACAGTTTTGGGTGTATTTTGCAAGTCTGGTAGAAAAGCGCGAATGAAGCGAGTGCAAAAATTTTAGACTTATCTTAAGAAATTCTTTAGGGTAAGGCATCTTTGCTGCACAAAGAACAATGGCAAACTCCCATATATCAATTTACCTGGATTAAATTTGTTAAAGTATAAAAATAAAAAATGCTCGGCCTGTGTACTGCACATCATCTGTACTGTCATCCGCATATCAATGAATACTGCGTATTTGCAGGAGATCATTGATATGCGGTAGAACTAGAGTTGGCGAGAGTACAGAACCTTGCGGGTCACCAGCATTAATGTGTTTAGTGTCAGGTCAGAGGAACAGTTGTCGCAAAGAACTTTAATGCTTCTGTGAAACAGAAAACTGGCGATTCAATTATACAATCCCATGGCCTCCATGGGTAGTAGGCAGTATGCTAGTAATTCCGGACCCTGTCGAACGCTTGTAGCTTAGGCTATATCCATTCTGACTACCAATGCCTTCTCTCGACTTTCAATGGCTTTGGTCCAGCTGTGTGTTAGGCGTACTAGAAGATTACCAGCTGACCGACCATGACGAAACCCGTATTAACGGTCATTAATAAGGTCATGATCTTCTAGACATGCTAGGAGCTGTGTATTATGTAATTACACACTCCACCGCCTTTGAAAGGCGAAAGATAATACCAATTGGCGCTGGGTACGGGAGGAGGCGCGGGTGCGGGGGGAGGCGCGAAATGCGGGGGAGGAGTGTGGTGCGGGGGTGAGGCGCGGGTTGCAGGGGGAGAGGAGAGGGGTGAGGAAGGCGTGGAGTGCGGGTGGGGGAGGAGCGGGGTGCGAGGGAGGGTGAGTCGCGAAGTGCGGGGGAGCGAGGTCGGGGTGCGGGGGAAGGTGAGTCAGGGGGCGAGTGCGGGGGATATCAACTCCCTGAGTGAAGCCGGGCATTCCAGCTAGTATCAAACTTTATTATTTTATTATCTGAAACTATTTTTTTCTACTCAAACTATCGATAGTTTGGACTGGTTTATCGATTAAAGAAAAACGTCCGTAAACGCGCGACCGTCCTTGAAATGTCGCTCGTCGCTCGTGTGTCGCCGCGCCTGTCGCTGTCGTCCAAAACAGCTCCATACAAATCTATGGAAATGATCAAGTCGCTCGTGTCGCTGTCGCCATCTGTCGCTGTCGCTGTCGCCGTCGCTTGCGTCCAGGCCGCAGCCTAAGTATTTGCGATGTTTGCGTTTTGGAGTTTTTATTTTTGTGGCCTTTGTAATCGTTTAACGGATCGATCTACTGCTTGTGACGACGACCCTGTGCAATAACAACGTTTAGTACTGGAGCCAGCAAGGTATATGGGCCTGAACATATAAGAACGCTGGAAGCAGTCTATCTCGAAGGACTTTTTGTTTTCAATCGTTTGGCTCGAGTCTTACAGTCCAGATCGGTTACTGAAATTTTTTATGACGTTCAGAAAAACTTAAAAAAGTCGTATTTGGGCCTAAACATATAAGACTCAAAATAAAATTTGGATATGAAAGTAAGTACATTGGACAACCCCATAACATTTTTTTTTTCGCTGAAATCGGTCACCGTCCCAAATCAGACAGGGGTCAGAAATCGTAAAAAATCGGTTTTGGAACTAAACATATAAGATGTCTGCAATCAATGTAAATCGATAAAACACACTTCACCTTATAAAAAAGTTCAGTCTTACAACGCGAATCGGTCACAGTTCCAAAATCTGACTACTTTTATAGCTTAGGTTTTTTCGCTGACGATGGGCGAAACTCGATAACCATTAAGGTTAGAGGTATAGTTACTTCGGCAAAAATTAAGTGCATACAATTTCCAATAAAAAAGGTTATATTCATTTTTATTGTGGGATTAATAGATAATGAGCAAATTGCAAAACTGTTTCTCATAAACATCGTTTTCGTCTATTTCTCCATAACCTTTAAGATTACAGGTATAGTTACTGCGGTAAAAATAAAGTACATAAAATTTGCAACATAAGAGGTCATATTCATTTTCACTGTATAATTAATAGAAAAAGAGTAAATTAAAAAAATAATTTTTATATTTGAAATTTTCATCTATTTGTTGATAAATTAAAGATTAGAGGTATTGCGGCTTTAAAGAAATAAAGTTTATAAAATTTTTAACAAAAAAGGTTATATTCATTTTCACTGTATAATTAATAGATAAAAAGTAAATTGAAAACACTTTTTTATTTAACAAATTTTCATCTATTTGTTGATAAATTAAAAATTTTAGGTATTGTGACATAAGAAAAAATTTAATACATAAAATATGTAACAAAACTGTTGCATTTTTTCTGTAGGATTAATAGATAAAAGTTAATTGAAAAACTAAGTTGTAATCAAACTGTGTTTATAGAATAATCTTAAGGTACAACAAAAAAGTGAGTAACATTGTTATTTTCATCAATACCAGCATTTATTTATACTTTTATACGTATACTCAATATTAATATTTTATCAATACCCTGTGAAGTATACAAATATTAAAGCATAGAACTTAAATTTATAAATGTAGACAATTAAATATTGTTTTCTACTTTTATGTAGACAGCGCCAAAAGTTCCCAGCCTGACATATTTAGAGTTGTATAGATATGATTTAAGCTATATCTGGATAGTGTAAGTCGGATAATAGTCACTGAATGCAATCAACGAGATCAGTAAGTTTTTTATTTATTTACTATACAATTAAAACTCTAACAGGTCAGCCGTATCATAAATCGAATATCATGCAGTCGAGTTGTTTCGTCAAAATAAGGGGAAAGTCAAAAGAATTTAAGAATAGTTAATATTGCTATGTGTTCGGGGAGGCTTTACCTTCTTATTCAGGCATAAAGAAGTAGATGTACAAATTTCGTTCCGGGTGTGATTTTTTTAAACATGAAGAGCACTGGATCGTCTGGGCGATTCGACCATATCGGAAAACAATGCTCCTGTGGAACAAATTGTTCTAAGTGATCGTTGTATGAGGGTCGAATTAATTTATGCAATCTTTGAGCTTTCTAAATCAAGCACCCATATTTTTTTTAATAAACATTTACAATTTAAAAAATAAACCATGCGATCAGTTCCTAAATTTGTTCCCGTAATTCTACGACAGCAAAATATTTTTTGGCACCATGTTTCGAATACTACTGATGTTTTAAAGTCAAACATAAAAAAATGAAACAATGATCCTCTACCATGATCTCTTTAAAAAATCGAATCAAATAATTAAAAGATCAAATGAAGGAGCCCTAAAAACCAAGGGTAACCGAATAAAAAAAAAATAACCACGGTTTTTTTGAAATTGCAAAAGACATACTGTTGAAGAATTTATCAGAACTTAATACTACTATGGAAGAGACATATTGGTGTCGATTCGGTTTTCATGATTAAACTTATCTGACAAGATTAAACCTTGTTTAAGTGTTCTGTCTTTTTCCTTCTATATCGAAAAGACAAGGAAAGGACGCTTAAATTTCGTTTAATCCTGTCAAATAATATAATATCTAGCTTCCGCCCGCGACTTCGTCTGCGTAAACTTCAGAATTGGGTCCAGGGAGATAAAATGTTATGGCAGCGCCATCTATAACAGTTTTTAGCCACTTCTCCGTGAGCCTTCGATGATTCTGGGATAAAAAGTATCCTACGTGTTAGCCGAGTGCTTCATCTATCTACCTACCAAATTTCACCCAAATCCATTCATTATTTTCAGCGTGAAAGTGGAACAAACAAACAAACATCCATACTTTCACATTCATAATATTAAACACTTACTTATAATGAAAAAACACATTTACATCACCATTTCATATTATTATTAGGCTCCAGAAATGTGAATAACTTACTTTTTTGTACCTTGAATTTTTAAGTATAGAAAATTATGTACTTACATATGTGTAAGTCTTGAAGTTAAAATTGTTAGTGTTTGCATGGTTTATCGCTGTTTTCGAGAGTCATTACAAATCGTCTCGCACGCAGGTTTGATGACTTCCTGCCTCCCGAACAAGCCAGTTTCCGAAAAGGCTTCAGTGCCATAGATCACATACATACGCTCCGGCAGATTATACAGAAGACCGAAGAGTATAATCGGCCACTGTGCTTGGCGTTTGTGGACTATGAGAAAGCCTTTGATTCGGTTGAGACCTGGGCTGTGCTACAGTCTCTCCAACGGTGCCAAATTGACTATCGATATATCGAAGTGCTGATGTGTTTGTATGACAACGCCACCATGTCGGTCCACCTCCAGGATCAGAATTCGAAACCTATCCGGTTGCAGCGTGGGGTGAGACAGGGAGACGTCATATCTCCGAAACTGTTCACCGCTGCCCGGGAAGACGTTTTCAAGCTTCTGGACTGGAGAGGACTCGGCATTAACATCAACGGCGAGTACATCTCTCACCTTCGATTCGCTGACGATATCGTGGTCATGGCTGAGACCCTGGAAGAACTAAGCACAATGCTCGATGGACTTAGTAGAGCCTCCCAACAAGTGGGTCTTAAAATGAACATGGACAAGACGAAAATCATGCCAAATGTGCGTGTCACACCCACTCCTCTGAAGGTTGGAGACTCTACACTTGAAGTTGTTGACAAATATGTATACCTGGGACAAACAGTCCAGCTAGGTAGGTCCAACTTCGAGAAAGAGATCAATCATCGAATCCAACTTGGCTGGGCAGCGTTCGGGAAGCTCCGCAATATCTTCGCGTCCAAAATACCGCAGTGTCTCAAGACTAAGGTCTTTGACCAGTGTGTGTTGCCAGTGATGACATATGGAACCGAAACATGGTCGCTTACTATGGGCCTCATAAGAAGGCTCAAGGTCACCCAAAAGGCGATGGAACGTGCCATGCTTGGTGTTTCCCTACGTGATCGAATCAGAAATTAGGAGATACGTAGGAGAACCAAAGTCACCGACATAGCTCACAGAATCGCTAAACTGAAGTGGCAGTGGGCGGGGCACATACATCGTAGAACAGATGGCCGTTGGGGCAGTAAAGTTCTCGAGTGGCGACCGCGCACCGGAAAACGCAGTGTAGGCAGGCCTCCCACTCGGTGGACCGATGACCTGGTAAAGGTTGCGGGAAGCCGCTGGATGCGGGCAGCGCAGGACTGGTCGATGTGGAAACAGTCCAGCTAGGTAGGTCCAACTTCGAGAAAGAGATCAATCATCGAATCCAACTTGGCTGGGCAGCGTTCGGTAAGCTCCGCAATATCTTCGCGTCCAAAATACCGCAGTGTCTCAAGACTAAGGTCTTTGACCAGTGTGTGTTGCCAGTGATGACATATGGAACCGAAACATGGTCGCTTACTATGGGCCTCATAAGAAGGCTCAAGGTCACCCAAAAGGCGATGGAACGTGCCATGCTTGGTGTTTCCCTACGTGATCGAATCAGAAATTAGGAGATACGTAGGAGAACCAAAGTCACCGACATAGCTCACAGAATCGCTAAACTGAAGTGGCAGTGGGCGGGGCACATACATCGTAGAACAGATGGCCGTTGGGGCAGTAAAGTTCTCGAGTGGCGACCGCGCACCGGAAAACGCAGTGTAGGCAGGCCTCCCACTCGGTGGACCGATGACCTGGTAAAGGTTGCGGGAAGCCGCTGGATGCGGGCAGCGCAGGACTGGTCGATGTGGAAATCCTTGGGGGAGGCCTTTGTCCAACAGTGGAGGACCTTCAGCTAATGATGATGATGACATGGTTTATAGTAAAATTTTATTGAAATGTTGATTTTGTTTGTTTTTGATTTTATCTTATAAATTTTGTTCATAGTATTGTTATAATTTTTAAGTGCTATTTTAGAAAAGTAAGTTATTCACATTCCTGGGGCCTAATGATAAATGATTTTTTATAATTACTTACATAGTGTCGATTTTAATATAATAATTAGAAAAAGAGCAGTAACTTAAAATAAATTTCTAAACAAAACAAAGAAAAATCTGTTGAAGTAGAAAAGTATGACTACAGTTAAACTACAGGTGCCAACTGAATTAGTTTACTTTTAAATTTAATATGACGGGTTTTATTAAATAATCTCATCTAAATGACCGTCATATCGATTTCGACATTCTTCTAAACTAGCAAAAAAAAATTCGAAGACTCTTCGAAGAATTTTCGAAGAAAAGAGACCGTGATATTGCACGGACATCTCTTCTGTAATGTTTGCTTTGACCTTTTGGTGTTGAAAATTTCATGCACTTTATTTTTACCATATTCATGCTATGCCTCTAATCTTAAAAGTTATGGAGGAATGGGCAAAAAAATTATTTATGAGAAACAATTTTACAATTTACAATTTATCTATAAATCCCATAATAAAAATGAATAGAACCTTTTTTGTTGAAAGTATTATAAACTTTGTTTCTTTTAAAGCCGCGCGATACCTCTAATCTTTAATTTATCAGCAAATAGATGAAAATTTCAAATATAAAAATTATTTTTTCAATTTACTCTTTTTCTATTAATTATACAGTGAAAATGAATATGACCTTTTATGTTGCAAATTTTATGTACTTTATTTTTACCGTAGTAACTATACCTGTAATCTTAAAGGTTATGGAGAAATAGACGAAAACGATGTTTATGAGAAACAGTTTTACAATTTGCTCATTATCTATTAATCCCACAATAAAAATGAATATAACCTTTTTTATTGGAAATTGTATGCACTTAATTTTTGCCGAAGTAACTATACCTCTAACCTTAATGGTTATCGAGTTATCGGCCATCGTCAGCGAAAAAACCTAAGCTATAAAAGTAGTCAGATTTTGGAACTGTGACCGATTCGCGTTGTAAGACTGAACTTTTTGTATAAAGGTGAAGTGTATTTTATCGATTTACATTGGTTGCACACATCTTATATGTTTAGTTCCAAAACCGATTTTTTACGATTTCTGACCCCTGTCTGATTTGGGACGGTGACCGATCTCAGCGAAAAAAAAATGTTATGGGGTTCTCCAATGGTACTTACTTTCATATCCAAATTTCATTTTGATTCTTATATGTTTAGGCCCAAATACGACTTTTTTAAGTTTTTCTGAACGTCATAAAAAACTTCAGTGACCAATCTGGACTGTAAGACTCGAGCCAAACGATTGAATACAAAAAGTTCTTTCGAGATAGACTGCTTCCAGCGTTCTTATATGTTCAGGCCCATACACCTTGCTGGCTCCCGATCTAGTTTAGAATCACAGGGGCTACCATCAGTCCCCACAACACCCAAAGGAATCGAGTTTTTATTAATCCTAACCTCAAAGATATTTTTGACATTAACTTTTTAATGTGGCTTTTTATGAAAAAAATGAGTATATGGTGTCTTAATATACATTTATATATAACAATTGCGCCATATCTGATTGAGAGACAAGGTCCTTGGAGGTCAGGTCCGCACCAGTATGGAATTTGACCGATGTTCTTTACATATTCTTATTATTTTTACTTCTGTTTAGCTAATAGCAGTGTGGCGTTTTCTACGATTTTATGTATGGGATAAGTTTTGCGTAAAGGAACCATATTACAAAGTGTACACGAAGCGCGGGCGCTGTTACGTGGCGAAAAATAGTCGCACGGCGCGTTTGGCGCAATTCAAATTCATTTTTTTCTCGTCTCGAATGAAGCCAAATTTATCGAGTTTTCTCGAGTTCAAGAAAGCTCGAGCAGAAACCCTAACCACCACGGTCGCGCCTACGCCGCTCGTCTCAAGATTTGCGCGCACGCACAAATCACAAGATCGATCGTTGGCGGTTATGTTTTCGGCTGATTTTGCCCCCCCTCCGCCCACAAATGGCGCCTGGTGCGGTCGCACCGCTCGCACCGTCCTAGGGCCACCACTGCACAGAATATTTAGTATAATTATTTTTGTTTTTGTTCAGTTTTACTTAGTATTATACATAATTATAGTAATCACTAATATTATAAATGCGAAAGTATGGATGTTTGTTTGTTCCACTTTCACGCCGAACTACTAAACGGACTTGGATGAAATTTGGTAGGTAGATTGATAAAATACTGGGCTAACACATAGGATACTTTTATCCCGAAAACTCGAGGGTTCCCGGAGGAATGGCTAAAAACTGAAAATTTTACTTTGTCACAAGATGGCGCTGCTTTAACATTTTATTTATCTCTGGATCCAATTCTGAAGTCCACGCAGACGAAGTCGCGGGCGGAAGCTAGTAAAAGTACAATTTGTAAGTCAAAAATTTAAAAAATCAAGTTAAGAATCAGCACTTATAATTATCTGATAATTATGAAGTAAAATAATTATCTTGATAATTTCGAACCCTGGTTTTAGAAATTCAATAAGTTTGTAATTGGTAGTGGATATTTCACAATTATTATACCCACATATATTGATTATTTTATTGTATTTAAGTGCCTTTCAATAATTACATTAAACAAAAACATAATACAATTATATAATTTTTAATTTTGAAAATAAATATTAATTAAATGTAGTTCTAAAGAAGAATTCATGTTTTTTTATGTATTATTATTATTTATTTACTGAATGTTATAACGTCAGTTTGGATATCTATATACTTAATAATTAACGACTTACGATTTGCTCTTTTAACTTTGTGCGCTTTTATCATACCATTTTGCTCCTTTATCAATTTGCGCTTTTGACACTATGCGCCCAAACGCTTTTGTTCTACCACTTTTATATAGACAATGTAGTTTTTTTGTTTTCATTTATTTAAAAAGTAATAGAACAAAAGTTGTCACATACGACCCCAATTTAATAATAACCTGGCTGCCATATGTTCACATCAGTCATTGAAAATTAAATAGTACATAAATTTCATGTCAAGAATCATGATATTCAATACCATTCTATAATTTTAAACATATCAATACTTAACGCTACTAAAAAGCGAGATTTGGGCCTTAATAGTCTCTTAAAAATAAACAAAGGGGAAACTCGCAAACATACAAAATAAATCAAACATACATGTAACAACTTGGATTCAACGTAACGCGATTTTAACGATTTTTATTCAATAACCCATCAACGCTGTCTTTTATGGGGACATTAAAACCTATGTGTACGTATTGGTTCGCGTGCGTGCAGTGGGCTGCTGATACGGTGGCCGGCCTAATTGCAGCGCACATGCAACACACCGCATGGTCATTATCGTTACATCGTCGATTCGTCGCTGCTGGAGAAAAACGGAAATTTAATTGTCGCCTCACGCCTCATCCCTCAGCAGGCGGCGCGGGTGGCGCCACCGCGATCGGGTCGCAGCCGATATCCACCGGAATCGAAAGTAGAACGTAATAATTATCGGCCGGCGGTGGTGGCCGGGGGCCGCTGTCGTGGTTCCCGCGCCTCGACCGTCAACAAACCGTCGCACGGCAACTGCTCATGACATATGCATGAGAGCGCCAGCGCCGTCGACGACGCCACCGCTTAAATATACAAGGACGGATAGGGAAAATACTATAGAGAGGCAGTACAAGATGTTTCCCGCCCGACCGGCAGGCGGTGGCGTGCGGCACGCCTAGCGAATGATTCTCCAATTACACATACGAAATGTTCGACGGTGATGCCTTTTTAGCTGTTTGAACTTTACTTATTTTTGACGACCAGCACAGTGGTCCTCATAGTTTATGAAGATAATCCTCTTACCAAGCGAAATAGATTATGGTAAATTATCTTTTTGCTTTACGTCCAATCGAGGTAACATGCGAATCCATGAAAAATCTGACAGTACTGTTACATGATAGAATGAAAGCCGGTTCCCGAAATATGTTCGTTTAATAATAAATGTAGTCTTTTAGAAACAAAAGTATTGGCAGTCAGCCCGCCCATCGCCGTGGTACCGCAAAGAAGTTATGATCGATAGAAGCATCAAATATTCACGTGGCCCGCCCCGCCGGCCCACGAGGAAACGAAATGGATAACCGTTGTCTGAAAGGCCGCAAGGGGGCGAACGTGTACGTACAAACTTCCCCTCTTACCCTAATTACATAACTACTTCTTTGTAAAAAGTAATTTCATTAAATTGTTGTTTCATAGCTTGAAAGTGCCAGTTGACAATATTTTCTAGCCAATGTAACTCATTTTCATAATAAACAATTTAGCATACAGAAAATAAACATGCCTAAGTTTTGCTAACATCATCCTTTGAAATTAAGAAAATTAAAATTTTATCAACCTTTTGAATAGCGTCTCTTAGCGTTAAGTATGTAAATACGGGGTAGATTAGCCGGCTAACGTCATAAGTAAGGTTGTAATGCGTTCGCGGTTCGCCGGGCTCCTACACGAGTCTCGAGCTGGCAGAGGCGAGGCGGCGCCCCGACCCATGAAATAATCAAGTGGCAATCGCGACTACTGACATGACTTGCCAATGTGACATAGACAAAATCTTTGTATTTAGGAATTTTTGGAGGTAAATACGTTCTAAGAACTATCAATAAAAAAAAATTCAATCAATTTTTGGAAATGAATCAAATTAAGTATTTATCGGTGGGTTAGAAAACAATTAATTAAGTAATATTACCTGATTGATCGTGATTCAAGACCAAAAATTTGAATTCCCTGCCTAAATTCATAGTCTTCTCTTGCGAGCAAACTGTTAGCATCTATCCATAATAATAATATTTATTTATTTGGTACACACATAAAAGTACAAGTAGGTTAGCGTTGCCAGAATGTTACTTTTGTAACATTTTACGTTACTTTTGACCCTCTCATGTTACTTTCATGTTACACGCACGACCCTAGATGTTACTTTTTCGTTACTTTTACATTAACTGTATTTTTAATATTAAAATAAAAATTAATATTTAAATAACTAAAAAAACATATTACTTTTACGTAACTTTTACATGAACTGTATTTTTAATATTAAAATAAAAAAATATATTTAAATAACTAAAAAAATATGTTACTTTTCGTAACTTTTACATTAACTGTATTTTTATATCAAAATAAAAATTTATAGGTATTTATTTAAATAATTAAAAATGTTACTTTTGTGGTCAAAATGTTACTTTTCGTGTCATTTTATGTAACTTTATACTAAAGGGTACTGACAACACTGAAGTAGGTATCTTGTCAATATAATAGGGGTGGAAACTAGTCGGTAAAAGTCAGTTTTTTTGGCTTTGGTCAGTAAAAAATCAGAAATTTTCAGAAAATTGTCAGTAAAGTCAGTATTTCCCAGCCATCTTGAGATTTTTCCGCCACAAAAACGATTTGCGTGCGCAAAACAATAATAGTAGGACTCAAGGATTTGTCACACTGGATGCGTTCTGTGGTTTGTGGTCAGGTCAAAGCGATCGCAACCCGCATTAGATATGAACAACATCGTCGGTCAGCGGTCCGGTCAGGGCAACCGGTCAGCGGTCCGGTCAGGGCAACCGGTCAACGGTCCGGTCAGCCTGCTTCCGCCTGCCCGCGCCCGCCGCCGCCCGCTGTCCGCAGCCCGGTGCATTCTTTGCGTTTTTTTCACGTGACCGTCCGGTCAGATCGCATCTATACAGAAAATATAGAGAGAGAGACCGACGATGTTGTTCATAACTAAGTAAGAGTTTTGAAGTAAGAGCAAAACATATTTTTTGAAATAGATGCATTACACGATGTTAATAGTGTTTATCTCTTTAAGCCATTGGTGCCGGCTGCTATCGCTAAATCGCAGTCTTTAAGCTATGTCGGAGGCCTTATAAAGCGGCTTGAAAACTTCTGACACTGGGGTTGGCCCACTAGCCCCATAACCTCCACCAATCCGGGCTTGGCCCCCGTGTGTGGGGTATGGGCTAACCTTCCCGATGTATGGGAAGAGACTCGTGCTCCTGCAGTGGGGACGTAATGAGTTGTTAACAATAGTTTGTATAGGACACTGAAAAAAAAACTGTAGATCGGATTTTGTCTATATTTTTCGTGTATTCTATATGTACTTGATTCTGAGTAACTCCTTAAAATTTCAAACGCTCTTTTTTTAACACTTGTATATTATTTTAAAAGATGTGTGTAATGCATCTATTTTAAAAAACATATTCTCTTTGCTCCTGTATACAGGGTGTTAAAAAAAGTGCGTTTGAAATTTTAAGGAGTTACTCAGAATCAAATATAGATACCAGGAAAAATATTGAAAAAATCAGCTCTTCAATTTTTTTTTACAGTTTTTCATACAAACTCTTGATTCACTATCAGATTTAGTATGAGAATTTGAAAAAAAAATTTGAAGAGCGAATTTTTTCAATATTTTTCTTGGATTCTATACTTGATTCTGAGTAACCCCTTAAAATTTCAAACGCACTTTTTTTAACACCCTGTATATTTTTTAAACATCTAAGTATTAACTTTCCACCGCTCAGAAATCTTTGGTCAGTTGAAAATACATAAAAACCTTTGTAATCATCAATCAGTACCTATAATCTCAATTAGTTATGGTCAGTAAAAGGTCAGTAATTTCGAGTTTAGACGTCAGTAAAATCTGTATTTTTAGCCAAGTATACAGTTTCCACCCCTGATATATAGTCCTAATACATTGTTGCCCTGATTAGATGACTGACAACAGGTAAGGGGCGCAAGTCTTGATAATGTTTAGCTCGTGCAAGAGAGATCCAAGCCCCATTAATAATATATTGTTTTTCCAACTGTGTTTTTCCAAGTGGTCCCGAAGTTTATTGCGTCGGATCCGTTTGGAGGAATTTACGAGAAAGGTACTATCCCAAAGGCTCGATTAGCAACTGTGAAGAGAGCATATTCAATTAATTATCGTCAAATGCGTTAGGATAAATAGTTTGATATCTGTTGTAAGATTTCTGAGCGATGGAAAGTTAATATTTAGAATTTTAAAAAATATATACAGGAGCAAAAATAATATGTTTTTTAAAATAGATGCATTACACACATCTTTTAAAATAATATACAAGTGTTAAAAAAAGAGCGTTTGAAATTTTAAGGAGTTACTCGGAATCAAGTACATATAGAATACACGAAAAATATTGACAAAATCCGATCTAAAACTTTTTTTCAGCTCAAATATTATTTTTTGTATTTTATTCTGTTTGTTATTTAGATTTTTCTTTATTCGACGACGAGACTTATACAGGGTGTAAGGGACAGGTTTCCGAAAACTTTAAGGGCTTGCTCAGTAGACGAAACTGAACAACTTTGCACAAGATTTTTTTTCAGGAAACGAAAAAAAACGGCTTCTCCATACAAAATTATAAACTTGATTGGACAGTTTGTATGGAGAAGCCGATTTTTTTTCGTTTCCTGAAAAAAATTCTTGTGGAAAGTTGTTCAGTTTCGTCTACTGAGCAAGCCCTTTCAGAAACCTGTCCCTTACACCCTGTATGAAATGTTCCTTATGAAATACCTGAAAAAAAATTAAACCACGGCTTCTACTCATGACACTAAATAACTTTCCCTAAGGAACCTATACATACTTAATTCGCAAAAAATTTTGGAGTCCTCAGACTAATTGATCAATGGAACTACAAATTTTCTATGGGAAGTCCAAAACGTTTTTTTGTAAATTGAATATAGGTTCCTTGGGGAAAGTTGTTTAGTTTTATGAGTAGAAGCCGTGGTTAAATTTTTTTCACGTATTTTAGAAGGACCCTATATAAAATGACGCCTTGCCTTGACACGTGTTCAGTTCTTTCTATATAGTTCTTGTTTTACATTATGTTTATGACAGATAATACAATATAACTTTGGAAAATATGTATATAATATTTTTATGATGGCTTATCCATGGCTTTTTAAAAGCTATTTTTGAGGGACCTATCTGTCTAACCATTAGTATGTCTCGGGTCTCTTTCTCGTAAACGGAATGAGTAAATAGAGACTGTTGAGCCAAAACCGAAAACTGAATTAGTAATTGGATCAAATTATTTTTTAGTTGCTCTCCTATACATAAAAAATAAGCAGAAAAAAATCTTAGCTAACACGTAAGATGTTAAGAGATCATTGTAGTGGGGAATTTAGTGCAACGCCTAGTATGGGAACCGTTTTATTTTGGATCCGGCGCTCAAAGTTGCCATAGTTGTTCCCTAAGCCGTTCTGAGTAGATTAAGCCCGGGAGCCACCGAGAGCCATCCCCCGTTTGGTAGGGGAAGGGGGGGGGAAGTTTGTTTCTGCCGCGCTCCATTTGAGGGCTTATATCTCCAAAACTATTGGTACTAGGGCAAGTGAGATATCATTTTCGTATGATTTAAGGATAAGGAATTCATTTCTGTAACAAAAAAAATAACTTTCCATATATTAAAAAAAATATATATTTGATAAAACGTATAAAACATGACTACTTTTTTTCCGCATATGTGTCGATTAATTTTTATTCGTCTTTGATATTAGCATGAAAAAAATATATTCTGAAAGCCACACTTCTTAGTATAATAAAAATATTAATTTCATTAGAATAGTATAATAAATACTTAGTGAAAAAAATAATAATTTGATGCTCGGCAGAGTAGCATAAAACGCGCGGTTTTAGTATCTGTTGTTCGTAAGTAAATAAAATGAATCATGTAACGCCCAAATGACTGTTAAGTAACATAGTATAAACAGGTACATTATATTATTATTTTAATATTTCTCGCACGCACAAAATATTTGTCACGTAAAACAAAAAATATGTTTTCCTTATAAAAACGTATTTGAGAAAATCCGCAAAACGTGACTAACTATTTCTCATACGAATTATGGTGGTTTACTATCTAACTTCCGTTGTATTATGGTGGTTTACTATGTAACTTGCGTGGTCACGTTGATCACCCAGGTTAACTGACTTCAGAAATGGTCATACATAACCATAACGACTATTAATCTCGTAACCGTTTCCGTGCTTCGCAAGCCACGTCAAATTATTTTCATGACAACTGATGAAGCTTCGACCAGCGCCTATACAACTCCAAAACCCCGAAAGCATTCCGATCGAGTTGCACAATCGCTTCGAATGCCTAGGAGAATGTGAAAATGTGGACGAATACAACGACAGGTTTGTGGAAATTGTCCAAACGGCTGGGAATAAGGCCTTCAAAACAAGACGTTAAAAAAGACATATCGGATCTCGGACCTCACCAGCAAGCTCATGGAGGAAAAACGGAGCCTGATTCTGAAATCCTCTGAAGATGCTTGTCAATATCGGCGACTAAACAGACAGATCTCCAAGTCCTTGACGCCAATTTAATACCAATCGTATTAAAGAGGCTATCGAGCGCAATAAAAGGTCAAAAGTATGGGCAAGGGATCTGTCTGCTCGTCAAAGTCAACTGACAAAGCTGAAGACCGAGGATGGCGTCGTCCAAGCCCAAGCTGTTGGAAGAGGTTGAGAGGTCTACGGACAAGTATACACGACTACATGCTTACCTGTCAGTATTCTGGCTGAAGATCCGAGAGCCGGATTGACCTGACACTATTCCGAAGATATCCCAGACGTCAGCCTATGCGAGATTAGAATGGCTCTCAAGCAGCTTAAGAACAACAAGGCACCCGGTGATGACGGAATTGCGGCTGAGCTTCTGAAAACAGGTACACAAAGCACAGAAGTGTGGTGCTGCTCGTCTTCAAGAAGGGTGATAAGACTCTTCTGAAGAATTACAGACCCACCTCACTCCTGAGCCATGTCTACAAGCCATGTCGAGAATCATTACGAATCGTCTCGCACGCAGGTTTGACGACTTCCAACCTCCCGAACAAGCTGGTTTCCGAAAAGGCTTCTGTACCATAGACCACATACATACGCTGCGGCAGATTATACAGAAGACCGAAGAGTATAATGGCGTTTGTGGACTATGAGAAAGCTTTTGTTTCGATCGAGACCTGCTGGCCTAACATGCGCAACACGACTTATCTCATGTCGTGTATGATAAAATTTGTCGATCCCGATTATTTTGTCGTTTTTCTTAACATGCGTACCACGGAAGAGAAGATTTCTCGGCATGACTTCGCTTTGTCGTGACAAGTAACAGCGAGAAGTTGATGTTGCCATTTTAAGAAAAATAACCGGTTTGTCATATAAAATTCGTTAGATTTCAGCGATAAAAAGTTTTTAGTCTGAGCTTTTCAATAATTTTATGAAAAACATAGTGATTATATTCTCTTTTGTCACAGACTTCTTGTTTTCTTCGTGAGTTTTGTTAGATCTCAGCAATAAAAACTTTTTATTCTGAGCTTTTCAATAATTTCGTTGTTAAAATAGTGATTATATTCTCTTTGGTCACTGACTTCTTTGAGTTCTTTGATTTCTTCGCGCGCGCTTCAATTTTGATCAATGTTTTCTTTTAAGAAATCTTATATTTTTTGCCACAAATAAAGCGACTGTCCAATGTAGTGGTAAAAAATTTGGGATTTTATACATTTCGGGGACAGTTAGTTACTTTCATGAGTAGAAATAATATTTAAATAACAAATTAATTACCTACTTATTTCAGAAGAACCCATATTATTGTTGAGTTTCATCTATTTCCATAAAAATCAAACCACCTACCCATGTGGCCCAGTGAAGCGGTCGTGCCTCAGTCGGCTTGCGTGGTCGCGTAGATCACGCAGGTTAAATGACTACAAACACGGTCGTAACCCGGATGAGTCTGACTGTTAGTGGCATTTGTCTCGACCGTTTCCGTGTTTCGCAAGGCACGTTAAGTCGTTGGTGCCGGCTGCTATCGCTAGCAGTCGTTAAGCCATGTCATGTCAGAGGCCTTATAGGCAGCTTGAAAACTTCTGACACTGGGGTTGGCCACTAGCCCCACAACCTCCATCAATCCGGGCTTGGCCCCGTGCCCCTGCAGTGGGGACGTAATGGCCATTTGATCATAATTGTATATTTATATAGTCGTAATACAGGACTGCCTTTTTGTTTTCGCGTTTCTCGTTTATCTCGTCGCTCAAATTCATCGAAGAGAAACATGTCGAGTAGAAGTTTCAAATTTCGAGAAATAAGGGCGCGCATGTTAGAGTTTGTCGACAAAAGTTTGACAGACGATAAAATTTCATAAAATGACAGATCGAAAAGAGTTCCGTGTACTGCCATGTTAGGACTCCTCAACAAATAGACATATCTCGTTTTAAGACGAGAAAATGCGTCGACAAAATTTTGTCACGTTGCGCATGTTAGGCCAGCTGGGCTGTGTTACAGTCTCTCCAAAAGTGCCAACATCGAAGTGTTGAAGTATTTGTATGAAAACGCCACCATGTCGGTCCACCTCCAGGATCAGAATTCGAAACCTATCCGGCTGTAGCGTGGGGTGAGACAGGGAGACGTTACATCTCCGAAACTGTTCACCGCTGCACTGGAAGACGTTTTCAAGCTTCGGGACTGGAGAGGACTCAGCATCAACATCAATGGCGAATACATCACTCACCTTCGATTTGCTGACGAAATCGTGATCATGTCTGAGACCTTGGAGGACCTAGGCGCAATGCTCGATGGACTCAGTAGAGTCTCCCAACAAGTGGGTCTTAATGAACATGGATAAGACGAAAATCATGTCAAACGTCCGTGTTACACCCACTCCTCTGAAGGTTGGAGACTCTACTCTCGAAGTTGTTGAAGAATATGTATACCTGGGACTAGCAGTCCGGTTAGTTAGGTCCAACTTCGAGAAAGAGATCAATCGTCGAATCCAACTTGGCTGTGCAGCGTTCGGAAAGCTCCGGAATATCTTCACGTCCAAAATACCGCAGTGTCTCAAGACTAAAGTCTTTGACCAGTGTGTGTTGCCAGTGATGACATATGGAACCGAAACATGGTCGCTTACTATAGACCTCATAAGAAGGCTCAAGGTCACCCAAAGGGCGATGAAGCGTGCTATGCTTGGTATTTCCCTACGTAATCGAATCAGAAATGAGGAGATATGTAGGAGAACTAAAGTTACCGACATGGCTCTTAGAATCGCTAGACTTAAGTGGCAGTGGGCAGGGCAAATAGCTCGTAGAACAGATGGCCGTTGGGGCAGTAAAGTTTTCGAGTGGCGATGGCGACCGCGCACCGGAAGACGCAGTGTGGGCAGGCCTCCGACTCCGTGGACCGACGACCTGGTGCGGTTGCGGGAAGCTGCTGGATGCGAACAGCACAGGACCGGTCGGTGTGGAAATCCTTGGGGGAGGCCTTTTTCCAGCAGTGGAGGTCTTTCGGCTAATAGATAGTAAACCACCATAATTCGTATGAAAAATACAATAGTCACATTTTCCGAATTTTCTCATATATGATTTTTTAAGGAAAATATTTTTGTTCTACGTAATAAATATTTTGATAAATATTTAAATAATAATAGTATGTACCTATTTTTATTATTTTATTTTATTTATTACAATTCATTGGAAGGCTTACAGTTTAACACTAAAACGCCTTCCAAGATAAAATATATATGTTAACTTATTAGATATGTTAGATTAAGTTATTTCTAGACAAAATTGTTAATAAATAACCATATAGCTTTAAAAATTATGTTCTGGCTATCAAAAAATAAGTCTTATTATGTTACTTAACACTCATTTTTGGGCGCTAGATGATTCATTTTATTTACTTACTTACAAACGAACAACAGATACTAAAACCGCGCGTTTTATGCTACTCTGCCGACCATCAAATTATTTTTTTTTCACTAAGTATTCATTATGCTATTCTAATGAAATTTATATTTTTATAATTCTAGGAAATGTGGCTTTCAGAATATATTTTTTTCATGTTAATATCCTAGACCATTAAAAATTAATCGACACGTATGTGGAAAAAACCACCCACACTTCATTATCTACTTGTTGGATCGCGCTTCTTTTGGGGCTTATATCTCCATAATTTTATGTTCTAGGGCAAGTCCGATATCATTTTCGGATATTTTAAGGATGATAAATTCATTTCTGCAACAAAAAAAAATACTTTTCATAGAAAAAAATATATATATATAACTCCTGTAATTTAGAACCGCGCGGACCGCGCGTTTTATGCCACGCTGCCACCCATTGAATTTTATTTTTTTCACGAAGTATTTATCATGCTATTCTAATAAAATTTATATTTTTATAATCCTTGGTAATGTGGCTTTCAGAATATATTTTTTTCATGCTAATATCTTAGACCATTAAAAATTAATCGACACATATGCGGTAAAAAGGTAGTCATGTTTTATACGTTTTATCAAATATTTCTTTTTTTATATATGGAAAGTTATTTTTTTTGTTACAGAAATGAATTCCTTATCCTTGACTCATACGAAAATGATATCTCACTTGTCCTAGTACCAATAGTTTTGGAGATATAAGCCCTCAAATGGAGCGCGGCAGAAACAAACTTTCCCCCCCTCCCCCTACCAAACGGGAGATGGCTCCCAATGGCTCCCGGGCTTAATCCACTCAGAATGACCTAGGAAACAACTATGCCAAGTTTGAGCGCCGGATCCAAAATAAAACGGTTCATCGCACTAATTTTAAATATGAATTAATAGAGGGCCCTAAAAGTTGTTTATTTAGTGCTTTTTAGTTACGGGGTCTATCTAAAAAAATAATCTAAAGGAAACTAAGTAAAAAAAAAAAAAAAAAATTGATTCTGTTATCTTAATAATAGGCAAGACTTGTTTGCGTTGTCTATGATCTCAATGTTTGTACATATGCTACAGTCCTTCTGTCCTCCGATGCAATGTTTTGTTAATGTAGCATCTCATATTAATAATAGTATCAAAATTCCCCAATATTTCTTAATGTCTGTCCGTACACGAGGATAAAAAATGTCGAGTGGGAACAGCCAGTCTCTTAAGACAGACGGGGCGTGTGGCGTGCGCTACCCTCGTTCTCACAGCTCCTTGAATATTTCAGCAGCCGACGTACGGCAAATTACAGACTTCGTTTCACTCCGACTTCCACAATTACTAGTAATAATATTCCTAGCTGGGAAAGCTAGGACAGTTAGGTCAACCGCATGATTGTCGCAGCCGGCCGATTCACAGGATATAATACTGCAACGCTTTGTTATATTAAGCAGCTGTTGTTTCACGCAGTTAATTTTATATAGAATGTATGTTTTATGTACGAATACGCGTAATATTTTAATTGTTTTGTTCTATTTGTTGCTCAAATCCAACTAAAAATGTTCAAGTCTAATTCTAATAATTCTTATAACTGTGCGATATTCTTTTGTGAAATGATCTTTTTATATTTAAAAAGGCGTATTAAAATAACTGCGCTCGCTTCACACCATGTGGCGGGGTTAACTTTAATAGATTCGGCTTGGTTGGTGACTGTTGGTGATAGGGAATTTTCTGAGCTCGCCTGGCTAGTTACCACCATCTATCTGATCTACATAAGTTTTGTTCCAAACTTCAATGTTAATAGCATTGATGTGTTCCGGCACGAAGGGAATCTCGATCCGCTTTCATCTTTCATTACTTACCAACAGGTTAGATAATGCCTAGGGCTAAGCAATTGTAAATAATAAAATAAATAGCATAGCAAAAAAAGAATAGCATCATTTCATACTCGCAATTTCCCCGAAATATTCAGTTGACTGAAACAGCAAAAGCGAAATGCTACAAGTGACAGTTACATAATTTCATATTCCTGTGTCTCCATGAAAGGTTGCATTTTGTTGTGGTCTTGTTGTCGTGGCAACGATTGTCTTCGGCGTAGCCTCATCGGGCTATTAGCTATTGACAACTGCCCACAAATACATTATACCTACCTAGGCCAACTAACTTACCCTTAATGTAGACTAAAATAGGCACATATACAGGACTGTACGTACACATATAAATACTTTTTTTTCGCTTTCTTAATAATAATAATGAAATTTGCAAATGAACTGATCAATTAAAGCGATTAGTACGGTCAGTTTTTGTCTCCCTTTGTATATGTTCCTTGGGGAAAGCTGTTCAGTTTGACAGCTAAAAAAGTACCCTTCTATACACTCAGGATGTACTTACTTTGTTTGTTCCGTTCATTGTTATTTTGATTTCTAAACGTCGTGGACTCTCAATGTTCAATGACAAATGTTCTAGTCGTGTGTTTGATCGTTTGATCTTCGATAACCGTGCATCATCATAACCGACAATATTATTTCGATAAAATTAATTGTGATGGTATTTTGTGTTGATATGGATCGATCGTATACATTAGTTGTAATTCTATATATACAAATATATAGAATTATGTATATATATATATATAATTAAGGGTGACTGGCACATACCTAAATCGATGGCGGAGAAGACAATCATTATAATTGCAGGATTGTAAATTTTACAGCAGAGCAGATTGAAAATGACAAATCTTTGAAATGCTGGATGAAAAAATAAATTCTGTAACTTATGTCAAATGGTATATAAACCCCTTTTCTATTTATTTTTCATACCAACATTTCAAACATTTTCAAACTGCTTTGCTGTAAAATTTAAAAATCTGCACTTATGTGCGTAATGAATTGATTGTCTTCTACACCAAAGTTAGTAATTTTATACTGATCAACTTAAGTTCTACTACAATGCTGAAATTTGAAAGAAGAAAATGCAATTTTCGTACAAATCAATGAGCTTGTCAGCAAAGTTTGTATGAAAAGTTCATTTTTTTTGCGATTTCAGCAAACTTATACAACAAAGTTTGTTCAGTTTTACGAGTAGAACGATTTGCATAACTGATGTCCAGTTTTCCAGTTATGTACCAGCAGCGCTCACCCTGTATATTTTTAATAATAAGGTATTCCTAACGACCCAGATGATCAAAGCATCAAAGAAATAGACATAGGTAATATATGGTAATATTCAGTCCTTCGAGTCGGATATAATCCGAATTGGGCGGGCTAAAGGGATTATTACCTCTGTGTTGACTTGTAAAGTTAAAACGAATACGTTCATTTATTGTGGTCAATTTGTTAAGTGGGCTAGAGGTGGGCATTAGGTGGCTAACGACTGACTCGCATGCCACCGGCTGTCGATACACCTCGGATGTTTATTGTTTAATTCCTTTGTCAAATTGAACTTGCATGTTCTAGGCGCAAGCTTTTTCGGAGCAGTTATGAATTATGTAATTGGGGAAACGGTATTTCTTTATATTTGGGTTTCACACCTGCCGGCCGCCCTTCTGTAACTTAGCTTTACTTTTATTTGGTTTAAATGTCCCGCATGCCCAGCGTTTTCGTAAATTAATTAGCACTTCTGACAACCAAAAATCTTCACTCATATAGAGCCCTATTTAAAATAGTTATTGTCTCATTCCATAATTTAATATAAAAATTAACAGACACCAAACAATCATACAGAAGAGGTCTACTTCTCCTACACGAAAATTTCAAATACTTAATTATATGTATAAATGAAATCGGTGCAAGAGCTGAAACTAAAACTTTCTATCATATTCTAGGACTTTGCAATAATCGCTTAAAAACGATGTTGAATGAACTCTTCAAATAAAGTTATCTTGTACAGTGAATGCATATGCCACTACCTAGATAATAGTGATCGGAAATTCGGATGCAATTTCGTTTTTAGAAATAATAGTATGGATATGCCTTTTCCAATAAATTTATAGATTTTCATAGATAAAAATCCCGGGATACCGGGATCATAAAAAGCGTTGGGATTCTTAATTGTAAGGCTGCGGCCTGGACGCAAGCGACTGCGACAGCGACAGCGACGGCGACAGCGACACGAGCGACTTGATCATTTCCATACATTTGTATGGAGCTGTTTTGGACGACAGCGACACGCGCGGTGACACACGAGCGACGAGCGACATTTCAAGGACGTCGCGCGTTTAGGGACGTTCTTCTTTAATCGATAAACCAGTTTAAACTATCGATAGTTTGAGTAGAAAAAATAGTTTCAGATAATAAAATGATAAAGTTTGATACTAGCTGGAGTGCCCGGCTTCGCTCAGGGAGTTGATATCCCCCCGCACCCTGCGTCTCACCCCCTCACCCCTCACCTCACCCCCGACTCACTCTTCCCCGCACCCCGCACCTCCCCCTCCCGCACCCCGCGACTCACCTCCGCACCACACTCCTCCCCCCGCACCCCGCGCCTCCCCCCGCACCCCGCAACCCTCCACACCCCACTCTTCACCGTCCCCCGCACCCCGCTCCTCTCCCCCGCAACCCGCGCCTCAACCCCGCCCCAGCTCCTCCCCCCGCTCCCCCCGCAACCTGCGCCTCAACCCCGCACCCCGCTCCTCTCCCCCGCACACTGCTTCCCCCGGATCCCACCCCCCGCACCCCACCCCTCCCTCCCCCCCCCCGCAACGCGCGACTCCCCCGCAAACCGCGCCTCAACCCCGCAACCCGCGCTTCACCCTCCGCAACCCACGCCTCACCCCCCGCACCCCGCTCCTCCTCACGCACCCCGTGACTCACCCTCCCCCGCACCCCGCTCCTCCCCCACCCGCTCCCCGCGCTTCCCTCCACCCGCACCTCACTCCCCGCATCCCGCTCATCGCCTTTTTGTTTGTTGTATAAATCTATGTCCTTTTTAGCAAATTAGTAGTAATATTAAAGAAACAGAAATATTTGCCCTGGGTGGGGATCGAACCCACGACTCTCGGATCAATAGTCAGGAGCGCAAACCTCTGAGTCAGTGTTAAGTGTTATTATATTAGTAAGAATAATTATGAAAATATCGAAATATCGACATCGCGACAGACAGACATCGACAGAGTCACGTCACTACGTCGCCGCAAACCGAGCGACGTTGTCGCTTGCGTCGTGAACAGTTGTCGCTGTCGCTGTCGCCGTCGCTGTCGCTGTCGCTGTCGCTGTCGCAGTCGCTTGCGTCCAGGCCGCAGCCTAATGATCTGATTATAGTGAATGTTGATATTATTGAAAATGTTATGTATGCTATTATGTGTTTATATCCACAACTTATTTTATATACACAGGGTTACCGGTAACCCTTGTAGGAGGTGATAGGGGGCTAAAATGTGAAAAATTTAACACTACATATGTATGGCCAATAGTTTCCAATTCTATTCAAAACGGCATGTCCATATTACGCTAGCTCCCCAATTTTAGGTATAATTGCATCCGAATTTCCGATCACTACTAGATTATCATACCTAATACCTAATATTATTATTATTTTTGTACTATTGTATACCGTTTAATACATTTGTATATTGAACATAATCTGTGGGAAGGACCCGATTGCCATCACACAGTTTTTTAAACTAGTTTGGTGATCGGGAATTTCATATATTTGTTAATAATTGTGTTAACTGGTAAAACAATAAAGATAAAGAAAGTTGGCAGGTCATGAAAACCACTTATTTCGCGTTCTTGCGGTGTCTTATAGTTGGTTTTTTTAGCATTAGACAGAAGGAAAAAAGGGGGGGGGGGTTCATGACCCCAAAATCATGTACGTCAAATTATTATAAATACGGTTTGCATAATGTTAGATCGTGTAATAAACATTCGATTACAAAATTTTACGGTTTTGTTATGAAACAAGTCGTATATTCGTGAAAATACAGTCTACGTACGTACATTGGTACGGTACATATTTTTTTACTTTACTTACTTCTGGAATTTTCTACTTCTTTCCAAACGACTGAAGCATTTTTAATTTAATCAATTGCAGACCATTTAAACAATTTTAAATTTTGGTCTCGATTTATTTTTAGTTTTGATCATTAAACCTGGAAATTATTTTTATTCTATTTAGGTGTGCTTGCGCCGCACATGCCACAGCCGGCAGAAATAAGCTTTATTACATATCGCTTGTTCTAAGGGTCTCAATTTAAAAAAAAAAACAATAGTTTAAAAAGTAAACGATATTTGAACATTCCTTCCCCTTATCTTCGAAACAAAACCTAAAATTTTGAAAAAAGTACAGTAAATAGTTCTTTACTTATAGATTACAGGAAAACCTATAAGAAGTGTGGTCTTAATATAACATAATAAATCTCAATATTGAGCGTACTTTACCTTTATAGTTAGATTGTATGGGAGAACATGTTTTTCAACTATAATTTTAGGTTTTTTTTCTTGGTCAGATGATATAAACATGGTAAATAAAATTACATATCGTACGGAACCCTGTTTAGGCGAGCTTCTACTTGACTGGGTTTTTTCTCAATAAGGAAAACGTAACAGAAAAGTTTTTTTTTTTAAACTTGCAAATTAATAATTCACACAAAATATATACTTTAATTTTTTCTTTAAAAATGCAAAAGAACGTCTAAATTCATATTTTGATGAGGATTCGATTTTAACTACATTTTGTGATGAAGGAAATTTGTAAATGACTCAATTATCAGAAATAGACAATAGTTTTTTGTGTGTAAACTCTTTACTGTACAAGTAAAACAAAAATACATAATATTATATTATTAATAGACCTCATAAGTTTTCATTGAATTCCCTGTTTGTTAGAAACTATATATTCATTATTAACCTGAACTGCATCTTGTAAAAGCGAGCTTTGTTTACGACAGAAATTCATAAAGGAATAACTGCCCTATCCCAGACAAAAGATCCGCTCTACAAACGCATACCGTTTCAAATTAAATACATAAAAGGTACACGCTGTGCATTCGTATCGGCAAACAGGTATATGTTGTCGGCGCGGAATGTCATTTTGCACGGCCAAAGCAAAGACTACCCTGCAAATAAAGCACTCTGTAAATAAAGTTGTGCTTTGATCGCGTAAATACAAATTATCAGTAAATTCTCTTTTTAATTGTAGAAAATGTATTTGAGTAATTCTTCATTAGTCCTGTACTGTAATTTCATTTTTCAGAAGTCAATTTATTTTCCAAAGAACTCTTAATTAAATTTGTAAGTAAGTATGTCAAAGTATGGTCTTAGTAAACATACATCTGACTTTTATTCGCTTAGAACAATCGTAGCAAAATAAAAAAATACAATATTTAAATGTACGAAGACTTATGTCCCCCATTGAGAAGAAGTATCATATACAAGTACATATCACAAATAATTTAAAATGTTAATTAATTAATAAAGATAGCAATTTTAACTACAGAAGGCTATAGTGTAGACTTGAGAACCTTTGACAGGAACTCCGGTTGCTGAATTCATAAACTAACGCTAGCATATTGTGCTTCAATAATAATTATTATGATTGGTTGCATACCAAATTTTTTTTATATATTTTACCAGTGTAGAAAACATGATTTTTAATTTTCATATTCAATTTCCCGATGCGGCGGGTTCTCTTTTCGCGAGCACTTCCCGAATCGGCGGGTATACGAAAGTGGAAGAAACTTCAGGGAGGTAAATGACCTTTGAAAAGTGTACACGTACAGCTATATACGTACTTGGAATAAATGTTTATGATTATGTCCAACAGTTTAGAATCCCCAGGGACACCTATTTCTTACAGCCAACATCTTAGAAACGGTACACCTTTAACAGGAGGTCCCTGAATAATAAAAATAATTGTATTTTTAAATTATTTTGAATATAGATCTATATTAAACTATTTTTATTTTATGCAAAAAATGTGATTTTAAATGCTAAAATATGACGTTCGCTGTGAATGAGGTACGAACCGATGGATAGACAAACAGACGGACAGAACGGTCTTAAATAATCTCATAGCAATGAAACTGAAAAAAAAAATATTTTGCGAATGTATTTACGAGTTTCATATATTTTTTAATTTCTTCTTACTACAGAGCAACAAAATTTATAATTGCGAATCTAGTTACCGTCGTTGTAATTTTAGGCATTTGCGTATTGCGTAAATAGCGTAGTGTACAGCTTAAGACTGAAAATGTCTTAGGTCAACGACGCGCGCTACTGTGCTACCACTATGGAGAGAAAATTAATTATGGCTTTGTCACACTGGATGCGGTCTGCGGTCAGGTCAAAGCGATCGCAACCCGCATTATGTATGAACAATATTATAGATGCGATCTGACCGGACGATCACCGAGATCACAAAGAAACGCAGAGAATGCACCGGGCAAGCGCTCGGGAGCGAAAGACGCTGACCGGTTGCCCTGACCGACGATGTTGTTCATATCTATTAATGCAGGCTTCGATCGCTTTGCCCTGACCGCAGAGCGCAGAACGCATCCAGTGTGACAAAGCCTTTCACCTTTACTAAAAATATATATATATATATAGAGTTATGAAAAACAAGCTGGCTTTAAAATGATTAGGTAGTTAACCTAACCCTTTTAACTCAACCCAAAGGTAGCATAGTCCAGAAGAGAGTGACCCCAACGTTAATTCCTCTGTCAGAATGTATTTTAATTTGATAGAAGGAATACAAGATTATCCATGATTATTCTTCACGGATTTTAGATTAAACAAACATTGAAGTTTTCTGAGGAGGGCCGAGTTTGAATCATTCATATAAGATGACCAAATTATCTCCTTAAGACGCATCCATAGTTTGAATCTTAAAAAATATTCTTAGACGTTACATTGTTTTAAAAATTTAGGAATCATTTTCAGTAATCTTAAGTATAAAATAAATACACAAAAAATGTGACGTTAAAAAATTTAAATCTAAGAGTCAAAAAGCCCACCCCAAGCTATACCTGACGCAAAAGTGCCCAAAATGCTACCCGCATTGCCGCGCTGAACAGCTATCGACACCCTTTGCGCCAGGTAAGACCCAGAGTGAGCGTCGTACCCCCTCTCTCTCAGACGACGGCCAATCTCTTTTAGAAGGCCAAAGCTTCCGCCCCCCAGCAATCCGCTGTCTCAAAGGCGAGCGGTTAAGTAATAATTCTCTGCCAATGCAGCATATTTCTCCCGCTTTTTTAACGCAGCAGCTTCAGCAGTGGCTCCAGCTGACTGCATCGTGCGGCTCAAGTGGGAGGCAGTGAAGGTGTTCACACAAGTGGCATCCCACAACATGCTCCTCCCCCTTTCCCACGGAACCAATGTTAAGCCGTCCGGTCTTTTACCGTCCGACCGACTGAGACCTGGTGGTTCCAGCACTCAGGGAACATTCGCGGAAACCAGTGCCACCCGCATTGAATCACAGTCGAGAAGAGTTCCCATACATGGTGAAGGCAACGCCTGCAACCATGCTCCTGACTCTGTTCTCGACACAATATTAATATTTAAAAATTTAATATAAGGCCCTCAGGTCCTTCTTTAACCGAGGTATTTTGAATTTCAAGTAATATAGCGTTTGTTTTTTATATTTCTGAAAAAATCAAACTGTGGACACTTTTTTGGTGAGAAATTCCTGTCTCCATAGTCAATTTTAAGGGATGAACCCTTGTTGTGTGAACCACAAATAGGTTGATTTGTGTGACATACTAGTAGGGTTGCCAGAAGTCCGGTTTCCGACCGGACAGTCCGGTTTTCCTTATGTCTGTCCGGTCAAGAAAATCTTGGTAAACCGGACTAAAGCTTTTAAGTTTTATTGTAGTTTGGTAATTTTGTTAAATTCATAAAAAATAAAATATTTAATGCTCTACCAGCCGAAATAAGGACTCTAACGGGAGGAAATTTCAAAAGAAAGCTACATACTTGGTTGATCAATAAATGCTTTTACTCAGTCAAAGAATATTTCGATAATGTGTAGTTGACATTCAATTTCAATATACTCTTATTATTATTACTAATTAAATTTATCATTTATTATTATTTCCTCTGTTATGTTATACAATCATCAATTTAAATAGCTGACATAAATTACTCAAAATAATGTTTTATTCTTAAATAATTATTATATTTCTGATGTTGACTCTCCTATTATTATTAATATACTATTGAAATTTACTATGATTATTTTCCTAAATGAGTAAAATGTTTCTATTTTTAATGTTATTTTTAAAAGATGACTTTAATAATGTTACTGTAATTTAAATATCGACTATAATTTAATATTTGCACGCTTAGACCTAAGCAGATTTTGTAAGGTACTGCTAAAATATTTAAGATCCCATTGTAATCACCCAAAATTAAGCAAATAAACGTAATTCATTCATTCATAATTATCGGTGATAATTCATAATTTAATTACGTTAATTTCTGACTTACAGATTATAAAGAGAATGCGAGTTGCGAGGAATAGGAACTAGGAATAGGTACTTAGAGCGTTGTGGCTAAGCTAGCTCAACGTGAAATAATCAGTTCCATAGCTTCACTTATGTAACATCGGCATCGCACCATTCAGCCTCGCGCGCACGGCAATAGTAGAAAGGTCTCGTCAATTCATAGCTTTTTCGCATGTTTGCACCGCTCAGCTCTCGTGGAAAGTCATCCTTATGCAGTTAGGTTAGTCGAATAGGGAGCAACAACGTGGTTACAAAAGAAAAAGTCGTCTCACATATTCTTAGGTGATATATTTCGGTCTCGCTCCGGAAAACTTGTGTCGAAACAAGAAGTATCTAGGGAGTCATAAGTGGGCTGGCTGAGGAGCAGGGTTTCTTGCGGCGGCACTCGTTAAGTCTTCGTTTCCGGGGCGCAATGAGAGGTGGCGCAGGCTATCGACGGCGGCCGGTGGCTGTGCGCATGTGCCCCGCCGGCGCCCCGGAGTCTCGGGGGTGCTACTAACGCCCAAGCTTGGCCCCAACCATGCCAGTCAACCCGCGCTCGTCATGGCGAACGCTCGCCTCGCTTATACTAACATAGCGTACGCGCTTTCCAAACCAATAAATTAAAAAATGTAGGTTTTATCCTATTTAAAATTCGTACATTTAAATCAACCAGTTTGTTGGACAAAATTACTAACAATATCCTTCCTTTGTTCTAGGTTCAAAATACCTTGGCCTTATCTTCTCTGAATTTGGTGAGTACTTTTTTATGCTCTGTCGTGATTGTGTTGTTCTTTCTTATTTCACTTCATTACACTTGCACGTCAACTTTTTTTGAGGTGTCAAAGGAAATCGTTCTCATTGTTTCCTTTTGTTGTATCAGTCTTCATTTTTCGTACTTGACTTTCTCTCGCTGGATTCCTTTCGTGACGTTGGACTTACGTTTTCTTTATTATATTTATTTTATGTATGAATCCATTTTCTATGTCGTATACACCATGTAATTGGCTACACGATTTGCGAACGTAATAGACCTTTCAATATTCCCCGAGACTCATTTTCCTTTGACTTGTTTCGCGGGAAATTATCGGATAAGAGACACGTCGCGTCTGAAAGGCGCCCGGGGTGTAGGTAAGAAATGGATCGCAGGTGAGACAGCTGGTATTGACATTTTGAGCGTTCTCTGTTTTTTCTTATCATTTTTTTTTGCGCGAGGCCTGTTCTGTACCCTGTCTTTGTGCGTTGAACACCTGCCGTGCCGCCGAGCCAGTCATGCCTGTTCTATTCATGCATCCGTCGTGCCCCGCCTTTGATAGTCCTTAACCTTATTTAATAATTCGTACTTAGCGACAAAAGTCAAAGTTTTAAAAGAAAACCCCACAAGATAGTCGTCGTCTAATGACTTTAAGACGCCAAATACAAAAGATATTTGTTCATCTATTGGTTTGGCTTTCTCTGTTTGCAGTCTCTATGTGATCAGACTTATGGCTCAGATTTGAGTTTAACCTTAGTGTGTAGTTCGTGCCGGCTCTACGCTCTATGTCTATCGGATATATGCATGAGAACGTTTGCTTGTACAACGTATAAAAAGAGCGTTTAAGGGGCTGATTCAGAATAGATAGTCAATATTTTTAACTATCTATTGAAATAGCTTACTATCTATTGAAATAGCTGACAGAAACACCTTTCTACTAACCTTGTTCGGCCTAAGTTAAACAGACTTGTTTTTTTACATATAATCCATTCTAGAAAATTTATGACAGGTCTGGAGTCCAGAGCTTTTGCCTCTAAAGGAAAACCCCCCCTAACGCAACGTGCGACCATGCATTAGTAATGAAATATACTTAAAGAGTACAATATAAAATATACCATTAAGAAAATATGGGCTTAAAAATAAAGTTACCTTATTTTTGAATTTTTGAGATTTCTTGGTTATTTAATTGTCTCGTTTTTGAGACTGGCGGTCAAAGGGTTTAAAAGTTTTTCAAAGATTTTTTTTATATGTTTTATATGCAAATGTTGTTCATATATAAAGAGATTGCAAGATGTGTTTTACCCACTCATCTTCTTGAGCACGTAATCTGGATATGATCGATACGATTAACTCTGGTCGGGAGTAGGTACCACGTGGTTTTATCCGTAGCATCCTTTGTGCGGAGGGGCGCTGCTGCTGGGGCGATGGCGCCAAAGTTTGCACCTGCAGAGTCGCCGACCTCCGATCACCTGCCGCTCATACACATTCACACGCAAATACTTCAAGAAGTCCCTCTTTAATGAACAATAACTTTTTTTAAACAATTGTTTGTGTAAAAAGTAGAATAATAATAATAAACTTTATTGACAAAAACCACATTACAATACATAGGTACAGTAAGTTATGGAGTAGGTATATTAAAAGTTAACAATTGGGTATATTTTTGGTATATTAATAGGGTACACTGGTTTTCAAACTAGGGAAAGCCCTGTATCTCGGAGACCAGACCCCTTCTTTGCATATACATGAGTGAGCTTAAGGAACTATGTATTTTTTTTTTCTTTTTCTTTATTAAGGAAAACAAACAGCTTGGATCTAATACAAATATAAAAGAACACATATGTAATACATAAGCCAGTAAAGTTTCCATATGTATTTAGAAAACATGACATTTATATATTTTTAATTTAATAATTTTATTATAATTATTTGTTAATTTGTTTTTTGCTAGTTGGCGTTACAACAATATTCCCAAAACTCAAATTGTATCTTAACAGTGAATATCTATACTTAATAATCTAAATAATCATAGAAACATAAAACCTAAGATTTAATATCTACCTAAAGCAAAAGACAGATAAATGTGTGCGTTGTATATGTGTGTGTGTGTGTGTGTGCGTGGGTGTGTGTGTGTGTGTGCGTGGGTGGGTGTGTATGTGTGTGTGTGTGTGTGTATGTGGTGTGTGTGCGTGCGTGTGTGTAAGTGTGTGTTTTCCAAGTTACTACTGCACAACTTTTAATAGTTCTTCGGAATCGTCGTATGGCAGGCCTGATAACCACTGAACAATTATTTTAGTTATTTGATTAGCCGAGAGTTCACTGCTGACGTTCGGATTAGCCTTGAGACATAGCATATTGAGAATTTATTTCACGGATTGATACAATACTTGCCATCAGGCTGTCACCTGGCGCGGTTGTCCAAGCAAACCTGTATTTAATTTATTGTATTTTGTACAAAAAAACGTAAAAAATAATTTGTTTTATGTTTTAAATAAAAAAAGATTTTGCCCATTTCACTTGTTAAATTAAGTTCTTGATACAATAATGTTGTTCACTCACGTTGATTTAGTTAATTAGTTTCCCGGAAAAGTAACTTAAATCATACATAGAATCTAAAGACATGTTCCAATATTCCATTATTTGCTAATATTGCCCGCATGGGCGGCGAGCTTACTGCATTGCCAGCCAGAATGTCATCATAGCATTCCAACAATCAACGGCCTTTGACCAAATACCATTAACACATAAATCGAGCTTTGCACAGAGTGCATACATTAAATATTGGCATAATTTATAATGGAATAGCACTGGCTTTATGAGCTGGAGTAGTAATCAGATTACAAAGCGTAGATTGTAGATCACCAACTGAATTTGGTAAGTTGAATGTTCTGGCTTTTGTCAATTCTTTGTCTAACAACTAATTCCGTAGTTGGCACCAAGATTAAGTTTCTGGCCCTCTGCATTATGTGTAAATAGACAAAGTTACCCCATGCACGTTGCAATCCAACTAAAGCAAACAAAAAGAATTGCAAATATCAATAGCCTGCAGTCCTTTGTGATGAATTTCCTTCTAGTGAAGCGAGCACTGCAATTTTTCAGCGAGTATTATTGACTATGGCGACACGCCATTTCTTTGAAAAGGTGTGACATGAATATAAAAAAGTTCAACTACAATACTTGCAACATGCGAGTGCACCACTGAAATGTTTATTGTGCATGTGAAAATTATCGATTTTTCTGACTGGCTGTAATAAGTTCAGTAAAAAGAACTTTTCCACTGTATGGCAAAAATATGGTCTCGTGATTTGTCACATTAATTATGATACGAAAGTATTGTAATCGTTGAAGTGTCATTTAACTGATAAAGTTGGCAACTCTTATCTATCATTCAATTAAACTCGGGAATTGCAGTAAAACGCCACCACTTTGAATTTGACTAATAAAACCAGAAATAATTCGCATTTCACCCCTTTCGGCTAACAACATGCTTTTAGCCCAGGGGACTAACTTTCTAATTAACCTAATTGCTCTAGAATTGCGTAGGTATGCTAATTGTTGTATCGTCTCTCGGTCGCGATCCGAGGCCACCGGGATCGATACCTGCCACGCCCACCTTCCATCCTCCCTGAGATATTGGTACGGTGCTTTCTGTTAGAAACATCTGAGAAATTAGTGAGTTTCAATAGGCTGTACCGTCGGGAGTAGCTGGAGTGCACGTGGCGCAGTTTCCAATCATTTAAATCATAAGTACGCCTCAAAACAGACTCGGATTAATATAAACTTATAATCCCACAATTAACAAGAAATGCTTTCCGCTATTATGACTTTCTTCATTCATCAACCCCCGGTCGAGCACATGAAGTGCTCTTTCGCATTAACATAAGAAAGCCGAGACTCGCTGAGGCGATTAATATTTCTGATCTCTTAAACTGTACTTGACACACCCCTCATTAAAATGAAATTTTCCTTCAAATCCAGGAATACCTCAAATTTGTAGGCTTTCGACGGTTTCCCCTCTTGTTGGATTTGTTAATTGAAATTAAATAGGTTTCAACCTTGCCTAACAAAAGGTCCCGCATCCGGAAATTGCTGTGTAGGAAGGTATTTTGTAAATGGGCTATAACAGTATTTCATTTCAAATTATGCCGTTTCTTCCTGAACCCGTAGAAATAGCAATAATTAATCTCAGAAAAATATTCCAAAAGGGGTGTCAGAATTGACAAGATATTATTATACGAGTACGTGACATGAAGATAGGTTCTTAGTACAATACATTGAGTTCACAGATTGCCGTAGCGTAGACCTTTGTAAATAGAGCTGGTTTCAAATAAGAGTATTTGCTTCAGGACAATGAAGCGCGACGGTTTCGGGGACGACGGGCCTGCCATGAAGCGGCAGCGGCAGCCCGACGACGAGGTCACCTTCCTCATACCCAGCAAGGTAAGAGATAGAACACCATCGCAGAAGTGTTTTTTTTTTATGGCAGAGGTGGCAGACGAGCAGACGGATCACCTGATGGTAAGCGATTACCGCCGCCCATAGACCAACACCAGAGTTGCCGGCCTTTGATATGGGAGTACGCTCTTTTCTTGAAGGTTTGAATGTCGTATCGGTCCGGAAATACCGCAGGCGACAATTCATTCCACAGTTTGGTTGTGCGAGGCAGAAAGTTTATAGTGAAACGCACAGTTGTGAACTGCCAACCATCTGTGATGTGATGTGATGGGGATGAATATATTGTCGCGTAGAACGATGGCGAAAAAAGGCGGCAGGGATCAATCCGAACAATTCCTCGGAGCACTCCCCATTGTATATGCGATAGAGAATGCAGAGCGAGGCTACATCTCTACGCAGCGCCAAGGTTGACTCCTTGGCGCTACGTAGAGATGTAGCCTCGCCCGATCTGAAATGTCCTGGCAGCCGACGATTCGAGTTGCTCTCCGTTGAATGCGGTCCAGAGGGAGAAGCTGGTACTGGGGTGCCCCTGCCCAGAGATGAGAACAGTATTCCATATGAGGCCGAACCTGCGCCTTATAAAGTTGCAGGCGATGGGCCGCAGTGAAATACCGTCTCGATCTATTGAGCACACCAAGCTTCTTCGAGGCTAATTTAGCCTTACCCTCTAGATGACCACGGAACTAGACTTCACTCGATATGTCGACACCAAGGATTCCGATACTAGCTGAGGCATTAAGGGAAGTGTCCTCAAAACGAGGTGATACGACAAATTGCATTTTCTTGGCAGTGAACGCGCAAACCTGTGGGGTTAAATTGGACCAAATTAAGCCGACCCCATTCTGAGACTTTCTTTAAAGAGTCCTCAATTTCCGACACAAGTTTGTTTCGGCTCTCGATGACGTTTTCCCGAGAAATGTTAGCACGGCCGGTATAGAAGGCATCACCTGTGCTGTCATCCGCATAACAATGAGTGCTGCTAATTTGCAGCATATCATTGATATGCAGAAGGAACAGTGAAGGAAGTGTGATGCACAGTTTCACTTGATGGTACCTACATAGTTTATAATCTAAATATGGTTTGTGTTTTAGACTTTGGATGCTTCAGTAAAATACTATTCTGCCCTGAGCACAAAAGTAACCAGATAATCTGACTGTAAAGTGCAGTTGATGCTAATGCAATTCTGATACCGTTATTACGACACGGCGGCGACCTCTGCCATTTCCAAAATTATTTTTTCCATTAAATAAGGATAAGTATTAAAAAGGAAATTATGGTGCGTATTTTTCCGAAGACATTATTAAGAAATGTTATTTCCGCAGGTGGCCGGCTCCATCATTGGGAAAGGCGGCGCTAATATTTCAAAGTTAAGAAATCAGGTCAGTATTTTGGGGTTTCGTACATAAAAATAAAAAAATCTTAATTTCGTTTGCTTTAGCCATTTGTCAAAGGTAGGTTAATCATTTGATAATATTATTTTCAAAAATGTTTAACATTTTCTAACATTGATAAGTTTGAAATATTTTTTACCATATTACACAAGTCCTAGAATAAGTTATCATTAATGATCTATGTTACAATTTTTCACACAGGTACCTACCACAAATCTCTAATAAATATAATGTCCATGTCTTGGGTAATGTAATGAGTGCCACACTGACCAGCCCTCCAGAACAATACTCCTTGACCTGTCTATTGCAATAACTGACACAGGAGAAGAAACCCATGCCTGAATCTACATTCTTACCGTATAAATAGTATAGTGCGTGCACTCCTGAAATGACTCGAAAGAAGAAATCCATATCTATTTTATCTAAAAATTGATCAACCTTAAGAACTTATTATGTTAAAAGTTAAATTGTAACTTTCAATTTGTTTTGTGATGTAATATTTCAATCTCGCCAATATATTAACCAGCGGCAAGTCCATAGGTTAGAGAATAACCCCCGGCAGCCAGTTGCAGGTCTCTAGCGCCCCCGAGACGCCCCCTGGCCCCGTGCCCGTAGCGAGCGCGCCTCGCGCCTTCGCCATACGCCTCTGACCATCGCATCACAGGAAATAACGCTTGATATGAAATTCCTCAATATCTAAAATGACTCTATTGTCAATTTTAATACCTTGCTATTAAAAGTTAAACTTCGCTTTTCTCAGTAATTTGTTAGCTCATTGAAAACTTTTTCAGTAACATTTTAGAGGAAATATTTATTACTTAACCTGTCTATTTGTTCACTGATGCGTAAAAATTTTTGTGATAAAATAAGAGCATCCATCAATAAGAGCATCCATCATGGACATAAAATCAGACAAGTGCGCGTCAATTTAGCTGAATGTAGCGAGCACATGGTCAGTGGGTAGGGCAGTAGGGCAAGGCGCGTGGCCCGCCGCTACAGCGTGTCTTGTTGCCGGTGCCCGCCGGACGCCGCTGCCCCGCATACGCCGCCCCGCCACGCAGTACAAAGCCTCTATAACAGTCCCAGATTGCCCCGGCCCCGAACGGTAAACTATAACCCCAACATGTACTCTCAATTATTGCCGAGTCGTGTCTACGTCAACAGTCAGGTGTCAGGACGTGTTTGAACTGTTCATGGCGCTCAGCAATGGCCGCGTCGTAATCGGACCACGCGTTGTCACTACGCCTTCTTCATTTTTGAGACCTAGGAGTCCTCCTCTCCTCATTGCTGCAACGAACGCTCCGATAGGATTAATCCTATTCTCTCGCTCCTTCCTCCGCGTTGGACTGATCCTTTAAAGTCACACTCATCATCGCCTTCATGCTTTAAAGTACCTGCAGAGTCGGCCCAAACAGACCTCCCTGACCGTTGATTCGCACCGTTAATGATGTGTTGTGATTTTTTTATTTACTCATGTAGATAACGCAATGGAATAACCAAGATAATTTTTCAGGGTGTTAGCCATCGCGGCGAACGAAGTCGAGACTCTGTTGGACATCGTGAAAGATATACTGCCCAATTTGGCTGATGTAAGTGTTCCGTGCGATAATCGTAATACTAATAGCGTGATCTGTAGACGTTGCATAGCATTCTGTCACTGGCAGGAAAATACTTTTTCGTTGAACTATGTGACCTGTCAAAATATTTTACTTGTAATGTCAATTCTGAAGACTAAAGTGCTGTTTTATAATAACAAACTCAAATAACATATCTACGTATTTACACACCTTTTACTATTACACAAAGTGAGTGAATAAGTGTGAGTGAGCAGGTAATAAGCGTTGTCGTCGCCGAAGGCTTAGCTTGAGTGAGTAAACCATTCCCTCAACCACTACTCTGCCAGTTCTGCCACAGGGGTATCGACCCCTCTACATGATCGACCAAAACTGATTTCACAATGTTTTGCTTTGCCAGCAGGCTGGACCTAAGGGAGGAGGAAGCAACAACGATGACCTGGACATTCGTCTACTTATCCACCAGAGCAGGGCTGGTTGCGTTATTGGAAAAGGTGGCGCCAAGATCAAAGAGCTTCGAGAGGTAAGTCTAATAGACTATCAAATTAAGTCTCATACGTACTCTTTCATTTTCTAACTCAAATCTCATTATTTGTAGTCGCTATATAATGTATAGGTAGGTATATAGCATAAACTGTTTCAACCCATAGAGCGTCATTTGTCATTAAAGCTGCATCAACCTTTATGCCAATGATCGAAAGCCGTGGGCAGATGGAGCCATTTAACATTAAGGCATCATCTGCCGTTCGGGCGCATCGAGGTACAGTTATTTGGAGGTTTTTTCGACGTATCCAAGACACGTGTTGCGACGATGAGGGCAGATGCGAAAGCAGCTGCAAGTAGCTATATCTGAAAGCTGAATACTTAAACTTTTACCAACAAAGGCGTTGAGATGTTTAGTTTATATTTTGGTTTAGAGCGATATCCCTACTAATTTAATAGATTATACTTTGTAACTATTTCCGTGTTATTTTGCAATACATTAATGCATTTACTTTAAAACCATTGATCGTATAGCGCGAAGTTGAAAGCGTTGTAGGAACAAACAAGGTTATTCGCTTGCATAGCGGGGAGTGCATCCCTGTTGGGTCAATTAACCGCCCGCTATCAAAGTTTTAAAATGTCTGCGAACTTGCCTATCAGTGTGGCGTTTCATAACTCCTCCGACAGTTTGCCCGCTGTTTGTCCGCCGACTTGATGGAGTGGGAACAGATTTCAGCTATTAATGGACTTTTCTTCATTGAGTAACCTTGAGACGTAGAGTAACTAATCTGTACTCTCTGCCTTGAGACAGCTTTCATAGATTCAAATGCGAGTAATTTTTAAAAAAATAACACAATTATACTACATACTTGCATATCTAAAATCTGGGTCTAGAAGTATCATAGTTTGCGATGTACCAGACGCATACGTAACTTCTGCTTCATTTGATAAACGATTTTGTTTGTCTTTAACTTTACATAACTAAAGTTGCAGCGCAGTTATAAAAACGATGCAATCTTTGTATAAGTATTAGTGGAGATTTCTTAAACAACCTATTGTTTTAAGAAACTACAAAGTCTGGATTCATAATTATTTGCATGAATACTTATTAACACGTTACGTCTTAACACTCTAAACTTTTTGCTTTTATTCATTTAAAATGATGGTTATATGTATTTGTGGTTTTATTTGACTAGCGATAGGGCCTAGTATAACAGGCATTCTAACCTAGCTTATTTTGGTGTCACAGATGACCAAAGGCCAGTAAGACATTTGCATCTTTAATACTTTGAATGCCAATCCCGCTCCGGGGCGGGGAAGGGATACAGCGACGGGAGGCCAGCCCCGCCACAGAGCGGGCTTGGTGCTAGCCAAATTCTAAAATCGGCTCCCGCGTGACGTCACGAGAGTACAGAGCGGCAGTCAGTGTTAAAAAAAACAGTCCATTATGCACACCGAAAAAACTTTTTAACTACAATACAACAAGAACGTATAGTTGTTTAAAAAATAGTTATTCTAACAAAAAACTCGTTATAAGTAATATAATTTTTAATATATCTGTTTAAAACAGAGATTGTAGTGTTTACCACTGCATAATAAGCATTAATGATGCGATAGTAATGAATACTGGGAAACGGTACTCTTTACAATAAGGTTTGTTGTCATTATAATCGGATTGTAAGGTGAACATGAAATATTGTACACATACCGATATGTTCTGTTATATTCACAAATTGATTTAACTAGATTATTATAGTAATGACGATTAGCCGTTTTGTCGTTACAAATAGAACTAGACAATATCGTACAGATAACGAGATTCTAGTTACATGTACCAGAATTTTTTTCAGTGCAGAGATATGTATAACATACCTATACCTTCTCTAGCTTTATTTATACTAATCTGCAGACGACTAAAATGTTCAACTTTCATTGCTATAATTCGGTTTGTTTGATAACTTTTGAAACAGGAATTTAAAGTTTGAAATGTTTGTCAGTGTGGCAGAAACTTCATCTACTGAGGTTTGAGTGCTACAGAAGTTTTGTGCTTAATTTTTTCGGTATGCTTGCTTTCGGGGCTGATATCTTTATTTTTATGAATTGAATGTTAGTTACCTGAGATTGCGACATTCATTCAGACATTCATGTATCAGCTGTGTCTCATACAATCCTTTGTTTACCTATCAATAGATTTTTACCTGTGTTGCAACGAATGAATAACGATGATCTTCTTCTTCATATATCTTTCTTTATATGTCGAAAAGAAACACAATAGTCTTTTTTTTGCGTCCGTAATGTTATCGGGCATTGCAATCCGAATTCATGAAGCAGTCCCCATTTATGAATGTTTGACGGAAAACAGAACGCTCGCTGCTGGACAGAGTGGATAGTATATAAAGCTATAAATCGCACGAATGGGGTGCGGCGGCGGCGGCAGCGGTTTCGCGCAAACTGTGCCAGCGACCACCCGCCGACTGATGGAAACCTTCAAAGCAGTCCCTCGCTTGCATTTTAGCTTTGATTTTGGTTTGTAGGGTGTTGACTCTGCCGATAATTAAGTAGTTCATTGACTTATAGGCGCGTTATTTTAAATAAAAGCAGCTGCATTCTAACGACTTGATTTGTCTGATTACTGAAGAAGAGTTAGAATACACCTGTTCGGTTGAGTCGTGGCGGTCAATTTCTTTCAGTTTTTCTTTTAGAATTTTCCCACCTAGTCTCATCACTTCATCAGTGATTCCCGATCGAATGAATTGTGTGATAAATGTGTTGGTCCCTGTTGTGTGAGCGCATCCAGCTAAGTGTCGGTGGAGGCGCGTGCGCGTGCGCGGGCGGCAGCTGGCCGGCAGGTGCGCGCGCAGCCGCCGGATGCGGCGCAAAAAGCGCGCACCTGGGCCGGCGCGGCGGCGCGGGGCCGCCCGCTTGCACAATGCCCCTGCGCCGCCGTCGCCGCGCCGTCGAACATATGGCCGGCAACGTCTTTTGTTTGATTACCTGCGGGTATTGCCAGGTAGAACGCTGCCGCTCGTCTAAGAACGTATTTCTGTTTCTTGTGAATTCAACACGGCTCCACCTTTTAATCTCAATTCACTTCTGGTTTAGTAACATTATACTATACTATATAACATATAACAACGCTAACTTTGTAGTCTTTTCTAATAGAAAAAAGAAAAGCCAAATATCAGCTGTAATAACCACTATTTACATTACAAAAAATTGTACAAGTGGTTAGCTGAACAATTCCACTTTTGCCATATTTCAGTCGTTAATTTTGTCTGGGTGCCCTCCGCTTGACTGGTTTTTGTTCTCAACTTTAGCACATTCAGCCTGTACCGCTTACGAATGTTTTCATGAAACTTGCTTCTGCGATTTGGTTTAAGAGCTCTTACAAACTCAACGGGGAGTGCCCTATTTAGAAATTGGCTTCCTTGCGAAATTCGTTGAAGTTGAAATAGCTCAGTAATATTGGGTTAGTCAAAGGGTTATGTGAACTAGAAAACAATACAACGCGAGTGTATGGGCCCACATTTGGTGTGGTTTCTGTGGTCGGAAACGCGACGGTGTCGGCGTCTAGGCCTGCTCAAGTTACCGCAGCAGCTCGCACGTGACGCAGGGAAGTGAAAAAAATCCTTCTTCTTGCATATCCTCGTCGGTTGGACAAAAAATAGAACAGGATGCGTTGTGCGTCCGGTCATACATAGATAGATTAGTTACTTAGTACTTTAGTTTAACCATGTTTGGATCTCTTAAGCCACATAGTGTTTGTTATATTACTGTTATACGATATTGCAAAGAAAATGAAAGTAGAGATCAATTTAAAACTTAGAGCACAGTTGGTGCAAACGGAGAACTTCTAGAATTATGCATGAATTAGGGTGACATTTTCAATATACATTATCTTTGGTTTTCCGCGTGCGACACCCGAGCGGCAACCTAAGCTACCGGCCAGCCCACATGGATAATTACGGACTATGACAAAGGCCCTCGTCCAGGGTGACACCGGCAATTACAGTCGCCGCCGCACGCGACCCGCTTCCGCTTCCGATCGAAGCCGTACTGCGGTTCACATCGATCGACCCACCAAATAGACAACCGCAGTACCGTGGCCGTCGATAAAAAACCATGTTACACGCACGGTTGCTCCAATATCAATCACTTAGGGGAACACGACCTCGCCGTCTTTTGTTTCAGCCATGAAAATAAAACGTCATAGTAAAATACAATTTTCAATACGTACCTGATCTGTTTTTAAAACATCTTTCATTATTAATGATGAAAATACGGGAAAACTGAGATTTTCGATACAACATTATGATAAACAGGTGCTTATGTAAATTTATTTTATTGCTCAAACCTCGCCCCTTCTATCGCATCTTCAGTTGAGACATAAATATATGAGGGTTTATTCGAATTGTAAATGCGTACGTCTAATGTTCGTTCACCGTGGCATATCGTGGTATTACGTAAGTGCGCTAGGTGTGGCGGGTGAGTTTCAACCCTCGAATAACACAAATTGAATCTTTTCGCTGGATTCGCGTTTCGACTCGAGCCAGGATGGAGTGTGTAAATAATTTATACGATGATCAAAACGAAGTGTTTTATGATCCCGTATTGTGTTAAATGTTTAATTATTTTATGGATACGGGATTCTCTTTTGGTCTGTGTCGTTATGACTTCATGTTACGGGAACCCTTTATTTGTATTTACACAAAAGCTCTTATAGTGATCACTTTTATGATATGTGTATTTCATTTCTCTAGATGGCAAATTGGTTGAGGGGAAATATTAATACAAAACACTTAGACCATAAAATGGGAAAATACAATCCAGTATCGTTAAAGTCCCCACTTCTGGAGCATGGGTCTCTGCCCTTTCATTAATGGAATGGAAGGTGGAGGATATAGACAATATAGAGCGTTTTCATAAATCTTTACACAAACTGAAGTATATGTGGGCGTCCAAGCAAAAAGGGTCCAGTAGTGGGGTATTGAGTTAAGACTAGATTCGGAATTTAGAATAGTCAATTGGTAATATGGATTAAAAAAATATTCAAAAATTGGCATATATTTTTTTTATCAGACATTCAAATTTGAAGCTCTGAAAAAGCTTGTTTTTAGAAAAAGCATTTTTAAAGTTTGATTGAAAAATAAACACACTTCTTCTTGTTTGTTACATCGATTTTGATTAATTTATGTAAATCCAGATATTCTGCATGAAATCAACTTATAATTATATTTGTAACATTATAAAATAAGTAATTTCAATCTAAACAAAGGATTGATACATAGTTTAGTAAAAAGGTCCACTTGTCGGTGTTTAGTACAAAGTGAGTAAATATGACAAAATAATGTAATAAAAAACTAACTTATCAAGATATTCTGCATGAAATCAACTTATAATTATATTTGTAACATTATAAAATAAGCAATTTCAATCAAAATAAAAGATTGATACATAGTTTAGTAAAAAGGTCCACTTGTCGGTGTTTAGTACAAAGTGATATGAATACGACAAAATAATGCATTAAAAAACTAAAATGAAGTTGAACAGTGTCTGATCTAGTTTGCAAATTAACGTTATTGTTGTAAAATATAATTAAAATTATTAAATACAGATCAGTACATGATATTATAAACGTATTTTATTCAAAATATTTAGACATGCCGACCACTGGTACCTTTTTACTAAACTTTTCTCTGATAAAATTTGCTACTTTGAAACATCATTAAGTCAAAGTTAATACATGAACTTGTAGATAATTGAGCATTAATTAATAAAAAACTAAATTCGCGAAATGCCATTTTTTCACCCAACTTTACAAAACTGCGAATATCTCGGAAACTAAATGCCGACCACTGGACCCTTTTTGCTTGGACGCCCACATATTTTAATCGTACGTCATAATTTCATAGGCATCAAATTAGATTACGATATCTGAGCCCGTAGTGCAGTCGATAAGTGTTCGATGTATTTATCTCGCCCTCTGCTCTATAAACAAAGGCATGTTCGTTCCGCACTCTAAGCACGTCCTTGTCTTCGCTGTCGCCAATATTTACGATAGACTGCGCTCGGCGTATTGCCCCCACTTTGCAGTGTCGATGCTCTCTTATCCGCTTTTGTAAGGATATGGAACAATTTCCACACGGTTTCAGAATGCACGTCGCACGTGCTCAGCTGCTCTAACAAAGAGGATAAAGCAAACGGTTTGTCTGAAAAACGTTTTATTTAAACATTTTCAATGAAATTTTCAAAGGATTTTGCCGTCGTGTGTAGAGTATAATTATATCCTAGCGTCCGTCCCCAAGATACGGCAAATGTCCCGTGTCCCAGCAGCAGTAATAGGAACTATGAATAAACACGAAAGTACAATAACTCCTCCTTACCATTCCTCCGAAGGTGTCAACATGTAGATGTTCATGAAGATAAAAACCCACAAATTGTCTTTGTTCGCCATAAATAGAAATGGGTAGAGATGGGCGAATGTGAATGATTCATTCGAAATATCATTCGAATAGGTCGTCATTCGAATTATTCGATTGTGAAAAGTGACCTTTCGAAACATTCGAATGAATATAATCATTCGAATGAAAATTATCATCCGAAAGAAAATAAACTACCCACTTACCTAAAAACAAAAGTTTCACAAAAAAATTACATTTTAATTGAATTTTTAAATACTAAGTAAATATTATAATTATATTTCGAATACTAAGTAAGTATCCGAATTTTGTTTCAAACATAATTTTCACTATTATTTAATTTATTTTATGATATTATGTAAGCAATTTTGTAAAAAGGTTTTGGTTTCTATGGTATAGTTAATAGTTATTATAAAAATATTAGATTCGACAAGAGGTAAAATATAGTTTTGTTTTACCTTGTATTGTAATAAATAAGGTTGCTGGTAGGTATATTTTATTTGTAAATAGAATTGTAGTCAGAACAATAAAACACAAGAATTTTATTCATCTGTTTATTTTGAATACAAATAATCGCAAAGAAAAGAAAACTTAATAAGATAACTCCACTTACCTAGTACCTACAACTACAACAAATACTGAAAAATCATTTTTTTTAAATCAACACAACTAGTTTAAACGAGAATCAACAAATTTGTCTTAAATTACTCAACTTTTAATTAGTCTTATTTGACACAACAAGTAGTTTTAAACTACAATATAAAAGTAAACATTTGTTATAAAAACAAAAATAGAAAAATAAATCAACTTCTTTCTCGAAGTGCTATGAAATCAAATTGTGTTACTTAAACCTTACAAATAAAAATTAAATGAGAACAATACTGCAAGATCTGCCTACATTAAAGATTTTCATATTGCATCACACTATTCAAAAATAATATTCTGTCTAAATGTTTTGAGCTCAGCCTGTTTCTTCGGTTATTCTTAATGTAACCAGCTTTAGAAAATAAGGATTCAGATGGAACCGAAGTTGCTGGCATTGCCAAATATTTTGACTGTAACATCTTGAATTCTTTGAAACTGTCAGGCAGAGTCGTAATGTATGATATTGGATTTTGTTTTCTCGATATCAATGGCAAATCTAAATATTGCTTAACCATGATGACTGCTTTCGAGGCAGGTGTTTGGACAGAAGTGCTGTTGCACACTGATTGATCAAAATGTTCCCAAATCGACCCACTAGAATTAGGATCACTGCTTTGGGACCCAGTTGAAATAGCTCCTTGACTTGTGCTTGGAGTTGATTGGTCGGCTGAGTGCTGATTAGATGTTTTTATATTATTGTGAATGACCGACACAATCTCTTCTTCAATGTAACGTGCCGCACTATCTTCAAGGCCAAATCCTTTCTTCTTAAATCTCGGGTCCACTAAACATGCTTTTGCTACAATTTTATTTGTCTCTAAGCTACCAATCCTGCGGCTGACACTCTCTATCAGCTTTCTTTGCAGAAGTTTTCCAGGATCTGTGTTCAATTTGACAGCTCTAAGCATCACCTGCAGTCCTCTCACTAGAGGCACTATCATAGACATAGTAGGGTACTTCTGACCAGAAAGTTCCGTTGTGATCTCATAAAGCGGTTTCATTACGATTTCACAATCTTTGATTATATCCCATTCGCTTGAGTCAGGCATTGGTGGTGCATTCGGTATGCTTGCTACTGCAGCGCTTAGCGGAATCTTTATTTCAAGAAGCCTTTGAATCGCCAAGTATTCGCTGTTCCATCTAGTCATCACATCTTGTTTTAGTTGCAAATCTGGCAGATTCAATTGTTTCTGTACATTTTTCAAAATTGTTGAAGATTTGACGCTTCTTTTAAAATGCGCGATGAGCTGTCTGCACTTGGAAAGTATTTCAACAACACTCTCAACGCTCTTAATGCACTCATCTACTGAGCGATTAATGGTGTGCGCGATGCATGAATGATGGTGTTTTTGAAGAATGTTTACTATGGCTCTCTTGATGTTACTACCATTGTCGGTAACGACTATTGTCACTTTATCATAAATTTGGAATTCATCGCAAATTCCTTTAATTGCTGACGCTATATTTTCACCATTATGATCTTTTTCAAGCTCGGTGGTCTTCAGAGCGATGCTTTTGATCTCTGCCTCAAACACAAAGTGTCCGGTTACACATAAATAGGACACAGTGTTATCAGCCGTCCAAATATCACTTGTAAGTGCAATGTGCTCTATCTCGTTAAGAATTTTTTTGACTTTGTTGCAATAAAAATCATATAATTCTGGCAACAATTTTGTACTTAGTTTTTTTCTTGAGGGTACTTTGTAAAGAGGTTGCAGTTCATGCACAAAGTCTAAAAAGCCTTTGTCTTCAACAATGGATAATGGTTGATAATCTATAACAATCATCTTTACTAAAGCTTTATTAATTTTTTGAATTCTCGCTTCCGACAAATTTTCCTTGGCCGACAAATTGAGTTGCACAGTTCTTTTTACCTTAGATGCAGGTGGCAGCGACTCTTGAACGGATTCCGTTGCTGAAGTGGACGCGGAACTAGTATTTAAAAGTTCATGCTTCCTTTTAAGGTGATCTCGCAGGTTACTTGTATTGCCAAAAAACTTAAAGTTTTTCGAACATAAGTTACACGTTACCGTTGTTTTATCCGCAGATTTTATAAAACTGTCCCAGACATCAGATTTCTTCGACATTTTTCTTTTTTCCACTATATTCACTCACAGTAATTCACATAATCACAAATGTAAACTGAATTTATGAAAAAACTTATACTTTATGAAGAAACCAAAGCAAAACTAAACTTTTCTGTGCACAATGTTTCATTAGTAAGGTAGACGTTTCAACATCCGAATGATCATCCGAATGAATCATTCGAATGATCTATTCGCTATTCGAAATGTGAATGAATGATCGAATGAAATAAACATTCGAATGAACCGAATTCATTCGAATGAAAAATTTCATTCGAAGGACGAATGAACATTCGATTACTAATAATGAAATCATTCGAATAATTCGATTGTTGAAAAATGCAACAATCGCCCATCTCTAGAAATGGGACGTGCGTGCTTAATTCAAAACACGCGCTCGCAAACTATATGAACTGACGGACTGTAGATGCGACGTAATTCGGTCGTATGTCCTATGGATTGTATTTTTTTTTTCATTAAACCCCAGTGGAACTTTGTCTCGAAAAAATATTGTGGAGGCGTTAGTTCCAATAATAACTTTTCACGAACTTACTGGATTCTACCGGGAGGGCCGGGTAATTCTTATGCAATGAGCATTAATCTATATGCAAGAGGAAGGTGCCCTCGTGCTTGGCCGGCGCTGGCAGACACATTTCACAACCGTTATCAGACACCAGGGAGGAATTCGGTTAGCCTCCCTTTTCATGAAATTACAGTTGGTAGGTAATGTAGCGCCCATTACCTAATAATACGGGTTTAAATTCTTAGTGACATGTAGACTGAAAATGTCAAAATTTGCAAAATTATTTTTTCATGTTCAGAATCGTACACTACGATAAGTAAGTATAATACTTGTTTATTTTAAATACCTCTGTGCAATTTTCACGCCGTAAGTTTTATAAAAATACTTATAAAAAGAATTGATCGTTTTTTTTTTAAATTCACAATTGGTGGTAGGCTTTTTCTCGCATATATACTGTTTGGCAATAATTAAATGCGATACCACAATAGCCAATATATCGTCTAAGTAAGCAAGCCATCACCTTCTACTTCTACCATGTGTAGAGGAAGGCGTGGCGCGGGGCGCGTGCCGGGCCGGCGGCGGCGCAGCCCCGCAAGTGCAGGCAGCTGGCAGGTGTGCAGGTTAGGCCGGGCTTGCTTCCGCGGCTCCCACTCAGTCAGCCGGCGGCTTTCCTGCGGGACAGGCCTCTGGCTAAATTTCACAAAAAGCTGGATCGTGACGTGTGTTCATTGTTAAACTCTGCTACATAAATTGTCAAAGTTTTTCGGTCAGTGCTCTTTATTTCTTGTAGTTGCTAATTGTGGGTTCGATGAATAATTTACCAATATCCTTTGTGTTCGCGAAATTAAACGTTGGTTTTGAGGTGATAGTTCGGTGTAGTTATAGCAGTAAGTGAGGTACGTGCAAGCTCGGTGTCAGTGTCCTCTCGGTGCGGCTGTTTGTGCGTGTCTGCGGCCACGTGCGCGGGTCGATCCGCCCGCGCGCGCGCCCTGGCCGTCGAGATGTCACTCGCCCGCCATCCGCTCTAGAACGGTTAAGGGATGGCCTTATGATGATGACAGGGTTTACTTTATAAGAAAGTCCAGTCCTTCCTTCGTGTAGTTTGATTATACATTTAGAAATGTCAACCTTATTAGCTCTAATGCTCTATTATGTCAGTGTTAGGTAATTTTTTTGAGCCTTCTACATACTTTACATAGTTTAGACATTAGCTTAGTTTAAAATTTCTATAATCGACGTGGAAAATAACCGTGTTCCATTACTTTGACAAAGTTTCATACTACCACTTTATCTGATGAGTAATAAGGTCATTTGACAACAGGATGTAACAAAACTACCCCTAATGAATTAAGGGTGTTAAAGTGTGTCATGTAAGGAGTCCATTGTAATATTTTTTTAACAAAACGTTAATTAAAAAAATTGCGAAAACTAATTACTATTAATCATAAACAAGATTATCGACTATGTAGACCCACATCACTATTGTATTCACCTGTCAGTTCATGATAGGAGTACAGATATAGCCGCGCTATGATGGGCTGCGTTTATATGCCGCTGCGCTATGACTGGCGCGTTTGCGCGCGGGGACATGACCGCAACCAGATGATCGCTAGAGTTGGAAAATTGTAAATATCATATGGATATTTTTGAAGAAATTCGATAGACGATTTCTCCGAAACGTGAATTGATGCAGCATAAAGAAAAAGTACCCAAATATTAAAATGATTCACAGTCCACGCAGTTTCAACCATTAGTTTTGTAACGTCCTGTATACAATCTATCAAATTCTACATGAATTTCGTCGCATCAAATAACACTAAAAACAAATACAGAGACACAAATGGAACGTTCACTGTAACCATATCATTTATGGGGACTTTTTTCTACAGCAAAATTAATTTTTACATAAAATAACACAAGAAACGAAACTGGGCGTGTCTTAAATTTTACAACCCTTTTATTATAAAGGCTATAAAAGTGGCGTTTTATGTGTTACGCTATGTAAGTGTTTACAGTTACGTCTCCACATATAAACTTGCGGTAATATCCAGCTTTACAATATCGTAAACATAGGATGTTAATGTTCTTTGGCGCTTACGAACCCTTTATTTCCGAAGCCGAACATCCTCATTTTAGTACGGAGTAATAATTCAATTTCATTCTCAAAAAATCCAAATCGAAATCATGGGACTTGGAGCGCGGCTCGTGTTTTTTTGTCGCGATTTGATTACATCCGATGCCGAGTGCATAAGAAACAGGATGCTGGCTCACAGGATATGACAATAAAATAACCAAAGAAAAGAATATTTTGAGTAAAAAGCGACGTTACACTTCCTGTATATTGGAAATTGTTTCGTATGGGAAACGGAATCTATTCAATAAAATACAGAGGAAGGAACAAAAAAGAGTGCCTGGCTTTCTTGCTACACAGTTTTAGAGACGAAAAAACTTGGAATTGAGATGGTTGTGAGATGAGATGGATGGTTGAAAAGAAAAAAGTGGTCTATTTCAATCGCGTTTTCTCAGTAAACAAAAAAAGAAACTCTGATTAATTAAGGTTTTAGTACTTTTATTTCATCTGTTCAAAGCTTGTTTAAAGATTAATTAAAAACTAGCATCCTTCAAACGTCTAAATATTACGTGTTTTATCATTCCAGGAAACTGGTGCGCGCCTGAAGATATTCTCTAACGCGGCCCCGCAGAGCACGGAGCGGGTGGTGCAGATCGTGGGCGCGCCGGACTCCGTCATCGCCGGCATCCGCGAGGTGCTGGACCTCACTCGCCAGGTGACCACCTAGAGACTAAGCGCCAGCACGAGTAGCATGAGGCGTAGACAAAGCTGTTTGTCGCGCCAAACTCGAGAAAACAGCTCAGCTGTCTCTTTCATTAGCTTAGCGTTAGAATGGAACAAATGCTTTTAAAACTCGCGTCGCGCGCGAGGTATGTCGCTATGCTAGCTTGTTCGAACAAGACGCTAACCATCAGTTCGCTTTCTAGTGAGACATGACCGCTCAACACGTGTTCTACTTGTGCTTGCGACGCAGATTTTTTTGCGATGCGATGTCTCAACGCTGTGTTGTGGCCTGGCCCTAACTGGTGCCCGTTTGAAAACATTCTCGAACGCGGCGCTGCAATTCAGTGGCCAGTTGCACCTCATTAGGCACATGAGACCAATTTAGTGGATAGACAGTACAAAATCTTCCGAATTGCTTGACATAAAATTTCGTAATGCAACTTGGCATCAATTCCAACTCACTTTTGTAAATATTTTTTTGTCGATAATCAGTTTACTCGTGTTGTAAGTGAGAAATACCTTAAAGAAACATGTTTATACATTAAAGAAATTTTACTTGTGGACATAACACAAAATGAGTTTTCTTTAATGAAAATCTCCTACCAATATGGATTTTTTTCCTGACCCTGTGTATCCTCAATTCCAGGTGCCAATCAAGGGTCCCGTCCAGAACTACGACCCCCACAACTACGATGACTTCTACGCGGAGGAGTACGGCGGCTACGGCGGCATGGGCGGCGGGGGCCGGCCCCCGCGTGGGCCTCCGCCGCCCGGCCCCCTCGCGCCGCGCCGCCCGCCGCCGCGCGGGGCCCCGCCCCCCATGCCGCGCCCCCCCATGCACCGCTCGTTCAACGATTTCGGCCCCGGCGGCGGCGGCCCGCCGATGCCGCGCGGTAACTTCGGTGGCCCTCCCCGCGGCGGCTTCGGCGGCGGCAACTTCGGTAGCGGTGGCGGCGGCGGTGGCTTTGGAGGAAGCGGTGGCGGCGGCGGTGGTGGCTTCGGCGGCCGCCAGGGCGGGGGCGGCGCCGGCATGAGGAATGACGACAACCAGCAGGAGACGACCACGCAAGTCACCATTCCGAAGGATGTGAGTTTATATTACATATGTATTTTGAAAATATTTCAAAGAAAAGTATGGAAACGACTGACGTGAAGATTTCCATTGATTATTTATCATGATTCCAAGAACTGACAATGAGACATTTTCACACAAATCTCTCAAGACTCGCTTGGCCAAATCCAAAGCTGTATATTTTTGGGTGTTGTTTATTTGTATGAACTCGTAGAAAGTGGCTACGTCTTCTTAGGGCATCTGTACTGTAACAATAGAACAGTTAGCAGTGACTTCTTACAATACCTTCAATGCAGCGCACTTGTGGAAACGCAGAATGCTACTTCACGGCAGATATAAGAGTCTCAACTGAATTGGAGCCTGTACAATCCTGTACATATAAAATTTTACTATCAAACTCCTGGTAAAACCATTACTACCCTAGATCGGAGCCCGTGTGTTTGTCACAATGTGGCATCGATTTTAGTGTGGCGACATCTACCGTACTCGTCACGAACTATCTAGAATGCACTATCGAAGTTTCTTCGGAGATTCGCATGTTACTACTTGCATCAGTTGGACCACGCCTGGTCCCAAGGCATATCACCTCGCCTGGCGGAGGCCTGACCTCCTTTTCCTCCTTACGCACAGTTCCTACAATAGTTTACACCAAGACCTGTGTCGTTTCCAGCTGGCGGGCGCCATCATCGGCAAGGCGGGATCGCGCATCCGCAAGATCCGCGCGGAGTCGGGCGCCGGCATCGAGATCGCAGAGCCGCTGCCCGGCTCCAGCGACCGCGTCATCACCATCACCGGCACCCCGCCGCGCATACAGATGGCGCAGTATCTGCTGCAGCAGAGGTCAGTGCCCCCAACCTCGCTTTGTACAGTATACTCTTAGTCAATGGCATCAGTTGCAGTGCCTTTAGGATGGGTAGAAAAAAATGCAGGCTGCATTGTTAGCCAAAGTTCAAAACATTTATTGCATGGTATAATGAAGGATACATAGAACAACAGTTGTATGGTTCATTACAATCAAAAAAAAGCAAAACGTAAACAAAATTACTATGGAACTGACACATGTCAATGTCATCTGCATACTACGTTTGTTTACCTTTTGCTTTTTTTTGATTGGAATGAAGTATACAAAGGGGGGAATTATAGCGCCCTGTAACGTGCCACTGGCATAGTTGCAATGCATTTAAGATGGCTGGGCAGGAAAAAATGCAAGCTGCATTTTTATGTGCGTCCGAAATCTGACATCTGATAGTGACGATGATGCTAAAGATGAAAATCCTTACTCGGAAATCCGACGTGACGGGAAATTGTGTCTTAACGTATGTCTAATGAAGAGGACTCAAATATCGTTATTGTAAAACTGATTAAAATTCAATTTTAATATGTTCATTCATTACAGTGTTATTCAGTTAATTGTAATAATATAATTTCCAATTTCAAATGCATGCCACTAGTTTATTAGCAATATTGTGTTTGCTTGCTGTGACCTTGTTTCATCCATCAACCACCAACAAGCTACTTTAAGGTTATGGATAATTTGTACTCGCTTCCATCACCCTGTACTAACGTAGCGTTCTGTTGATAGAATGTTTGAAGAGTTCCCCGCGTTGGCTAAACAAAGCTTAGCTAATTTGGTTAGCTAAACAAAGCTTTGCTAATTAGTGACGAGCCGGTTTTGTTCAGGTAAAAAGAAAGCATTATAAGTAGTGTAGTGGGGGCTTGGGAGTATAGATTTATATTATGTATTTAATTATACACAATTGAGAATATAATTATGTATCTATAATATGTACGGGGACTGTTGATTTAGAACAATTATGTAGTTGTAATAAAATATAGAAGTCAGTCAGTTTAAATGCTTTCATAATTTTTTCATAGAAGTCATTATGAAAGGTGTACAGTCTATGATTTTACGTCTTTAAGTAGTTATCAAGACTTGTATAGTCTGTGTAATAAATTTCTGTTTTAGTTACAATTAATTGAATTTATCTAATTTGTATATGTACTGAGTTCCTACTTAATTTCTTATCACTCTTTCATTGTTACTAATATAACTCTGATCGTTTTGTGTTGTGCTAACAGTTTCTAGGTGTGTCGACTAATCGGTCCCTGCCTTTGCCCCGCGTTGTATGGAAGACTAGTGATTTTGTTGTTTGATTTGTATAACAAGGAATCACTAATCTGCCTACAAAGCGAGGGCTCGCTCTTCGGACGAAGACTACGCCGGCTTCCTTCTGTGACTAACTGCGTAATCTGATTCATTTTCATATGTAACAACTACTGTCCTATGCTCTAAATTGCATCTTCAGTATAATTGAAAAAGAGGAAATCAGTTAATTAACACTTTTTCTCCGATTGCAGTGTACACGAGAGCAATCCGAACCTTGGCGGCGGCGGCGGCGGACGAGGCAACTTCTGATTTACTATTCAATACAGATATTTGTAACAAGTTTTATAGCTACCTAAGATAACACCAATATTTATGTCTTTGGTTTAAACAGATTGTCGTATGAATAGCCTAGGCTAGTACTTATTTTGAAGTTTGTAAGTCTACTAAAAGCAATAAGAATATTCAAGTCAAAATCTCAGTTTATACCTCATATTGAACTGAAACATTAAAAATATTATGTTTTAAGTTTCATAATATGCATTTATAATATAAAGTATTTTTATTTAATTAATAGGAATTATTGTCTAAAATAATGTCAATAATTTGTTACATCGATTAGTGTTTTAAGATAATAAAATTGAAATAAACTTTATTTTACAACACTTTTTCTTTTATTTTGAAAGCTTCCTCGAGATGTCGGGTTCAAAAAATTATTGCGATAACATTTTACGATCATACTATAAGAAAAAAGCCACTTTTGGGAGTGCCATAATTTACATTAAAATCATTCCGAAATTCTAGACGATATTATATAAATAGACCTTCAGTTAAGTGGACTATGAAGACACTTCAGTCCTAAATGCAAAGTAGTAAAAAACATTTTTATTACTAACAATCGATGGCTCGAGAGTAGAATTGCCGGGGTTGAGACGTCAACCAGACAATCTACTTTTAATTTCCTTTGCGAGGTTTCTGCAAAGGAAATAGCCGACTGGGTTAAAATTCTGATTTGACCACTTAGTTATGCCAGTTAACAAAATAATGTTTTCAATCATTTGTAGAAGTTCCGTGTCTTATACTCTCACTAAAAAAGGTATTTAACTTACGCCTCTGTAATATTAAAACACAAGTGGTGCTATTGTAGTGGACAACGTTGAATTATCACAAAGAATGAAGACAAATGATATTCGATACTTCTGATGTTCGATACGCTTAAGTTCTATTTAGCGTATACGCCCTTTGAGCCCAGAAGTATCGATATGGAGTATAGGCCATGTCCTACAGCCTACAGAAGGCAATATAAAATATTACAGGGAGCGCATCCACCATGCATATGATGTGAAAAACAAAATATGCATAAAATATACCAATTTATTTGCATCATAATCTTGTATCCCCTTATATTACAATATACATAAATATAAAACATTTTACAAATGCTAGTTAGTAAAGCTAGAATATATCAGGTTGAAGGTTTAATTGTTGTTGTCACATTTTGATGATGCTGTTGATCAAAATAAGACCACACATATAATACAGGTATCACAACGCCAAGTATCAGTATCAAGCAGACTAGGTGAAACCATTTGATTCCAAAATCTGCTCCTTGTGATGTAAGCTGTTTGACTATGATGGTGTCAACAGAATCTCTTGGTTTGCTCGGTAACAGTTTGGTGTCTTCTGACACAGACTCAACAGGCTCTGTGTCTGTGTATGGAACAACAGCAGGTGCAATTGTGCTATTCAGCACAACAGCATTGCAGTCTATGGAACAATCATCTTTGGATGTGTTATTATTTTGTATTGTATTACCTTGAACTTCATTGTGAGTATTATTTACAAAATTGTTTGATGGGCTTAGCACTGCTGGGATTCCGCTGGAAGTAGATGGTATAGGCTCCACAGAAGAGTTTGGTATTAGCTCTGTCAGTACTGAATAAGGGGTAACAGGCACTTTAAGGATTCGTCTTGAAAATATTTCATTATCTTTGTATATTTGGTTGATTCTCTTCAACTCTGCAACCTGAAAATTAAATTATGGTTTTTTTAAACAGAATTATTATTTGACTCAAGATTATTGTGTAAATGGTAGTTAAAGTACAATATTTCAACAGATCACACGAGTTCATTACGAATGAATGTGATTATTATATCTACATTTAAAATACTTTATATAGTATAATCAACAAGTGGAGAGTGGATAGATATTTGGAAAATTCTGTCTTAGTAATCTATATGATGGAGATTTATGATAAAATCAGGGTCAATATTAAGTAATAATTTTGACTTCTTCCGGTTCTTGATCAAAACCCTGATTTTATCAAAAACCTACGACATATATACTATCTAAGGCACATGATTATCTTGGCCTATTAATAACTACCTTAAGTGAGTCATACATTTATATTACAAAAAGCCAAGACAACTAATTAAAACAATTTCGAAGAAATTGGGCTATATTGTCCCTGTCTTTCCTCAGTGCTCCGTTTGATTTACTCCAACCTATTTAATTTACATAGGCGTCTAACAAGCCTAGCCCAGCCCAGAACAAAAACCTGCAATTTGTAGTGCATTTACCGAGCAGTAGAACCGCAGCGCGATCGCTTGTAACGTGTCGCCCTCCTGGACCTGCGCTTCGATGTAGTGCTCCTGTGGCTTCATCTTGTGCAGTGGAATCTCTCCGTCAACGTCGCCGTCAGTCTTTTTGCTCATGTTGTAAAGTATCAGGCTATCGCCAGTGGGCATAACGCGAGCCCTACAATACAAATATTCAAGAAGTAACACGTAAACATAAACAACGACCAAAGCTATGTTCTAAAATAAATAACATTACGTACCTGTGTTTCATTTTCTAATACAACACTAATACTAAAAATATCTAGCATGACCCGTACAAAATGTTTATTCTACCTTGTAATAGTAAAAACGATTCATATGTCGACGGAAAATAAAATAAACAGCTGTTTAATCACAATACATTCCCAACAAAGAATTTTGAGTTGACATTTTTACGAACCATAGATCTTTTTTTTTTTTTTGTTTGGTTCTTTCCTGCTTTTGCAAGGAAAAGGCAAAGGCTTCTCTGGCCATACAGCCTATTCTTACGTAGTTTGCTCTTCTCTAAATATTTTTCTATTTCATTTGAGTTCTCATTTATCAATTTCTGTCGTCTTTAACTTTTTCTCTATTCTTCAACAAAATGATAGCACTTTTGATGAAGATTTCATGGACTTCTTGAGAGCACTCGAAACACAGTCTACACACTTTTATTTCATTATCCTACATATTAGACACTTAAATGGCACTTTATTGAACAATACACTATCAATATTATGCATTAAAAACCACGATATCTATTTTTCGGATAATAAAACAAAAATGACAAACTCTTGCCGCGAGATCCCGCCAAAAAGACGAACCATAGATCTTTTTTTTTTTTGTTTGGTTCTTTAATGCTTTTGCAAGGAAAAGGCAAAGGCTTCTCTGGCCATACAGCCTATTCTTACGTAGTTTGCTCTTCTCTAAATATTTTTCTATTTCATTTGAGTTCTCATTTATCAATTTCTGTTGTCTTTAACTTTTTCTCTATTCTTCAACAAAATGATAGCACTTTTGATGAAGATTTCATGGACTTCTTGAGAGCACTCGAAACACAGTCTACACACTTTTATTTCATTATCCTACATATTAGACACTTAAATGGCACTTTATTGAACAATACACTATCAATATTATGCATTAAAAACCACGATATCTATTTTTTCGGATAATAAAACAAAAATGACAAACTCTTGCCGCGAGTTCCCGCCAAAAAGCCCGAACCATAGATCATCAGGTTTGTTTTATTCTTTCTTGAACAAGGATAGAACAAAGGCTTCTATAGTCATACCGCCTTGTCTGATCTATAACTTCATAATGTCTGTTCTGTTTGTAGAAGAAAATAGAAAGTCTGTCATTTCATAATCACGTTCGTTGTTTTATAATCATGTTTATCTAGTTAGATAGTCAGTCAATGTCTATCAGCCAGTTCTCTAGAAACATAATTTGAAAGTTCTTGAGATCACTCGAACTCGAAACACAGCCTATTCTACTCTACACATTTTTATTTCATTATCCTACATCTCAATCAGCCCACCCCAGATTAGCTCACTGCTGGGTATATGTAGGTAGGTCTTTTCTTTTGCACACCATTTGTCTCGGTCCCTCGCTAGTATTGTCCAACAACGCTAACTAGTCATCCGAATCCGACCATCGGGCAGCTGGTCTACCTACTGATCTTACACATAAGAAACTATGGGATTTTCGTATCAATATTGTATGTTTTCGTGGTTTTTTTTCGGATATTTAATACAAAAAAGAATTATAAAATACTGCTGCGAGTTCAAAAGAAAAATTCCGAGCCATATTTTTACGTTTAATCTTATGCAGATGAGGCATTCTTTGATTGATTTCTATCAGACTCGATTGATTCGTAAAATATTATGGTAAAAATAAGTCTTCTGACTGTTGTAGCTTTTAAGCCATAATAGTATCTAGCAGGTTATTAAAAATATATATTTTTTTAAACCGCCTCCTTGGCGTAGTGGCTAGACGACTCCATTTACGTCAGGAGGTCGCGGGTTCGACTCTGGCGAGGTCTCATTTTGTAGGACTCCTTTTGGTTACTGGTAGGGAGGGCATCGAGCCCGCCTGGCTAGCTTCCACCACCTTATCTAAAGTCTTGCCGCAAAACCGTTTATTACCCGAGGCTCAACTGCGAGGCTCAACTGGTTGAGCCTTACCAAAAAAAAAAACCCCACGGCACAACTGGTTTTCTAGTGTAGCAAATGTATGATAATATTTTTACCCAAGGCTCAACCAATTCCCTTAGGCTCAACCGCTTGAGAATCCATACTATATACTATAATTACATATATAGGGTGACTTTAAATTTGTTCTTGATACGAAAGGCTATGCATGTGCTCATGATAACGAACAACTTTCCCTAAAGAACCCATAGTCAAATCGCCAAAAAAAAATTGGACTCTTCATACTAATTTGGCCGGTCAGTTCATCAATTTGTATGGAGACTAGGGCCTGCAATCGAATATTCGAATATTCGAATAATTCGAATATTCGCCTCATTTTAATATTCGAATAATGTTTACGAATATTCGAATATTCGATTATTTTTAAAGACATTTGAACTGACTAGTAAACGAATTTTATACAATATTTGATCCATAGTGGTAACGAGTTTATTTATTTCATCACATTAAATATTAAAAGACAGAATTACTATTATTTTTAAAAAAATCTAAAAAAAAATTTTAAACATATTTCATCAAACGCATCTTGCGTGAACACACCCAAAAGAAGGATCGTGCGATTCCTGCGTGAGCGCTCGCCGTTATTCGGCAATGGCAAACTGCCATATATTAATTTACCTGGATTAAATTTGTTAAAGTATTTTCATATGTAATATTTTCCAATAAAGACTATTTTTATGCATGTGATCTCAGAGAGTGATTGTTTCTATTTAGGTTACTGCCAAGTTAACAGAAACTGTTTAATTTTGTTTTCATTACTTTATTTTAGATAATCAATGATAATTGATGATCTCATTTATGATAGGTTTATTATCTATCTATCAGCCGAAAGGCGTCCACTGCTGGACAAAGGCCTTCCCCAAGGATTTCCACACTGACCGGTCCTGTGCGGCTCGCATCCAGCGGCTTCCCGCAACCTTCACCAGGTCGTCGGTCCACCGAGTCGGAGGCCTGCCCACACTGCGTCTTCCGGTGCGCGGTCGCCACTCAAGAACTTTACTGCCCCAACGGCCATCTGTTCTACGAGCTATGTGCCCTGCCCACTGCCACTTAAGTCTAGCGATTCTGAGAGCTATGTCGGTAACTTTAGTTCTCCTACGTATCTCCTCATTTCTGATTCGATCACGTAGAGAAACACCAAGCATAGCGCGCTCCATCACCCTTTGGGTGACTTTGAGCCTTCTTATGAGGCCCATAGTAAGCGACCATGTCTCAGATTCATATGTCATCACTGGCAACACACACTGGTCAAAGACTTTAGTCTTGAGACACTGCGGTATTTTGGACGTGACGATATTGCGAAGCTTCCCGAACGCTGCCCAGCCGAGTTGGATTCGGCGATTGATCTCTTTCTCGAAGTTGGACCTACCTAACTGGACTGTTTGTCCCAGGTATACATACTCGTCAACAACTTCAAGTGTAGAGTCTCCAACCTTCAGAGGAGTGGGTGTAACACGGACGTTTAACATGATTTTCGTCTTATCCATGTTCATTTTAAGACCCACTTGTTGGGAGGCTTTACTGAGTCCTTCGAGCATCGCGCCTAGATCCTCCAAGGTCTCAGCCATGATCACGATATCGTCAGCAAATCGAAGGTGAGTGATGTACTCGCCATTGATGTTAATGCCGAGTCCTCTCCAGTCCAGAAGCTTGAAAACATCTTCCAGTGCAGCGGTGAACAGTTTCGGAGATATAACATCTCCCTGTCTCACCCCACGCTGCAGCCAGATAGGTTTTGAATTCTGATCCTGTAGGTGGACCGACATGGTGGCGTTTTCATACAAACACTTCAATACTTCGATGTATCGATAATCGACTTGGCACCGTTGGAGAGACTGCAACACAGCCCAGGTCTCGATCGAATCAAAGGCTTTCTCATAGTCCACAAACGCCAAGCATAGTGGCCGATTATACTCTTCGGTCTTCTGTATAATTTGCCGCAGCGTATGTATGTGGTCTATGGTACTGAAGCCTTTTCGGAAACCGGCTTGTTCGGAAGGCTGGAAGTCATCAAACCTGCGTGCGAGACGATTCGTAATGACTCTCGAAAACAGCTTGTAGACGTGGCTCAGGAGTGAGATGGGTCTGTAATTGTTCAGCAGAGTCTCATCACCCTTCTTGAAGAACTGCACCACCACACTCCTGTGCCATGCTGTAGGCGTTCGTCCCTCGAGCATGACGGAATTGAATAGCTTCTGAAGAGCTATAAGTACCGGTTCTCCACCTGCTTTCAGAAGCTCAGCTGTAATTCCATCATCACCCGGTGCCTTGTTGTTCTTAAGTTGTTTGAGAGCCATTCTTATCTCGCACAGGCTGACATCTGGGATATCTTCGGTATAGTGTCGGGTCAATCTGGCTCTCGGGTCTTCAGCTTGATTACTGACAGGTAAGCGTGTAGTCGTGTAGAATTGTCCGTAGGACTTCTCAACCTCTTCAAACAGCTCGGGCTTGGACGACACGACTCTTCCATCCTCGGTCTTCGGCTTTGTCAGTTGGGTTTGACCAGCAGACAGATCCCTTGCGAATACTTTTGACCCTTTATTACGCTCGATAGCCTCTTTAATACGATTTGTATTAAATTGACGTATATCGCGGGTCAAGGACTTGGGATCTGTCTGTTTAGTCGCCGATACTGACAAGCATCTTCAGAGGATTTTAAAATCAGGCTTCGTCTTTCCTCCATGAGCTTGCTGGTGGGGTTTGAGATACGAGATGTTCTTTTTGAACGTCTGGTTTTGAAAGCTTTATTCCCAGCCGTTTGGACAATTTCCACGAACTTGTCGTTGTAATTGTCCACATTTTCGCATTCTCCTAGGCATTCGAAGCGGTTGTGTAACTCGAGCTGAAAGCTTTCGGGGTTTTGGAGTTGGATAGGCGCTGGTCAGAGCGTGGACTTCATCAGTCGACATCTTTCCAGCTTTGTTTTTAGGTTCAATGTGCCTCTTACCATTCGGTGATCGCTTCCTGTCTTCAGCGAGTTGATCACAGAGACATCATTGAATATTTGCCTTTTTGTCTACAAGATGAAGTCAACCTCATTTTTTACTACACCATTGGGATGCAGCCATGTCCACTTGGCCTGTTTTGGCTTTTCAAAGAAAGAGTTCATCATAAAGAGGCCCTCCTTCTCCATAAAGCTGGCCAGCAGCTGACCCCGCGCATTCCTTTCTCCGTATCCAAATTTCCCCACTCTCAGCTCGTTGTCACTTCGTTTGCCTAGTTTCGCGTTGAAGTCCCCCATCACAACAGTGTAATGGGTCCTGGAGCTATGTATGGCTCTGGAGATATCCTCATACATAGCCTCCACCTCGTCGTCGGGGTGTTCCGCGGTCGGTGCATATACCTGTATGACCTTCAGCGAATACCGTTTGGTGATTCTGAGTATAAGGTACGCTACCCTCGTCGAAACACTCTCGACCTGGACCACGTTGTTAACGAGGGACTTGTGGACAATAAACCCGACACCACCCTGGGACAGATGGTCGCCCTCCCGGAAATAGAGCAGGTTTCCTGACTTAAGGATCATGGTGTCCTCTCCCTCTCTTCGGACTTCACATAATCCTACAATGTCCCACCGTAGCCTGCTCAATTCCTCCTCCAGTTCAGCGAGTTTGTCGTCTGTTCGCAGTGTGCGCGTGTTGTATGTTGCCAGGGCCAAAGGTCTTCATTTTTGGTAGCCTGGCCTCTGCCGGAGATTCTTCGCACCCCATGCTCCGCCGTTACCGTGACCGCTACCGGAGTCAGGAATAGCGGGGCTGCTGGGGACTAGGGGCCGTTTTTTAGGGTTTATATCCATGTTGCCGTAATCGCCACGCTTGACATGCGGGTTGGCGATCGCAGTGTGGCGTGAGCCGAGATGGTATGCGGAAAAGACGCTGCTGCCCATCTTCCGGTTTATGGATCCCTTAGTCGCCTTTTACGACACCCACGGGAAGAGATGGGGTTTATTAAGTTAAAACTAATTACCTTGTTTCTTTTATGTGAAGTAGGTAGTTGTTTGATTTTATAATTTTTTAACATGTTGTCGCAAATAAATATGATTGATTTTAGAAATTTGAATGAGTCTATTTTATCTAATTACAAAATAGTGTCCTACCACGTAAAACCCTATTTTATTTGACTTTATAACTTTTCGAATAATATTCGAATATTCGAATATCTCAGGCAAAAATATTCGAATATTCGAATACCAAAATTTTCGAATATTTGCATGCCCTAATGGAGACTCAAAATTTTTTTTTGCGATTTGACTATGGGTTTCTTAGGGAAAGTTGTTTGTTATCATGAGCACATTCATAGACTTTCGTATCAAGAACTAGTTTAGGGATTAACGTTATCTCCTCGGGCCCATAGCTCAAAGAGGCTTCAGACCTGAAAAAACCCTTTGTACCTGAAAAATGATTTCTTATTTTGACACTCACAACATTTGTACCGCTGTCTGTGAGGAATGATTGACAAAAGAGTTTGGGCCATACGGCGCCATCTTGAAAATTTGTTTTTCCATTTTTTTGATAATTTGGCTTTTCTCCGACCAGATTTGAAGGCCTAACACGCGTTACATATCATTTGTAACGGGGCTGGTGTACTCAGTTTGTTTCTAGATTGTCTAGATTTTCTGTAATTAACCTCCAAAAAAAAGCCCGACGGGCTTTTTTTCCCATGCTAATTACAGAAAAACTAGGTACTCTACATACCAGTTTATTACATCAGCCCCGTTACATATGATATGTAACGCTAGTTAGCCCTTCAAATCTGCTCGGAAAAAGGCCTAATAATAAAAAAAAGGGAATAACATTTTTCAAGCGTTACTCCGTCGGGCCCATAAACTTTCATCGATAACTCCATAACGAGTGCGGTACAAATGATAAGAATGAAGTATTACTGAAATATTTTGCTGGTACAAAGGTTCTATGAACTTATTTTGTTAATATCTGCAGTAATTATGGAGAAATTCAAAGCGAAAGTTTGTATGTAGCTCACAAAATAGGGTGACAATGATTGTTAATGTTATTGGAATAGTACTGGTTAGTACTAAAATGTTAGGTAGGTAAAAATTATAACGAAATAATCACAGATAAATCAATCTAGGTACCTGCAGTAACCTTATTACCAAAAAAAATGAAATATTGTATTATAAATAAAATATTATCAAAAAAATATGCATCCATCGAAATTCTTGTTAAGAATTATTGGTTGTTCGACCCAATGGTCATAACAAAAGTTAGATAACGCTTGTTAACATAATAATACATAAATAATACGGTCATTATGTTAACAAAATAATAGAAAAAAAATAAGTTATTTAGGTAACAAAATAAAATGAATGAGCGAAGGATTTGTTAGGTGGGGAACAATTTTAGGTTTTATTTGAAATTTTTCATAAATGTCCTAGTTTGCAACTATAAATTTTAATGCATTTAATTAAGTTCCTGAGAGATGAAGAGAAATTGGGATTTTTAAAATTGTATTAGGTATTAGTTCACCATTTGTAAAATTAATTTATAAAATAGATGCCTTTACCAACTTATCACAGACTACTGAAAATGCTTGCCTAACTTATTTTTACTCTGGAGTGATTGCTATGGCTATGAATAATCGAAATTATGGTTCAATTTAGTAATAAGGGTCGGAACAGATACTTAACTATTAGTGTAATAAATACCTACTCCGAATCGGAACATCATAAGGTTACCATAGCCAAAATGCCTTAGGATAAACGGGATTATAAGTTTTATGTTTACATAAAACAATATTAAAACTGTACAGAATCTATTTGATGAGAGTCTTTTACTTAAAGTATTTTAAATGGTTTTATTATAAATAAAGTGAAACATAGTGGGGTTTTATACGTAATCCAATATGTATGGGGAGGTAAAATATGATGATTAAAGGAAATTGAAGCTGATTTAGCCCAGTAGCCACCCCTCACCCCCTGGCAGGTGATGAGGGAGGGCGTACAAAGTCTCACTTTGGCGTGCTTTAGAAAAAAAAACTATCTATTTGACCTATCATCTTGAACTTGGTGTCGTTTTCGAATAAACCGAGAATGTAGCTTTCATTTTTGGCATAAATTTTGTTCAATTTACTACATTTATTGTGAAAAAGTAAATAAGAAAATGAAAAAACTCTCCAAAAAATCTACTAGATTTTGCTTTAATATGCTATCGTTTAAAAAATATGCACTAGTGGCATAAATGAAAAATATTGGTAACACAAGATATTACAAGACCAAAAAAGAATTAATGTTGTCCATATTCTATGCTCTAACAGGGGGTGATACCATTTCAGCCTCTAATGGAGGAGGAAAGAAAACCGCGTCGTAAGCCTGGAATGTTTCTCCTCCAGCAACTCTCGGTTTTAAAACAATGGGCTGTGGACACTTTGAAGGGGCCAAAAAAATTTTGAAAAAATTTATCATAACCATGTGCGCCTATGACAAGACAGTTTGAATAAAACGATATTTTTGTATTGTACATAGATTTCTCTGTTTGGGTATAAAATTATTTTAAATTGATTTGTTTTTAATATGTTTAAGATCCAGCTACTGCACCAGCTTAACCCATTGCAGGCGAGAATCATACTCTAAAAGATAAGGACAAATTAAAAAAAATCCATCATCGGAAGACAGTTTTCAACAACATCTTCTGAGAGCAGTATACCAGGGTGTCCACGTATGGGATCAGACATTAGTGCCCGTTCAAAATCTCTCACGTCCGGCTCAGTGAAAGTGGGAAATAGCTACAAATAATCAGTAGATGGACTACTGCTGTGGCTGCTACCGCTTGTTTAGAGCTAATTCGGTGCAAATGCAATTCAAACCACATTGTGGCGTTAAATACAACTGTCAAAAAAGACAAATAAACTGTCCCGAATTATGCCTTTGCAGTGGAAAATGTCGTTCTGAGGAATGAGCACTCAGCTAGAACAAAGGTATACTCGTTATTCATTAGTGATGGGGTTTCCGGCCTAATAAAATAGAAGCTTCCCTATTCTCAACTAGTTGTTGTGCAAGTGAGGTACTTATACATCTGGATTCTGGACAAAGGGATCGCCCACCCTTTAGGATACGGAGCAAAATATTTATGAGGGAACAGGAAAAGGACTGCAATATTTTTTTGAAACAAAAATAGCAGGTTAGATTTTTGATATTTTTATTTTATTTTTGTCTGACATATGTAACTAAAAATTTTTGGTTTTCGGACTTTTCACTTTTTGTTCTATAAGTTTTGCTTGTTGCCACATTTCATGATTCTAAGTATACGGAAAGTACCCTATACGTTTTGATTCCCATGCGAGTGTCCAAATATGCGGCATAAACGGTCGTATCTCTTGATTGACTCGGCACAGAAGTTTGATTTTTTCACATCTTCAAGGGATTGCAGTCCTGAGTATTTGATATAAATTTCAACTTGATACGTCTACGCGTTCCTGAGAAAAAGGGTCTTGACAGACGGACAGACAGACAGACAGACCGACGGACAGACGGATGGACGGACAACGAAGTTGTCCTATAAGGGTTCCTTTTTACCTTTTGAGGTACGTAACCCTAAAAATTAAAGATGCTATCAGAAATACATCGAAAAAAATCTTTAGAAAATATCTGATAATGAATGAAACTTTAAACATCGGCGACGTAAAAAAAAATACTGAATGGTTTTGTCTCATATGCTTTAAAAAATCTTGTTTAATGCCCATTTTAGAAATGTACAATACTTGTACATTTTTCTAGCATACATTGAGTGAATTACTATTTTTGACATAAAGGTGCTGATTTAAAAAGAAAAACATTATATTCGAGATTTTTCACATAAAATTAATTAGAATGATTAAGGATAGAATGGAGATCATGTGTGTGTTCTACAAGGGGGTCGTCCATTAATCATGTGATATTTTTTAGCAACTTTTTAGACTCCCCCTCTCCCCTGGTGATACGTGGTGAGGTTTTAGACTACCCTCCCCACGCCTACCCAAAATCACGTGTATTTTTTTGATACAAAATATTATCTTTAAATATAGGTGTAATGTAATTTAATTTTGGAAATTAAAGCACTGTGATAAAAAATTCAAACTGACGTTTGTTTAGGTTGCACGTTGTTTCTGACTACCTGAAGCCGTTTCGAATCTTGGGAAGAGTCCGACGCTTAGAAATTACTCTAGAAATAGCGCGTTGAACGAAAAAATAAATACACGTGATATTTAAGTACCCCCCCCCCCTTGTGATATAAAATAAATAAATAATAGTTTATTATATATTTCAACCTCTTTGTATTTTAGAGACAAATAGCGCAATCTTTCGCCATATATGATGATTGTGCCGTCTTGCCCCTTGTTTGACAATAGGGAATTTTTCACGGCTTTCTCTAAACTCAACTAGATGGCGCTGATAACATTTGCAATAAGAAAATTTCTCAAAAGTCGCCAAAACTAATTGATATTACTGACTAATATCAAAATAAATGATGAATAACTTTCTAATATTACGTAACATTGAATATTTTTCTGTTTTTTTTATCAAAAAAAAAAGGATAATTTGCATGAATTTTTTTCAATAGAATCAAATTATAAAAAAATAATATAGATATTTTCAGAACAAATATTGCTTGTCCTTTCGTCCCTTAGAAGGCCACTACCGACTCAAACAACACCCTGCAAAATGTTTCATAGAAAATATATCTTATATCCTATACTATTAAACGAGTTAAGTGTCCCGACGATTTGGAAAACGGCTTGAAACCTTTTGACGAAAATCTAGGATTCTTAGGTCACCAGAAATCGATCTATGAGGGAATTATCTTCGAAAAAATTCATTTAAGAGAGATATGAGTGAAATGACATAAAAGGAGAAAGCATATGATGCAAATTTTTAACCATTACTTATAAGTACTTTGGTAGATCAGCGGTTTTGGTGCGAGCCTCTTACGTTTTGCTGCTTTTAGGTCCGGATTCGAATCTCACCCATGAATCTTTATAGTTTTTTGTCTTTTTATTTTCTGTGAACTTATGTAAATATTATGTAAATAAATAAAAATACTTAAAAATAATAAAAAATATGTTTTAACCCCTTTGTATTTGTATTTTAACTATTATGTTTCTGACGATCATATTATACTCTGACATTTTAAATTTTATTATGAATATGACATTGATAATATGAAATAAAATAAATCTAAATCTGCAGGGGCTTTTCTTAATGAACTCTTTCTATAAGAAAAAGCCCCAAAGAAGATGGACCTGGAAAAGCCCTGATACTGTGACCAAAAACGAAATAGATTTCATCTTGACTGACAAGAAGCACATATTCAGAGATGTCTCCGTGATCAACAGGTTTAATACCGGCAGCGATCACCGACTTCTCCGAGTCTGAATATCGATTACAAGCTAGAAAGAAGTCGTCTGATGAAATCTTCTCTTCGTCCTGATCAGTTTTAGGTCCTACTTGGTTCCGAGCGATTCCAACTGGAGCTGAAAAATAGCTTCGATGCTCTTACCCCATAAGTTGGCTTAGACGAGGACCTCAACAACGTGGTAAATACCATGAGGGCTGTGGGAGAAAAGTTCTGTAGAGTCAAGCATAAGGACAGGAAATTAAAACTCTCGGATGAGACTTTGGAGCTTATGAGGAAAAGGCGAGAAAACACGACAGCCACTTCGGGAGATGACAAAACTCTCTCAAAGCGGATACGTAAGCTGATTCAATGAGATCTTCGTCGTTTCAATGCTCTTCATATCGAAGAAGCTATAGAGAAGAATCGAGGAACTAAAGTTTTCGTTCAGCAGCTTGGGAGAAGTCATCTGACAAAACTTACAACATTCGACGGCAGAGTCGCTACCTCTAAGTCCGAGATCTTGTCCGAGATCGAAGATTTCTATAGTCGGTTATATGCTTCAAAAGCTTCCAGACCAGATCCCCATAACACGGAAGCCCGAGCCACGTTGACTGGCCACTTCACTGACGAGCTTCCCGATATCAGTCACGACGAGATCGAGTTAGCCCTCAGACAGCTTAAAAATGGAAAAGCCCCTGGAGAGGATGGAATAACTTCTGAGCTACTGAAAGCAGGTGGTAAGCCTGTAATCAGTAGGCTTCAGAATATATTCAATGTTGCTTTACAAAACGGGAGAACTCCAAAGGCGTGGAACAGAAGCATCGTGGTCCTGTTCTTTAAGAAAGGTGACAAAACTCTTCTAAAAGACTATAGACCGATATCGCTTTTAAGCTATGTCTACAAGCTGTTCTCGAGGGTCATCACAAACCGACTCGCACGTAGGCTTGATGAATTCCAAACACCAGAGCAAGCTGGGTTTCGAGGAGGTTTTGGCACTCTAGACCACATACACACAGTGAGGCAGATTACACAGAAGACAGAGGAGTATACCGACCGATATCGCTTTTAAGCCATGTCTACAAGCTGTTCTCGAGGGTCATCACAAACCGACTCGCACGTAGGCTTGATGAATTCCAAACACCAGAGCAAGCTGGGTTTCGAGGAGGTTTTGGCACTCTAGACACAGATTTTATAATACTAACGTACAGATACCTCATGTCATACAACGAAATGCGACTGCCGTAACTCGGGCTATTCTTCGGGCTATTTTTTCACTCATTAAGAACTACCGATACTAGCGACATCTAGGGCGCGGGCTATAAATGAAGACATTCTGGTTGCTTACCTGTAACTTCATTTGCTTTTGTTGATTTTTTTTTGCACATAACCTACTAGTATTATATTATCTGTGTTATTACTAAATAAAAATACATAATTTGAAATATGAAAAACAAAACGTAAACCACCCATTACGTTTTTTAATTGTATTGTATCAGCGCCATCTATTAATTCACGCTATAAACTGGTACTGAACTAGTACGTGTCATTCCTCAACTCTGACAAGTTAAGACGAAAGTAGTTTTGATATGCATCGCCGTGATCAGATAATTTGTAGTAATTGATAATAAAGTGCATTATCGGCCTTTGTCATATTTTTTGGTTATTACAATAATCAAAACACTTATTTTTAGCAACTTTATGGGTTTTTTCTTCGTTTTGCATGAACTTCGATTACAAATCGATACTTGTCGTGCCATCTATTGACATTTTAATGAACTAAGGTTTTCGTTGTATGTAGGGCCTGCAATCGAATATTCGAATATTCGAATAATTCGAATATTCGCCTCATTTTAATATTCGAATAATGTTTACGAATATTCGAATATTCGATTATTTTTAAAGACATTTGAACTGACTAGTAAACGAATTTTATACAATATTTGATCCATAGTGGTAACGAGTTTATTTATTTCATCACATTAAATATTAAAAGACAGTATTACAATTATTTTTAAAAAAATCAAAAAAAATGTTTTTAACATATTTCATCAAACGCATCTTGCGTGAACACACCCAAAAGAAGGATCGTGCGATTCCTGCGTGAGTTCTCGCCGTTATTCGGGAAGAAGAATGGCAAACTGCCATATATTAATTTACCTGGATTAAATTTGTTAAAGTATTTTCATTTGTTATATTTTCCAATAAGGACTATTTTTATGCATGTGATCTCAGAGAGTGATCGTTTCTACGAGTATTTAGGTTACTGCCAAGTTAACAGAAATTGTTTAATTTTGTTTTCATTACTTTATTTTAGATAATCAATGATAAATGATAATTGATGATCTCATTTATGATAGGTTTATTATCTATTTATCAGCCGAAAGACGTCCACTGCTGGACAAAGGCCTTCCCCAAGGATTTCCACACTGACCGGTCCTGTGCGGCTCGCATCCAGCGGCTTCCCGCAACCTTCACCAGGTCGTCGATCCACCGAGTCGGAGGCCTGCCCACACTGCGTCTTCCGGTGTGCGGTCGCCACTTGAGAACTTTACTGCCCCGACGGCCATCTGTTCTACGAGCTATGTGCCCTGCCCACTGCCACTTAAGTCTAGCGATTCTGAGAGCTATGTCGGTAACTTCAGTTCTCCTACGTATCTCCTCATTTCTGATTCGATCACGTAGAGAAACACCAAGCATAGCGCGCTCCATCACCCTTTGGGTGACTTTGAGCCTTCTTATGAGGCCCATAGTAAGCGACCATGTCTCGGATTCATATGTCATCACTGGCAACATACACTGGTCAAAGACTTTAGTCTTGAGACACTGCGGTATTTTGGACGTGACGATATTGCGAAGCTTCCCGAATGCTGCCCAGCCGAGTTGGATTCGGCGATTGATCTCTTTCTCGAAGTTGGACCTACCTAACTGGACTGTTTGTTCCAGGTATACATACTCGTCAACAACTTCAAGTGTAGAGTCTCCAACCTTCAGAGGAGTGGGTGTAACACGGACGTTTAATATGATTTTCGTCTTATCTATGTTCATTTTAAGACGCACTTGTTGGGAGGCTTTACTGAGTCCTTCGAGCATCGCGCCTAGGTCCTCCAAGGTCTCAGCCATGATCACGATATCGTCAGCAAATCGAAGGTGAGTCATGTACTCGCCATTGATGTTAATGCCGAGTCCTCTCCAGTCCAGAAGCTTGAAAACATCTTCCAGTGCAGCGGTGAACAGTTTCGGAGATATAACATCTCCCTGTCTCACCCCACGCTGCAGCTGGATAGGTTTTGAATTCTGATCCTGGAGGTGGAAGAGCTATAAGTACCGGTTCTCCACCTGCTTTCAGAAGCTCAGCTGTAATTCCATCATCACCCGGTGCCTTGTTGTTCTTAAGTTGTTTGAGAGCCATTCTTATCTCTCACAGGCTGACATCTGGGATATCGTCGGTATAGTGTCGGGTCAATCTGGCTCTGGGGTCTTCAGCTTGATTACTGACAGGTAAGCGTGTAGTCGTGTATAATTGTCCGTAGGACTTCTCAACCTCTTCAAACAGCTCGGGCTTGGACGACACGACTCTTCCATCCTCGGTCTTCAGCTTTGTCAGTTGGCTTTGACCAGCAGACAGATCCCTTGCGAATACTTTTGACCCTATATTACGCTCGATAGCCTCTTTAATACGATTTGTATTAAATTGACGTATATCGCGGGTCAAGGACTTGGGGATCTGTCTGTTTAGTCGCCGATACTGACAAGCATCTTCAGAGGATTTTAGAATCAGGCTTCGTCTTTCCTCCATGAGCTTGCTGGTGGGGTTTGAGATACGAGATGTTATTTTTGAACGTCTGGTTTTGAAAGCTTTATTCCCAGCCGTTTGGATAATTTCCACGAACTTGTCGTTGTAATTTTCCACATTTTCGCATTCTCCTAGGCATTCGAAGCAGTTGTGCAACTCGAGCTGAAAGCTTTCGGGGTTTTGGAGTTGGATAGGCGCTGGTCGGAGCGTGGACTTCATCAGTCGACATCTTTCCAGCTTTGTTTTTAGGTTCAATGTGCCTCTTACCATTCGGTGATCGCTTCCTGTCTTCAGCGAGTTGATCACAGAGACATCATTGAATATTTGGCTTTTTTGTCTACAAGATGAAGTCAATCTCAATTTTTACTACACCATTGGGATGCAGCCATGTCCACTTGGCCTGTTTTGGCTTTTCAAAGAAAGAGTTCATCATAAAGAGGCCCTCCTTCTCTATAAAGCTGGCCAGCAGCTGACCCCGCGCATTCCTTTCTCCGTATCCAAATTTCCCCACTCTCAGCTCGTTGTCACTTCGTTTGCCTAGTTTCGCGTTGAAGTCCCCCATCACAACGGTGTAATGGATCTTGGAGCTATGTATGGCTCTGGAGATATCCTCATACATAGCCTCCACCTCGTCGTCGGGGTGTTCCGCGGTCGGTGCATATACCTGTATGACCTTCAGCGAATACCGTTTGGTGATTCTGAGTATAAGGTACGCTACCCTCGTCGAAACACTCTCGACCTGGACCACGTTGTTAACGAGGGACTTGTGGACAATAAACCCGACACCACCCTGGGACAGATGGTCGCCCTCCCGGAAATAGAGCAGGTTTCCGGACTTAAGGATCATGGTGTCCTCTCTCTCTCTTCGGACTTCACATAATCCTACAATGTCCCACAGTAGCCTGCTCAATTCCTCCTCCAGTTCAGCGAGTTTCTCGTCTGTTCGCAGTGTGCGCGTGTTGTATGTTGCCAGGGCCTAAGGTCTTCGTTTTTGGTAGCCTGGGCCTCTGCCGGAGATTCTTCGCACCCCATGCCCCGCCGTTACCGTGACCGCTACCGGAGTCAGGAATAGCGGGGCTTCCGGGGACTAGGGGCCATTTTTTAGGGTTTATATCCATGGGGGGAGTTGCCGTAATCGCCACGCTTGGCATGCGGGTTGGCGATCGCAGTGTGGCGTGAGCCGAGATGGTATGCGGAAAAGGCGCTGCTGCCCATCTTCCGGTTTATGGATCCCTTAGTCGCCTTTTACGACACCCACGGGAAGAGATGGGGTTTATTAAGTTAAAACTAATTACCTTGTTTCTTTTATTTGAAGTAGGTAGTTGTTTGATTTTATAATTTTTTAACATGTTGTCGCAAATAAGTATGATTGATTTTAGAAATTTTAATGAGTCTATTTTATCTAATTGCAAAATAGTGCCCTACCACGTAAAACCCTATTTTATTTGACTTTATAACTTTTCGAATAATATTCGAATATTCGAATATTTCAGGCAAAAATATTCGAATATTCGAATACCAAAATTTTCGAATATTTGCATGCCCTAGTTGTATGCAATGAGACCCCGTGCTCTAGACCACATACACACAGTGAGGCAGATTACACAGAAGACAGAGGAGTATAATCAGCCCTTGTGTCTTGCATTTGTGGACTATGAGAAGGCCTTTGACTCCATCGAGACCTGGGCTGTAATGGAGTCCTTGCAGAGATGCCAAGTTGACTGGCGATACATCGAAGTGCTGAGATGTCTTTAGGACGCCGCCACTATGGCCGTCCAAATACAGAATAGTCAATCAAAACCCATCCAATTGCATCGAGGAGTGAGACAGGGGGATGTCATATCCCCAAAACTGTTCACAAATGCGTTGGAAGACGTTTTCAAGACTATAGACTGGAAAGGACGAGGCATAAATGTCAATGGCGAACACATCTCACACCTTCGCTTTGCCGATGATATCGTCATAATGGCAGAATCGGAAAGAAAGGATATGCTGGATAGCCTTAATGCTGCTTCCCGACTGATTGGTTTCGGGATGAACTTGGACAAGACTAAAGTCATGTTCAATAAACACATCGTCCCGAGTCCGGTTATAGTCGAGGGTAAACCTCTCGAAGCTGTTCAAGAATATGTCTACCTCGGGCAAATCATGCAGTTAGGTAGAAACAACTTCGAGAGGGAGGCCAGTAGAAGAATACAGCTAAGCTGGGCAGCATTCGGCAAGCTTCGTCACATATTCACGTCGCCAATACCACAATGCCTGAAGACAAAAGTCTTCAACCAGTGCGTCCTACCCGTGATGACATATGGCGCCGAAACGTGGACACTAACAGTGCAGTTAGTCCACAAGCTCAAAGTCACACAGCGTGCCATGGAGAGAGCCATGCTCGGAGTTTCTCTGCGCGACCGAATCCGAAATAAGGTTATTTGCCAGAGAACCAAAGTAATCGACATTGCTCAGAGAATTAGCACACTGAAGTGGCAATTGGCCGGACATATATGTCGAAGAACTGACAACTGGTGGACAAACAGAGTGCTACAGTGGAGACCGCGTTTGGGCAAACGTAGCGTGGGACGCCCCCGGCTAGGTGGAGCGATGATCTGCGCAAGGTTGCTGGTAACAGCTGGATGCGCGTGGCCGAAGATAGGTATAAGTGGCGTGCCTTAGGGGAGGCCTATGTCCAACAGTGGACTAATGCAGGCTGACGATGATGATGATGATGATGAACACCATATAGCCGATTCAGCAGCATACTTTCGAACAGCTTGTAGATGTGAAAAAGGAGGGAAATTGGTCGGTAATTTTTAGGGTAATCACAGAATTTCCAAGGTTTTGGGATAGCGATTACTTTTGACTTTCTCCAGAATTTGGATATTTTTGCAGTCTCAAGACACTCGTTGAATAGTTGAAGTAACCACGAGATACCCACAGGGCCAACATGTTTAATTTGCTCAATAGATATTTGATCAAAACCTGAAGCCTTCCCGAGTTTGAGTGATTTAATTTCTGTTACAATATCACTAATACTAAAAGCGTAACATATGGATTCCTGTGACGGTGGGAAAGTAGCTTTGGGGATTTTGTTGAGTCGGTGATTTGGTTTGCCATTAATAAGTAATTGGTGAGCCACTTGGTGAGTCAGTCCAGTCAGTCAGTGACGAAATCGTGAGTTATGAGACATTAATAAAATCTTAAGTATAATAGCTACGACATTCAAACTTTGTATGTTTAATGATTGTACTGATGGCATTCTATCTTGAAAAATTTACATATTTAGCATCATCCAAAGCAAAGTTATAAGAGTTCAAGAAAACGACGAAGCGTTTCGAGAAAAGGTAGGTAGTGCCCTTGCGCTTCGCCTGGCTCGTCCAAAGCAATGTTATGAGAGTTTAAAAAAACGACGAAGCGTTTCGAGAAAAGGTAGCTAGTGCCCTTGCGCTTCGCTTGGTTCGTCTTGGCGGGGGTACTTCCGTGCCCCCAGATAAATTAAAAGTTAAAGGGGCTCCCCTACTAGAAACGTGTATTTTTGGCGTTTTTTGCTCGATCTTAATAATGGCAACAGGTAGACGCTTGAAATGCTCACAGAGTTTGTATTGCTATAGTCACTAATAAAATATAATAAAATGAAATTATATTTAAAAATTAAAGGGGGTCCCCATACAAAAGACGTGTTTTTTGGAGTTTCTTGTTCGATGGTACGGACCCTTTACGCGCGAGTCCGATTCGCACTTGACCGGTTTTATTTTCTTTTTTTTATCTCAGGTCACGGTAACCTTATAGAACACTCACATGATATCCTTTATATTCTTAGTCATTCTAAATAATTTTGTGACAAAAAGCTCGAATATAATGTTTTTTTTTAATCAGCACCTTTAAGTCAAAAATAGTAATTCACTCAATGTTTGCTAGGAAAATGTACAAGTATTGTACATTTCTAAAATGGGCATGAAACAAGTTTTTTTTAAAGCATATGAGACAAAACCATTCAGTATTTGTTTTTTACGTCGCCGATGTTTAAAGTTTCATTCATTATCAGATATTTTCTAAAGTTTTATTTCGATGTATTTCTGATAGCATCTTTAATTTTTAGGGTTACATACCTCAAAAGGTAAAAAGGAACCCTTATAGGACAACTTCGTTGCCTGTCCGTCCGTCTGTCCGTCGGTCTGTCTATCTGTCTGTCTGTCTATCTGTCTGTCTGTCTGTCTGACAAGACCCTTTTTCTCAGGAACACGTAGACGTATCAAGTTGAAATTTATATCAAATACTCAGGCATGCAATCCCTTGAAGATGTGAAAAAATCAAACGTCTGTGCCGAGTCAATCATATTTGGACACTCGCATGGGAATCAAAACCTATAAGGTACTTTCCGTATACCTAGAATCATGAAATGTGGCAACAAGCAAAGCTTATAGCACAAAAAAGTGAAAAGTCCAAAAACCAAAAATTTTTAGTTACATATCGTCCCTCGCACCACTAACTCACGTATCTCATTTTTGCAAGTTCTTCAAAACAACCGTTTTTCAGTTAGGGAATTTCAAACTTTAATTATATTTTAATTCCAAGGACATGCTGAAATAAAACTAATATACCTATATACAGAGGAAAGTTTCTGCTTTCATTTGATATATTACCTACTCACTTAATTGTATTAGTAATATTTTTTTTGATTTTTGAAAACAGATACGTGACTTTGTGATAACTTTGTTTTTCAATATCCGAATCATTTTCCACTTACGAACCTACAGTTACACTAGTTTATGAAAATAAACACTCCAAACTGATCATAGTTTTATTATGAAAATATGAAAATTTCCCACATAAAAGATTTGTTACATAATATTAGTTTGTACTTTGTTTGTACGCATCATCAAACCTTATGTGGTAGGAGCAACAGTATTGTTTTCAACCTATATGAACTTCAAAACTTCCCTGCGCCACCGTCGTTCACCCCCGCAAACATCCTAAAGGCGCGGGCGCACTCATCCAATCCGATCAGATCCAACAGATCGTCGTATCCTACGAATAAAGCCACAATGGCTGTTGTGGCTTTTTATTTTTATTGCATAATTAAAATCTGTTACCCATTTTACATCATATTCAATCAAAAAACCACAGAAAAGCGATCTCCATCGCTGCTTTCTGCTGCATCGATTGCTTTCTCCTGAAATACCCGCCGAAAACAGCCACAGTGGCTATTTTCTTCCCTGCTGCGCGGGGGCGGGGCGGGGCACAAGCGCCACTCACCCCTTTATATAGTTCACATCCTCGTAGAAAAAAGACACTATTGCTTTTGTGGCTATATTCCACGAAATTTTTTCATGGTATCGGTATGAATAATGGGTGGCCTAATGGCATTTGGATGCTCCAATTCAAGAAATCGCTAAGTCCAAATTTGACGGTTTTGAATCTGTTTTATTTTTTTCACGACATTCATTGTTAACTAAGGTTATGATTCTTTTAACAAATAAAACCGCAAACTTGTTTCTATTACTATTATTTTTCATTATTTTTTTAACCTGCGCATATTATTTTTGAACACATTTTAAACATAATAACATCAATATGTCAAAAGTAACTTTTGGACTTAGTGATTTCTTGAATCGGAGCATCCATTTGTGTCTTTATTCTACGAACAAATTTTATTTAGTAAGCTTTTTGTGTGTTTTACAGTTTATATCAATGAAATTATCAGTTTTATTGATTTCCATTTTATTAAGGATTCATACAGTTTAATAAAATACAGAAAAATGCATATTTTACGGCTTAGTTAAGAGTCCCTAAAAAGGCCCTTGTGGCGGTTGTGGCTTTTTTGATTTTATTTTATACGAGTTACGAATGGTAGGAAACAAAAAGAATGACCTTTGAAGAGTGTACACTATTACCTACTTCTTATAAAAATATTATTATTTATCAATGTTCCTCAATAATTAGGCACAATATTTTCTAAAATTTTCTTTCATGTCTAGGAAAGGAACTCAGGGATTCTGCTCTGCTCCCCTACTCTATATTCTTCAAAATTCATGGTGATTTTGAGCGTTGGCCTACAGTGGAGAAACAATGCCGTACTTATATTGAGGTCTTCATTATTATAGTTGTACTTTCCGTGTATTAAGAGCCTGTTCTCAGTCTTGTCGATTTGAAGAGGAGATATTATATATCATCGGCATATAAATATGAAGGCTTGATACTTTTTTCTTAGCTTTTTTCATTAGTGACTCCAATCTTTTTCTTCCTCGGTCCCTCAATGCTGAGCATCGCGACTACAAACAAGGTCTCTCTATTGGTTGCGGTTGTAGGTGCTATGGATTGCCCTCTGTATGTTTCCTCCCACAGCTTTCTTCACCACATCGATTCATCTTGAAGGTGCTCTACTCCTGGCTCGTTTGCCATCAATCTGACCCAGAATTATGTACTTCTCTAAACTATGCCTAGGAGAACGCATAATATGTCCGAAAAAGCAGAAGGACCTTTGGTGGTATATTGCTGAGAGCCTCGTTGAGATTGTAGCTCCTGGAGTATGGATTCATTAATTCTCATGGCGGTCGACGGTAAATGAAATTCGAAGAAGCTTTCTCCAACACCAAATTTCGAAGGCGTCGATCTTCTTGCTGTCACTCGTCTTGCAGCACCAGGTTTCCACCCCATACAAGGAAATTGGAAATAGCAAAGCTCAAACAAGTCGCACCTTGATAATCCGGCGAATACCACGGTTCCTCCAAATCTTGTCTAGTTTCACCATTGCACTTTTGGCCATCCCGGCTCTTCGGCGTATTTCGTCCGTGCAGCTACCCTCAGTCTTTATTAGTGACCCTAGGTATACAAACTGACTGACCTTTTCATAACCTTCGAGTGCATCGGTTAGCGGAAGTAAATGCTCGGTCCACAACCATTATCATGGTCTTCGAATGATTGATCTTAAGACCAAGTTTGGCGTTCTCAACTTATATTTTCTTCAGCAAGAGGGCCATCTCTATCTCACTGGATGCAACAATCGTCGTATGATCAGCGTACATAAGGTTAGTGAGTTTTAGGCCTCCCACTGTTACGCATCCGCCCAGTCCTCAAGCCCTTTCCTCATTATATAGGGTGACTTTAAATTAGTTCTTGATACGAAAGGCTATGAATGTGCTCATGATAACAAACAAGTTTCCCTAAAGAACTTATAGTCAAATCGCAAAAAAAATTTGAAGTCTCTATACAAATCGAGCAACTATAATAAATAATAATAATAATATGTTATCACGAGCACATTCATAGCCTTTCGTATCAAGAACTAATTCAAAGTCACCCTATATATTCGCCGCAGTGACTCCAATACCAATACTAAATTGAAAGGTTACTGCAAGGACTCAACATTGATGGATCCCTTCTGTGAGTGGGTTAGATTTATACGTAGCCTATCTTACACTTATTTTAATATACATGTAAGTAAATATGCCTCGGGAATATTTTCTTTCCTGAAAGTCCGGTACTTTGAAGCACACGATCAAACGCAGAACTACTCCCATGTCTAAGTGGAAAGGCAATTAAGGGATCCTGTTTTGCACTATGGTCTTCAGAAATCATGGCGATTGTGAAATTGGCCTACTGTTACAGACCTACCATAAAGTTGGGTGTTTAAAGAGCGAACATCTCCTGCTAGGTTGAATACAAATATCTATGACTCAATCGTCCTTCTTCATTGTTTGATATTTCATCTTAATACCTCTTTAGTTTTTATACTCGTATCGGCTGTATTCGCGAAGTTGCAGTAATCATTATCATCAGCTGAAAGACGTCCATTGCTGGTCAAAGATTTTTACACAGTGCGGCTCGCATCCAGCGGCATCCAGCAACTTCACCAGGTCGTCGGTTCACCGAGTTGGAGGTTTACCTATACTGCGTCTTCCGGTGCGCGGTCGCCACTAGAATTTCAGTTGCGCGTTTGCATTGATATCCTAACCTAATTGTTGATCAAGATCTTGAATGAGTTAAATTGTGTACATAACATATTATACCTGTAGAGGTGCAGAAGTTACAAGAGCACTTGCACGAGTGAATTGTTTTATCCCACATAATCGTAAGAGGCCCAATTCACAATAATTTTTATTATTATTTAAGTTAAAATTCATGTTACCTTTTGTATAACCATTAATATGTCTATTATTTTGATTTAAAATACTTCTTATTCTTTTGCATTTTTTAAGATTATTTACAGATGAAAACGATAAAAAGCCCTAAACGCCATTACGACCCGACAGATGCCGGAGAAAAAGGGCGTAATGTCTCTTGTGTCTAATAGAATAACATTTTACTCCAGCGAATAAAGACATAAGCTATATATTTAATAGAAATATTTAATAAAATCGCTTGTTTATGTTTTAATAACAACCCTAGAATAGTTAAGCGATGTTTTGAATGTTAACACTTCAAAACTGACACTTTCTGTTGAAAATAGAACGCTAAAACCTCCTCCTGAAAAGTTGTCATTTTGCAATTACGCCCTTATTCGTAGGATACGACGAGATGATGTCACAGTCCGATCCAGTCGCTGTACATTTTGTATTACGGCGAGTATACTCATCCGACTCCGACAGTTTACCGGACTTGTAACTTATAAAACGGATCTTATTTTATCGGCTCTCACTAGTCGCTGTATATTTTCTATGAACGTGCTGCACTCATCCGACACAGTCGGACACTGAAACCCTTACAGGACGAGACGAAGTGTTGTGCATAATTCATCGACATGTAGTTTAGTTATCGATTTACATATACAGGCTGTTAAAAAAAGTGCGTTTGAAATTTTAAGGGCTTACTCAGAATCAAGTATAGAATCCAGGAAAAATATTTAAAAAATCCGCTTTTCAAATTTTTTTTCAGTTTTTCAAACAAATTCTTGAATTCTTTTTTTTAAATGTATGTATTTAAAAAAAGTATATGTGTATGTATATCAGTCTCTGGGGCCAGATGACCGTGTGTGATTCGTCCCAGATATTATTATTATTATTATTATTATTCACTATTCAGATTTAGTATGAGAATATGGAAAAAAAATTTGAAGAGCGGATTTTTTAAATATTTTTTCTGCGTTCTGTACTTGGCTCTGATTAACCCTTTAAAGTTTCAAACGCACTTTTTTTTACACCCTGTATATTAATATGATAATGTTTTATAGGTACCTGCAGAAATCAATAGAAATTTATGGAATATTCAAATGTATACGTGTGTATGTATATTATGGTATTTTAGCATTAATAGAAAAAAAATACGGTTTAAGAAAATGTGCAAAGCATCTTCTTAGATAAAAAATACTTTGATTTTCAATAATATTTACATATTTAGGTTTTGTACTGTAGCCACCCAAGCCTCTTCTTGTTTTAATGTAATGTGTTTTTAATAAAAAATACAAGGTTCGTTTTTATTTTTGGACCTATAGAAATTAACATACACTTTTAGAATATGCAGTTTCATATAATGATATGGTATTTTTAATATGAAACGTTGTATGATATAACCACAATTTTAGATGTATTAAACACTTGGTAAAACACCTAGGTAGGTAACCAAGTGTTTTAATACATCATAAATCAAGCATAGGTATGCTTATACTTATACACTGTATTAATAACAATAACGTCACTAATTGGCGTTGGCTAAAAGCCGGGCACACATGTACTGCGCACAACACTATTCAATAACAATGACGCGACGACGCTTACTTTATGGCTAAAAAGGTGGCATGACTGTTTCCGTCCGACAATTTACCGGACCAGTGCACCCGCGTATATTCGACAGTTTTAAGAGGACCGACAGGTGGGCGGGGCTAAGCTGTCGGATCTGACCGGATCAGATGAGTGCACCCGCGGCCTAACAGCATATTAACCGTCTATCTCCCGCCAAATTAAAGAACAGTATAATAATATCGTATCATATCTCATTACCTAGGTAAATAACATTTCACTAAAATCCTAAGTGAGTTACGTCACTTAGTGGAATTTTTTCCTGGATTTTTATGAGATACGTTAACTGTGTAAATACCAATATCATGAGAACCACTATTCATACAGAAGCGTGAGTTAAAGGAAATCATAGAGAACGACACAAGGAAGTCAGCGGCAGTCCTAACTCAAATCTTAAAAAAACTGAGATACGTGACTTAGTGGTGCGAGGGACGATATGTCAGACAAAAAAAAAATCAAAAATCTAACCTGCTATTTTTGTTTCAAAAAAATATTGCAGTCCTTTTCCTGTTCCCTCATAAATATTTTGCTCCGTATCCTAAAGGGTGGGCGATCCCTTTGTCCAGAATTCAGATGTATAAGTACCTCACTTGCACAACAACTAGTTGAGAATAGGGAAGCTTCTATTTTATTAGGCCGGAAACCCCATCACTAATGAATAACGAGTATACCTTTGTTCTAGCTGAGTGCTCATTCCTCAGAACGACATTTTCCACTGCAAAGGCATAATTCGGGGCAGTTTATTTGTCTTTTTTGACAGTTGTATTTAACGCCACAATGTGGTTTGAATTGCATTTGCACCGAGTTAGCTCTAAACAAGCGGTAGCAGCCACAGCAGTAGTCCATCTACTGATTATTTGTAGCTATTTCCCACTTTCACTGAGCCGGACGTGAAAGATTTTGAACGGGCACTAATGTCTGATCCCATACGTGGACACCCTGGTATACTGCTCTCAGAAGATATTGTTGAAAACTGTCTCCCGATGATGGTTTTTTTTAATTTGTCCTTATCTTTTAGAGTACGATTCTCGCCTGCAATGGGTTAAGCTGGTGCAGTAGCTGGATCTTAAACATATTAAAAACAAATCAATTTAAAATAATTTTATACCCAAACAGAGAAATCTATGTACAATACAAAAATATCGTTTTATTCAAACTGTCTTGCCATAGGCGCACATGGTTATAATACATTTTTCCAAATTTTTTTTTGGCGCTTTCAATGTCTCCACAACCCATCGTTTTAAAACCGAGAGTTGCTGGAGGAGAAACATTCCAGGCTTACGACGCGGTTTTCTTTCCTCCTCCATTAGAGTCTGAAATGGTATCACCTCCTGTTAGAGCATAGAATATGGACAACATTAATTCTTTTTTCGTCTTGTAATATCTTGTGTTACCAATATTTTTTATTTATGCCACTAGTGCATATTTTTTAAACGATAGCATATTAATGCAAAATCTAGTAGATTTTTTGGAGAGTTTTTTCATTTTCTTATTTTTTTTCACAATAAATGTAGTAAAAACCATAATTTCGATTATTCATAGCCATAGCAATCACTCCAGAGTAAAAATAAGTTAGGCAAGCATTTTCAGTAGTCTGTGATAAGTTGGTAAAGGCATCTATTTTATAAATTAATTTTACAAATGGTGAACTAATACCTAATACAATTTTAAAAATCCCAATTTCTCTTCATCTCTCAGGAACTTAATTAAATGCATTAAAATTTATAGTTGCAAACTAGGACATTTATGAAAAATTTCAAATAAAACCTAAAATTGTTCCCCACCTAACAAATCCTTCGCTCATTCATTTTATTTTGTTACCTAAATAACTTATTTTTTTTCTATTATTTTGTTAACATAATGACCGTATTATTTATGTATTATTATGTTAACAAGCGTTATCTAACTTTTGTTATGACCATTGGGTCGAACAACCAATAATTCTTAACAAGAATTTCGATGGATGCATATTTTTTTGATAATATTTTATTTATAATACAATATTTCATTTTTTTGGTAATAAGGTTACTGCAGGTACCTAGATTGATTTATCTGTGATTATTTCGTTATAATTTTTACCTACCTAACATTTTAGTACTAACCAGTACTATTCCAATAACATTAACAATCATTGTCACCCTATTTCGTGAGCTACATACAAACTTTCACTTTGAATTTCTCCATAATTACTGCAGATATTAACAAAATAAGTTCATAGAACCTTTGTACCAGCAAAATATTTCAGTAATACTTCATTCTTATCATTTGTACCGCACTCGTTATGGAGTTATCGATGAAAGTTTATGGGCCCGACGGAGTAACGCTTGAAAAATGTTATTCCCTTTTTTTTATTATTAGGCCTTTTTCCGAGCAGATTTGAAGGGCTAACTAGCGTTACATATCATATGTAACGGGGCTGATGTAATAAACTGGTATGTAGAGTACCTAGTTTTTCTGTAATTAGCATGGGAAAAAAAGCCCGTCGGGCTTTTTTTTGGAGGTTAATTACAGAAAATCTAGACAATCTAGAAACAAACTGAGTACACCAGCCCCGTTACAAATGATATGTAACGCGTGTTAGGCCTTCAAATCTGGTCGGAGAAAAGCCAAATTATCAAAAAAATGGAAAAACAAATTTTCAAGATGGCGCCGTATGGCCCAAACTCTTTTGTCAATCATTCCTCACAGACAGCGGTACAAATGTTGTGAGTGTCAAAATAAGAAATCATTTTTCAGGTACAAAGGGCTTTTTCAGGTCTGAAGCCTCTTTGAGCTATGGGCCCGAGGAGATAACGTTCATAGTTTAGGGTCACCCTATATATTAATATTATAAATGCGAAAGTAACTTTGATGTGAACAATTTTGTTTTGTCATTAAGATGAGATAGCCCAGTTCCCCATTGCGTTGGGGAATCTTAGTCGGCCCGCTTACATTTTCGTCATCTTCATTACATACTTACTATCAGGTGAGATGATGCTAAGGGCTTACCGAATTGTAGATAAAAAATAAAATAACGGAGGGCTTGCCCCATCCATACAAGAAACTTTGTTTACGTTTATTTTGTTTTTGTTATATCGTAAAGCAGTCATTACAGTGCAAACTCTCACAATGATTTACGACAAATAATAAAAACTGGTCAAGTGTGAGTTTTCCTCGTTTATGATACCAAATGGAATGAAAGAAAATTTTTGTATGGTGGTACCTTTGAATAGGGAAGCTGTGTTCTGTAGCAACTTAATTCGTGACTCCTACTACAAATATGAGAAGCACGGTACTCTTTTTACAAGTCAGAAGTTGCTCCACATAAATAGTACTAAATAGGTACAAAAATTCACCTCCTCGTTCCAAAAAGCAGACAGTTATATCCGCCATTTATTAAAATAAAAAAACTATTTATCATGTTGTTAATTGTTATAATTTTATTAACTCCCGAGTATTTTACATAACAGTTTAAGAACATAAAATACCTTTGGTATTGCGCCATAGAGGTGTTAATAATTGCACATAATTCATATTCTCCTCTAACTACATTATGTACAAAAAATACAATACAAAACTGACTTTATCACGCACACTAGGCATAGGTAACATTAGGTTTACAATTTTACATAATACATCAATATTTTCGTTAAAAATGATTATGGATTTGTTTGTCAAGTACCAAGATTGGTGGTACACAATGATCATTTATTGCACAGATCACCACTGTACACGCAATATGAGGACCCTTCTGAAAATGACCTTCCAGTGGCTGTGACACATTTCAATTGACCTCGCATAGCAAATACATAAATGATAAACAACATAACATGGAACATGTTGCATGTACAGAGAAAGGTCACCTTGATAGTTAAATATATTTACTTCAACATATTCTATCGTAGTAAGGTTCAGAGATCGTAAAAGTTGCTAGTTGTAGACGTTTACATACTGGCTAAACGTCGTAAAACCGTAACAAACACTGAAATAAAATAAAGAAATGCATAATTAAAACTTATCTACAATTAACATAAATATAAAAAGGTACTTAATTAAAATTAAATTATCACAGAAACTATTGACTACTTACTTACGCAAAATAAATATTTACTACATAAAGTTACGTAGGATTATAATTATTAATTGTTCCTAAATAATTATTAATAAATAAATATCGTAATGAGATTATTAAAATTCATGCCATACAAAAATTTGTAAGACAAAATTAATTTGATTAGCTAATTTAGCAACAATAATTTAAATGTATTTTTGTGCCCATAAGTTTTACAATAGAGATCTGTGGAGTGTTAAAAAAAATATATAAGCAATATTTTTGTACAGTCAGATGTTACAGTCCATTCATAGTTTAAGGTCGCACGCAGTGTCTTGAATCACTCACACATTAAAATAAACCGGAAAGTTATTTATTGGCTTATTGCTGTCAATGTGTGCGAGGCTTTGCGGTCTTAAATATGTCACTGTACCTCAAACTAAGACATGTGATGTTTTTTATTCATACTTGTGAGTCATTGAATTAATTATTTCATGATTTTGTCAACTACAAAAGCGCACAACATAAGGTACAATAATTCGAGCCCATATTTGTAGACAAATTACAATAATAAAGTAATATTTATTTTGTATGTATGCGCCAGGGAAAAAAAACTGAAATACTTAAAAAAGGGCGGTGCATACTGCATACACATATCACAGGTTGTATCTAAGGGTCGGTTCACACTGAGACGCGAGCGCGGCGAAGCTCGGTATTATGATTTGACATAATTGATTTCGCACTGTTCATTTCTGAATTGTACCAGCAAATTGTATAATCACGTCTTTTATTTTTGCGTCTCAGTCTAATAGACCCTAAAAAGTCTTCAAACCATTTTGGCATAATACTAAATGGTGAGAATCCCCTTAGGTAACATATCTGTAAAATAAAAATATTTTTTGAAGAAGTATAATCACTAAAATTATCAAAAAGAATACTGATTTAGTGGAAATTACAATTCGAGATTAGACTGGCGAACCTAACCTAATTTAAATTCAAATGGCAAGAGATAGGATGATTACTGCTGCCCTTTCCTGATAACAATTCGTATTTTCAGCTGAGACATCGATTGACACCGATTTGCATTTTCCATAATTCTCCAGTTGACTATATTTAAAATAAATTTTCGTAATTAGTATGTAATCACAATACTGAATAATGACATCAATATACCTATTAGATCCTTATGAAATACTCGAAAAAAATTCAATACGACCTCTACTCACGAAACTGAACAACTTTCTCCAAGGCCAAGGACCTTTTATTTAATTTCAAATAAATATTTGGCTTTCTCATGGGTCCTCATGTTCAGCATCATGAGTAGAATTCACTGTATTTTTTTAAAATATATTTTAGAAGACCCTATTTCTTTTGCATTAAACACAACTTTCATATCATCATTGTCATCATTAACAATTTAAAACATTTTTAGAAGAAAAATTCGCTTTAGACGTTTGATAAAAATTTACTTAAAATGACTAGCAGTCAACGATCGGATTGATGGGGTTAATAAATCACGTTAAATCATTACAGTGCAGTACTTCTCAGTGTCTATTACTAAAAAAGAAATAGTTACATAAATGTCGATAAAAATGTCTTGACCATAAATGTAAGGCTGTTCATTTCATATAATTTATCTCTCACTCCGACTACAAAAAAATTATAATACTATGCCGTATCTTAAAATAAATGTCAGTAATACATGATTAATTTGTGATTTAACTATCCTAAAAAGCTTGAGATACGCAAATTAATCGGAATGACTTCATTTAATTTTTATTGACTACTTAAATTGATATAGAGAAAATACATAAGTAAATCGGATTAATAAAATAAATTAAAAACAATTGTATATTTATGGACTGGTCATATTCGCTAACACTGAACTTCATTAAAATACAATTTCTATAAATGCAGTCCCATTTTAGAAGAACACCTGTATCATGTATGGGTTTACAGATATTTTAGAGCTTAATAGGTACATTGTACTATGCGGGATTCCGCGCCGGTATCACCTGACAGCGCTCTTTATTTTAGTTTTTATTAAAGAGGACCGCGCGCGAAAATCCGCACAATGCAGCGCACGCCCTGACATACGCTTATTGACTGTACATTTTCGATGTGTTCACTATTACTGTAGGTTGTTTATTTGCATTAAGATTTCATTTTAAGAGTAACGCCATAAATACTTCTATTGATAATATAGCGGTATAATAAGAGGCAGCGTACACACTATTGATTTGGTCGTATAGTTACGAGTCACATTGACTCTAGGAGGGTAATTAATAGTTTTACATTGCTTTTCATCATTTGCGAATATGGAAGTATTATGTAGATAAGTTAGAATAAGATACAAATAAAACTGGAATGTTGTAGGCTTAAGTGGTAAATGTTAGCGTTATGTACACACGGCGACATTCATGTCATCCTGTTTGGATTTAAAACTATTAACCCTTTGCGAGTGGCGAACACTTCCCGACAAATCGTGCCCCCAGCGCCAACGACGGCTATAGCCGACAAAAATGTATGAAAATCCCAAATCCTGGCGCCCGTGGCACGGAAACCGGCCAAAGCCGACTGTGGCGCTCAAAGGGTTAAAAGTGGAACGCAACGAATCGTGCGAAAGGGTGCGATGTATTTTTTCATGTGTGCGTCCCTTTTCAACAATTCTCTGTATTGTACGTAGTGTAGGTCATACAGGCGATGGACTTTGATCTGTCGCCTTGCGTACCTATAGCTGTTGTCAAAAATAGGCTGAGAAATTGCCGAATCAATTTAGACCTTTTTACTTTGTTTTTTCCAACTGTCATATCATGGTTTTAGCAAACAAATAATTTGATTCGATTTGCATACATATACAGATTTTAAACAGAGATCAAACAAATCTGCACATTACATAATTTTTTGCTTGGGAACCAAGGACTTTGGGCGTCGGAGCAATAACCACCATACCATTGCGTCAGTAATAAATCCACATAACACTTCCACTCCCAAAACGGTTCCGCATACTTTATTTATATCAATCTCTCCCTCACGCACGGTGCGGCCAGTTGTCCCTCCGCGCCGCGCGGTCCGACCCCGTCACCGCAAAAAAATCGTCGTTCTCAAACGGATCCGACTCTCGGGTAAATATATTGACCGACTCAGACTTCTTTATATCCTTATGAGACGGCTGGGTTTTGACTCTTAAGGGCGGTACCTCGCTCTCTTCCTCTTCGGCGATGGAGGCGGTTCGTCCTCTCGGCGTGGAGACTGTAAAGTCATCCTCAAACATGGATCGTGGCGAGATCGAGTCGGAGTCGAATCGGAATCGTGCGCCGGAGTCCTCGCGCCGTGCGCTGCTGACTGATAGCGGGGAGGCCGTCGCGTCTTCTGGCTCGAACGAGAATCTGAATAGTGCGATGGATAGGAATTATACGATACTGTCTTATAAACAACATTCCACGTTTTTTTAAATGTATCCAAACAGTTTTTTTACATGTTTTTGACAAATGATAAGTCAGTCAACTATTAGAAGGAATGTTATTTACGATAAAAAATCTCAATCAATTTAAATTTGTTGTGTAAGGGTCCCCAATGCTGGGACACGAGCCTTCTCCCATAGCTCTGGAAGATTAGGCCATCTTTTTTGTATAAATTGTCGTTTTTACATTTGGTAAAATATAACTCGGATGACTAGCAACATTCGGCAACACATATTCGACAGAGGGTTCGCCCGCGAGCGCGAATGCAATCTCCAGTTCTGCCCTCATAATAATTGACCACGCTGAATACGTTAGAAACAACCGACTTCAATCGCAACAACTCCAATTTTGCTATGTTTTTGTTGATTTTCTCAAAAACCGCTGAATCGATTTTGATAAAATTTATATGGGACCACCTGTGAAATATACCTTTTAAACAAAAAAATAATTTTCCAAATCGGTTCAGGCGTCAAAAAAAAAGATTCCGACGAATTGAGAACCTTCTCCTTTTTTTGAAGTCGGTTAAAAAAGAAGGCGGCTAAGTATACGGAAACATCATATTTTTTTATCCACAATTGGTAAGCCCTCGGCATTATCTCACCTGGTGGTAAAGTGATGATAAAGCCCAAGATGGAAGCGGGCTTACCAAGATTCTCCAACGCAATGGGGAACTGGCTATCTTATCTTCATGCTGGAACAGCAGGCGGGCTCAAAAAATGCCACCAACCAAACCGAGGCCTACAAAGTTGGACCCCGCCGGGAATCGAACCCGCGACCTCCTGATGTGAAGCGAGTAGACTAGCCACTAGACCACAGAGGAGACGGTTAAACTTACATAAACTTAGCCGCCTTCTTTCTTATCAGTTCACAGTTCTTAACGCTCTAAGGTACTGCTGTCGGTAGTCACCTGGTGGCCTCGAGGCTGGAGTAGGGCGTGCGCTTCTTGGCGGGCGCGGCCGGCGGCTCCTGGAAGTCGTTGTCGAACGGCGACGCGGCCTCCCGATCCCGCGGCGAAAAGTCCGTAGAGAACCTACGATAAGAAGGGGATTTTTAGGTGTTTTTTGTTATGTTTTTCATAGGCATGAAACGATTTGTTTTGTATACGAAGAATAAAAATTGGTACCTATTTCATAATTAATGAATAAGGACGAAGAAAGAAATTAATTTCAAAATACTGTTAATATAAAAACATCAGAAATATGCTGTAGACTGGTGTTAGAGGTAACAACATTTTATAGTGTATATCCAACTGTAACAATAAACTTTCTACGAGTTACATTTGCTTTAAAGTGTGTGATTCCTCTATTCTTTCCTTTCCTCCTATATCGGCTGGTTCAAAGTCGCGTAACTGCCATTACTCCACTCCCGAGAGGTCCCTGCACTCTGGGCGGCCCGAACGGCAGAATAGTCAGAAGCGATTACTCCACTCCCGAGAGGTCCCTGCAATCTGGGCGGCCCGAACGGCAGAATAGTCAGAAGCGATTACTCCACTCCCGAGAGGTCCCTGCAATCTGGGCGGTCCGAACGGTAGAATAGTCGAAGCGATTATTCCACTCCCGAGAGGTCCCTGCAATCTGGGCGGTCCGAACGGCAGAATAGTCAGAAGCGATTACTCCACTCCCGAGAGGTCCCTGCACTCTGGGCGGCCCGAACGGTAGAATAGTCAGAAGCGATTACTCCACTCCAGAGAGGTCCCTGCAATCTGGGCGGTCCGAACGGTAGAATAGTCAGAAGCGATTACTCCTATTCCGAGAGGTCCCTGCAATCTGGGCGGTCCGAACGGTAGAATAGTCGAAGCGATTATTCCACTCCCGAGAGGTCCCTGCAATCTGGGCGGTCCGAATAGTTGAAACTTTATAAGCCTTTATAGTATGGCACACTTACCTTCTGCCTGGAGCGCGGTCCCTCCTACCCTGCACTGCTTTCCCCTCCGACGATAACGACGTCGCAAATCTCTGTCTCTCTCTCTGGACAACAGACCGCACAATCCATGCGGTTGAGACTGTCCATCTGTTTGATCAGTCAGAAAGACCAATCTTCAGCAAACACCAAACTTACCGGTAGTCCTTCTGCCTGGAGCGCGGTTCCTCCCGCCCCTCCCTGCCCTCCCGGCGGCTGCGGCGGCGCGGGTCCCTGTCGCGGTCAGGGCTACGGTCCGCGCGCTCCATGCGGTCGGCGCGGTCCGTGCGGTCAGAGCGGTCGGACCGGTCCGAGCGGTCAGACCGCCGCGACCCCGACCGGCGGCTCGGCCATGCTAGCGTTGACCCGTATCTGTTTCCCAAATACAGATATTATTGGATTTGACACAGATATAGGTGCCGTTCGTCGTCTTTGTTTTATCCACAATTGGTAAGCCCTTGGCATCATGTCACTTGGTGGTAAGTGATTATGATGCCGAAGATGGAAGCGAGACGGATTAGGTATAAAAAATAAAGGTAAAATCGAATCTATGAGAATAGTAGTTATGTGAATCCTATAATATTATATACCAATCCGGACTTAGCCGCTGTGAGTGTACTCTTAGTATGTCGTAACCAGCACCGGTAACATGACGTTTTTCGAGTGCGACGTGACCCGATAAAGCAACCGTCTCGTTCTAACGCCGAGCCAGCGAGAAAGACAAGTAAACGTTTTTTCTTGTTGGGTACGACAAACGGTTTTACCTACGCCCTCATCAAAAGCCTTGCACCCCAGCAGAGGAAGCGATACGGGTTGTTCACATAAAAACGTGTATCAGTATACAAGTTTGCTTCTAAAATTGAACAACACTGGTTGTTCAAATGGCAAACAAAAACTTTGGCCTTCCCATACAAAGTTCCTAATCGGGTGAACAATTTGTTTTTTTTTTACCCTCAATTGGTAAGCCCTTTCAATTCGAATATTCAATTTTTTTTTTTGCAATTTCATTTAAGTTGATAAGAAGTTCTTGAATAGAATCCCAAATAAATGTGTCGCTACACCTTTTCATTACACCCTAAATAGCACTTTATTAATATTACAATTTATAACAGTCTCTCTCTTATCGTTTTACAATAACATAACAATTTAACCATCCTATCCACAAGGTAGGCGGCGGATGCCTGGTGTTGCACTTAGCATTACCCGCGGTTACGTGTAGGGTATTTATAATAACGCCTAAGGACGTGTTCAACTAGAAATCAGATGTGCAGGTTTCCTTACGATGTTTTCCTTCACCGTTAAAGCAGTCTGTATGTAAATGCACGTAAGTTTCTAAAAACTCATTGGTGCACTGGCCAAGATTTGAACCCGAGACCTCTGGTTAGGAGTACGGAATCACTATCCGCGGAGCCACCGATGCCTTATTTATACAGGGTGTAACATTCAAGGTGTGCAATATTTGTTGAGAAGATGTATGAACATTTATTTATTACGAATAATTTATCAAATTCATGATTAAAATTAAATTGAATTAATCAACCTATTTTTTTTGTACCAGTTTAACTATTCTGTGGCATTAGAATACTGAACGTGTCTGCTCTGTGACGCCACGGGCCATTGCGCAGTCGCGCGACCTTGCCGGAGCCGCGCCGTTGGGGGATTATTATCGAAAGTCGATAGAAAAAAGTTACCTATTCTGAAAATCATTCGAAAATTTTATTTTTTTAAGATGCCTACTTTTTTAGTGATTCGTAATTAGTTTGAGAAGCTTAATCACCTCCGTAAATATTGTACACCTTGAATGTTACACTCTATATAACAGTAAAGTTTAAGCTTACCTCCTCTCGTTAGGGTCTTCAGTCTGTCTGACTTCATTCCTACGTCTCGATTCTCTCCATCCTAACGAACCATAATTTCTTTCTGAAACCAATAAAACCATCGTTCAATGTCTGACTGGGTTTTTGACACAGTGAGTGAGTGAGAGAGTGAGTTAAAAATTTACTAAAAGATGCGTGTTACCAATGTTAACATCTCTAGTGTTTAGTTCGTTAGTTAGTTAGCTAGCTCGTTTACTAATAAACGAAATCGAAAAAAACGAAAATGCTAAAGAAAAGTTACTTTAAAGCGTAGTTACCATCTCTCCGCCATCGCTGGTCCGGCCACCGGTCTCTCGAAGACGACCTTCCCGACCCGCAACCGTCACTGTAGCTACAATAACACCAAAATACATACTTATTAAAATTTTAAAAGCGCACTACACATCAAACACTGATTTTAGTGATTCGCACGGTCATCGGGCCGCAAACTAGGACCGCGAACTAGGACTGATATATATGCACATATATAGGGTGACTTTAAATTAGTTCTTGATACTTGAGACTATGCATTTACTCATGATAACAAACCACTTTTCTTAAAGAACCCATAGTGAGACTGCAAAAAAATTTTTGGACTCTCCATACAAATCGATAAACTGACCGGCCAAATTAGTATGAAGAGTCCAAATTTTTTTTTACGATTTGACTATAGGTTCCTTAGGGAAAGTTGTTTGTTATCACGAGTATATGTGTCGTGGCCAGATCATAAAATTGATCACTTCATGATGTGGCCGACCATTTCATGAAATGGTCGCATTTCATGAAATGGAAAATATCTGCTGATCACATCATGATATGGTCTGGCCAGATCAATGAATACATCAACGTTTCACGATATACAGCTAAACGCACGGCTATTTCATGAAATGGTCAAGCATTAGTGATCATATCGTAAAATAGTTACAGTATCCAACCGTTAGAGGCGCTGATATCTTTTTGTTTTTGTGATGTATCATGGCGGCGTATAGTTAATAATACAAAAGGCTATTAATAATGCACTAATTGAAAATAAAATAGAAGTTTAATGTCATTACGATACTAAACTACAATAATTTTTCGAAAGTCAATCAAAAAACGAGCGCACCGTAAAAACCTTGAAGTTCCGAAAGTGTTTCATAGGTTAGTAGATAAGTATTAAGAATGTATAATTTCTCTGTTAACCAAGATTTGTTGCCAGATGTCATGGCATGAAGATGCCAGTAACTTTTTAACGTATTTTAAATTTTTATTAAACCTTTTATATAATGGAACCCTTACATTAATGATATGGCCAAACGTGGATGGACATATCATTAAACGTTGACGTTTAAACGATATGGTCAGTTTTCGCTGGCCATTTCATGAAATACGACTATTTCATGAAATGGTTGGCCACATCATGAAATGATCAATTCTATGATCTGGCCACGACATATGCATAAACTTTCGTATCAAGAACTAATTTAAAGTCACCCTATATAAGGTGCTACTTTATTAGTGCTCGATATTTTAGTCAGTGCTTCTACTCCTGATTCTGATCAACTTTCCCCAAGGAACCCATAGTCAAATCGCAAAAAAAATTCTGGACTCTTCATACTAATTTGGCCGCTCGGCTGATCGATGTGTATGAAGAATCCAAATTTTTTTTTGTGATTTGACTATGGGTTCCTAGGGGAAAGTTGATCAGAATCAGGAGTAGAAGCACTGACTAAAATATCGGGCACTAATAAAGTAGCACCTTATATATACGTTTAAGTACATATATAGATATAATACACCCAGACACAGAGCAAACAAATCTGCTCATCATAGAAAGGTTTGCTCTGTGCGTGGATCAAACTCATGACTTTCGGATCAGTAGTCAGGAGTGCCAACCACTGAGCCACCGACTGTATGTATATAGGCTTTGGCTCTGTTCTTAAACCAGGTAACAATGTCAATGACTCACTCCTCCTCGTCATCGTCGTAGTGTCTCTGTCGCTGGTGCTGCCGCGGTCGCTCGGCCTCGCGGTGGTCTCGCGAACGCTCGCGGCTGCGGCCGGTGCGGGCCTCGCGGGGGTCGCGGGGGTCGCGGGGGTCGCGGGGGTCGCGGTACCGCGCGCGCTCCCACGAGCCCTCGCGCTCCCGGCTGCGGCGCTCACGGCGGTCCCTGTAGGTCGGTAAACAAACTTGTACACGGAAAGCCCTTGCTTGTGCACGCCGAAATTACGCAAACAAAAACTCCTTGCTAAGAAGCACTCCTTGCTAAAATAAAAGCACCGAAATTTGTACACATGTACACTAACGAAATCCTTGTTATTTTAAGAAGCATAATCATCGTACTCTACAATGTATTCTGCAATTTTTCTCTATCAGTAAACAAGGAGATGACTCAACGGGAGCGGTTCAGTGAACGACTGGACAAGGGCACCCTGGAGTGCCTGGTGTGCTGTGAGCGCCCTCTCTGCTAAGTTAACCGTGTGCTGTCAAGCCTTACAATCCTCTCTTCCTTAGCTCAGACACAAAAAAAATAGCAGTCAACGGAACCTCTTCGGGGCTCCAATGTCGTTCTCATATAAAACCAACGACGCCATCTGAACCTAAATAATCGTGTCGGGTCGCTTCGCTTGCTCCCGCAATATACTGCGACTTTTGTTTTCTTACATTGAAAACAAATGACACAGTTACTGTTTAAAGCTGTTTTTTTTAAATTGGAAGAGAATATTTTTACGTAGTAAAGTATTATTTTTCAAGTTGCAAATAACAATATTAAAGTGTAGGCTATAATTTTAATGCTAAGCAGTATTATTTTTAAAGTCCTTGTTTTTTTATGTAGGAGTAGTAGGTAAATTATGACGAAACGTCTTGTTGTACTGTCCGCTTTGTGCCTATAGCTATAGCTATAGTGGTTACCTGGAATCCCTGTGCTCGCGCTCCTTGCTGACTTCCCGCCTGTCCCGGCCGCTGCCGCTGTCTCTTCGATCCCGCCCCATGTCCCGATCTCTGCTTTCCCGTTTGTCTCGCTTATCCTTTTCGCGACCGCTGCCTGAGTCTAGACACTCTCGCGAGCCCGCCGATGAGTTGTGTCTGTTCGAGGTAATAATCATCTATAGATTATCAATCGTTGTACTTGAGAAGTTATTTTTCTAAGAAATAAAAGATCGTGGGGATTCGTGAATGCAGAACGAAACTGATAGAGAAACACCGATATTAACAATACGCACTTTGTCAACAAAAGAAAGAAAAATATACAGAGACGTCTATACTAAGTAGTCACATATATTTTTTAAATAATTAAAAACTTTATTTCTTCTTCTTGCTAATAATTCACTCAATTTGAGCGGTATTTCCCGACCGCCCAAAGTGAGTGAAATATTTTTCGAGTATACCATACTTTACGGGTGGACTAGTTTAGGAGTCAGGGCCACAGATTATTGTTTTAGTACCCTAAATGTACCAAATATTTTTTAATTTTTCATTTTATGAGCTGTTTTGGTATTAGTTACGTACCTGGAATCCCGGTCGCGATGGTGTGAGGAAGGCCGCTGAAGCCTCGTGACTGGAGGTAACTCCTCGTCCCAAGGGGACACGTCACGCGACGACGAGGACGTTTGCACTGCGGATTTATTGAGAACGTTCAATTGATATACACAGAAAGCCTGCGTTTTTTAACTAATAATTTGAGTGCGTATGACTACATTTCACCTGTTGGAAAGTGATGATGTAGTCGAGGATGGTATTCGTAAGCTTAAACTATGTCTATTTACTCTCGCTTTGAATATTTTCAGAGCGTAAGAATCGGGCACAATGCACACAGACAAGGAGTGACACTTTTTGGACTTCGCAGTCCGCATAATAAATAAGGAAGAAGGTATAGGAAAATGCCAACTACAAAGTGATAGAAATACACCCCGTTTCCTCGTGGTCATATCATACTAGTTTGTATGTTGTGACTGGTTATATCGTTGAGGAGCTATGTTTTGGCAACGATATATGTATTTATTTAAGGAATTGAACTTATTCTATGTTTTGAGGAAAGATGATGAAATTTAAATTAGCGCAAATTAGCGTGTGTAAAAGGTCGGACAGAAGCACATACGAAACTCGGTTACTCTCGGTTTTAATCAGAAGTTTTATGAACGGTCGAACCATGACTTCAGCCTAAGGAATTGGTATATCCAAGTTCTTTTCTTTCAGCTTTATCTGACTTTTTAGCCGATTGAGTGATAATTTGACTTCTTTGATTTACTTTCGATTATTTGATTTCTAATTATTTCAGAAAGGTCTTAGATCCTCCCACCTTTACCGTATAATAAATACTGATATGTAAAATCCATTTTAGAGGTTGCGTCTAGATGCCATGCCAGATGGTGACCTAACACTGTTGCCATGGCTACTGACTTCTACACTTACCGATGTGTCGATGGCGGTCGTGGCGGTCGTGTCGGTCGTGGCGGTCGTGGCGGCGCGGCGGCGCGGGGCGCGGCTCGGAGTCGCTGGAGGCGGGCGAGGCGCGCGCGTTCAGCACGGCCCAGCGCCCCCCCGCGCCCCCCACGCCCGGGGGCCCCAGCCCCCCGCCCCCGCCACCGGCCCGCGGCCCGCGCTTGTCTGCGCGACAACAATCACGTGACAAGTTAATAGGGAACGTGGGGCTTGACCTCAGGCCTATTTAAAATACCGAAACGGTAGATTCTACTCAAGGAATTTAACGATTTTCTGCAACAAATCAATACACCATTTCTTTTTTTTATTACACTATGTAGAAAAGATTCCAAGTATTTTACGACTCCGCGCGACACCATGACATGACAATTTAATAGGGAACGTGGTGCATGAAATTACGGTCCTAATAGAAATTATATAGTCCTTCTAAAGTAACTAAACGGTAGTAGAATTCAAAGGACTGAACGACTTTCTGCAATCGATACTCCATTCACAAAAAATCCTATTACTTGAAAGATGTAATAGAGTTTACGTATGCCATCGTTGAAGATTCCATCGTCATAAGCTTCAACATACTATTCCATGTTTAATAAGCAAAGCAATCGTTGGTGCAATAACAAAATGGCATAGGCTAGGAAGTAACCAATGGCATCTGGCTAATTCATGCTTTTGCGAAATTGCTCGAACATAAGAGTATAGATATAATTGAGCAAATTGTCAACATACCACGAGGAATATACGGAAATGGATATAACCACTTGCTGACCAGCTAGTTGTTCACATGGGGATTTGCTCATTTTTAGCCAACTTTTTCAAAGTACCCATAGAAAAGCGAACAGTCCTTAGCTATCATAATGACTCACCTTTCGAGTCAGGCGAGGACCCGCTCGCCACATCACTAATAGACTCTGTCGACAGTCGCGCCGGCGGCGGCACTTCCTTCACAGGAGCAGCTTCTACCACTGGTTCTTTCTTTTCCTCCACCTTCCTCTCCTCTTCTATCCCTTTCACCGATGGACTCTTCCTGAATGCATCTTCCACGTGCGAGAAAGAAAGCGAACTATTGTCTATGCAGTCGAAGAAATCCGAGTTGTCAAATCCGTCGGATTTTTCATCAGATCGCTTGCGTTCTTTCGGCGGCGGCGCTTCGGAAGGCAACGATTCAAATTCGTCTTGTGGCTCTGTTATAGTTATTTCTCGTAACGCCGCGTACCTATCGTCTGCTTCTTGTTTAGTTTCTACGTTATTCTCCCTGGGTGACACACTGCGTCTGGTGTCGAATTGTAAGTTTTTCATAACACTTTTAATGTCTTCTATTTTTGCATCTATATGTGACGGTTTTGGACTGACTGAATTTCTGAACATATTGAAGGAGTCTATTGTTAATTCATCTAGTGTTTTCAAAGGACTTTTTGAGGTATCTTTGGGTTCTGCAATTCTATCGTTATTACTTTTCATTATTTCGTTAATCGCTGCCATTTCTTCTCTATCGTCTGAGTCGTGTTTCGTTTCGTCTTTCATATTATCCAATGGGTCTAAAATGGATTTGGATTTCAATTCCTCTTCCTGTATTTCTCTAAACGCCGCATATCTGTCGTAAGTAGCACTAGCCTTCTTCTCAAAATCGTCAAAATTTGCTACAAAGGTACCTGTACTAGTCTCGGGTGCAAAGTTATCCTCGAATTGAGGTTTGAAATCGTTGAGTGGTGGTGTGGACAAAACAGGTTTCTCCGTCGATGCAGTTGAAGGTATTGTTATAGGAGATTTATCTTTATCTGGCTTCTTTAAAGACGGTTCTACATTAATATGCTGTAAAAGAAGTTGATTATGATTAGCACCATATATTTTCAAATAATTTTGAGTGTTTCTGTATTTTTCTTATAATGTTCTGTGGCACTAACCGCTCGTTCGGTGTCCGCAGCTAGATAAGATCTGAGGTACTCTGTCAACTGTGGTAGTGTCATTGAAGATAACGTCGCTTCTGGTACCCGCAACCTACAAAAACAGGAAAGTAGGTACAGATACAGTAGTACACAAAAAATAACCTTTGTTCGCGAAGACAAGAACAAACTATCAACGGAAACACCCGAAACAATAAAGGTTTGACCGCACTACGCGGCAGCGGCATTACACGACGCTGCGCGGTCAAGTATTTTTTCTATGAAATCGTACGAGCTATACCGCACTGCGCGGCAGCGGAGCTGCGCGACGCGACACTTCAGTTTCATACAAAATAACTGACCGCGTCGCGTCGCGAAGTGCCGCTGCAGCGTAGTGCATTCCTTAAGTGTATTTAAAAAGGCACGCACGGTGACAGCGCTGTCTGACAGCCGACGATGTCATTCAGTCAGGCGCGGAATCTATCAACATATATTTTAGACGCACGTAATAGCGGGCGACAATGGAGCTAGCTACTTGATTGGTGAATCAATTGCCTGCGCAATCAAAATTCTGTCTACTGAGTAGGTACAACGGTAAGCTTTATCAAATTTGTTTTACTGTGAATTTAAAGTAAGGCGATAATCAACTACAACGTCAACTTTTTACATAACGAGATTGTCACAGAGATGTCTCTGTTAGTTAGGCAGATCAAGGGACAAATAACACACGGATATCCAGCCTAAAACTAAGATAATGGGAAACCGAGACTTATGTACTACTTACATATTTAAACATTTAGATACATACACATTCGATATGACATTATACACCGAGACACAGATCAAACAAATCTGCTCATCACAGAAATGTTAACCTGCAACCTTTAATCTAATCAGTAGTCAGAATCGTTAAAGATAGCGCATTAGACAGTATCGTTAGATACGTTAATCCCCTAGTTGTCACAGACTATAATTGAAGCAGATTAATTATTTTTTCAAATAAATTAGTAATTTCTTTACCTGGCTGCCAACTCAGGCATAGTACAATGAAGCAGCTGACTCAGCGTGATGTCAAATCGCCTAGCGTTTGGCAAGGGGGGCGGTGCCGGCGTCAGGTACTCATCTTCACTGCTATTCGTCGCTGCGGACGATAGCCGGGGCTTGATGCTGCGGTCCGCCTGAAACGAAACCGTAGACTGGAAACAACTCTTGAACACAATTTTCTAAATATGTGTCTGTGAATTATGACCGTCCCCTTTGTTCTTCATGAATTTTTCTTTCTCTGAAACTAAAGGTCGTCACTTGGTTTAGCTGTACTGCTTTTTAACATAAATCAGTACCAACAACTTAACAAAGACTATTAAGAACGGCAGTACAGGATGTTTTTTCTTGTCAGCTAACTTGCAACTTTTCCATAGTTGTGAACTTGTGATCGATGGGAAGCGGTCATGGCTCAGTGCAACTTGCGTGGTCGCGTCGATCACGCAGGTTAACTGACTACAGACACGGTCATAACCTGGATGGGTTTGACCGTTATCTCGTTGGCGTTTATCTCAACCGTTTCCATGCCAGGCACGTTAAGCCGTTGGTATCGGCTGCTATCGCTAGATGGCAGTCGCGAAGCCATGAAATCTTCTGACACTGGGGTTGGCCACTAGCCCACAACCTAAACAATCCGGACTAGGGCCCCATATGTGGAGTATGGGGTATGGAGTACAACCTTCCCGATGTATGGGAAGAGAACCGCGCCCCTGCAGTGGGGACGATATGGGTTGTTAACGATTGTTGTGACCTTACATTTTAGATGAAATCATTACAAAACGTCTGTCACACTCACCGAAGGCTCCTGCTTCCTCGCGGGCGGCGGCAGCGGAGGCGCCTCGTCCTCGGGCTCGTGCGGCGGCCGGGGCGGAGGCCGGCCCGAGGTCACCTCGCATGTCTTCTTGGGCGGCAGCGGCGGCGGCGGCGACGCGCTCTCGGTGAGGGCGCGGCTGGCAGTCGGCCGTTGGCGTATGGAGCTCGAGTCTGTGCTCTGGAAATATTGTAGATGGTCTGTGGTTGATTCCGTTTTTGTGGGATATTTTTAATACCTTTTTTTCGTGATACCGTAATTTTATGACGAATTCATGCCGATCAGAAAAACAGTTGAAATAAAGCTTAACAGTGTCTTTGTCTGTTTTAAAATTATATAAGAATGCATCTAATCTTCGACCCAGAGAGATCTTTTGTGTTAACCCCTTAAGAATGCATATGAAATGTTGTTTTTTTATGGGACTAAACATCTTTTTTGGTAGACTACTTTATACCCGCTACTTCGTCTGCGTGGACTTCCGCGTTGTTATTTATTGGGACAAAAAGTATCTTATGTTTTAATCCAGGTTATAAACTATCTGTGTGCCAAGTATCCAAATATATTCAGCCGTTTTTACGTGATTGAGTTACAAGCATACAAACATCCAAACATTCACATCTCATCTCACTAATATTATAAATGCGAAAGTATGGATGTTTGTTTGTTTGTTCCTCTTTCACGCTGAAACTACTGAACGGATTTGGATGAAATTTAGTAGGTAGATAGGTAAAGCACTCGACTAACACATAGGGTACTTTTTATTCCGGAAAACTTAAGGGTTCCTGGAGGAATGCTTAAAACTCAAAATTCCCACTTTGTCACTAGATGGCGCTACCTACACATTTTATCTCTCTGGACCAAAAATTCTGGATCAAAAATGAAGTCTACGCAGACAAGGTCGCGGGCGGAAGCTAGTTTATAATATTAGTAGGATTACACATTACTTGTGATGGTGATCATCACGGTCGCAGCAATGTGATGGATAAACTCGGGCTATGACTTTTTCCAACTGACTCAAGCATTTATATTCGTTGCTACGAAACATTTGTGACAGGTACCTGTCTCTGCAGCCGCGGCGACTTGGGCACCGGCTCCGGCGGCAGCGTCACTTGCAACGGTCCGTTGAACACGCCCCTGCCGCTGTCCAGGCCATTCTCCCGCCTCTCCTTCCTGTCCTCTCGTAATGCGCTTCTGAGGTCATCCCGCAGCGTGCTGCGAAGTTCCTCCCGAAGCGTGTTCCGTTGTTCCTCACGATTCGTCGTCGTCGGCCGCGGGAACTCCGACATACTCGTGAACGGATCGTCCTTGAACGAATCCGAGAACGGATCCGAGTTGTCGAACGGATCGGTCTCCGCGAACGGATCGGATGTAAAGAAGCTTCCGCTGAAGGATTGCTTCGCTATGGACACCGTGCCGCCGGAGTGGCGCGACAGTGACGTCATTGTCGTGGCCGCCCCGTACTGCTCCCTCTCGGGCAGAATCTCACTGAGCAAAGATTGCGTTTGTGTCGTCGGTACGAGGTCTTTGAGCACTTTCTTTGGTGGGTTTTTGAGCTCCTGAAAGAACAGTTTTTTGTCAACGTATGGTTTACTCCGGCCGGTGCCTAGCGGGTCTAGTTCGGTGAATACGTCGTAACTGAGCGCCGTCGACGTCGGCGCCGCGCGGTTCACCTGTAACACAGGTTTTTTTCTTTTCAATTTGTTTTCTTTTTTTAACAAACAAGGCCAATACTAAAGTTACAACACTGACAAAAAAACCAAAGTTACAAGTTTGAAAATTATGGAAAGGATAAAGCATAAATGGGATTTTAAAATTAAAGGGTTACTTTTTAGTAAATTAAAGTATAACGATAATATTTTGTTACGACTTTTTAAGATAAGATTATTTCAGTTAAGTACATCACCGAACTGACTGAGCTGGTTATTTCATGTAAGCATTAAACTACACATAGGTAATATAAAATTATTATTTTTAAGTTTTGATGTATATTAAAACATGACATGGTATGAGAATAGTTTAAATAATTTACATGTATTTTATTTTTTATTTTTTAAGTGTATGGTTTCGTGCATGATCGTACGCTTTGATTAATGTTGTTTAGCTTAGCTACGCTACAATGCGCTTTTTAAATTTTTCGTTTCACCTAATTTCAATTGTTATGGATGTAACATGGCACGTGAAATTACCATTATGACAGCTACACTGAAATCAATACGGGATATGACAGGCAAAACAAAACGTCGTCGCAAGCATAAAAGAACACAAATTGAAACTACGATAAAAGTACAAGCATTAACATGAACAAGTCTACTGCATTGAGGGACCATTCTTACCGGTGGTTCCGTGAGGTTTTCCACCAGTGAGGAGGGAGGGGTCTCGAACTCGGGGGCCACGTGGGTGAGGTCGAAGGGGAGGCCAGTGCTGGAGCCAGTGCTGGAGCCCTTGTTGGGGCTGAACACGCGGGTGGCGGGCGCCGCGGCGGGGGTGCTGCGGCCCCGGCTCGAGGAGCCCGAGGGGGGCGGGGGCAGCAGGCCCTTCTGTAAGGGGTAAGGGCGGTTGAGGGGTTAAGAGGCGCGCAGTTAGACACGTCATGCTCCCTGACTTGTACTCGACAAAACTAGTTGATTATATTTTTTGACACCATTAATTTGTATCAAATATGCGTAGGATCGTAGATATTCATATGTACTTGCTGGGGAGCATGCTCTACAGCACGACACCTTTCAATCTAATTGTACTCTTAACTATAGAGGTACTTTTTTTTCAAAGAAGTACTAATTGAGCACAATTTGAGTACAATTATTCCTTAAGACTAAAATAAAAAAATCGTTTTATGTCCTGCCAGAGAGTATGACGTCAGTTCGACAGGTAGAAATGTGTTGCATGCGGACGGGGTGTTTTGTGGACAGCGATAGTAAAATTTCAATATTGTACAAGACAAATGACAATTAATCGTATTTATTGCAAACGCATGCCAATGCCTCTTTACCAACGATTAAAGAGTGATCGAATGGATCTATTGACCGTTTTCACTAGTGGGCTAGTGTAGCATCGCAATTCATTGAGCTCTTGTTCCAAATGCACTAATTCAGTGCCGCCAGATCATAATAATGAATTTATAACCAGTTAAGTTTTCTCACCTGTTGCTGAGCCGGCAATATGAAGGAATCTCCGAAGGGATCCGTCGAAGGCGTGAGTCCCTCCACCTGGGTGAGCCCTCGTCGAAGCGAGCTAAGCTCTTGTTCCAGATCCACTAATTCCGCCACGCCCCCTTCCGCGCCAGCCTCTGTCTTGGACGTGGAGGAAGATTCCGCTGCAGATGTTATGCTCTAATGGTACAGAAAAGAAGATTGCTTAAGGAAAGGTTACATTACTGCTATAATCATTTTTGAATCATACCAAGTCTTAACGAGGATTGATTGATTAAGGATTTCTGCCCTACTCAAGTTTTTTACACCATATACTTATGTCCTTTCTTGCACAAATAGCTGACGTTCATATTTGACGAGACCAGATTATAGCACATTGAAAAAAGTTGCTGAGAAACTTTGTAGTTTCAAAATTTCAAACAAAAAGCATACAACAATACTACAATTAAAACTTTACCTTCTGAAATTAAGTAGTAGTTAATCTGTGGTTTCCATGGAAGTACAAGGAACCTTTTCTGGCTAAAGAGACACAACATGAATACGTACAACAGTTCTAGGAATCAGCTGATGAAGTATAAGAGGCATATCCAACACGTCAGCCGCGGCATTTTGAGATTCAAACACAAACGACTTTTTCTTGTTTCTCGGCACAAAATACTCGTAAAGCCACGCACGAGACATTGTTACAAATTCAACAAACACCTATACAGTACGTCAACGCGTAAATGCGAGCAATGTCCGACTGAAATTGTTGACAAATAATGCCGCTGTTTTGACGAGTTTTCTACAATGTTTATTAACGCAAACTTTCTGAGTCACGGATTATAAATAAAGCTGCTAAATCATCGGCGAGCCACTATGATCTATTCATAGATGCGTGGGTGAGGTGTTTTTTAGTTGCGAACTTCGAGCGACTGAGGAACGAGTGGTAGCTGGCAGCAAGCGACGAAGGAGTACGGAAACATTGTCAAGGCCAAAATATACGGGGATCGATTGTGGAGTGTGTTTTATAGTGTTTTTTTTTTCTTCATAAAATGGATCTAAGTTATTTTAATAAATCTGTGCAATAATGTATTTTTACGACCGATTTTTTACTACACTGGGGAGTTTGTTATTCTGGGAAAAATAGCATAAGCTTGAGGTACCGCTCATATAAATAAATGCTGCACTATTTTTAAACTATCAGGTAACACTGAATATATAGTTCCAAAAAACTAAAATAATAGTTTAAACTTTCAATTAAACCCATAATTAACTCGCGATTTTTTTAATTTTCTAAGAAGTCGACCAACTTATTATGGGAGGTCACAAAATATCACAAATGAGCTATGGGTTCCGTTTCAAAATAGTTTCAACATGAGCAGAAGCCCCAGTTAAAAAGTTTAATCAGATTTTGTTAGGCCTTATATTTTGTGTTCTAAGGCTCATTCGATTTGCCTCCTTCTTCAACTCACTTTAAAGAGATCCTAATGGCTGCCAGTATACTATCTTAAACTTGAACCCTGCAGGCCCTACTCCCTTTATCTTCTATTATTATCTTCCTCTACAGTTGGTTATCTCAATCTCTTTCTTCTTCACCCCAAATAGCATTCATATTAATAGCATTGATGTGCTCCGGCATGAAGATAAGATAGCCAGTTCCCCATTGCGTTGGGGAATTTTGGTAAGCCGGCTTTCATCTTCTTCATCATTATCACTTACCACCAGGTGAGATGTTGCCAAGGGCTTAGCAATTGTGGGTAAAAAATACTTGAAAGAGTCTCGTTCCTCACCGCTATTACCTTGGACTTTGTCTCCGTAGGCACCACACCACTGCTGTGCCGGGCCAGGCTGACCACCTTCCCTTCTAGTTGCTGCTTCGCCATCTCCACCTCTTTCTTCTTCAGCTCGAACACTACTTGGAAGAGGTCCCTCATCGCTATTACTACCTGTAACAATCATATATATTTCTATAAATTCGTTTCGACATGCGGTCTTAGCACCCGTATGTGGAATATGGCCCAACTTTCCCGAGATGTGGAAAGAGACCATACCTTAGCAGTAAAGATATGAGTAGATCACCTTTAAATCTTGGTAGAGCGGAGATTTTCGTACGCTTGCTGGAGAGACCTATTGCAAATTAGGGGGGGCTCTGATTATAAAGATGAAATAGTGAAAAAAAAAACATTCACTAATTATTTCATTTAATTTACTTATTACACCTGCATTTAAAATAATATTTTTTACTGCTTTATGAACCTTTCTGCTAGATCGTTGTGTAGTTTTTATAAGCTTTCCCAACAGTCTTTATAAGCTTTCCCAACACGTATCCTATGCAACAATGCGACATCCATAATTTTCAATCCATTTATGTATAGTGTGAAATACCTAAATAAAACACATTCATTGTATGGATATCATGCTACAGGGCGGTCCATGCAGTGTTATGTTCTGATCAATATGTATTTTTGTACGTTGCGCAGTCTGACACCAACCAACATGCATCTTTTTAATTGACCGGCATGCATGTGATACTCTGCGCGGGCTAAATTGAGTGTTTCCGTAAGTACCGCTTGGACACATGAACGTATACTCTAATAAAATACATACTATATAAAGTACTCTTAAAATGTGGTATGGTAACATAGTATGAACGAGTCAATTTATTTTTGCGAATTTACTGTTTTCATTGGGTAAAGTTGGTTAGATTCATTAGTAGAGACATTTGAAGAACATCCTATATATGTAGTGTAAGGTGTAAACCCGAGGTTATTCGTTGAAAATTTGGAGTCCTACAACAATTGTTATTCGATGCCGTTTTAACAGAATTTCAAAGAGGAGGTTTTTTATTCGACTTAATGTTTTTGTTAGTGCGTTACGCAATATATTCGCCGTAAATCTTTTTATTTTCTCATCTCACTAATCTCACTAATATTATAAATGAGAAGGTATGGATGTTTGTTTGTTTGTTTGTCAGTTTGTTTGTTCCGCTTTCACGCCGAAACTACTGAACGGATTTGGATGTTTGGTAGATAAAGCACTCGGCTAACACACAGGATACTTTTTATCCCGGAAAACTTAAGGGTTCCCGTAGGAATGCTTAAAAACTCAAAATTTCCACTTCGTCACTAATTTAGATGGTGCTATCTTAACATTTTCTTTCTTTCTGGACACAATTCTGAAGTCCACGCGGACGAAGTCGCAGGCGGAAGCTAGTATTCTCTAGATTATGACTCCAGGGTAGTTCCTCAGAAAAGTAAATACGGTTCAGTACTTTTTTTAGCAAATTTACCAAAAAACAGACAGCATGTGACAAAAACAAACAGCAAAATTGTATTATCAAGACTGAAGTCAATTATTACTTCAAATTGAGCTGATGGATGCGGATGCTTTTTTCCATGATGATACAAAAAATACTTGTACAAGTTAAGCCATTTAAGGTGGATCTACGTCTAACAATGGTAACTATGGGCTGATAATATAAGTATTGTATTAGGATCCTTAAAATCTTTCAAAGTCCTGTACAAATGTCTTTCAAAGTCCTGTGCAAAAATAAAAATACAATCGCTATATACGGCAGTGAGCTCGCGCGTAACACCATTATAATATAGCTGGATTAACCTCGTTTGACCCTGCGTATGCACAAAGCCGGTATTATTCCCGCATACTCCTTTATTTAATGCCTGACCAGAGGATATTTCTCGTTATGAAACAAAGGGACGCTGAACAATGAAGTTCTGATAATGGCTTTGTTTATTTCTTATCTACAGAGTATAATTGCACTGAGTTCTTATCTGCCGAGTTCCTTAAGGATAAAGTGTGAGAATGCCAGCGATAACAGCATAGCATAGGTATATTCTCAATGTTTCATCGTATAAAAAAGTAGAAAAGCTAAAATTCGACAACTAAAAATGACGTAGATATGGCGACGGTTAAGCTACATACCTTATGATACATTCTAGATGGGGTTGGTTTGATGAATCAGAAACGAGGAGATACGTAGGAGAACTAAAGTAATCGACATAGTTCACAGAAACGCTATACTGAAGTGGCGGTGGGCGGGGCACACAGCTTGTAGAACAGATGACCATTGGGTGTGGAAAGTTTCGCACCGAAAGACCTAGCGCAGGTAGCGTCTGGATCTGGTGAAGGTCGCGGGAAGCCGCTGGATGAGGATAGCGCAGGACCGGTCGTTGTGGAGGATACAGCAGTGATAATCTTTTCGGTGATGATGATAATTGGGTTGGCTTAACGTACCCAGGAAATGGGAAGAGTCACGTGCCCCATATGGACCGATGATGTTTCGACTTTCTATTCTCTACATCAGTTTTCATAAAATGTATTCTTCTTGTACCTGCAATCCACTATCCTATAGGTATAATTCAATATTATGATATAATTAGAAATTTATTATATTATCGTTCCTATCCTCTGTAAGCACAAGTCAGTTGCCTGATGACGTCGTAAGCGTTCTTAAAAGAGATCGAGCAGATGACATGATCGCGAAAGGCAGTGGCCGTAAATACTTGAAGACCAGGTTAACACTCACTTGACTAGCAGCCTTATCAGTCTTGATGCCGAAGAACCGGTGGCCGGTGTCTGGCGAGCCGAAGATGTAGCCGAACGCTCGCGAGTCCGTCATGTCCTGCGCGATGAACGAGATCTTGTGCACCGGGTGGTGGTACAGTGAGTCCTGTGACCCACAAAGGAGATGTGTTACAAAAATCTATGGTTTCATGAAATCCATAGACTGGACTATCTACAGGAATGTCAGTCACTACTAACTCGTCGAGGTAGAGAATCGAGGGACATATTAACTGTTGATTCATCAAATTTTCGGATTTTGATACTCTAGTTCTAGTTTATTCTTTTACGGTCAGTTTTTTTATGAATATACAAATGGCAATTTATAACACATCGCTAGAACATCACACAGCGAATGATTTTATCTGGTATTACGGATTTGTGAGCGAAAAATTAACTTCTGGAATCGAAACCTGCACTTTCTAATTGAGGCTCCTTGATTCTAATAACAGCCTCCACTTGCACCACTATCTTTTCTAGGCATCCCGAAATTATTTTTATTATTGTGGCACTGTATCAGATTTCTTATGAGTCTTAAGACAACAGTACAGTAAAAAAAAAAACTTACTCCAGTCTTATCATCCCTCAGTCGTAAGCCATCAATCGCGACGTGGACCTGTATCCTCTGTTTGTGCTCGCCAGCGGCCCTGATGGCCATCTTGAGGTCAGCCAGCGCCTCCTGGCACATCCGGTCGCCCCTCGCCTCTGGCACCTCCAGCACGCCAATCAGCTTGGCGCGAAACGCCACGCCCTCGCCGAGGAAGCGACCAGGCTCGTTCTTGTCTGCCATTTGGAAAGTAAAAAAATAAAAGTTAAGTTATGAGTAAGCCGACTGGGTAATTGCCTAATGCTGTTATCACACACTTGAACCCCGCTCCCCCCGGAGCGACTATATAAAACTTCTTTGGCTGTTATTTTTAACGGTAAACACTTTTTGCTACAATATAATAAATTACTTTTACTGCAGCTTACAGGTTTAAAATGCCTATTTTTATTAGGTAATCTTCAGTTAACTCATGGTTACTTCTTGATAATGCAACAAATATAGTCATTGTGAAATTGAGCGGTAAATATATTACAATATTTTGTAACACTGAATCTTATCAAGGATTTCACTACGTTAGTGTACGTAAACAAAATCAAAAGCTACAACACACATTCATTAGCTCTACAAATTAACATAACGTTGGAATGTTAGTTAACAAGCGTTCCAAAAATAAAACCACGACAATTTGACAATGGCATTTGCCATGAACGCAAACTCACACAGGACACGAAACTCGTACCTTTACAAATCAAACTTTTTAGCCCCGTCTTTTTCAGTGTCATAATATGTATAACTTCACAGCGCGAGATGCCTACGTTGAGTGCGAGTTAAAAACGCGACTGTTGCCCTATTTTGGTCCCTGTTTACGGTGCATCATTGCGAGTTTAATTAAATTTCCTGCCTTTAAATTTAGATCCTCGAATTGGTACGTCGGGGTCTCAATATCGCCACCTACATGTTTCTCAAATAAAAGAGCTAAGTAGGCGTTTAAACTGTGATATAAGTATCCTGCTTACCTAAGGTTACTAAAAATAACGAGTAAGCCTCTATTTCTATGTCGTAAATTCTATTCTACGACTACTTTGGGTAGGCCTCTTTCACAAAGCGTTTACTGTTATACCTACCGTGATAGTATTGAGTCTTATCCAAACCCGTGATCCGGAAAACAGCCTAAAATAAATTATTTTTATTAGTATTTATTAATACATGCTGCTATAAACAGTCAGCCGAAGGAAAGGCGCAGCGCCTACGCTTCTGCGAGAAAATACACTATATCATAATTTTCGCTATATAAAAAGACTTACGTAATGTGTACTTATAGTCTACTAGTCTTCACATAGGTACTATTTACAAACGGTCGTGCTAAATAATTCCAGAGTACACATTGCGACAAGTGTTACAAAGTGAGGCTCAAGCATGTTATACGTAAATGCAACGAAATACTACGACACAAATCAATCAATTTTTAAAAATAAGGTTTTCGATCGCCTGTCTGTGCCTGTATACATGGAACTTTAATTGAAATATACGTAAAATGTACAGCCACGATGTGCATACTTTCTAGCGAATCCTTCTACTACTACCTGGTATATACAAAAATTGGCAATGATCAATAACAGCAATAAAAAAACATAATTAGTAGCACTGTGTAGGATTCGTATATCAGGAATGAGAAAAATTAACAATGGGGAAGAAAACGCAAAGCTATTGGCAGATGGCGCTACGGACGCTTGATTCATAACAATTTTGAATTAGTTCCGTGTTTTTTATTATTGAAGTGTTATAAATTCGTTTTCTTTTCTGTAAAAGTGTTAAATGGAAAATGTATGCGACTGGGACTGTTCCTCAATTAAATGCAAAGTTGAAAAGTACATAATTGAAAACGTAACTTTTCCCACGTCTTCTTTATCCGAGAATCTTTAGGAAATTAATGATTTCCATTATTATTGCAACCAATCGCCACACAACGCGGCATTTTTTTAATAATCTTATATGTATAAAACAATTTTTTCTAAACGTTTTGACAGTTAGTATGAGTCAAGCGATATCAGCGCCTCTATCGGCGAGCTTTGTCAGTTTTCTTCCCCATTAATTTGAGTTTGTATGGGAGGTGTCTTATTTCCATTATTCGATTCGATATATTACTAAGTACAGTAGACCGTATAAAGTTAGAGTGGCGTACAGTTTTATTCAAATCGTTACAACCATTTTTGAGAAAAAAAAAAGATGCACTTTACTAGTGTGGCAACCCTAAAAAAATGCGTTAAGGGCTGGACATAAAAAACTGATTCGTAATCTTGCGATATTTTTTTAAAATACTTAAACAAGCATTTTCATATTTATATGTTTTCTTGAAAATAGATTTATATCCCCGGTGTCGGCACCGCAATTTTTTTTTTAAACGAGATTTATAATACGGAACGAAGTCGGTAAACATGACTCGTTTTAATATAAAATAAATATATCTATTTCTATAGGCTATTAATCGATTTCGGTTCAGTATTTCAAAATGTAACACGGTATCGATATAGGCAGATATAGGTACCTAATCCGATTACAGGTATAAATACGCTGGGCACTTTAAAAAAAAAACACAGACTAGTTTTTCAGGATATTCTGGACCCCTTAAGAAAATACAAGAAAACGGTTGGAGATATCTAAAAAAATCCCTAGTCCTTTCATCCAAATCTAGAGTATTTACCAAAGTTCTAGAGCACCGGGTGGACACAAACATAGAGAGACAATTTTTAAACTCTTTTAGCGCAAGAATATCGCTCTTCTCGCCTTCAAAATTTCAAGTTCAAGTAACAAGTACAAACTAAAGTCAATATTATGGATGCTAAAATCTAAATGGACCCAAGATAGCCGTAAAAAGAGTATCTAATACGCTCTAGATATGTTGACTATTTGTTACATAGTATGAAGATTTTCAAACATACGTTGAATTTTAATTTATGTCCCTAGGTAGTGATTTTTCCGACTCGCATTATCCTAGCAACAAAACATAATAAATGATACGGAAATAGATATCAGCATCTTAAAACAACGAATACTGATAAAACATATACTTTTTGTGTACTTTAAGGCGGAAGAGACTGATATCCACAATACAGGGCATCCTAGTGTGGATATCAGGGCTCAAATTGTTTTTGTATTTAAAAATTTGTTGCAAATAAAGATATTATTATTATTATTATATCTGAAAACAACTTGAGGTGACTTGACGTAATCAATCTGCTATCAATAAGAGAGTGAAAAATAGGGAAACTCAACAACTTTCTCCATTGAGCGCATGGTCAAATCACAAAAAAAAATTCGGCTCTTCGTTCAAATCTGACCGATCAACTGATCGATTTGTATGGAAATAGTTGTTCAGATTCATTCATAAAAACGCCAGTGAGTCCTGGCAGACATATATTTTTGAAATTACTATGTATGCAAATTATTACATTAAATTATACATTTAGTCGTAAACCTAAACTGTATTCGTTAACTCCCAAATCAAAGGCCGGCAACGCACTTGTAACTCCTCTGGTGTTGCGGGTGTCTATGGGCGGCGGTAATCGCTTACCATCAGGTGATCCGTCTGCTCGTTTGCCACCTCTGCCATAAAAAAAAAAAAAAAAAAAAATAAAAAACTTGTGAAGTAGTTTCTATTTCTCAGATTTATATGAGCAAAGGTTGCATGTCAGTGGAACATACTCCAGCTGTTCATGACGTCTTCATACAACACAACGACTTTCTCCTTTACTTGTTCAGTATAATGTAATTTTGTCTTGGTTTTCCTCTGAATATTCTGCCCGCTATCTTTACATCTTTAGGAAGCTGTTGTGTCCTTATTGGGTGTTCTAAAATATTTCAGATACAGTAACCTCAAAAATATTATACTTCACCTGTAGCCAATAGTTACATACAAGATTTACCAGATTAAATTGTTGTCCGACGTGGCGTGGTCTAGGATTAAAGCACTTTGAGCTGTACTTTCATTTGTAAAACCCTGTTTTCGGATCATTCATATACCTACCTATTGACTGAGTTCGCCTATCACAAACTATTATCATCCTAAGTAAAGATAATTGTCGTTCAAAAAACCATTTTTGAAGGACTGGAAACGGAAAGCACAGATATTCATGCAAAAAGTAGATAAGTGAGAGGTAAAATTGTTATTTTGTTTTGTTAGTGTTATCTCTCGTTTGCAATGTCTTAGTATAAAACACATGTAAAAGTTCCATTAGGCAGAAAAAGAGCAAAAACGCATGAAGTGCGTTTCAGTATGGATATGTTGTTTAAAAAGCCTTATCTTGTTCGAAAGAACTGCTACAGACACTAAAACTACTTCGAAAACACAATAAGCTGCTTTAGTGGAACCTGAGATGAATAAGGGTCTATGCTATCAAGCAAGAAAAACAAAAATAAGATTCGTAACAGTAAGATAAGAGCATAAACGACGTTCAAGAAACGAGATGACTCTGGACGTCTTCTGACGGTTAGGTAAAAACGGAAATTCTACAACAGAGGATTTTCTAAATATGTATTATATGGAGCTTTTTTCGTCTCAGCTTCCACAAGATAACGTGACCAAAGCATGTCATATCGTACTCACCGAACTGCCGAAGCAGATGCTGGAAATGACAGACCTGCATTATCCTTACTAACCGACAACTAGCAAGTTAGCCCTCTGCGTCGCGCCGCCTTCCCCTCACCCTCTGTCCAAAATACCAGGGGTTCTAATTATGAAACGGGACGTTTTAGCCTTGCACGCACTGGCATGCAGAAGGGGCTCGCACCAAAGAGGTTTTATAGGCTACTAAAGATATTTATATAGTTTGATAGGCAATGGGACCCCATCCTGCGTGCCTGTTTCGTAATGAATCAGGTGCTAGCGTTAAAAGTGACTGTTCACTGATAAAAAAATTAAGTTTGCTATTTAGATCTTTCGTACCGAACTTAAATTAGCTTAGCATTAAGGCATTCAGTTTGTTTAACTAGAGTTCAAAGTAGAAAAATATTTAAATTTTTACTATGCTAAGTATTTAAATAAAGTCGAGAGTTATGATAATAATCATATTAAGCTAAAATCAAGCTGTAAGAATCGCCGACTACCATTGAAAAGAACATTATTTAAAACCAGTGGACAGTCACCTTTAGAGTTAGTAGGGTGAAAATAGTAGCCGATTCCATGCATTGTACAACAAATATCGCAAAATATAACAAAGCTAAGATGCGACAATGTGGTCGGATGTACACCGAGCGCTATCTAACACTGCATGACCGTATAATATATCGTAAAAAATATATCAAAGAAACATCGTGATTCAGTGCGGTGTTTGGCACTCACATTTACAAGGGCTGGTTTTCTTACGAAGGGTTTGCATTGGAAAGTCAGTCGGTAACTTATGATTGAACATCGGGACCCTTAGCCGCGTCCCGATATCACTGAAATTGAAATACACTGTTGGGCACGTACGTCGCACACCGCACAAAAATGCAATTCCAATTACAATACGAGATTTATCGATTTTTATGCCGACATTTGCGATCCTTGCACGACTGTTGAGAGTGGCGACGCAAAGACCGAAATAGTTACATGTTTTCAAGAGTTTGGAAATGGTTACGCGAATCGCTTTTTGCGTCGCGGACTTTTTATTCTATTTTAGACGTATATGTTTATAATTCGATACGCCGCAGGGGGTTCCGGCCGCGACCGACGGTGGCACATGGATCGAGGATGTACGGCGCACTCATTACGGACCATAGTGAGGTGCCGTGCGGAAACGGCGTAAAGAGCATTATGGCTCAGCGTTCCTTATGTCACTATTCCACTAGGGCACCGGCGCGCGCAAGTCTCGCCCCTATTAGCAGAGGGTGCACACGCGCTCAACAACCCCTAATAATCAATATTCCCTTCAGATCTTTAGACACTTTTGGGTTGTCAATAAAACAGTATAGTTTCGGCATAAGGTTAAATCTTGGATGTGTTAGGTATTTTAAATTTGGAGTTTTATTTTAGTATCTAATTACAAGAATTTAGATAAAAAGTGCATAAAATATATTTCCGCTAGATACATTGTCATAAGACAGATTATTCTTATATATTAACAACTTAACAGCTGTTTCAGATTACTTAAATGTTGAAAATTTTAAAATTTATACCAATTTAAAACTTGTCAATGATATATAAATTAAAAATTTACATAAGAAATGTAAAGTTACAAATTAAATACACTACAGTTATGAGGACTAAACTTTTATTGAAATAAGCACTAAGTTGGCATGGTGTATGAAAGGGAAAGTGTTGTCAACCACCCCGGCAAGTAAGGTTCTTAAGTGAAAGTGCAGTAAAGAGATATAATCATTAGCCTTTAAACTATGGTGTAGATGATTCAATAAATTGTATAAAATAAATAAGTTCAACTTTATTTCATTATATTTATACAGGGTAACTAACTTTTTAAATTATCTGAAATATAGAATAATATAAAAATATAAATTATACTGAGTGTTAAAAAAGTGCATTTGAAATTTTAAGGGGTTACTCAGAATCAAGTATAGAATCCAAGAAAAATATATTTTTTTAAGTTTTTCATACAAATTCTTGATTCACTATTCAGATGTAGTATGAGAATCTGAAAAATATATATTGTTCAATATTGAAGAGTGGATTTTGTTCAATATTTTTCCTGGGTTCTATACTTGATTCTGAGTAACCCTTAAAATTTCAAATGCACTTTTTTTAACACTCAGTATAATTTATATTTTTATATTATTCTATATTTCAGATAATTTAAAAAGTTAGTTACAGTAATTGAAATACACCACTGGGAGTGGGACTGACAGGAAAAGTTTATGCTGAATGGCATTTGTTTCAGCAATCCAGGAGTTGACTGAATCAAAAATAAATTATGGAATATTGTTAGCTAAATACTCTTTTATAACTAAATAGCTCTTTTATTTAAATTTATGAAAAAAATACATATGTTTTTATTAAATGTACAAATCGCCAAATAAAATAAAAATTCTTTATTAGTATGCAAAACATTACACTGAACAATGACATCATTGTTCACAATTTTAAACATTTTCAGAACATTTTCTTTTGTAATTTGACTAAAAGGAACTCAGATATCTCGCAGTCTAATAAAGACTTAAAATATACAACAAGTCCTGAGTTTGTGCGCTTTGTCCAATAAATCAACAAAAAATGTTGAAGTACAATATTAATTTCTTAACTGATTTTCTTACAGAAATAGTAAGCTTCCATGAAAGTTAAATAAACATACTTTTTAAACAACTGATAAGTTTCTTGAGATAAAAGGTATCACACCACATAACTTTGGCAAAAAGTTTTGATACTTGGTCCAAAAATTTTGAAAACTATTACAAAGTGTGAGCATCCTACAAGCGTAATAGATACCTTTGCATCCAGAAAATGTAGAGATGGACTCTACTATTAGGATTTATCTCAACAAACATTTTGTAGGAGTTTTATTTAATTTTCATTTAAATAAATATTTTAATTTAACTACATTTTTTTTTTTTGTAAGCTTTTGTGTTATACAATAACTGTAAGAGTACAGTAGGACTAATCATGATACTCAGAGGATACTCTGGATAACTTGATACGAAACGAGAAAAGAAAAAATCTTACCTGACGACACTGCCATAATGTATAAAAATAACTTCAATTCCAAGGTATCATCAGCTAACTTGTTTTGAAGATGTTTGAGAACATAGAACTTATAAAAAAACAATAAGAACGAGGACAGTCCCCTTTTAAAATAGTTAAAGTCGTTTCTAATGATAAATGTGTGATACTTAAGGAAATGACGATATTATCACAGAATAAATTAACTTTTATACATTTTTTATTTAAAATTCACATAAACGAACGATACTATAACAAATTACAACACCAAACACTACGACCGCACTCACTCACTGCATTCTGCATTTGACAGATAAACAGCTGGCATGTAAAGTGCGTTCCATTTCTCTACTTTTATCTAGCCGCATCTTGGAGGAGCCGCATTACACACAATCGCATGCAGTGAAATTCGAATGAGTGAAGCACAGTGGTCCCAAATCGGTACGTAGAAGACTTAGTAACAAAAAAATATTTAATAATCTGAAAAAATCTGATTGATAGTAAACTTTTATAGAAATTACATTTTTTCTACAACTTTCCATAAAAATAGTTCTTCACGTAAAAAACACACAATCGCTTGTGTGGCGGGTGAGGCAAAAGCGGCAAAAGTCGAACGAAATAAAAGAATCCACATATCGTACATTAGCGTTTTTGTAAACTTATATTTTTTTCTACCATGTAGTTTTGTATACAAAATACAATAAATATCTAAAAACCAATCACATATAATTATGAGGCGCTGAGAGCAAAAGTAGTGTAAGCCACATTTTTTGAAGATCTTGTTTTATTTTCTACAGGTCGCTGATGATGAATACTTTCGAGGTGCTTTTTTATATCCAGAATTTGTAACTAATTCAAGAGGTTAAGGCACATACGTTTTGACGTATGCTAGCTTACACTAGTCTAATATATTGAATTTTTTTTCCAAAAATAAAACCATAATGGAGTATGCCTTCTGTGCCAAGCCAATAGGGAATTTTCCACGGATTTCTGTAAACTCTGAACATCTAAGATGGCGCTGATCAACATTGGAAATAAGAAAATCACTAAAAAATTGTCAGAATTGATTGATATTGCTGACTAATATCATAATAATGATGAATAGCTTTCAAAGATTACTTTTCATTGTTTTTTTTATATTTTGATCCAAAAGTACTTTTCATAACTTTTGATTCAAAAAGATTGCCAATATTGTTTTTGTATTTTCTAAAACAATTCTTACATGATACTGTAATAAAATTGCATTTTAACCAATAAAATTGCATTTTAACCAAGTTGGACATTTATCGTTTTTTGTAATTAAATTGATAAGAATCTATGTCCATGTGGCTTTTTATATTTTTTCAACAATATTTAATCTATTTTACTCTAATCTACCGTAATTTCTGCGCTGCTTTTAAAAATACATTGCCAAAGCTTAGAAACACCATCTATTGAGAATCTTATGAACGGTGTGACATACGTTATCTGAAATCTCCCTATTGAAACAATGAATTTTAACAAGCGTACATCAGTTCAAGTTACACACCTCAACCTTATATCCCAATGGAAATACAATAACAGATGCAAAGAAAAAAGATTTGCTAGAATTGTTGGCCTAAATTCCTCCCTTGTACCTATCGTGACTTTTATCAAGATTTATAATAAAAAAAGTAAAGTTTCAAAACATTGAGAAAAAAATAATAATAAAAAAAAGGAAATAACTGTAAGTTAGAGAAAGTTTATGTATATTATCTGAAAAACTGCAAAATAATTATTAATAAGAAGTTTTTTAAATTTTGTAAATGTTTCATTTGGTGTAAGTCAAAATTTCTTATAACACAATTTCTCATAAGACACATTTTGTCCACTTTTTAACAGTTTAGATGATACCTACCTAAATCTTAATGAAAATGACCTATTTTAATGCACCTTGACATAGTTAAACGAATATTTTTTCTAAAAAAATATGATGTTTACCAAGCATGTTTTTCAAAGTCAAATACATATCTCAATTAAGGGCGGTACGCTGCGCTCGTATCTGCGGTGCACCGGCTCATTTGACCACACTTTCTGTAGGTCGGACGCTTGTTTTTTTAACTAATCGAGTAGTGCGAACTAAATGACGAAGATGGTCGATTCAGTTGATGTGGATTATTTTATATCCTTAAGAACAACGGCCCAATTTATGGGATAAAACAAGAGAACATTTCAAAAATAGGACCTTGAAAATCGAGACATGGAGGGAGATTTTTGTTTCCTGATTTTGAACAAAAAGTAAAGAAAAAACAAAGCTTGGTATGTATTATTGTATTTGATTACTCGGCAGATAGGCACCTAATGCAACAATAATTAACAGTTTATCCTACAAAATTCGAACCTAGTTATTGGTAGGTAATCCTACCTTCCTACCAACCTAATAATTTATAAGTAGGTTGGTACTTTACTTGTTCTGTCAGTAAAGCAAAGAAATACAGGGCGACTGGTAAAATAACAGACACATTTAAGGAGGTGAATAAGAAGCTGATACACATTCCAAATATGTAAAAAAACTTAATTTTCATCATTCAAACAATTATTTTAATTTTCACTTCTAATTTACAAAAAGTAGCACCATCTGTTATAACTCTTAAGAACTACACGGATGCCGTGCTGTACGGGAGTTCCGCGTTATACGTAAGGATGCTAGAGGCATACGGTGTATCCTTGTTTATTCGTTCATATATTTTAAGTTTTACTTCCAATACGTTTATTTAAGTATATTTAGGTACTTTGTAACAAAAACGCCCTTTTGACGTCTGAACTACTGCTTGGTCTGATTAAGAATCAGGAGGTATACAGCGTGTTAAAAAAAAGTGCATTTGTAATTTTAAAGTGTTACTCAGAATCATGTATGTAGAATACAGGAAAAATATTGAAAAAATCCGCTCTTCAGTTATTTTTCAGATTTCCATACTAAATCTGAATAGTGAATCAAAAATTTGTATGAAAAATTTTAAAAAGTTGTAGATCGGATCGGATTTTTAAATATTTTTCCTGCATTTTATGCTTGATTCTGAGTAACCCCTTAAAATCTTAAACGCACTTTTTTAACACCCTGTAATTACTAAAACAAATGAAAAAATCCGGAGAAGAATTCTCAGTTTTGTTTACGCAGTTTAATATGCAGGTAGATACATACTGATCTGTTTTTATTATTATTTATAATTTTTGTTTTTAGGGTTCCGTAGCCAAATGGCATAAAACGGAACCCTTATGGATTCATCATGTCTGTCTGTCTGTCTGTCTGTCCGTATGTCACAGCCACTTTTTTTCTGAAACTATAAGAACTATACTGTTGAAACTTGGTAAGTAGATGTATTTTGTGAACCGCATTAAGATTTTAACACAAAAATAGAAAAAAAAAAACAATAAATTTTGGGGGCTTCCCATACTTAGAACTGAAACTCAAAAATTTTTTTTTCATCAAACCCATACGTGTGGGGTATTTATGGATAGGTCTTCAAAAATGATATTAAGGTTTCTAATATCATTTTCTTCTAAACTGAATAGTTTGCGCGAGAGAAACTTCCAAAGTTGTAAAATGTGTGTCCCCCCCCCGTAACTTCTAAAATAAGAGAATGATAAAACTAAAAAAAATATATGATGTACATTATCATGCAAACTTCCACCGAAAATTGGTTTGAACGATATCTAGTAAGTAGTTTTTTTTAATACGTCATAAATCGTAAACCGCAATTTACCTTTCATTCAAGTTACAACGAACTGCAAAAACTTTTATATTATGTTACTTGCTGTTACGGAACCCTTCATGGGAGAGTCCGACTCGCACTTGGCCGCTTTTTTGTTTTTCGTGTTGTGCACGAATGGTCACCCACGCGTCTCACAACACCGCTCATCGCAGAGCCACCGCACCGCGGCTATAACTATTCGAAGATTGGCGGGGTTTTAGTGGTTCTAAAAGTACGATTTGCTACAGAAACCAGATTTTTTACTAAATAAGATAATTTTAAACCTGAGCCCAGGATTTGAACCTACTGGACATGTCCGGATTCCGTTACCACATTTTAATATATACAGTATTTTGTTCTGTGCAGTAATTATTTTCTTATTTTAATGGCAACATTGCAACGAGTTGAACAATAAGTAGAAAGGAAATCAACCATTTTATCTAAAAACAGTTTTTCATTCTCGACGTCTGGAGAGAGGTGCGTTTTCACCGGCACTGTCCGGTGAATAAATCACTTTGTTTTTTAGTGTTAAAAATATTTCCAATGCATGCATTATTTCAAAACTTACATACAAATTTCATATTTTTTGTATAGAAGTACCAGATTTCGTTACCTCCTTTTACATACCATCGAGCTGGTAACGTATAGGTCGGACTAGAAAGTCTCGAACAGGATCACGTAAAGCAAGGTTTACATGGCGTAAACTAAATATTTGAACGACGAGACAGTTTAATTTGTATAGAAATAAATAAATAAATAAGCATTTTTTTCGGTCTATGTTTCAAGTTTTTCGTCAATAACCATGAACATATTCCACAAGTTAGTTTAAAAACAATTAAAAATTGCCAAGTCCAGTTTATTGTTGAATAGAGTATAATGCTCAGTTCCTTTACTTAAACAAGACTGTTATTCAAAAGTTCCAGTTAACTACTAAAATTATTTATTTCTACAATGACTAAGCTTAGTATTTAAAAGCTCTAAAAAGATTCTAGTATTAAGCGTTATGTGAACCCGATCTTACAGGGTCCTGTTCGTTGTGGGCATGTCCTGTTACGAGACTGTCCCCCAAACCCAAGTTGCTAAAAATGATGATTTTATTTTAAAAACTTTAAAATATGTATATCATATCATATCATAAATAAAAAATAAAAAAAAAAATAAAAAAAATAAACAATCTTTACCGAAGTAATTTAATTTCTCAAAATACAGGACACTTCAATTATTAAATATCAAAACAGTCAGCTTTGTGAATTTTATGAAAAACTTTAGAATACATTTGACAATAGACCATAATTAACGTACTGGACAGGAAAATATGATAAAACTCGTGTATTTCTAAATTATCAACTGATTTCATACATTTCATAAATATATACACATGCTTTCTTTCAACGAAAAATAACACATTTTATACATTTTGAGTTTTTACTATCCTACTAAAACAAAAACCAGCCGTAACGAACAGAATTAAAATTACTCCCTACAGTTAGAAATTTGATAATTTCTCATAAAATAACAATTTTAGGTGAAAATTGAACAAAAAAATTTAAAGCTCCATTTTGAAGTTGTGTATAACTTTTCGCGTTCTTGCCCAAATATTGAAAAAAAAATATCATCTCACCTGATGGTAAGCGATGATGGAAGCGGTTGCCGAACGCAATGGGGAACTGGCTTTCTTATCCCATACCGGAACAAATCAATGCTAACACTGATGTTTGGCGGTGGTGGTATGCTAGCTAGCCAAGCGGGCTCAGACAATATGCCGAACCAAACCGAGTCCTACAAAGTTGGACTCCGACGGGAATCGCACCCGCGACCTCCTTGTATTAAGATGGCGGACTAGTCACTAAACTACGGAGTTGGTTAAAAATATTATTCTATAATATGTTGAAACATGAAACTGATTAGAGGAAAAATTCCTCGCGGTGAAAACCCTCCTCAGTGCGCGAACAGCCGTTCGTTACGTCATGTCACGTTTGTGGATAGTCATGGAACGCACTTCAATCAGGACCTGACAAGAGTCTGTCCTTTTCAAACATGAAAGATTTACAAATAGCTATCCTGTTGTCGTCAGTCACTTTAAATCTGTTTATTTTCCAAACAGTAAATCAGTTGAAAAAGTGGTGAAATTATAATAAACGTTTAAATCGTCTCTTCATTGCAGTAAAATGAGTGTATTATTTCAAACTAGTAATTATTGTTTCCTTGACCACGGCGAATTCATTCAGAAGTTCTTGCGTGGTGTCTCTGTTTCTGTAAATGAAAGTGCCAACTTCATCCTCAATCCAAAGTTATTTTGTATTACAAATAATGAAAAACAAGTTTCACGGAAAAGAACTCATGATGTGGATAAGATTCAAGAAGAAGTAAGTAAAAGTGGAGTTAGTTAAATACAAAATTTTTCAGTACTATCTTCATTTAAAAAAATGTTTGCACTGAAATGCTTCCTTAATTCTGCTTATAGTATTTCTTTGATTAGGCCTACCCTCTTCAGTGCACGCCAACCCTTACAGGCTCTGGTTACTTATCTTAATTTTTTTAAAATAATTGCCAAAGGCCTCTTTAACCCTAAATAATATAATTTCTTCACAGACAGCAGCGGTAAAACAAACATTTGAAGCATTTAAACAAGAAATTCCTGAACATATAAAATTAAAATTACAGAAAACCATTACCGTAAACACAAGCACTGTCCGAGATTTGTCCAAGAGACTATTTGAGTCAACTATCTTCAGTCATGAAGGAGTCAGCGGAGGCAATAATTCAGATAGTCCTTTAAAATGTAAAGTGCAGGGTGATGATTTTCTATTCCCTCCAAATTCAAGGTAGGTAGGGTTACCATCTAAATGTAAAATTATGAGTTTATAGAGAAAATTATTTTAACCTCAAATAATGGCACTTCTTTTGTAAAGACTTCTTTGTTTTTTTTTATCATAAAATTAAAATACAATGCTTATTTGTAAGCTTAATAATTAGATACTTAGGACATGCACTCTTTGATCCTAAAATTTTTGCAGTGGCAGTATTATACTATATGCTTGTTGAAACTGTTAAACTTATATGTACAAGTTTGACATATTCGTATACATTCCAGGTTTCTTTGTGGTTGTGTCAAAGAACAATGCACCAAATTGGAAGGCAGAAAATTTGATATAGTCATTGCCGATCCCCCTTGGTGGAATAAATATATTAGAAGACTGAAAGCCGCCAATGACAAGTTAAGGTAGACACTTTATTATAATTTTGAAAAATTATGTGCAGATCAAATTTGAAGATTCTCACCAAATATTTCTGTAGTGCTAATGCATGTTATTTATTAATTAATCACTACAGAACTTTTTCTTCATGATTTCCTTTCTTTTTTAGCTATTCTCATGAATACTTAACAAAATAACATAATATACGTTTCCAGCTACAAAATGATGTACAATGAAGATATAGCATCAATACCTGTTAAAAATCTTCTATCTCCCAATTGCATCGTAGCTATGTGGTGTACTAACGCACCAAGCAACATATCTGCTGTAAAGGACCTCATATTCCCTGCATGGGGTGTAGAGTACATGACCACATGGTTCTGGATGAAGATCACAGCACATATGGAGCCGATGTGTGGATTTGGAGCAGGCTGTAAGAAGCAGCCTTACGAAAGATTAATTTTAGGCAAAGTTGGTGATGTTGAGGATATACCAGCAAGAAGATTGGTTGTCAGTGTGCCCAGTGCTTTACACTCTCACAAACCACCATTATTAGGTGAGGTTACTAATTGAATGAGATAAGTTTTTGTACCAACATTAGCCACTACAATGTAATAATTGTACGTCTTGTTGTGCCTTTGCAATTTTTCCTATGACTTACTTTCCTCATATTGAATCTTCCGACGTCAAGTCTTCGCTTATTGAGTTTTGGCGCATCAAGCATAACTCTTGCCTCACTTTTATAGCTTATTTAATTAAGTTTACTGTGTACTTCAGAGTGGATGGTAACCTATCATGTATCCTAGGTGGTGCAGTGTCTGTAGAGGACAGTTCGTCGTTGCAACGCGGACAAAACTATCCGCGTCAACGACTGAATCATTTGTTTCAGTTATAGGCACGGAAGGTTGATGAAAGAAATTGAAATTTTATCCTAAATTTGTTGCAGATTTACTAAAACCTTTTGTGAAAGCAGAAAACCCACAAGTATTGGAACTATTTGCGCGATATCTTCTTCCGAATACGACGAGCGTCGGATTCGAACCTCTGAAATGGCAACACATATCATTATATGAAATGGTCACCTGAAATAAAGATTGAAAAGGTATCTCTACTTTATTATTTTCACTATGATTAAACTTCTGTAGACTTCTGAAAAGTAAACTAAGTAACTGTGAAAGTTAAGTTGACTTTTATTAAAAAGGTAATAATTAAAAACAAGGTAAGTTGTATTAAATATTATACATTTAACTAATTTTATTGATACATTTGATTAATTAAAAGTAGTGTTAGACAAAGCATTAACTTCCGTTGCCATTCACGAATACACTGGTCTTGTTTTTCTTGGGGTATCCGTCGGGGTTCATGGTCTGCCACCTCCAGAAATCCGTGCCTGCAGCAATAATAAAAAGTTCAATTATGTAAACTTTACATTGCGTGGTTCAAGCAGTGTAGCCGAGTATTTTGCGTGTGCTTATGGTGCCGGCAATTTTCATATGTAGGAATGCATTCCAAGCCTACTCCCTGACAGCAACCAATCGTTTTGACAACAGGACAGTCTATTATAGTCAGGCCTATTGTAAATCTATAGTAAGTGTAAAAGGGATGGTACAAAGCGGTTGCTGTCAGAGCGTAGTTATGGAACGCACTACACATATGAAACACTGCAGGCGGAAAGTTTTTTCATTCTCAGTGACGTATTTTGGAACTATAGTATACATTTTATACATGATAGTCAGCTCAATCTGTTTAGTTAAAATTTAAAAAGTTAATACTACCATTGTGTCATATGCGAGAACATTTCTAAAAGACGGTTGGCGCTACAGATTATGTATACACTCAAAACACCTGGTAAGTAATGCTTTAAACTTACACATCTCTTCAATACTCCGTTTGGTGGTCCAGCCCAGCTCTTCGCGCGCCAACGACGGGTCCGCCCACATAGCTGTGATGTCTCCCAGTCTCCGGTCTACGTACTTCAACGGTATTGTCGTGCCGGTCACCCTTTCGAATACATCCACTAGCTGTTTTACTGAAACGCCTTTACCTGTGCCGAGGTTGTATACCTGAAAGATTCGATTGAATAACTGTATGACACAGTGATGTTATACGCAGTAGGACCACACCTTTATCATGGACACTCCAATAAATTGTCGCGATATAATTTATCTAATATTGAGTTAAGATTTTGTTGGCAAATAAAATAAAGTAAGTATTATAAGTAGTATACAAAATGTGTTGGTGGAAGTTTCTTTTCGGTCCGACAGTTCTCACTCTGCGCAAACACCTAGCGAAAAGGCGGCGGCGCAGCGGCAGGTATACGAGTTTCAAGGGGTAGGATTTCGTATGGAGTAGATAGGAAAATGTACCTCCAAAAATTTTTCATACCTACTTAAAATATTTTCATTACATTTTGAATTCTAGATAAAAGAAATTAGTATTAAGATGTGTTTCTTACCTTGAGCCCGACGTGGTTATCACTAATCAAATTCAGCGCTGCTAGGTGACCATTTGCTAAATCCATTACATGAATGTAGTCCCGGATTCCTGTAGAGTACAATATTAAAAGTTTAACTTGGAAGCAATTTCCTACCTGTCGTACAGGAAATTTAAAAAAGCAGGCATAGCGTTCCGCTGCGTGCAAGGTAAAAATGTTTTAGCTGAAAAGAAACCCTTATTTTTTATTTAATATAATTATTCATACAATATTATTATGTATTGATTCGTTAACAACCTATATCGTACCTACTGCAGGGGCACGGGTCTCTTCCCGTAGCTCGCAAAGATTAGGCCATACTCCACACACGGGGGCCCAGTCCGGATTGGTGGTGGAGTTTGTGGGGCTAGTGGCCAACCCCAGAAGTTTTCAAGCCGCTTATAAGGCTTCTGACATGGCTTTACTGACGTGCCTTACGAAGCACGGAAACGGTCGAGATCATCGATATGGTAGAACATCGATGTTCGAGATAAATGCCACTAACAGTAAAACCCACCCAGGTTATGTCCGTGTCTGTAGTCAGTTAACTTGCGTGATCGAAGCCACACCCGTTTATATTATTACGTACTAATGGACGAAGCCGCTGAATGTGTGTAGCACCGAACATCAAAATCTAAACTAGAGGCCTATGTTATGATGATGATTATAATATAAAAAGTCAAAAATGGGTAGATTTGCGACTTTTTATACTATATTCTGTGCGTACCAGTGCCATCCGGGGTGTTGTAGTCGCTCCCGAACACCGTTAGCAGAGGCTTCTTCCCCAGCGCCACTTGTGCCATGAACGGCATCAGGTTTGTGAACTCCTTGGTGGGATCCTCGCCGATCAGCCCGGACGGATGCGCGCCGACCGGGTTGAAGTATCTCAGTGATATTATGTTCCATTTCTAGAATAGGAATAAATAATGCAGATTTCTAAAGTAACGATAGGTTAAGTTCGGTCAGTTCAGTTGAGTTAATTTCGGTGCTGCCGTAAAAAGGAGCTCCGACCCTTCGACTCGATTTGTTCGGAGTATTTTACCCCGTAGCTCGTAGTTTTAAGGGCTTATTTAATATACTCATGTAGGGACACCTACATATTTCAATTATCCAACTACCTTCGGAAATGTGATTTTATGTTATCATAATTTAATACTCCACCAATTGTGATACGCAAATATTGTATATCAGTCTGCCAGGCAAAATCAATAAAAAGTCTAATACGTTGGATACTGTACCACGGTACTATCACTAGAAAGAACCTTCTTTCATTTATCCGCTCCACCGATCGCTCTAGATCAATATTGGATCGACACACACATCCAATACTTACAACATTTATTTCCTAAATCATATAAATCTGTGCTCATGTATAAAACTGACTAATTCTCTGTAAATCATAATTGAAAGCATAACCTTTCCGGGAATTCGGGAGTTGACTGCATCAAAAATAAATTATAAAATACAGGATATTAAAAAAAGTGCTTCTGAAATTATTAGGGGTTACTCAAAATCAAGTATGAAATACCCGAAAAATATTGAAAAAATCCGATCTACAATTATTTTTTTCAATATTTTTTCTGTATTCTATACTTGATTCTGAAACCCCGAGTAACCCCTTTAAATTTCTAATGCACTTTTTAACACTTTGTATAGTTTAATAAATACATACATAAGTCGTTAATTGAAATTGCAAAAAATCTTTATCGTTTGGAATTTCATTACGAAATTATTTACCTACGCAAGTAACTCAACTAGTTTTAGAATTCAGGTTAGCAATGTGATTTTTCCATCCTTCGAGGGTTATTGACCATGAACTTTTTATCAGCATAGGCCAACAAACTGGTTTGGTACATTTGCATTCAAATTAGTCACAATCTCACCTACCATGAGCGTCTGTTGCGGCGCGCCTGATAAGTAATATAGTTAAGGACGGAGTGGGGTATTCCAAAAATAAATTGACACGTAAAGTTATACAATATGTTCGGAAACCTTCGAAACTAGACATACTAGAGTTACTATACATATCGTCCCTCACACTAACACTCCTATCTCATTTTTCTCAATTTATTAAAAACAACCGTATTTCAATTAGAAAAAGTCCAAACTCAAATCATCAAAAATCTGAGATAGGAGAGTTAATCGTGCGAGGGACGATATTATTACAGCCAGTATTTTTTTCTATCATTTTCTTTATCAATCTCGTCATCGTTGCTCAGTACTATTGCTGAAGAAAATATAACAGTAGGTCATATATGTCACAAACCAAAAGAACGTGACTAATAGACATCGCATAGTGAAAACTATTGAAGAAAACCAACTTAAAATAAAATTAGAACCAAAACAGGAGAAAAAAATAAATTATCGTTTCCTAAATGGGTAACTCGACGACAAGCTGTTTGCGTCCGAATTCTACGCGGAGGAAGTCGCAGCAAACTCTACGATGTAAATATGTTATAGGTGTAAATATATTCTAACTACCTAATAAAAAGGTAAGTATTGCTTCAGAAACCTCGTAACATACCTTTTCAGCGGCACTGAGATCTTTGAGCATCTCTTCTATAAAGTACTTGGTCCTTCCGTAGACGTTGGTGATGTTGCCAGTGGGGTGCGTCTCGGTGATCGGCAGGTGTTCCGGCTCCCCGTACACTGTGCAGGAGGAGGAGAACACCATCTGGTAGCAGTTGTGGGATCGCATTATCTGGAATTTTAGGTTGTTTTTATTTTAATTGTTTTATCCACAGTTGATACTTGCAATTTGTTGTCAAATATCGTTGGGAAAGCGTGGCTGAAAAGGAGACAATCTCTGGACAGCAGAAGCTGTGACACTGCCGTTTGCCTATTTTTCTTCTTTTTATTTATTGTATGTTTTATGTTATGTTATATGATGATGATTCAGTATTTTTTTTATTTAAGTTTACTGACTTACTACAAATATTTTATATCTGACAAAATTATAGAGCAAAACGTGAATAAATTGTTAATGATTTGGGAGCATAACTATCTTTTTGACTTTTTGTGATTTTCGATGGTTAAAAATGACCTTGTCAAAAAATCGAGTTCGTTGCACTTTACAACATATCTTTGAATTTAAGCCTTGAGCTTAAATAACTGCTTCAAACAACTTCTGCATATATACTTATTCTTGTCCTTATCAAAGGATCAGTCAGTATAGTACTGGTTGATGGTTTTACTGTTTTGATACTTACCTCTAACAAGTTGAGCATGCCGAGCAGGTTGTTCTGGTAGTACAGGAGTGGCTGCTGCATGGACTCTCCCACCGCCTTCAGCGCCGCGAAGTGAATCACGCAGTCTATGTCGTGCTGGGGGGCAAGTTGTTGACACGGTTAGCGTGGAAATTGTGGATCTATGTGAGTGATGTTTTCGTATATTGTCAATATATAAGGTGCTACTTTATTAGTGCCCGATATTTTAGTCAGTGCTTCTACTCCTGATTCTGATCAACTTTCCCGAAGGAACCCATAGTCAAATCGAAAAAAAAATTGTACTCTTCATACTAATTGATCAGCCGAGCGGCCAAATTAGTATGAAGAGCCCAACAAATTTTTTGCGATTTGACTATGGGTTCCTTGGGGAAAGTTGATCAGAATCAGGAGTAGAAGCACTGACTAAAATATCGGGCACTAATAAAGTAGCACCTTATAGTACAAGGTTCCATCTTGATCTTCAAGGATAAACAAAGCATTTTGAGCTGCAATAGAGTTATAATGCTTAAAGGCAGATTGCGGTTACCACTTGCAATCAGTCGAGACCGTTAATAATTTACCACCTTCCGTAAAAGTTAAAAACATCGACGTACGTTTTTATCTAAGTCTGATATTTTTTCTATTTTCTATTCGGTAGTTCATTTTATTGGTCCGTAAGTGGTTGCTTTAAACTAGAAGAGAAATTATAGATATATTCAAAAAGGGGGAAAATATGGAGAAAGTATTTTTAAAACCACAGGTCTTTAGTTGGTACCTAATTACAATTTAGAGTTTGCAATTTTCATGAAGGGTATTGAACCGGCTCTTATTATATTTATCTCTATGACTTAAAGGTACTCAAACAAATGTAGATCACGCAACAATGTCGGGCGAGAAATCAGACAATTATAGAGAAAGCAGTGTGTTTATAACTGTATTTAATTTGTTCGCCTATTTCTTCTTTGCTTCGTTCTTCAACTATGGTATGTATGAGGTAACTTGATTTCTTTGATATGTATTTTGTTGCAATCTTTCTATCTATAGTTATCGTAAAAATGACACAGTATATTTATGACTCCCTCGCATTAGTAACTTTCGCCAAATGTATCTTGGTTGGTAGCGAATGGTGTCCTCTCTTTACGTAAAATATTTCTTTTGGGATTTCTTTTTTTGTTTTGTTAGAGGTCATTTTTCAGAAAGAGAAATTTTATGAGGCACGGAAATTTTGTGATGTAGCAGTTAATATTTTTTAATTGATCACATCAGCCAAAAGATGTCTAGCCAGTGTTGGACGAAGGCCTCCCCCTAAGGCTTTTTTGATGAGAAATTTTAAATTAATTAATAACAATATAAAAGCCTTCAGTATTATATTTATGTTATTTAAAATCAAATGTTACATTCCTTACCTTATCAAATATATCGTTGATCTGCGGTTTGTCCAGTAAATCAGCTTTGTAGAATGTGATCTTTTTGCCAGTGATCTGTTCAGCTCTCCTTAGAGCCGGGGACCCGTCCTCGTCGCCCACTGCGTTCGCGAAATTGTCTATGGCTATGACGTCATATCCGGTTTCCAGGAGGTCCACCACGCAGTGACTCCCGATGTATCCAGCTCCTCCTGTCACCAGGATTGTTTTGAACCGCGACATTTTCTTTTTGTTTGTTATGTTCTGCAACGGAATGAATAGGTTTGTTTTTGCTCTCACATTTACAGATCCATTTCTCAATTTCTCATCGTAGGTACATCTGCACGTATTTTTGACTCTATGAACAATTAATGATGAAATATTTTTCAGTAGAAAACGTACTGGAATTTCTTCCTTGTAATTTCATTACATGTGCATTTTGTATTAAGGTAATAAAAAATCGTAATGACTTAACATTTGGTGGAGGTGTGGGGCTTAGTGGCCAACCCCAGTGTCAGAAGTTTTTAAGCCGCCTATAAGCCTACGACATGGCTTAACGAGAACCTCCACCAATCTGGACTTGGCTCCCGTGTTTGGAATATGGCCTTACCTTGCAGAGACCCATGCCCCTGCAGAGGGGACGATATGGGTTGTTAACAACGACTTAACATTTGGTTTTTGATAGAAATTAAGTAACTCATCCAAACCTTCAGGAAAAGAGCATACTCCCATATCAAAGGCCGGCTACGCACTTGTGACTCCTCTGGTGTTTCGGGTGTCTATGGGCGGCAGTAATCGCTTACCATCAGGTGATACGTCTGCTCGTTTGCCACCTCTGCCATAAAATAAAACTCGGATGACTAGCAGTTAACTACTCTATTAAAGTTTTTAGTTAATTTAATTACGGTTGTCTTTTACAAATTGATTAGATGTGTTGATGTTGAAATTTAACCTCGTATAGGTATATATTATTACCTCGCCTAAATCGTGACTCCTCGTAAATATAAAGACAACGTTTACTAAAAGTTGACTGACTCGGTGGCTAAGTGGTTAGCGATCCTGACCTCTGATCCGAGAGTCGTGGGTTCGATCCCCACACAGGGCAAACTTTTCTGTGATGAGCAGAATTGTTTGCTCTGAGTCTGGGTGTATTATATCTATATATGTATGTATTTAAATGTATATGTGTATGTATATCAGTCTCTGGTTCCCAAGATACAGGGAATCCTAGTTTGGGGCCAGATGACCGTGTGTGATTTGTCCTGAGATATTATTATTATTATTATTATTATTATTATTATGATCTTTCTGGTCCTTTAATTATTCGTTAACTTTGTCTACGTAACAGTGTTTATTTGATTATTTAATTATGATTAGATTACCTACTCAACCGGGCTAGGCTAGCCTACTCATCTACATCCGTTGTCCTCACAGAGGTTTTAGCTGTAGCTTTCCAGTATAAATACTAGAATGTATGTTACAGAAATAAGATACGCTATCTATCTCTAAAAGTCGAAATCCCTGTCATTAACTCTTCTACTTGTAGGCAGTCACCTGTCAGCCTCGCTCCTTTCGCGGCTTCTTCAAAACAATGTGCAATTAATTTGCGTTTTTGGTCTGTAGTCACGTTTAGTTAATGCAAGGCGATTGCTAAACAATGAAATTTTGAAGCGAATTAAGAATAGTAATAATATTTAGTAAAAATTGCACAAACTATTTAAACAATAATTAAATTATACAGGGTATCAAAAAAGTGAAAAAAGTGTTTCAAGGGGTTACTCAGAATCAAGTATAGAATTCAGAAAAATATTGAAAAAATTCCGATTGACATTTTTTTTTTTCAGTTTTCTATGCTAAATTTGAATTGTGAATCAGTATTTTGTATGGGTAACTGAAAAAATAATTGTAGATCGGATTTTTTCATCATTTTTTTCTGAATTCTATACTTGATTCTGAGTAACCCCTTAAAATTTCAAACGCACTTTTTAACACCCTGTACAATAGGCCTGTTTTGCATAGACCTTCAACTTAAATGTTTTTTGTGTATTTTTCATATTGCATTGGTACACTTATTTAATCATTCGATTTCGTATAACATGAAAATATCGAAGTCTGCATCGAAACCAAACTCTTTACAGAGAATACGAATAAAAAGATGATGCATGATGAAGTCATAAAAATAACGGAAACAAAGGAATAGACAGGCCTAACTGGCCTTAACTCTAACTATGAAAACATTAAGCTATAGCCAATACATTGAACTGTAGCAATTTGTTTAAGGCTAATTTTAACAACTCTTCCGATATTTTAACGATCTAATCACGTTTTTTTTTATTAAAAGTACGTTTCTACTAATGTTAACATCATGTAGACGACAGAAATTTATATAGATTTAATAAATGAAGAAACAACACACTACTGATAAATAAGTTATAAATTGTTATATGGCATTGTTTTGTAATACCTATATTATTATTTCAAATGTTAACTAAATAAATATACACTTTGAAAGCACAGACGCAAATATCAAAATTCCTATTAAAAAGTTATATAAATAATTACAAACTATAGGCATACTTTAACAAACCTAGAATTTCACAAATAAGTATTATGTATTTGTCGTAATTGTGTCTGAATTTATATAAATTATACAGGAATAAACAGAGATAATTGTGCAACAAAATTTATTGTTCGGATTGGTGATTGAAGGTAATCAGTTGAATTTTATCACCAAAAAATAATTAGCAAAAATAGCAATCAGTGTTAATATTTTGTGATAAAAATCTAAACTTTTAAATCCGGAGCGTGAGACGATTAAGTCTGTTCCAATTGCAGTTTTGTTATGTTTGTACTTTTTCATATTTTACCTACTTATAGGACCGTATGTCTCTTTATAATCACAGTAAAAGTGTGGTTTCTTTAAAGCTACAAGCGAAATATTGCTGCAATCTGTTCCTTATAACTCAGTTAAAGATACAGGAGCATTTTGCTCTTTTTGCACATCCTGCGTTCCCGGGATTGCATATGAAGAAGGTTCACTAACCTGTGTCAGTCAGAACAAACCAGAATATTTTATGACCACCACTATACTATACTACATAATAGGCTGTAAAACTAAATGCTACTTAAATTCTAGTTAGCCTGGCGAGGAATTAAGCTTAGATAAAATAAACGTTTTCATTGAAATGGTTTGAGAAGCTTTAGTCCATTTGGAATATTGGAAGGTTGGGTTTGCCCATTTGGGACATCTGTTGATTGTTAATTTGGTTAGCAGATGTACCAATATGAGTTAAGACATTAGTTGTTCCAAGAATTTTGTAGGATTGAATCTGAGTGACTCACTGGTTCGCGAGATATACCTGAATGATGTTTATTGTAACATAAATACACAGTAGACAGTGTTTTCCTTTTCTTATGTATCTTCGTCAATACATCTTGCATTAAGTCTTCAAAGAAATCGCAAACTGCTTTCCTCTTTTTTATATTTACATTCTTCTTCCTATCGTGTAGCAAATTAATCATTTCTTGTGTTATCCGGATTTTTCACTTTCATGAGATTAATTTAAAAACTAATTTTGATATCATTGATTTTACGAAGCCTGTATGCGAAACTCCCTACACTGTTATCATAATTGTATATGCAACTATTTTTATTCATAAAAAATAAAATACTTAGATGAGAATCCCGTCGCGTGCCGACCAAACCATCTGACGACAGTTTTAACACTCACTTTCACACAAGTGTAGGAAAGTACCGTTACTTATCGTATATCCATCCACTTACCGCAAATCGCGACTTCGTAAACTTTTCCGCTTCTATCTGCACTAGATCACTGTCTTTTACATCTAGTAAATAAATAAAAACTAAGAGAGGCGCGGGCGCGTTCGGAAGGGCCCCCGTCGCACGCGCATCTGACTATGGATCGATCACGTTGATGTCTCCTAAGCGTAAGCGATTGCGAACTGTTGGCTTGCCTTTACACCGAAATTTTTGCTCGAATACATTTTCGAAATTGCCTGAATTAAGAGTTACGAATATCGCAAGCTTTGCTATGTGTTTATAACGTACCTAAGTTTATTGCCTCGTGTCGTACAACCTACATCTACTTTCTGAACGTGTTACCATTAAAAATGTGTTTACTAGTTTGATGTTTCAAATACTCGAACTCCATAACAACAGATGTTTACAATACATACTACTTAGATATATAATAATAATCATAATGTTTAAGTTAAGGCCTTTAAGTTATCATGGACTGATAAAGGCCACTCCTTTACGGTGGCCGTAAAGGAGTGGCCTTTAAATTATCAGTCCATGTTGTTCTTCCTCAAAGTCAAAGACTCTTTCTTTCAATTTTGCCCTGAATTATATTCTTAATAATTTTTACTTTATGTTGTTTCTGTAAACTAAATATAACCGAAATATGCTGTTTTCCTTTTTTTAATTATGGTTACAACTTCTAAATTCTTCTCCATTCTTCTAAGCACTTCTGTGTTAGTATAACTTTATCTCGCCATGAAATAAGCATGCGTCTATAAATTCACATCTCAAATGCGTTCAGTTTATTTATAGTCGCTTTGATAAGAGTCCACCCTTCTGTTATACTGTAAAAATGAAGCCATAACGACCATTTTGCCAATTTTGAATAAAAAAGCACATAATTTCCATCATAAGTTTTTGAAATTTGAAAGAATTTGAAAGTGAATTTTTTTTTGGTGACGAGCAGTACCCATGTCACTAAGATGATTTGCGAAATTGTACGATAATTTATAGTGGAAGAGTAGTACCTACAACAAAAATATCTATTTTACCTAGTAAGGATTCGTTTCGGTGTGACAGTGGTCCATACACACCTGACCAGTGGCCGTCACCGTCTCGCGTCTGTGACCTCAAAGCTCATCTCAGTACCGTAACTTCGCTTCAACGGTCGGCATTCAGCGCAAGCGCAGCGTATCTATCAATTTGATTTGATGGGATATCTGCCAATACCGTTACTTATTAAGGGTCCTTACAAGAAGTCTCCCACACGAAGTTACAATATTATTCAAAGCTTAAAATGAACGTGCAGATATACTACTATAAAAACTTTATAGTTACACGTAATCAAAACACAACATTTATTTTAGTAAGTTCACGATAAAGTTCTTAGAAACGTATTTGTATTTACTATAATGAAGTGACAAGTGACGACACTATTTTAACACCTTTTAAGTTCCGTCGAAATTGACCCTGATAACGTTAGAAGATTACTTCTCTCACTAGATCCCTCAAAATCAGGTGGACCTGATCTTATCTCTCCAATATTCATGGTTGGATGCGCTGACTTGTCTTTTGACGGTCTTGTTCTTCCTCTTTGCATGCTATTTAAGCGTTCGCTTTCTGAAGGAGTAGTCCCTACCTTATGGAAATCGGCCTTCATAACACCTGTTTTAAAGAAAGGCGTCGCGTCCAAGGTGGAAAACTATCGGCCTATCTCTAAATTGTGTCTTTTTGCTAAGATCTTGGAAAAGCTTGTCTACACTGAAGTTTATGCTGCGCTTCAATGTTCTTTCAGAGAGGAACAACATGGATTTCTCAAAAATCGCTCGACTGTGTCCAATATAATCTTGGCTAATGAATTTATCACTAATGGCATGGACAATGGCGCTCAAATCGATGTTATATACACCGACTATAGCAAATGTTTTGACAGAATAGACCATAAGTTACTTTTGGACAAGTTATTGGTGGCAGGGATTCATGGTGACCTGTATCGTTGGTTCGTCTCTTACATTAAAAATAGAAGCCAGGCTGTTGTTTTAGAGGGGTATATATCGAAATGGACATCTATACCATCTGGTGTGCCGCAAGGGTCTATTTTGGGTCCACTTTTATTTATAATTTTTATAATGGACATTAATTATTGTTTTTCTAACTCTAAGATACTCCTGTTCGCAGACGATATGAAAATCTTAAAACGTATTCACAATCCCTCTGATGTCCTAACTCTGCAAGCGGATTTAGAAAATTTCGAGTCTTACTGTCAAAAGAATAAATTAGATTTAAATGTATCAAAATGTTTCTGTATGTCTTTTAGTCGTAAACGTTATATTATCAATTCTTACTACAAACTTCTGAACCATACCTTAACGAAAGTAAGTGAGATGAGAGACTTGGGAGTTATTCATGACAGTAAGCTTCTCTTCGATAAACATATTGACTCCATTGTAAACAAGTCTTCGAAGGCACTGGGGTTTGTAATCAGGAGCTCTGCCAACTTTAAAAGCCTAAAATGCATTAAAATCCTTTATTGCGCTTTCGTACGTAGCCACCTAGAGTACGCTTCTCAGGTTTGGAACCCTCAATATGAGGTTTATAAAAATCGCATTGAGGGTATCCAAAGGAGATTTATGAGATTCTTGGATTATAAAGCACACCAGAGATCAGACGGTTACATACATCGCTGCAAACGCTATCACTTTTTGCCATTAACTATCAGAAGAACTATAAATGACTTGTGTTTCCTTTCAAAAATAGCAAATGGTACTATTGACAGCCCTGAACTGTTGTCCAAACTGCATCTACGTACCAACCTTTTAGGATTCCGATCGCGTCCTATATTACACATTACTTATGCAAGCACGAATTACAGGCAGAACACATTTTTATTGCGAAGTTGCAATAGTTTTAATAAATTTGTTTGCGAACACCCTGACGTTGATCTATTTTGCACGAGCACTACTACAATAAAACGATTAGTGGCACAAGACTTCTTTGTGGACTAAACATGGGCACTATTAGTATAACGCATTTTCCATCTGCTACTCTATATTGCGTAAAGGATGGATATTTACTTATAATTTACATTTTGTGGAATTTAGTATGACAGAAAGTTGTAATGTTATCGCTTGTTGTGTTTTTTATAGGTGAAGATTTTTAATTGGCATTTTGTTATTTACTGCTTTGTATTTACTTTGTTTATTTTGCTGTAAATCTTCCGAATAGTAAATAAATAAATAAATAAATAAATAAGAAATCGATATGAAAATGTACGGACCTACCTAAGTTTCGAAAAAATCATTGATACATTTGGCCAGGATTTGTATCCGAGACCTCTGGTTAGATGGTCCCTCTCTCTCTTTAGGTCCTGTAATACCTAGGGGTTCATAGGGCCGAGACTACTTTTTTCCACTCGGATCTGTTCTCAACTGTAGACTTCACGTGCTCCCAGGACATGCCCGCCGCCTTTAGTTCCTCATTCAGTGAACGCTTCCAGGTTACTTTGGGACGACCTCGCTTCCGTTGCTCACAAGCAGGTTGCCAATCTAATGCGTAGCTGGCAACACTTGTAGGACGACAAGTGTATGGCTTATCCATTGCCACTTCCTACGACTGATTTGATCAGCAACAGGGGTTTCGTTGGTGAGGGTCCACAAATTGGCGTTTGTTATAGTTTTCGGCCAGAAGATATTCAGAATGCAGCGTAGGCTCTTATTTATGAACACTTGTAGCTTACGTGCCAGCTGGGCTGTGTACTTCCAAGTCTCACAGCCGTATAGCAAGACGCTCTTTACGTTGCTGTTAAAGATCTTAAGTTTCAGTTGAGTTTCAGGTTTGGGGAGTATCTTAGAGCGCCAGATAGGGTGTAAAATTGCGAAGTTTGTTCCTATTACTAATTTTTATTTCAGGTTGAACCCCAAGCAGGACAGTGCCACAAGACGTGGTGTATCAATTAGAGTTTGATTGTAATTCGAAAATTTAACTTTAATTTTATTTACCTCAAACTGCTGAGGACTCGAAGGGGTTAACTAGGCTAGGATTATTAAAAAAGAGAACGCACATAAATAATAAAAACAATTTTATTGCTTCCTTTAGCAAGTCACATTATAAATTAAAACAAATTACTTTAATTCCATTGTAAATTAGTTAATTAACAAATATTCATTTTCATGATACAATTCCTTGAAAATATATAAATACCTACTGTTTTATAATAAATATGGAAGGAAACATAGCTTTCTCACCGCGTTGCACCCTGCGATTTGATCGGTATTTTTCCTATTTGTTATTGTTTTGTAAATAAAATCTTATTGAATCAATACATAATACTGTTTAAAATTAAAACCTAAAGGAAGTCGGTCGATTATCGTTTCGAAAACTTAAATACAAAATAATATTACACTTATGTACTTTAATACAATGCTCGATACTTTTTTTAAATTATTATTTTCACACACTTATGTATATAAAATCATCATAAAAAGTAATCTTAATAAATGGTTTTAATGTATATGTAATGGGGGAGGGTCATTTTAAAAAATGTCTATGCTATTTTAGTTAACAATTTACGTTTTAATGGTAAGGCAATTGAGTTTATCACTCGCTTTGGCAAAGGTTCACTCATAGGAACAGAATAACTAACTACAAATAGTATATTTTAGTAAATAATCAATCAAAGTACCATTTTATTCACGTCTCACAAATAAATAAAATCCCTACTGACTAGTGTCAAAATTACAATCTAATGAAATCAAAACTTTGGTCGTTGTGCCATTTTTTTAAGGATTTATAAGGGCTTTTACTATTTTTTTTAGTTTTTTATCTTTTTTTATTCACATTATTCTTACAGAATAAGATAATGCCATCGCAGTTATATTGTCGGTGTCAGTTGGTAACGAAGCGTAGTTAACTATTCTAGCGATCTGAAAACAAGGGAAAAATAAAATAAATAAATATCCGGGACAAATAACGTCATCTGGCCCCAAACTAGGATGCCCTGAACTATGGGAACCAGTGACTGATATACATACACAAATACGTTTTAAATACATACATAATAGATATAATACACCCAGATATACAGAGCAAACAAATCTGGTCATCCCAGAAATGTTTGCCCAGGGTGGGGATCGAACCCACGATTCTCGGATCAGTAGTCAGGAGCGCTAACCACTGAGCATCCGAGTCAGTATTTGAAATATTGAGGTTTAAGTAATCATTACACAGCCAAAAATATCTAAGATACATTTTACTGATAAGTAAGCATGTTTTCGAAAGCCGTATTAGGTAGGTACCCAATTCTAATGAATTTTACCGTCTTCACCAACGGATCTAATAAAATTTCTTGACGAAAAGGACGACCAAAAAAATCATCTACCATATATATACTTCTTTTTTCTTATTTGTGTTATTATTTAAAATTTTATAGCTTACACACTCATTACCATCGGAATTTCATAGTGTTGGAAAATCTTATTATGAAGTTCTTCATATAAACTTACAAATGAGCTTTTCCAAGTCTATAAAAACAATAATGTTGAGTAGGTACGCTATAATATTTTCAAAAATAAGACAAGTAAGAAAAAAGCGGCCAAGTGCGAGTCGGACTCGCCCATGAAGGGTTCCGTAGCAGCAAGTAACATAATATAAAAGTTTTTGTAGTTCGTTGTAACTTGAATGAAAGGTAAATTGCGGTTTACGATTTATGACGTATTAAAAAAAACTACTTACTAGATATCGTTCAAACCAATTTTCGGTGGAAGTTTGCTTGGTAATGTCTATCTATCTATCAGCCGAAAGACGTCCACTGCTGGACAAAGGCCTCCCCCAAGGATTTCCACACCGACCGGTCCTGTGCGGCTCGCATCCAGCGGCTTCCTGCAACCTTTACCAGGTCGTCGGTCCACCGAGTCGGGGGCCTGCCCACACTGCGCCTTCCGGTGCGCGGTCGCCATTCGAGAACTTTACTGCCCCAACGGCCATCTGTTCTACGAGCTATGTGCCCTGCCCACTGCCATTTAAGTCTAGCTATTCTGAGAGCTATGTCGGTAACTTTAGTTCTCCTACGTATCTCCTCATTTCTGATTCGATCACGTAGGGAAACACCAAGCATAGCACGCTCCATCGCCCTTTGGGTGACTTTGAGCCTTCTTATAAGGCCCATAGTAAGCGACCATGTCTCGGATCCATATGTCATCACTGGCAACACACACTGGTCAAAGACTTTAGTCTTGAGGGACTGCGGTATTTTGGACGTAAAGATATTGCGAAGCTTCCCGAACGCTGCCCAGCCGAGTTGGATTCGACGATTGATCTCTTTCTCGAAGTTGGACCTACCTAACTGGACTGTTTGTCCCAGGTATACATATTCGTCAACAACTTCGAGTGTAGAGTCTCCAACCTTCAGAGGAGTGGGTGTAACACGGACGTTTGACATGATTTTCGTCTTATCCATGTTCATTTTAAGACCCACTTGTTGGGAGACTCTACTAAGTCCTTCGAGCATTGCGCCTAGGTCTTCCAAGGTCTCAGCCATGATCACGATATCGTCAGCAAATCGAAGGTGAGTGATGTACTCGCCATTGATGTTAATGCCGAGTCCTCTCCAGTCCAGAAGCTTGAAAACGTCTTCCAGTGCAGCGGTGAACAGTTTCGGAGATATAACGTCTCCCTGTCTCACCCCACGCTGCAGCCGGATAGGTTTCGAATTCTGATCCTGGAGGTGGACCGACATAGTGGCGTTTTCATACAAGCACTTCAACACTTCGATGTATCGATAATCAATTTGGCACCGTTGGAGAGACTGCAACACAGCCCAGGTCTCGATCGAATCAAAGGCTTTCTCATAGTCCACAAACGCCAAGCATAGTGGCCGATTATACTCTTCGGTCTTCTGTATAATCTGCCGCAGCGTATGTATGTGGTCTATGGTACTGAAGCCTTTTCGGAAACCGGCTTGTTCGGGAGGCTGGAAGTCGTCAAACCTGCGTGCGAGACGATTCGTAATGACTCTCGAAAACAGCTTGTAGACATGGCTCAGGAGTAAGATGGGTCTGTAATTCTTCAGCAGAGACTTATCACCCTTCTTGAAGAAGAGCACCACCACACTCCTGTGCCATGCTGTAGGCGTTCGTCCCTCGAGCATGACGGAATTAAATAGCTTCTGAAGAGCTATAAGTACCGGTTCTCCACCTGCTTTCAGAAGCTCAGCCGTAATTCCATCATCACCCGGTGCCTTGTTGTTCTTAAGCTGTTTGAGAGCCATTCTAATCTCGCACAGGCTGACGTCTGGGATATCTTCGGTATAGTGTCGGGACAATCTGGCTCTCGGGTCTTCAGCCAGATTGCTGACAGGTAAGCGTGTAGTCATGTATAATTGTCCGTAGAATTTCTCAACCTCTTCCAACAGCTCGGGCTTGGACGACACGACTCTGCCATCCTCGGTCTTCAGCTTTGTCAGTTGGCTTTGACCAGCAGACAGATCCCTTGCGAATACTTTTGACCCTTTATTGCGCTCGATAGCCTCTTTAATACGGTTGGTATTAAATTGGCGTATATCACGGGTCAAGGACTTGGAGATCTGTCTGTTTAGTCGCCGATACTGACAAGCATCTTCAGAGGATTTCAGAATCAGGCTTCGTCTTTCCTCCATGAGCTTGCTGGTGAGGTCCGAGATACGAGATGTTCTTTTTAAACGGCCGGTTTTGAAGGCCTTATTCCCAGCCGTTTGGACAATTTCCATGAACCTGTCGTTATAATTGTCCACATTTTCGCATTCTCCTAGGCATTCGAAGCGGTTGTGCAACTCGAGTTGAAAGCTTTCGGGGTTTTGGAGTTGGATAGGCGCTGGTCGGAGCGTGGACTTCATCAGTCGACATCTTTCTAGCTTTGTTTTTAGATTCAATGTGCCTCTTACCATTCGGTGATCGCTTCCTGTCTTCAGCGAGTTGATCACAGAGACATCATTGAATATTTGCCTTTTTGTCGACAAGATGAAGTCAATCTCATTTTTTACTACGCCACTGGGATGCAGCCATGTCCACTTGCGCTGTTTTGGCTTTTTGAAGAAGGAGTTCATCATGAAGAGGCCCTCCTTCTCCATAAAGCCAGCCAGCAGCTGACTCCGCGCATTCCTCTCTCCGTATCCAAATTTCCCCACTCTCAGCTCGTTGTCCCTTCGTTTGCCTAGTTTCGCGTTGAAGTCCCCCATCACAACGGTGAAAAGGGGCCTGGAGCTATGTATGGCTCTGGAGATATCCTCATACATAGCCTCCACCTCTTCGTCGGGGTGTTCCGCGGTCGGCGCATATACCTGTATGACCTTCAGCGAATACCGTTTGGTGATTCTGAGTATAAGGTACGCTACCCTCGTCGAAACACTCTCGACCTGGACCACGTTGTTGACTAGGGACTTGTGGACAATAAACCCGACACCACCCTGGGACAGTTGGTCGCCCTCCCGGAAATAGAGCAGGTTTCCGGACTTAAGGATCATGGTGTCCTCACCCTCTCTTCGGACTTCACATAATCCCACAAAATCCCATCGTAACCTGCTCAATTCCTCCTCCAGTTCAGCGAGTCTTTCGTCCGTTCGCAGTGTGCGCGTGTTATAGGTTGCCAGGGCCAAAGGTTTTTGTTTTTGGTAGCCTGGCCTCTGCCGGAGATTCTTCGCACCCCATGCCCCGCCGTTACCGTGACCGCTACCGGAGTCAGGAATAGCGGGGCTGCCGGGGACTAGGGGCCGTTGTTTCGGGTTCCTAATCATATTTGGGGGGTAGTTGCCATAATCGCCACGCTTGGCATGCGGGTTGGCGATCGCAGTGTGGCGTGAGCCAAGATGGTACGCGGGAAAGACGCTGCTGCCCATCCTCCGGTTTATGGATCCCTTAGTCGCCTTTTACGACACCCACGGGAAGAGATGGGGTGGTGCTATTCTAAGGCCACACCACAGGCCTGGTAATGTACATCATATATTTTTTTTAGTTTTATCATTCTCTTATTTTAGAAGTTACGGGGGGGGGGGACACACATTTTACAACTTTGGAAGTGTCTCTCGCGCAAACTATTCAGTTTAGAAGAAAATGATATTAGAAACCTCAATTTTTGGTTTTTGAAGACCTATCCATAGATACCCCACACGTATGGGTTTGATGAAAAAAAAATTTTTGAGTTTCAGTTCTAAGTATGGGGAGCCCCCAAAATTTATTGTTTTTTTTCTATTTTTGTGTGAAAATCTTAATGCGGTTCACAAAATACATCTACTTACCAAGTTTCAACAGTATAGTTCTTGTAGTTTCGGAAAAAAAGTGGCTGTGACATACGGACAGACAGACAGACAGACAGACATGATGAATCCATAAGGGTTCAGTTTTTTGCCATTTGGCAACGGAACCCTAAAAATGAAGTATATGTTACAGCTTTTAATCAAATAAGATCCATCACGGTCCATTATGGTTTTTGCCACTGTACAGTACACAGACCACCTATTCTGTGGTACAGTACATACCGAGTGCACTACTTGAGTGCGACAAATGGAGGAAGGAGGGTAATATTATTGAGTGTATTATGTTTTTATTTGGCGGAGATTACAATTTAGTCCTTCATTCTGTTATCAGTGGGGTTTATCAGTGATTGATTACAGATCAGAATATCAGTGAATCAAATTACTAAACCATCCTCCTGAGGTGATATACATAATTTCTTTGGTTCAATGATTTAATTTTATTTGTAAAAAGTTGCGGGCGGCGGGACCAGTTGTCAGCGAAAATCCCCTTAAACTGAGGATTCGTAATGAAGAATGTTAATGGGTCCGTTAAATCACTTGAAACTTTATGACCTTGTAGCCTAAATGTCTAGAAATATACCTGTTTTTGTTTTATTTAAATCAAGCGAGTAGTTTTGAAGTTACGATAATTTTAGTTTCCGCCTTTTTCAAATACTTCGCTCGGGCGCGCCAAGAGCGCGTGACGTCATACAACAACTCGCCGCTCTCACCGTACTGTGTTCTTCATACATTGCTATCGGATGGTCCCTATGTTCGCCCACAATAACATTTCTAACTGGAGTTTTTTTTATGTGAATCGGTATTACAGTAGTGTTACAAGTATAATCGATGACAGTTTTAAAAATTGATTGAAAAATCGAATGATTCCTTAAATAGAGGAGTTAAGTTACTATTTCTAGAATAACTCCGATTTCTTTACCGCGGCCGCCGAGACACAATGATAAAAAATGCAAAAGTACTTTCAACTTTTTTTTCTTTCTTATCGCAAATTTGTTGATCCCTATAAGAACCTACATACCTATTTTTCACTAGTATTGAAAAATGTAGGTAATAATGATATTTATGAACTTGATATTTCGGAAATAGGGAGTGAGGGGCATGGTAAAGGTGATGGTGTCAAAATCACTTATGTCATCAACTGTAATATAATGACACAATAACGACACTGAAGCGGTCATGGCTCAGCGCTGCTTACGTGGTCGCGTCGATCACGCAGGTTAACTGACTACAGACACGGTCACAGCTTGGATGGACTTGACTAGCAGTCCATCCAAGCTGCCTATTACGCCTCCGACATAGCTTGACGACTGCCATCTAGTGATAGTTACTGATATTTAAGCCCATCCAAGTTGTGACCGTGTCTGTAGTCAGTTAACCTGCGTGATCGACGCGACCACGTAAGCAGCGCTGAGCCATGACCGCTGGGCATAAAACTTAAATTATACATAAAATAGATCTTTGCTTATAAATTACAGGAAAATCTCTAAGAAGTTTCTATAAATCTTAAAATAAGTTGATAAAATTTAAAATATTGTTTGTTTGTAGGTATGGACAAAGCCCTCTGCGCGAGAGTCAGACTCGCACTTGTCCGGTTTTTATTTTTTATGTGTATAGGTTAATTCATATTTATTTTATTTTAGATTGGCTAGAAATAGCTACGGCGACGACGTTACTGTTTATGCAAAAGTTATAAGATAATAAGAAGGTGATAGACACCACTTTTGGCTTTGGGTCTGGGTGGATCATACTTTCTCATCCATTTCTTTTGACTTTAAGGTTCAAAAATATAATAGTAAAAAATAACTTTTCGGGTATATTGGTAGTTGTATTTAAGCACTTTGACACGAGCACGATTTTCTAGTTTGTGGATTCGTCATTTTTAAAATTTTCAACGCAAACTTCATACATACAGGTAGGGAGCGGTGCGCGCACTGAGCGACCGTTGTGGAGTGACGTCACAGCAGCGTACGGTGACTCCGCGTCACTTGCCTACCTAAATAATTCAGTATCTCGGAAACTATCAAACGTATCAAAAAAAATTTTTCACCATATTTTTTTATTTTTAATAGAGTATATTTTAAGATAAAAAACAAAAATTGGTGGTATTCTTCATTGTGGGAAATCTATATAAATCTCAAACTATGACAATACTTACAAGGCACTAATTAGTTTTCTTGGCGTCTTTCGTCTCCTCCTTGGGCTGGCCCTTTCCGAGCAGTTTGGCCAGCGAGTCCCAGATGCCTCCCAGAAACAGCGCACAGAACAAGTTCTCAAAGGGCACGAAGGGGTCGTGGATGCCCAGTAGGATCGATGATAGCTGGAAAAAGGACGGTGGTATGTTGGTTAATGAACAAGTTGGGAGACAATCACGGATTAAAAAATAGGCATTTTCTAACATGACAGTCACATGCTCTGGGTATGAAGACAGAGTTAATTTTAGTATCTTGAATTTAAAAGAAAAATACTTCGAAAACTGCTGAACTTTCCTCAGAGCAAAACAACATCTCAATAAAATATTCGTTTAAATAAATAAATAAACATTAAAATCCGTCGTTCCATTTGAGAGCTACCGTTGCTTCATTTAGACACAGACAGACACACAATGTGCTTTAAAGTTATCACATTACTCTTTTTGCAATAAGGGTTAAAAACGAGTTTAAAGAGGTATTGCTGATTTTTAGATTTTGGTGTATGTCGTACTTTTAAGGATAGTTCAATGTTACGTTATCTACTTGTTTATTACTATTTTTACTTATTTTTTTGTCTTTCAACCTCAGCTGTTTTCAAATGAAATCTATATTGAACAAACTTAAACCACAATTCCTTCTATTACCACCACAATACAACAAGGAGATACGCACTTTAAAGTAGACAAAGAAGATGACGATGCCGAAGTATACGAGCGCGTGCGGCGCCGATATGATGTCCGTCTTCTTGTCCAGCACGAAGATCACTGATGCCACCAGCGAGGCTTTTGTGTAGCTGAAATAAACATCGACATGAACCATTTTGCTCAATATAAGCAGAGGTAACAAATACGTATAGTTCTTTCCCAATTCAAATGTCATCGTCATCCTGGGGTCTTTCGGAGGTGACCTCCGGGAGGTGTATGCCAAATTCGAATGCTATTTGTACTGTTACTTAAGCAGCAGATCAACTGAACATGGACCTAGAGAGACAGCAAAATTAGAGAGGCGGCATTTAGAGGTAATGAATGAGATAAATAGATAGATAAATCACAAACTTGCACCCCGCTCCCGAGCGACGAAATAACTCTTTGGATCAAATATTACGGGAAATCGATAATTTATAATGTGTTTATTTGTTATAATATAAGATAGTATTTAAGCTGAAAATAGAATTTAAAAACTTACAAGCTAGGCTGCATGGTCTCCATGGCGGTAGGCGTCCAAGCTCCTCGAATGAGACGCTCTACTAATCTCGTGAAGCCGGCACCGTTGCCTTTCAGTGTTCCTGAAATATAAATCAGAAATTGATTTAAAAGCACTTACGTACCTGTGTTAAACCTATATACAACCTTTCTAGAAGTATAATGTTGCTACGCCAAGATTCAGTACTACGCCTTTTGAAGCTGTCATATAAAAGACATCAACGCGAGCATCAACGCTACGATTTTCGAAGCGGTCATAGAAAAGACATCAACGAGAGCGTCACTGCTACGCTTTATGCAACAGTCATATAAACGACACCAATGCCAGCAAATCGCTACCTCCTACGGTATGTTTTATTGTTTTTTGAGTACAGATTTTTTAAAGTATGTTTTAGGTAGGTACTTATTATTGTATGAAAATGTTTTACAAGAATACGACAAAAATATTCAAGATTCCGTAAAGACTTCGGAAATCGATTTTGTTTACTTTCATGCAATCCCTATTCATAAATAAAAAAAGCTCTTAATATCGACTTATAAAAGGGAAGAAGTTCTCGAGCAGTAGTCTCAAGTGGGCTTTTTGTAGGATGCGAATATTCATTATTATCTTACCAATTATGGATAAAAAAGCGAGAGATAGTAACACAAAATTCTCACCAACAATAATCATGATGACGTAAGCGTTGGGGTATAATTTCCCGGCGTGACTGACGCCATCATACACCTTCTTGGCCCTGTAGATCTCCTTCATTGCCGATGCTACCACTTTTATAGGTAAGAACTTGGCAACTTTATATCCTACGTCGAATGGTGTGTAAAAGACCACGTACCTAAAACGTAAAAGATTCAAGTTAAGTCTTTTTTAAGGCGTTAGATGCGTTAAATCGCAATCTTCAATTTAAATTTTAAGTTATTGAAAGATTGCATGATTAATATGCTTGTAACAATAAAAACTAATTAACTTGAACAGAATCATAATAACTAGATACTAAAGCGCCAGTGTAGTGCTTGGCGCTTTAGTAGTTTTACTTTTCCAGTGATGATATTAGTTAGACCAGTGTTTTTCAACCTTTTTGAATACCCGACCCCTTTACAAGTTAAAAAATTCTTGCAACCCCCTAGGGCCATAAACACACAAAATGTTAGTGATTTGAAAAACGATGTTTCAATTTTTTTATATATTAGAAAACGTCTCCACAGAAACATGTTTTGACAAACTGTAATAAAACTGGCCTAGCCTTCTCACTGAAATCGTATTTTTTTACTGCAATTTAGGACCTACAAACACTACCTTTTTCTATTACCGGCCGGCGACCCCATGAGAATGGCTTCGCGCGCGACCCCCCAGGGGCTAGCGACGAATAGGTTGAAAAACACTGAGTTAGACCAATGAACATATTTCACACCAAAACCCTGCCCGGTTTTGGTGACAAGGGTTTCATAGTAATCCGAACATTACAAAAAATACCGCTCCCGGAACGCTTTCGCACCGCCCCGCGGCCGCTTCCGTGTGTGTTGAGTTCTTTGGATTCGATTCACGGAGTATGATAACTATAAAATAATATGTTGTCAATGTGTTGTATATCGTAGGTATGTATATGAAATAAATATTCACTGGAAACTTTAAAAACTTGTAATAAGTATTTCAATAAATTCATTGATTAAATTATTTATTCATTAATTATCATTTTGCTTATCTAAATATTTGTTTCATTAATATATTTATTAAAAAAAACTTTATTGATTTGTTTATTTATTATTTCATTTGGTTTCTCTTGAGAGTTGAGACTTCTCAATAGAGGCAGGTTACCTACCATCCTTTCAAATTTTGCAGTGACTATGAACGGTAGCATAAATATATGAGTAATACATATTTTCAGTGAGCAAATCTCATCTAGCCTGAAATGAGAACGTCACTAAGCTAAAGTACTATATGCTTAACGTTAACCCTTACCAGGTGACGGTGCCGATGACAAGCTGCGGTGTGTTTTTGAGTGGAGCCAGGATGGGCTCCCCTAGCAATCCGTTCACAACCATCCCGCCCGCGAAGATCACCAGCATTGTGGAAAGCCAACAGGCCAGTGGGTGCTTGCGGGAGAAAGCCTGTGCCCCTGAAATGTTGATTGAGGGAACTTACAGTAAGTGTAGATAGGTACCTACACAATATTTTTTTACGTGCCTTTACTATGTTGGAATATAATTATTACAACCAGACCCATATCTGACTGTGAATATTGATATTTTATATGCAAACGGCGAATTATAATAAACATTTTATTTCACTTTTCTTGTCCTTAGTACTTGGTGAACATTTTGATGACGTAGTGCCCAAAAGTAGCTGATTAGAAATTTCGCAAATCGTTAGTAAGGCTCGTTGGTCTAGGGGTATGATTCTCGCTTCGGGTGCGAGAGGTCCCGGGTTCAAATCCCGGACGAGCCCGTGATCTCAAGATCACTTTTGTTTTGCATTACACATACAGATATTGTTATTTTCGAAGGCCTTCTTTATTTTTAATGATTCGCCATTTCTCAATAGGCTTTGAAAACTCATCTAACCTACCACTCGTGTGTAAACTGTGAACTTACAAATGTGTTAAATAGGATTACATTTCCCCTTCCTCCATTTAGTGTAGGTTGTTTGACGTATCCGATGTATTTTTTGTAAAAACTACATTTTGATGACATTTTTGATTTGTGGATTTATCGTCAGCAAACCTAATGCATGATAATAATTAACTTTCACCACACTCTGATAAGATAATATACTAGGTCTGTGCTGATAATACCCAATATAAAGGATAAAAGTCAGATTAATTCTGGGTAAAGAAAATACAGGAAAGAGATAAAGGAATAAGGCTAACAAACGGCTTAGCAGAGACTACTTAATAGTAAAATGGATAGATGATTTTTAGCTAATTAGCGCAATAATTTCAGCTGAATATGCTAATATAAGTACGTGTTACTTCATAATCATACACACTTTGTTGTATAAATGATGATGGTAATCGTTGTAAAAAACATATTGTAAAAAAAGAGATATAGGTATCTACAGCTCTATCCCCTGCCGGGCTCTATTACATGCTATTTATTAGTAAGACATTATTTGAGAGAGCGGCTGTGGGGCCATACCGGAGAACAGTCTATTTATAAACTCTATGCGACTTTATTTCGGTACATTTCATACAGCACATTCCTTACCTGTATCGACAAATTAAACTCTAAAAGGATACGGAAGTGATACACGCAAAAGTTACTACGCGCGTATATTTCGAAACCGCAAATAAATATCTAATAGTTACTTACCAGCTCCTAAATCTTCTCTGACTGCAAGAGCGCACAGTAAAGAGTGTGCTATATCGAAATATGGGTACATTTTCAGTTTGATGACCTGATTGGCCAGGTCTAGGAAGGCTTCGGGATCCATGGTGTTGGTTTTTGTGTGAAGCTTATGAGTTTAAACAGTTTTTGTACAACTGAACACCGACAATAGTGCGAACGATGCACTGTCCGCGACCGACCGCGGGCGCTGTAGCCGCGAGACTGAATTGTGGGCTGGGCTCTGGGCTGGTTAGATAGAGCTCCGTAAAGCAGTGATTACAAGCTCAGTGGCTTTTTTGATAAGTACGCGACATTTGCAAATTGTCATAAGCACAGCCGACAGGTTTTCAGCATTGAATAAAAAGCTTCACTCATTCATTATTTTTGTACATTCAGCCAGTTGTTTACACAACTTAGTTCTCCTACATAATGATGACGTAGGACCTGATCGATAATTTCGACGCAGTCGTTCAAGTTTCCGTAGTGTAGCGGTTATCACGTGTGCTTCACACGCACAAGGTCCCCGGTTCGATCCCGGGCGGAAACAGTGTTTTTTCTACCTGTAACTGTGCCTGTAATGAGCTTACACTGTATATTAAAAGCTCTTGAAGATAGTTTGTTTAGAGCTTCGAGCTGAGTTTTAGACTTATGCATGACAGGATTTATTTTAGCAAGATTATAGCTGACCTGAGTAATCAAAGATAGATAAATGATTAGCTTCTGGCGTTATACCAAAAAATAATTCAGTATCAGCACGTCTATTACTTTCAATTACACTAATTTACTGCCACCATCTGACCATCACAAACTGATTGCATAGCGACAAGCCCGTCACATTATCGTGGTAGACGCTTATTGGTCCACGATACTAAACTGGATGATTATATCTCTTAGGCAAATGTGAAATATTTAGTTACTTTTTCTATTCTATGTAAACTGTATAGTCGAAATGACAAAAATATACCTATCTATAGTCTCCTATAGCTAAACTACTTCTATGCTGGTTAAAAAAACAAAGATTGAAATACATATGATTTATATTTCATCTTATTATTATTAATAAAAACAGTAAAAATTTATTAAATTAATTGATATTATAAATTAATGATATGACAATAATTATTATGATGAATGATATTTCAGCATTTATACATATTTCGATTGCGATATAGGAACAAGAACAAATGTTAAAAACATTAAATTTTTCAGTCTTCCAAATTTGATTCAACATACAACCAAAATTTCGTAAAATTTTATTTTAAATACAATAATCTCATTAAGAAGGGGTTGGGTTTTTTTAAAAAAAATATCACTTCAGACTGATAATGATAACCCTTCTCTATCTTTTTGGCAATATAATAATACAACTTATGGAATAATAAATTACAAAGTCACAGTTGAACTAAAAATGAAAATGTTAAAACAGAGTTATAAAAGATAATTTACATAACAATAGTATTAGGCACGGAATAGTTTGAAAAATAAAAAGTATTTATTGCTCGGTGTTCTACTTTTAGGTCATGGACAAAGCATAGTCTTTGGCATGGACTGTTAAAGAGAAAGTGGTACTCTAACGCCACTCTATCAAACGTAACAAAAAAAAACCTTTGAACTTGCAAACGTACTTTGGAGTTTAATTCAAGTAACAGATTTAAACAATTATTGTAACAATTGTAATTGTAAACAATTATTTTATCTTATTATTATCTTATGTTTATACTCTTAGTGTTTTCGCTGAAAAATCGAAATAAAAGTGGACTACTGTTTTAAAACTGGGCATACGCGTATGCTACATCAACAGACTATTCGTTTAGGTTTAACAAGGACTAGTTTCTTCATTTAAATAAAACAGGTAAGTCAAAAGGTCCTTTTCTGTTCTGTTGGTCATACCAAATATGAACAACACAAGTTTTTAATTCACCAACTAAAGGAGAAAGGTATGAAGATTCAGAGTCCGTGGCCCAACAGAACAGAATATGACATTTTAGTCATCAACATCATCTACGGTAACAGGTACATACATCATGAAACTGACATAAACATAGAACAAAACTTTGCTGAAATCGAAAAATACTTTTTGAATTTTACGTACAAATTTTGCTTACATTACAAGTTGATCGATTTGTGTAAGTCCAAACAGTTGAAATTTCAGCAAAATCGTTGAATACTTGTTCAGTTGAGTTAAGAGGTTTGCAGGTATGTACCAGTTACCCTGTATTAACCAGTTCGATTATTTACTCTGAGGTACTTGTATTTTACACGTTCATTTGTTTCTTGTGTTCAGTGGTACAACAACTGAATTGCATCTTCACTTATTTTCTATTATACAGCTAAATTATAAATGCACGCAAACGCTATTACAGAAATTGCACCCTATTACCGACCACTAAGGCAGCAATTTAGATAAATTAGATATACTGCCCAAGGATGAACTGCATATACATAAAAAATAGAGATTCTATTCGACTAAATTTACTTACAGACAAGGCACAATTGCTCAGACCTTCAAAAACTTAAGCTACCTTAGATTTAAGTATTTGAAATTATCAGTTAGATCCTATGTAGGTAGGCACTATAAATATTATGAAACTAAAATCTCAAACGAATTTACAGATAGAGATAGTTTCACGACAAAAGCCATCACAACATAGCTTTATGAAAATTTTAAAATATATTCAGACTGAAGAAAAGTCTTTTCTGTATCTTCACCAGCAACAAGTGCACGCCAGTTATGAGGTTACTTCAAACATTGCTACTTGGAAACGTGACGTGGAAACTTCAAACATTGCTACTTTATGAATTTTAAAATAATAACATAACACTAAAACACATAATAAGAGCAAACAATAATCACTTACTTAACCTTCCTTAAACAATTATTTTCGTTGGTCCCCTCCATGTAACAGAGCGCACTTACCACATTTGTCTATCTTTAGATAAATTACTTCCTTATAAATTACGCACATTGGTATCACTCATTCTTTTGGTATATTCTGGAAGGTATCTGTGGACAAAATACGTAATATGTAGTTTTTTTAATTATTTACAACTAATTTAGACCTTGGACTTATCTGACCTGTCCGAGTAGCATGGCGACATATCTCGCGCGCGATGCGAGTTTTAAAAGCATTTGTTTCGTTCTAACGCTAAGCTAATGAATTAAAGAGACAGCCGAGTTGTTTTCTCGCGTTTGGCGCGACAAACAGCTTTGTCTACGCTTCATGCTACCCGTACTGAATGTAAGTACTGATGATGCTGAAGATGGAAGCGATCTTAGCAAGATTCTCTAACGCAATGGCGAAATTAGCGTTTTTGTTCCATGGCGGAGCACATCAACTAGTCAGGCAGGGTTAGAAAAACTACCAAACGAGTTTCACTAAGTTGGTCCCAACCAGAAATTGAGCTTGCTACATCCTGATGTGAAGCGACTAGCAATAACGACATGGGAGTTACAGCAATCTGTTCTACGAGTTATTGACTGATATGAAAATAAATTACCTTATCGTCTAAAGCGCTTCGTTTGGTGTTTCTTCTCTCCTGGACGCTCCTGTGACAAAATATGTTAATTTTATTAAAACAGATACAGAGAGAAGGCAAGCTTAGCTAAGATGTTGGCACTAGAGTTTGAAATTTGAATGAAAGTGAAGATGACGTAGCTAGAGTAGTAGCGTAGTAAGTGAATCAAAGATTTTTCATATCGTTATAAGCAGCGACTGCTTGGTCAAAAAACTCGCAGTCCAAGTATCATACTTTGATGATTCCAAAATGGGAAATTAAGGAAAAATATATGCGGAAGCGGAACTAAAAACGGTTTCTACCTCTCCGCTTGTGCGGGGCAGTCATCGCCCGGCCGTTAGCTGTAAACAAAACGCACCATTAGTCAACGTACCCATTTCATACTTCTCACTTTTGCTATTCGAAAACGTCTTTGAAAATGCATTTATAATTTTCCTACCAATTTTACTTGTTTTCGGTGATAGCTGGTTCTTTTGCGGCGAGCATTTTTCACCCTGGATGAATTTTATCGTATCTTCCTTTGGTGATGCACTTTTGGGGCTGGCGGAGTTATTGATTGCATCTTCGTGGTTCGATTCATCTTGGGCATTATCGTTGTACTTGTTTGGCTCAGTCTGATCTGTATTGTCGTTGACAGCTTTGTCTTTCTCTGGTTCTTCTCCATTCTTTACAAGGTCGGCTCCGCTATTTTGATCTTTTTCTGGAGTAGAACTAGCGTTTGGTATTGTGGCAGAGCTGTCAGCGTTGCCTTTAGTCGAACTGACATTGCTTTCCACTTGGGTCCCTTCCAAAGTCCCATCTTGAGAATTTTCAGATGCAATATTATGATTGTGGTTTTCTAAAGTGTCAGCGTCAGATTCAGATTCTTCGGACCTTTCGCTTCTTACACTCGTGGCGTTGGTTAGCTGAAAGAAAAAAACATTTTAAAATATCTGTTATAGTTGACTGACTCGGTGGCTCAGTGGTTAGTGCTCCTGACTACTGATCCGAGGGTCGTGGGTACGATCCACACCCAGGGCAAACATTTCTGTGATGAGCAGATTTGCTTGCTCTGTGTCTGGGTGTATTATGTCTATTATGAATGTATTTAAACGTATACAGGGTGTAACAAAATTGGTGTAGGACCCGTTAACTGGAGATTCTACTCATCATATGGGGAAGAAAACTGACAAAGCTCGCCGATAGAGGCGCTGATATCGCTTGACTCATACTAACTGTCAAAACGTATATAAAAAATTGTTTACGTGAACTAAACATAAGATTATTAAAAAAATGCCGCGTTATGTGGCGATTGGTTGCAATAATAATTTAAATCATTAATTTCCTAAAGATTCTCGGATAAAGAAGACGTGAGAAAAGTTGAGTTTTCAATTATGTACTTTTCAACTTCGCCTTTAATTGAGGAACAGTCCAAGTCGCGTACATTTTCCATTTAACAATTTTACAGAAAAAAAACTAATTTATAACACCTCGATAATAAAAAACGCGGAACTAATTGAAAGTTGTTATGAGTCAAGCGTCCGTAGCGCCATCTGCAAATAGCTTTGCGTTTTCTTCCCCATTGAACAACATTTGTTCTACGACTGGTCAAATCGCAAAAATTTTTTGGACTCCTTACAAAAATGGCAAAACAAATGATCAATTTGTATGAAAAGTTAATTTTTTTTTGTGATTTGAGCAAAGTCGTAGGACAAAAGTTGTTCAGTACGATGAGTTTTTACACCCTGTATGTGTAATGTATATCAGTCTTTGTTTGTTCCGCTTTCACGCCGAAACTACTAAACGGATTAAGATGAAATTTGGTAGGTAGATAGATAAAGATGTCGGTTAACACATAGGATTTTATCTCGAAAAACTTAAGGGTGCACGGAGGAATGCTTAAAACTCAAAATTTCCACTTCGTCACTAGATGGCACCACCTTAACGTTTTCTTTTTCTCTTGATCCAATTCTAAAATCCACGCAGACGAAGTCGCGGGCGGTAGCTAGTTAGATATACTTGTGAAATGTTCTACTTTCTTGTACAGGTCAGTATTACAAAGGCTCAGCAAGACTTATCTATCTTCAGCGGATAAGACCCTGCGTTGTCTATCAGACAGTCAGTCTATCAGTCATGGAATTCTTTAACAATTTTATGCAGGTTAGCAAGATACCGGTGGCCTACACAGCGAGCGGACACGGTCTGAATATTATAATGACTGATGCTAAGTACTTATATTTGAATTATAACTGATAAAGTTCGTCCTATATTGACAGTATCTGACAGACTCACGATTTATAACTGATAAAGTTCGTCCTATATTGACAGTATATTTGACAGATTCACGATTTATAACTGATAAAGTTCGTCCTATATTGACAGTATTTGACAGACTCACGATTTATAACTGATAAAGTTCGTCTTATACATATTGACAGTATTTGACAGACTCACAGTAAAGCTGGAGTCATCATCAGAGTCCGCGTCCAAGTCGACCATCATCTTCTCTATGAGGCGCTCCATGGTGTTCTCAGTGGGGGACGCGGGGCTGGTTGCCTCCCGCGGGCGTTTGCTGCGCTTTACTACCTGCAAAAATCGCTGTCATAACTGAAATATCTACCGATATTACACGGTTCAATTTTGGTTCATTATTGCTTTTAATTCAATTGCTCCCATGGCATTGCTACATCTAAACATATTTCAATGCGACATATTTCAAACTTCAAGACGTTTAATGTTCAGTGAAATTGCTTCAATTTGATTGATTCGTGTAACATCGGCTTAGCCGTTATTTAATTATGTACTTTTATTCTTTGGTTGTTTTCCTAACCGGTATCAATTTCAAAGGGGTGAAACCCATTTACATTATTGTCTTCTTTTTAATGTAAGTACTGCACGTTTCAATTACCCTTTTGTTTTTATGTGAGTGAATAAATCCTCATTTTTTATACATATACGTCACATCAACACAGCCGTCCTCCTAGACTTCTACACAGCTGGTATAGCGACACTCGATGTTACGGTTTTGTTGGTCAGTACCCGAGAACGGTATCACTACATCACTACATAGTATAAAACAAAGTCGCTTCCCGCTGTCTGTCTGTCCCTAAGTATGCTTAGATCTTTAAAACTATGCAACGGACATTGATACGGTCTTTTTAACTGACTTCAAAAAAAGGAGGAGGTTCTCAATTCGTCGGAATCTTTTTTTTTTATGTATGTTCACCGATTACTCGAAGACGCCTGAACTGATTTGGAAAATTCTTTTTTTTATTTAAAAGGGTATACTTCACAGGTGGTCTCATATTATAAATTTTATCGAAATCGATTCAGCGGTTTTTGAGAAAATCAATAAAAACATAGCAAAATTGGAGTTGTTGCGATTGAAGTCGGTTGTTTTTAACGTATTCAGCGTGGTCAATTATTTAATAGATAGAGTGATTCAAGAGGAAGGTTTATATGTATATAATACATTGCACCCGTGCGAAGCCGAGGCGGGTCGCTAGTATCGATCGTATAAACGACAGAAATATTAAAACGTCTAGTGAGAACCGTGCCTCAATAGTGGGGACACTACGGGTTGTTAACGTCGCAAAGGATTGGCGGCGGTTATGTTGTTTTGCATGTGTATATCTGTATACTACCTATTAAGATAAGCCCGCCTGAAAAGCAGTTAGCAATAGCCTATACTGCAGATTAATATTGAATTTTGTACAAAAACAGATATGTCAGTATAAATAAACAGGTATTGAATTCTGTGGTTCGCGGTCACTCACGATAACTTGTTCGTTGTTGCTGGCGCGCAGTGTGTTGTTATTGCCGAAGTTGGAGCGGCGGAAGCACATCGTCAGCTCCAGCAGCGAACGCAGCCCCGTATGCCACGGCTCCTGTAAGGAATATGTTTAAGGTAAAACATGTTTTATTTCGTCGCTGCAAGTTTGTGTAGTAAGCAGTATCTGTATTGTATTTAGTTCCCGTCTCTCCCTCTTTTTATCGCATGGACCATGTGTGGACCAATAGGGTACTGCTATTATCTGAGTTACTTTTTATTAAATGTCAAAAACAACAATAATCGTTCTAGAAATGTTTTTGAATAGCAACATAATATGTTATGATATGAAATCAAAAATCAAAATTCCTATAGTTGTCTTCATACATAAAAAATGCATATTTCCAAGCTAGAAAGCTTTTCTACTGTTATGTACACGCGAAAATCAGTTTCATAAACTAGATCAGTTAACAGCGAAAAAAATAATATCTACTTGATAAACACATTAACATCAACGTCTTAAGTACGCCCAAGTATAGTTTTGTCTATTTCGTTTGTTCCAGTATGACACACTGAACAGGATTTGCCAACTTTGTACGGAATGTTCAAAAATTATGAGCGATTTTATTTAATCGTAGAATAAATGTTATTCAATTTGATAAGTAGTAACATAATTCCTATATCTATTCGTATATACTACATATGTAATATAAATACGTATGCTACTAACTTTAGCTAAAGTGAATAGAAATATTACCTGCGGAGGCCGCGACCGGATCACTCGGTTTCCCTGATACTTCAACGTGCGCAGGTAGCGACGCTTGCTTTGGATGTATGTTACCTGAAGATAAATATGACACAAAATATATAGACAAGTTAAAGTTACTTAATCCTTCTATTGTGGGTGAAGGGTAAAGTTAAATCAGCCCTTCCAACAAAGGGACATATCGATGATATCGAGATGTAAACATTCGTTGTCGAAAGAGACTACCATATTGTATTCTAGCGATATATAGTTTCGGATGCGACATGTAGTTTTGTCGCAAGCCTATGCTATGTGTCGAATAAAATAAATTATACACCAGCGCATATAGCAGGGCGTAGACAAAACTGTTTGTCGCGCTCAGCGAGAGAAAATATGTCTTGTCTTTCTTACTGGCTCGACGTTAGAGCGAGACGGTCGCTTTATTGTGTGGAGTCGTGCGCGAGAATCGTCGTCATGCTACCGATAATAACATTATAATTCCCTATTGTCCCCTCTGCTAGGGCTAACTTGACGCCATACTACAAATTCTCAAGTCCGGATAAGTGGATAATTATAACTTATTCCTCTGTATAAGAATACTGCTACGACATACTACTACCACATACAGAACATTAATTATTTCTATAACATAATGTGACGATCACATTTTAAAAATTGTATGTATGAATGAGCACTTTATTGCATGCAGACAAAATTACAAAATACAATAAAAAAAGTATATTAGTATGTACTTTTAATCATTCTTGGTTGGTTTTTTATGTTGAATTATTATTGTATACAGGTTGTTAAAAAAATGCGTTTGAAGTATTTATTATTATTTGGGGGTAAAGGGGTATAGGACCAAAGGAGGGCCCTATTGGATCCTTTGGAAAGGAGGGCGTTTGAAGTAAGGGGTTACTCAGAATCAAGTATAGAATACATGAATAATATAGATAAAATTAGATTTAAAAGTTTTTTTCAGTTTCCCATACAAATTGTATTTAGTATTCAGATTTAGTATGGGAAATTAACTGAAAAAAAATTGTAGATCGGATTTTTCGATTTTTTTCCTGTATTGTATACTTGATTCTGAGTTATCCCTTAAAATTTAAAAAAACCCTTTTTTTAACATCATGTATATATACATATAAGGTGCTACTTTATTAGTGCCCCATATTTTAGTCAGTGCTCCTACTCCTGATTCTGATCAACTTTCCTCAAGAAACCCATAGTCAAATCGAAAAAAAAATTTTGGACTTCATACAAATCGATCAGCCGAGCGGCTAAATTAGTATGAAGAGCCCAAAAAAATTTTTGCGATTTGACTATGGGTTCCTTGGGGAAAGTTGATCAGAATCAGGAGTAGGAGCACTGACTAAAATATCGGGCACTAATAAAGTAGCATCTTATATATAGGGTGACCCTAAATTAGTTCTTGATACGAAAGTCTATGAATGTGCTCATGATAACAAACAACTTTCCCTAAGAAACCCATAGTCAAATCGTAAAAAAAAAATTTGAGTCTCCATACAAATCGATGAACTGACCGGCCAAATTAGTATGAAGAGTCCAAATTTTTTTTGCGATTTGACTATGGGTTCTTTAGGGAAAGTTGTTCGTTATCATGAGCACATGCATAGCCTTTCGTATCAAGAACTAATTTAGGGTCACCCTATATATATTTTATGGCAGAGGTTGCAAACGAGTATTTTTTTTATTATTATTAAAATAACAGCGGTTTGGTTTTGTTCACTTAAAATAGTGTTTGTTTGCAGGAAATTGAAATTTTAAGTTTAATGAGTAGAAGTAAATTGGGAAGTCATAGATAGAAAAAAGGAAAGAGCAATTCCTTAATGATTAGTGATCATGAAAAATGTACTTTAACTAACGCAAACAAAAATGAGACATTCTAGAGAAGGCTAAAATTAATGAAGTTCTTGTTCGCTTAACTAACAACAGTGAAAAGAGACATACAGGTAAACATTCCTAAGGTTGTCTCAAAGAGAGTGCTTATAGAAATAAGGACGCCTACCTGTACATCCCATAATTATTGTACTTAAAGGTACTGCTTATAATTACCCAGAGATTTGGTGTACTAAAAAGTGTAAAAATAATAATAATATACAAGCTACAACTTTTGTCTCTTTCGCAATACAAGAAACATTGCTTAAAATACATAACCTAACCAGTTTAATTAAAAACATGATCTAGTTCGTAGTCCAAAATCGAGGTACAAACTTTGTTTGACTAAGTTTAAGTGTATATGTTACGGCTAAAGCCCGAAGTGCGGTTACACGTGGTTACACCTAGTATTAGCCGGTTAAAACTGGGTGCAGCTGGTAGCATTAGTTAATCTTAGGTGTATCCTTTTTGTTCTCGACTAAAACTAGGTGAAGCTGGTAGCATTTGTCTAAAACAAGGTCAAATGGACGTTTATTGGGCATTTATTCAAAATGCCCAAAAATGCCCGGGCAAAAACCCATCTCTAGTATCGACTCAATTTCCGATCACTACTAGTTGTAGTCAAGCCCGAGCGGTAAAAAACTAGATGATTGCACACATTTTCCTAAGCAGACGAATAAAAAAAAAAGAGTATATCAAAGCCAGAACTCACAACATCAGCAGACCTGACCGGCGGCTTCCCAAACACAAGGTTTATCAGCGAGATCGACTCCCGCGTGACTCGCAGCGCTACCAGCAGAGCCAGGAAGAACAGCCAGGGCAGGGGCCTCACTAGCTCCGGCTGGGGCCTCTCATCTTGGTCCACTGGAAGAAAATTTACAGGTTTAGCACAATTTATGAGGTATAGTATTGATGTCAGGTAAAGGTTTTCTAAAAAGGAATATGGTACCACCGTTTATACAGGTGCTAGTGCATTGAGATTTTAAGGACTTACTCAGAATCAAGTATAGAATACAGGAAAAATTATAAATAAATCCGATCTAGAACTTTTTTTTTCAGTTTTCCATACAAATTCTTGATTCACTGTTCAGATTTTGTATGGAAAGCTGAAAAAAAAGTTGCAGTTCGGTTTTTTTTAAATATTTTTATAAGGAAAATCTTAAAATTTAAAAATGTAATGAGAAATTAAAGTGATTTAGTTTTTCAACAACTTCAATTAAAGAGCTATTTAGTCAATTTGGTAATTTATTTTTCATGAAGTCAACTCCCGGATTGTAAGGAGTATTCGGGGTGTATCAGTGTTTAATTAATATATTGTTTGGTTCGATTACGGAACTTCTTCTGGTTACAAGGAATACTCACAAGGTGGCGGCACGGCCCATCTGGCGCATTTCTCGACAACCCACAAAGCCTTATCTAGTTGCCGGAGCGCCGACTGCCCTAGCCGGTAGCTGGCCACGTGTTCCGCTATGTTCTGCGCCACGTCCTTCACGAACGAAATGATCTCCATTACTGGTGAAAAGAAAATTAAAATTACTATGAGATCTACAGATTTAGGTATTCGAGGGTATTGAGGTAATCTGTACTGAAAATATATGCTTATTTTCCTTTCGAGTGATTGTACAGTAAGCCTTAATAACTTGTTGGACTTAACCCTGGAGAAGGAAGAAAAAGTACAGTCAACTGTCGTGGCAAAAAAAAAAAAACAAAACAAAAAATACCCGTTTTATTGCAGCCAATTAAAGGCCGCCCCGATGTCTGATGCAACCGTCGGAAGACCGAGTAGGAAGTAAATAAATATCACACTAAGTAATTAAGTTTAAAAATTATTGTTTGCGCGCAATTATCTAATCTGGTGCCTTTCTGGTGCGCTGCGAAGTCAGGTACCGCGTGGTGCGGGTACAAAGTTCCCAGTGATCCGGGAATCGAGACCAGTCTGTTGACAGTACATATCTCGCATGACATCTCGCAATGCACATTGCGGACCATGATTTCTGTTTGTTTTGACACGACAAATAACTTAATAATCTTACCGACTTAATTAATAGATTACTAAATTTAAAAATATGTAAACATACCTCCATATCTGCGCATAAACTATAACTGGTTTATGCAGGTACGATTTTCTTTTAATGCAAATTATGTATGTTTTCGACAATTATTATTTAAACTTTTAAAAACTTTCTGCTAAAGTCTGACATTTGTTTTGAAACACTGGGGTATTTTATACTCCTTGTCAATCTTACGTGAAAGTATATTCCAAAATCCTCAAGTCTTTTAGGCTACATGCCCAGTCAAAGAGACATACAATATTTCCCTAAAAAATACCGCATTCCTATTTTTAAACAGTTCCAGTTCAAGCATTATATCATCTATCACCATCTCATTCGGAAGACTGTAGGACATAAGCCTCGTTGAATGGGTATACATTATAACTGTCTAGACTGAATGGAGATGTAAACTGATCAGAACTGACAACCGGCCACCGGTTTCTTTATTTAAGAAAATAAAAGTAGATAAATTTTCGTATCGTACTCTTAATGAATCCTAAACAAAACGACACCCCAGATGCTAGGTGAGAAAAAAGTTTTTTATTTTTGGGGGTCCGCAGAAAAACAATTTAATTAAATTTTTAACAACACTATATAAAATATCCATATTCCATGTCTGAACAAACGAAATATCGTTCATGTGTTAAGAGACCTGTGATACATAAGGACGGATAGACAGCAAAGTGACAGCAAAATGGGTTCATTTTGTACTTTGATTACGAATCCCTAAAAATAAAACGAGAATAACTGTTACTATTGTATAACTGTTACTATTATATAACTGTTACTATTATATTATATAAAACCGTAACTAACTCTACAAATTTCAGGACAGACCAGCAGAGGGACAGAAACAGGGTTCGTTTTGCACTTTGGCATGTGGAATGAATTGTCGGTCGCCTGCGGTATTTCCGGACCGATACGACATTCAAACCTTCAAGAAAAGAGCGTACTCCCAAATCAAAGGCCGGCAACGCACTTGTGACACCTCTGGTGTTGCGGGTGTCTATGGGCGGCGGTAATCGCTTACCATCAGGTGATCCGTCTGCTCGTTTGCCACCTCTGCCATAAAAAAAAAAAACGAATCCCTAAAAATAAATAAAAAATGAGAATAAATTTAAGAAATATTTAAGAACTTTCTAGAAGATTAATGAAACCAAGGTTCTGTTATCTTGCTACTCTTTTACATACATTATACAGGATGTCATTACCTACCTGACAAGAGCCAAGGTCTCGAAACAACTTATTATTGTAAGCCACTGTGTATATTACACTACGAACATGCGCTCCGAGTATGAATAAAAGAACTAGAGTGCATCTTTATCGTTCAATTTTCACTGGGGCCGCGGCTGCAGCGCCGGATTTAGGTTGTGCCGAAAAATACTCAGCGTCAACGGAAAAACATTGTTTTTGGTGGTATTAAAATAAGGGTAACAAGTGGACAGTAGGTAAGGCATATATCGTAATTAAGGCGGCTGTTTTTTTTGAACTGGCAATAATTATTTTAAACAGTACTTAATTAATTCTTTTTGCAAAAAAATACTTTCATTTAAAATACGTGGCACGAAACTATCATCTTGTTATGAGAAACTGCGTGCAACCTTAAAAGTGAAGGAAGATAGCATGACTGTCCTAAGATAGATAGCGACAGATCGAAAAAAACTATCAACAGGCCAATTCTCCTGAAGGATGTCAGGTTTTCAGTTCTAGATAGGAGAAGAAATAAGTGTTACACAACAAGCTAATATACACTTTGCAAAACAACTGTTTTCATTCCCACTCTGCTCATAGAAGGCAATGGGCAGGCCACATAGCTCGCAAAATTTATAACCGATGGAGAAGAAAAGCTCTCGAGTGGCGACCATCGGCCGGAAGACGTAGTGTTGGTCGGCTCCCTATGAAGGGACTGATGAGCTGGATGCTCGTGAAAGAACCGCGCTAACAATACGTAGAAACCTATGTTCAGCAGTAGACGTCTTTCTGGCTGATGTTTTTTATATACTACCCTATGGTAAATTAGGCCCTGTAGTAAGCAGCGACATAAATACATCGTTTTGACTTCTTTATACCTTTTAGATAAAACAAACAGCGGCACAGGGCAGGGGTCAGTGCAATCGTGCCTCGATAACGTGGGGCCGCAGAGACGCTACAAATATATCCAATATGTTTACTGATAAACACCTAACATTTTGTTGTTTGCTCATCGTTAAGTTAGCTAATTAAATCTCTATTGACGAATATTCAAGATATGGTCATGGAACTGTTTAAAATTATTATTTTCTGGGTGTACCTGTTATTATTAATATATTCACCATGAATACAGAAGGGAGGGAGGTTTTGAGTAGAAAGCAACGGTCTGCCCGTTGCTTTCTACTTAAAACAAGTTTCAAGATAGTACATATTATTTCGATTCTTTCAAGCCACATGCGTCCATTTCCCTCAAGCGCCAGGTGTCTACTTATTAAAATAGCCTATTTCTCATTTTGATTACTTCCCAAATTGCCTACTTCGCAACCAGCCCACTTAGCAATAAGCCCATTTTGCATTCAGCCTGTTCTCAAATTGACTACTTCTCATATTACCGACTTGTCAAACAACAACCAAAGATTGTCAATTGTACAATCAATAAGAAAAGTTACTTATTCCTTTAACTAAGCGGGCCTCCCTAAAAGCCTATCGTACTAAATGTTCAATCTCACTAATTGCGGGCGACTCAAGACCTGGACTTCCGGCTCTCGTTCGCCACTCAAGAAACTTTCTAAGTCCGAAATATTGGCAAGAAAAAAAAATCAAGCTGAGAATTTAATGGGGATTTAATAGTCCTACATTTAAGGTGCATATCCACCTAAGGATGAAATGGGATTAGAACCTCGGAATTGCGAATTCCAACCTGGAAAGGGGTTTGAAGAAGTATATCAAAGTTGCCTCTGTCGTAGCGCATCTTTGTGCAATTGGGATAGGAAAGAATGTGTGAGACGAGAATTTAAAAATAATTTAGAATATTTAACGGCATTGCTACATAAGTAGTGTTTATTGACTCTACAGTATCTAAGGGCGCTTGTGGCCCAGGCCCGCATGCGTGCTGCGTTTCAAAAGCGACCCGCATGCGTGTGCCACGCATGACAATAAAAGGGCCCTAAAAACATGTAATGAAACGATAGGTTGCAGGCGGCACGCATGCGGGCACAAATCCGCATGGCAATAAAAGCGCCCTAATTGTTTCAACGGCCATCGCTAGATAGTACAAACCATCGCGAGATAGCGCGAGGCAAACTTGCACCTTGCGCGTCTCGAGCGACGAAATAAATCTCGTTGACGCAAAACATAGTGAGATTGGGAGATTGTAGGGTAGTAGGCTTAACCTACTAATACAATGATTGGCCTTGCAAGAGGACAAGCTGTTGAATTTTTTAGTAAAAATTAAAATGCTCAGATATTTTATCTATTTACTGCGCTGTTCACTGTACATTGTAAACTAAAAAAATTCTGCCGAAGATGGCAATAGTTGTACCACTTACTTCCCCACAATCTTCTGATTGACATTAATGTGCTCCATTGAATACATCTATTTAGAGTTTCTTATACTATGTGTGAAGAAGGTCTACCTTACTTTCAAACATTTATAATTCGATTTTATTTATTTCTTATCCACACCATGCCATCATATGACAGGTGACTAGAAATCTGTCCTAGATGACTGGAATACATTGTCATTGTTATGTACCTATTTACTGGACAAATACTTAGGGAGTCTTTTTTTAGGGTGATAATGAACCCTTTGAGCGCCACATGTGGCTATAGCCGAGCGCCACATGTGGCTATAGCCGAGCGCCACATGTGGCTATGGCCGACCACCGGTTTCCTTGCCACAGATGCCAGGATTTGAAATTTTTATACATTTGTGTTGGCTGGAACCGACGGTACGGGCATGATTTTACGAGAATTGAGGAACATAAATAGATTACAACATTAAATTTTGCAGTACTATTAGCTATCCATACTATCAGAAACAAACCAGATGCCACCGATACTATTACCATACTATAACCATACCCATACTATTTATCTGCAAACTTAAAGGAAATGGTAGGATTGATATATATCTATATATGTAATATTATATACAATTAATATAGTACCATTTGCTTTTTTGAATGGGAAATTTTTTATAATTACATTCAGCCACTAAACTCTAAAATAGCCTTTTTTTATACTGGTGTTTACTATGTTCTTCCCAAAAAAGCTGAATGTTGTGTATTTATTTTTCACTGTTTTCACTATGAATTAACCCATTGACCACAACGCTACTCCTTGACAAATCATGCTCCTACTGGCAACGTCGTCTCCAGCAACAACAATGTATGAAAATCTCAAATCCTGGCGCCTGTGGCACGGAAACTGGTTGTCGGGCCTAGCCGACTGTGGAGCTCAAAGGGCTAAGCAAGTTAATAAATGTCAATACAAAAACAAATATAGTACAAAGGGGTGAAAGCTTTTAGTTTACAACAGAGTATACATAATTACTACCATTATAGCATTTATTATTACTGGGTGTTAGGTATGTTTGCCGGGCACAGGCTGGTGTTAAAATTGCCAAGTGGACTCTTTAACTTTTATTAAGTATATTATAATTACACATTACATAACAAGAATACATTTAAACTAAAAAGAGGGGTCTACATTTTTAATATTAATGTTTTGTGTTAGTTTAAAGCCCCTCATAACGCATCTGATCGGTCTAAGGAGACATTGTAATTTTAGAATCAATAGGTTTGGGTGCGCCATAAAAAGAAAATGAAAAATTATGAAGGTACAAATTAATTTGTGTCCAACTAAGTTCTTATCAGACCTCTTGCTGGTTGGTTATGTTGGGTCGAAAGTTCAAGTTATTACGGTGTAACTTCTTGATAACTATCTACCTATTGAAATAAATAAACTGAGCTTGGTTCACCGGGTAGGGTTAGAGAAAATTGTATGAGACCGACCGGTAAGTCAGCAAGAACCTACACATCACTTGACGTTTTCTATCCATGAATATACAGTATTACTCACCGATTTATATGAGCGACAGAAATAGTTATTCCGGCTGTTTTTCAACCTATTTGTAGCAGAAGCAGCAAATAATTAAGGAAAATGAGAAATGATCAATTTTGCAAAACAAAAATACGTACTTCAAAGACCCAACCCTGAACCATCTTGAATATTGATTGACATTAGTTTTTTTCTACAGAGTGTGATAAAACTTGGATAAAACCGAGCATGTATGGTGTTATAAAGCAGGACAGCTATTGTACTAATTTGATTTGACCATTGAATGATTGAATGAATTCAATTATTTGTTGTCTCGCTCACATATTCCAATAAGCCCAAATAACGATATACTAAAACAGCAAAGGAAAAATATAATGATTGCCATATAATAGTTTCAAATATCCTTCAAATCTGAACCACAAAATACAATATTGTATACAATACACAAACAGAAACAGGAAAAAAAGTATATTGGAAGTTTACAAATAATATACCTAAGTATGCCTAAGCGCCTCAGCCTTCTAAGCAAATCATCATTTAGAAAATGTACCCATTTTAGGGCGGTTGAATGAGATTTTTTTCTACGAGTTCTAGAAAGTTGGCATGACATAGCAACATTTGATAATGTGGCGGGTCGTTGTCTAGGGGTCTTTGCATTGCATTTTTTTATATTTGGATTGATTTTAGTTATCTAAAGCTCCATATTTTATAACTAATCTTTTCTACTCACTTAATTATACACATAAACTTTAAATTAGCTTGCGTAATAGCTCCGAGAACTCGGAAAATGTAGTGTTTGGTACTCATGGAATCCCTCGAAGACTCCAACTATTGTCATTCTTTGACCGATAGTTTTTCGTTGTACGAGCGTTACATGAGAAGTTTCAAGATAATAGACAATTTTGTCGAAGATCACCAACAACTTCAAGAAACACATGTCAATGAAACACCGAACTGTGAGTACGAGAGTTCGTGCGAGGCCAACATCGACTTGTCCACCAACAAGCCCCGAGAATTAGGTGAGAAAGACTGCAAGGCTACAGGATCGGGCGATAAATCATCAGCTGGCTTAGATACTGATGTGTGTCTCAAAACTGAGGATTCGAATCAGTGCGGTTCACCGGTGGCTTCTCTGGAGAACTCGTCCGCCACGGCCCACAGCCTGCTGACTGATAAGTCGTACAACACAGACGTGCCCGTCTCTTCCGAAGACTCGAAGTCTGACTGTTTCAAGCAACCAACGTTCATAACCTTCACTATGGAGAATAGCAACAATGCTGTCGACAGTGTACCATTATTCCGTGACGTGAGACCTTCAGAAAATGTTTTTAAACTGCCTATAAAGGAACTCTCCTTCAATGGTACAATAAAGCATGTTCAAAAGTTGAAACCTATAGTGGATCCAATTACAGCTCTGAGTTCTAGTGCAGGACTAGTGAATATAGATGAGAAATCTGCAGAAACAAATAGTAATCAATTAGGAATAAATGATGACGAAAGGTGTGACCCGGACCAATTTACAGACTCTTCGATGAGCTCAGAAAGAATTGACAAAGGCAGCGAGAGTACGGGAGACTCTCAGTTTGACAACTGCAGCAAGAAAGAATGCAATAACGTTTTAAATGATGAAGGTAGTAGTAAATGGAATTTGGAGCAGAACTACTCTTCACTGGAGGCTTCATTTGACAGTGGAGTGCGGTCCCCAGACATGTTTTCTGACGAAGAAGAGGTAGCTCCAGCTGTGGAACCATTTTGGGGCTTCTTAAAAGACTTTGAGGCTTATGATAAGAGGAGAGTTAGGAAAATTGAGGTAAGTTCTATTTAAACAATTTTTAATAACAAAGAGTTTTAGATTATGCTTCTTGTTTTCTGACTGCTTAAGCAGGTAATATTTTCCAGGAGTGTATGTGTGTATAGGTATGTCCATTTCTTTGTTTACAACTGTAGCCATAACAGTGACTGCAAGGTGTTGTTAGATTTGTCTTGAACCCCATATTGACATAGGATACATTTAATGCAGTCTAGTTTTTATAATTTAGTTAAATTCATTAGGTTATTAATTAAAGCTAGTAAGTTAAGTATATAAGGTGCTACTTTATTAGTGCCCGATATTTTAGTCAGTGCTCCTACTCCTGATTCTGATCAACTTTCCCCAAGGAACCCATAGTCAAATCGAAAAAAAATTTTTGGACTTCATACAAATCGATCAGCCGAGCGGCCAAATTAGTATGAAGAGCCCAAAAAATTTTTTGCGATTTGACTATGGGTTCCTTGGGAAAAGTTGATCAGAATCAGGAGTAGAAGCACTGATTAAAATATCGGGCACTAATAAAGTAGCACCTTATATAGGTGTAATATCTGATTATACAATCATTAATGATATCTGCTAACTCAGCTTTCCTTGTTTGCTTGGAAATTTAATCAGCATTATATAGATTTCAAACTAACCTACAGTGCATTGTTTGTTTAACAAGACAGTATACATACTTTTACATCATGAAGTGAAATGCAACATTACATCACCAGGTAGGTAGGTAGTTAACTTACTCAACCTCGTTTTTACTATATAATGAAAATAGTTATGTGACTGGCTGAATTCTTTGTTCCAAATTGTTAATCTGTTATTTTGTATAATTATGCACATTAGTGTTCAAATTATTGTTTCTTAATTCTTAAAAGCTAGTTACTTAATTTAAACTAATTACTTATTTTTCCCAGGATACATTAAGGGGCATACTTCCACCGCCATCAGTAACAACAATCAAGACAGATGTTACAGAAATGCTAAAAAAATACTATTGTTTCCTCCCCGCTTTCAATGACACCAAAATATCTCCAGAAGCGAATGCTACAACACCTTCAAAAAGAGTCTCTTTTGTCCAAATACCTACTGACACTGAAACCTGTGAAGGATTGATACAAGAACCTTTAGATGTTTCTCTTAAGTGTACACCAGGCGCAGAAAAATTGAAAAGCAGTTCAGTTTCTAGAGATGCACACTCACAGCTTGATACTAGTAATGATAAGAGTATTGAACTGAAAATGTGCACTGAAACTGAAGCCAGAGAGACTTTGTGGCCAGATATTATGAAGTGCAGATACTATGATGTATAGTAAGTATTCTTACAATTTTTACTGACTCACTTAGGTAAAAAATTGCCTTTGAAAAGTTAATATTATTTGTATGTGTCCCAAAAAAAATTGCATAAGCTATTACCTAAGCAAACTCTCTTGAATATGAATTGCATTACCATTCCATGCTTCAATGATTTGGATATTATTTATGGGTTTATAAAGCCAGTGTTTGGTCCCCCATTGTTACAGTCTACTGAATTTAGTATTTTCTTGAATGTAGCATACACAAGTATTATTATAAAACAGTGTGTTTCAACCTGTGGGTCGCGACCCGCCAGGGGGGTGGCGTAGCGTTTCTGAGGGGGTCACCAGTATAAAAAAAGGCGAGTGTTTGTAGGTGGTCTTAACACTAAAATAAAAATAAAATAGGTATAGTAGGTCGTACACTAAAATGAAAATAAAATTACAGGGTTTACTTGATTTTTTAATCAATACAAATAAGAAAGAAAATTATAAAATTAGTCTTTCAAATCACAAAAATTTTGTATGTTTATGGCCCTAGGAGATTGCATGAATTTTTTAATTTGTAAAGGGGTCGGATATTCAAGAAGGTTGAAAAACACTGTTCTTAAAGATCAAAACTTTCATTATAAAAAAATCACTGTTACATAGTTTTATTAAATACTCTTCATGTCGGAGTCCAGCAACCAATCTAACCTACTTTACCCTATATAAAATCCTTTGTTACTATAATTTTACAAGTAATTAGGGAACAATCAGTAAGATTGACTCTGATGCCTGCTCCCTTATAATCCAACAGTCCAGCTGAGACTAACATATTTTTTAACCTTTCTAGCTACAACAGATCCCACTATTCCGAGAGGTATGAGTTGCTCTCACTCAAGTTTGGGGAGCGGTACATAGGCGCGGAGACCGATACCAGCGTGAACATCTATTCTGGGGGACTGCAGTCGCCCAGTAGCGCTAGCAAGAGGAAAGCGCAGAGGATGAAGTAAGGACAAGTTATCTGTGCATTTACTGTAGAATACTTAATGTGAATTCATTTCTGTTTTTATTTATTATTCAAAAAATAAGAGTTGCTTTGAGTTAAAGATAGTTCTCAAGCATCGATATGGGAAACATTAGATAAGGTTACTCGCCCTGTTTGTTTCTGAACCAGCGTGTTCGTCTTGCGAGGGCTGAAGCGGGGTGAAGAGGGAGGCATTTATTTAAACAAATATCGCCGTTGTGTGATAAGCTTAAGGTTTATCTATTTAATGTTATCTACTAGCGACATCTAGCGACGAATAGGGAAGCATGTATTTAATTAATGTTATCTACTAGCGACATCTAGCGACGAGTAGCGTAGCATCACTATAAAATGACAAAATATTCATAAAATAACAAGAATAAAGTGATAAGAAATGTTGCTGTTAGTTTTGTTCTTTATTTTTTTATTGTTTTAGCACATTTCACTGCTCTGTAAGACATATTTTCATTTAAACACGGGATGTTTACTCGTCCCTTGTCAGATTGCGAATGTTGCACGAAAAGGCGGCGCTACTCAACATAGGGGAGCAAACCACTATCAGCGACTACCCTGTCGTGGAGTATTAACCACATCTAATTGTTCTCTTATATCGATGTTCTCAAGGTTTTTCTGTATGTCCCCCAATCCCCAGTCAACTAAGAAACAACTAGGAAAATGCCATAGTTGCAAGGCAAATGCCATAATGCCATGATGCAGACAAGACAGTCCAATTTAGTGTATCCTTAGTTTGAACTTGGATGGATTATTATAAAACTTCTACACAGATATAGGCAAATAAACTATTAGCTGCTCGCCTATTTATCATCAGCGGAAAGTCGTCGACTGCAGGATAAAGGTCTCCTCCAAGGATTTCCACACCGACCGGTCCTGTGCTGCCTGCATCCAGTGGCTTCCCGTAACCAGGTCATCAGTCCACCGAGTGGGAAGCCTGCCTTCACTGCGTCTTCCAAAACTTCCAATGCGCGGTCGCCACTCGAGAACTTAAATGCCCCTCATTGAAGCCTAATAATATTGTACTTTTACATAGGTTCTCAAGTTTTTTTATTATTATATCTTATCCCGCTGCTGGGCAAAGGCCTCCCCTTCTTTTTCCTTATCGCATCCTATTATACTGGCCTATTACTAAATAATAATTTCTAATATGAACATGCAATATTCAGGCTGGCACAGACGAAGTCCCCCGGGCGCCGCCTGTCCCACCTGGCGCGGCGGCGACAGGCGTTCTGCAGTGCAGCCACTATTAACGAGAAGGCGCACGCCTCCAGCTCTAAGATGGTTCTCATCGATAGGAAGTAAGTGGACTTTCGTAATTCACTACAGTTCTCTCTTTCTCTTTTGGTGTTACACAATTTAACCGTTCTATCCACAAGGTATAGATGGCGGTTGCCCGCAGTCACTTGTAGGGCATTTAGATTTACGCCTACGGACGTTTAGTACAGTGCGATCACGCTAATCTGCTATTTTATTATACCGTCACGTTCAGTAATCGGCGCGAAAGTAAATTGCATTGCATAGAAAGTTCAAAAACAAACTCTACAATGGATAATCTGGATAAAACGCAAAGGGTACTAAGACTATTATAATGAAATATAGTCATCGAATTTTTCTTTCCTATGACTGTTTTTGTGTGCTGTATTAGCGGGGTCGTACTGTATATTTAACAAAAAGACAGACCTTGCTTGCTTATAGTAAAACTTATCAAATGTGCCTCATTGTTATTTTATTTGGTGAAGGGAGTTAGGTATGAGATCTGTTTTAAAAGCTACTGTACGAACAACACCGAAATACGCGTTATTATAATGTTGGTCATATATTTAGATGCCTAATGTTTTTTAAATTTCTATATTAGTTAATGAAAACTAGAAACGATATGTGTATGTATGCCTTTTTTAATCATTTAGCATCTGTTCTAACTTATTTTAGATTGATGGAAATACTAACACTAGTGTTGTCCTGTATACTTAATTGTACACTACCTATCTCTCTTCACACTAATCTGACATAGGAATATTTTTCAAGTTTCTTCCCACACAGAAAGCTGATCAGTACCGCGGAAAGGAAGAGTCCCCGAACGAGACGGACGCCCGGCAAGAAGACGCCCGGTCGAAAGACTCCGGGGAAAAAGACCCCAGCGAAAACACCAAAAAGCTCCTCCAAGAAAAAGGCTATGAGACGATTACTGATGGACTCTGAAAACATAACTAGATCTCAACCACCAAGAGAGGCTATGATAAAACGAGCTCTATTCATAAGTCCAGAGAATCGAAAGTCGGTCCCTCAAGTAGCGAGCACGTCAGTTCCAGTCCACGCTATGAAGTCCAAGCGCGCTTTGTTCGGATCTCCGGCTACAGCTGACACTAAGAGCAGCGATGGTACCCAAAGCGACCAATTCTTAAAGAGGAAGCGAGACGCGCTCGGCGATATACCAGAGACAAGTAGAAATAAGATAGCTAAGAGTTTGTCTTTTGGCGGAGATTCGATAGGAGTTGGGACTTCACAATCGCAGCCGAACAGTTTCAGTCGTCGTGCTTCTGAAGTATTCGCGACGAAGAACAGTGTGGAGTTGAATGAAAACCATAAAAAGGTAAGATTTTGCTAATTAAGGTTCAGGAAAACAACTTTTATATACGAGCGTTTTCAAAAAAATGTGTACCCCTCACTTTTGGGCTGTCCCCTGAGTTTAAAGTCCAATAAACTAAAATATACAACTTACTAATTACATTAATAATTTTTAAAACAATTAACACATTCTAAACTAGTTAATTCAAACAGAAATATTGCTAAGAACTTGAGTAATATTTAAATAATGAGCATTTTTAAAACCAAGATGTCAGTTTTTGGCATGTCCCCCATTCAAATTCCTTGATAATAGAAGCGATTCTGAATATTTTTTGTACTAAAGTAGTATCTGTTTTTAGTATCATTTGAAAGTACTCTGAATCGCCTATCCTTGCCAGTAGTTTATTATTTAAGTCTTACGCTCATTTAAATACAAAATTAATTTAAAAAAAATCGTAAAAACTGGTGCTGACCGGACATGTCAGTTTTGTCACGGCTAAAAGTGCAATTTGAAAATTTACGGCGAGTATATTATTAACTTTTGAAATGTCAACATCACTTTTTACACTCTCCGATCGCAATTTATAAAACCTGATTATCAAATCCATTTCGACTGTAACAGACACAGACGTGTTTTGTGTTAGTCCAGCAACCGTCAAGATTTCTTCTGTCGGTTTTGAGACATTATTCTACTGATTCAGGTCTATTTACATTATTTAATATATTTACAGAAGACGAACAATATCCTAATAAAACATTATTTACATCTGATAAAAATATTTGGTAAATAATTTCGTCAGAATATAATTTTGAAAACTAAATGGAAGGAGAACGTCACGTCCGTTTTGCGACATTTTGACACGTAACCTACAGGCTGACCAGTAAAGTCGCAAAACCGACATCATAAAGCTAGGTCTACATGTAGGGCTTTTACGTTTTTAGATTTCACAATTTGCGGAAGTTACTGTCACTTACTAGTGTGGAAAGACGCAACACGCTTAGGTTCATGAGTAGACGCCGTAGTAATTTTTTTTTTTAGATATTTCATAAGGACCCTATATGTCTTGTTGTTCAGATTCATGTTATAAATTCCAACTTGAGCCCTAGAAGATATTTTAAAAGCAACCTGTATCGCTTGTTTAATAAATAATGAATATCAATTTAATTTTTTGTATTATTTTAACCACGTAATATTTTGGTTTCGGTGTAAGCCCAGCCTATGATAAATTTGTATGTCGGTTTTGCGACTGTCCACCCTTTTGCGACGAGGTAATTCTTAGTTTTTAAAAATTTTTAATATAAAGGGGGTACAAATAAGTTCACACGATGTTCAAAATGCTTTTGATGTTCTAGATTAGATGAATACTTTTGGCGACTACTATGTATTTATTAATATACCGTAAAAGAAACTGTTACTTTGGCATCACTTGTGACAAAACTAGCATAATTCGTATTTTGCGTCTTTAGAGACTGTTTTGGCCTATTTCTCTAAAAGTATATATGATAATCTTTGGTATATAATTATAAACATTTGCGTTTTTCTTCATAGTTAGTAAGTAGAGTACTTTTAAGATAGTGTCAAAACTGAATTTTTTTTCTATATTGTCAGTTTTATTTGATGATTTCTCGTGCAAAATAGATTATCTGTAGGTAATCAAATATCATTTCATATACTCTGACTTATTTATATATCAAAAATATGATATTTCAAATATGGCCATGAATTTAGACATGGTACACTTTTTTTTGAAAACGCTCATACTATACTATAACAATGAATTTCACTAGGATCAGGTGAAGCATTACCTTTATCGTTTCCTTACTACTAGCGACATCTATCGAAAAATATTAGCGCTTACGAGGAGGGATCAAAAAGTAGTGAGAATGAGATAGAATATAATGACTATTGATATCTTAATAATTTATTTTTCTACATAGTCTCCGAGTCTCTCTACACACCGAGTCCAGCGCTTTTCCAAGGCTTCAATCCCTTTCAAAAAAAAGTTTTGTCTTGATCCTGCAAAAAGCTCTCCACGGCATCCATCACCTCGTTATTGTCTTCGTACCTGTTTCCCCTTAAGTATTCTTTCAATTTGGGGAACAGATAAAAATCGCTAGGCGCCAGATCTGGTGAATAAGTGGGGTGGTCAACCAATTCGAAGCCAGCTTGTTGAATGGCAGCCATCGCAACTGCCGAGCTGTGCGCGGGTGCGTTGTCGTGATGAAACAGCACGACCTTTCGAAGTTTCCCTCTCCTTTTCTCTTTGATGGAATACCATCTCAATTTGAGGAATACCTCAACTTGGGAATTAATGCTGCATAATATTGGCCTGTAATAGTGGTTCCACGCTCCAGGTAATCAATCAACAATATCCCTTCTGAGTCCCAAAATATTGAGGCCATAACCTTGCCAGCCGATGCCACGGCACGAAACTTCTTCGGGGTCGGTGATGATGGCCGTTTCCATTATGAAGATTGCTGTTTTGTCTCGGGATCAAAATGATGGACCCATGTTTCGTCCATTGTTACAAAACGAGACAAAAAGTTTTCAGAATCTTCTTGAAACTTGTCCAACAATCTCTTCGAAATGTCAAGTCGATTTTGTTTCTGACTGTCTGTTAACATTCTCGGCATCCATCTTGCGGAGACTTTTCTCATATTCAAAGATAGTTTCAATATGGATTGAATACTTCCATATGAAATGCCCGTTTCTTGAACTAAGTAACGGATGGTAACTCTTCGATCGCTCAATACAATTTTCTCGACTTTAACAACATTTTCTTGGGTGACTGACGTCGATGGGCGGCCGCAACGATGTTCGTCTTCCGTGCTCGTTCTCCCTAGTCGAAATTGAGAAGCCCACCTTGCGACAGTGAAATACGGCGGAGCAGACTCTCCTAATGTTGCCTCCAAATCGCAGTGAATCTCTTGCGTCGTTAACTTTTTTAAACAGAGGTATTTAATAACGGCTCGCACTTCGTTTTTCTCCATTTTTAACCGACTTTAAAAAAAAGGAGGAGGTTCTCAATTCGTCGGAATCTTCTTTTTTTTTTAATTTTTTTTTTATGTATGTTCACCGATTACTCGAAGACGCCTGAACCGATTTGAAAAATTCTTTTTTTGTTTAAAAGGGTATATTTCCATATAAATTTTATCGAAATCGATTCAGCGGTTTTTGAGAAAATCAACAAAAACATATCAAAATTGGAGTTGTTGCGATTGAAGTCGGTTGTTTTTAACGTATTCAGCGTGGTCAATTATCGAGAACACGTTCTGACACGAAGCAAACAAATGACTACATTAAAAAAAAAACAAAAGAGAATCGAAAACTTTTTCTTTATTAATATTACAAATATCTGAGCTATGCCTGCCAGTATTCATTTTTTTTCTTACCAAGGAGTTATCGTTGTCACTACTTTTTGATCACTCCTCGTAGTTACTGTATAAGATTCAATATTGGTTCTGTTTAGATCGTAGTGGAAAAGTCCTTCACAAATAAAGCCAATCTATTCCTCTGTATTAATCTATCGGGTCTGTTCTACGTCTACGACGTACGTACTTATTCTATCAAATAAGGAAACTCCAAGAAAATCTATCCCTCTGCCTAGCCCGCTGAGCGACTGTTGAGTTTGTTGATTAGGACAATACTGATTCTAGTACTCGTATAATGTTCATTTACTTTTCTTCCACTTACTCGTTTAAAAAGACCGTACGTCAGTCGACTCTTTTCAGTATCATGCTATAAATTTCCAGGACAATAATAAAATCTTCTGATCAGTTTTAAATTCATTACTCTTGAAGTGTTGACAAAGTACACAATAACAATATATTAGGTGTTTTAGATACTTACCCGATATTATTTTTCGGCCGTCCTTAATAACCCATATCGTCCCCACTGCAGGGGCACGCGTCTTTTCCCACACCTCGGGAATGTTAGGCTATGTTCTACACACGGGAGCCAACTACGGATCAGTAGAGGTTGTTGGGCTAGTGGCCAACCTCAGTATCAGAAGTTTTTACGCTGTCAATTGCTTTATTCCGAGACTGGGCAGTGATGTTGTTCTTATCATGTGCAACAGAAGCTGCTATGGGCGGTATCGGAGGCGCTGCGTGCGCACGGATGGCGCATGTCGTCGCCGGGGTTCCGCGAGAAGGCGTCCTCGCTAGCGCGCCTCACGCGCCGCCTGCTGGCGCTGCCGCCGCACGCCGCGCGCCTCGCCGCGCCCACGCTCTCCACCTCCGACACCATGCTCAAGTGAGTGCGCCACACCCACATACATACCCGGATGCACCCACAGCCGGATACGCACCCGCACCCACACCCAGTCACACATCCACCCCCGGACAGACACCCACTTCCGGATACACACCCGCTCCCACATCTTCAGACACCCGCAATCACACTCGGACACACCAGCTCCCACATCCTCACACACCCGCAATCACACTCGGACACACACCAGCTCCCACATCCTCACACACCCGCAATCACACTCGGACACACACCTGCACCCACACCCGGACACACACCCGCACCCACACCCGGACACAAACCCGATACCTCACTCAAACATACCCGCAATCACACCCGGTCACGGACACACTCGCATCCACACTAGGACACGCACCCGCACCCACTCCCGGACACGCACCCGCACCCACTCCCGGACACGCACCCGCCCCCACACCCGGACACACACCCGATACCTCACTCGAATACACGCGCAATCACACCCGGACACGGACACACTCGCATCCACACTAGGACACGCACCCGCACCCACTCCCGGACACACACCCGCCCCCACACCCGGACACACACCCGATACCTCACTCGAATACACGCGCAATCACACCCGGACACGGACACACTCGCATCCACACTAGGACACGCACCCGCACCCACTCCCGGACACGCACCCGCCCCCACACCCGGACACACACCCGATACCTCACTCGAATACACCCGCAATCACACCCGGACACGGACACACTCGCATCCACACTAGGACACGCACCCGCACCCACTCCCGGACACGCACCCGCCCCCACACCCGGACACACACCCGATACCTCACTCGAATACACCCGCAATCACACCCGGACACGGACACACTCGCATCCACACTAGGACACGCACCCGCACCCACTCCCGGACACACACCCGAGATACTCCGACAAACGGTTGCGTTAACATTAATACTACTACTACTACGTAAAAAATTTGACGTTTGTACGCGCGTAAATGTTGCGTGGTTTGTGCTAAGTCACCACAACTTTCCTGGTGCAGTTTATTCATGGGATATTCCATTGAGAGTATTTAACTATTTAGACACATGTGGTTTTACATCAGTATATCCTCTTCACAGGCTCGCCCGACAATACGTGTTCGCCATCATCCAGGGCCGATCAGTTGAAGAGTGCTACCAGGAGGAGCAGATAAAGCTGAGTAATGACTCAAGCAACAAAGTAACCGGCTACATATCCGCCAGCGCCTACCAGCAACTGAAGCAGCGGCAGGCGGCGACCGCTCTGACGTCACAGGTCAAGGAGAACTGCAACGAGGGGTCGGTAAAACAAGAGCAGCCCCGCAGCAACTCCAAGAACGTACTGCAGGATAAGCTGGTAAATATCGATACCAACTCCAACAGTAGCAGTAGCGGGCTGAGCATGATCGATAAAACAGTTCTTTTCAAGTCAAATTCGATGCCGTCCTTTGAAGAAGCTGCCAAAATGAGAGCTAGGAGACAGATAAGTTTCGATAACGTCGACTTTCCTAAGAGGTGATTTACTTAGTCAAGTTTTTTTTATAATATAAGCGAATTATTTATAGGTTGTAAGTAGTAAATGTTTGCACTGCCCCCCTTATGATGTGTCCTATAAAAAGCTTAGCATATTAGTCTACTGACTACTGTTTATTGGTTTGTCTTATGGTCCGGATAGACATTACGACTTACTTACGCATATAATATTGAATACTACGTTATACTACTAGAGTTCACAAGTCAAAAACTTGCATGTACAAACAAAATTGCGCTATCACAGGACTATATGCTTAGCAGTTGTATCCCGTTGAAGGTTTTGCCAACTTAAGATGAGGAAAGGCAACGACAACATTGTTTATTGAATTGCTTGAATTTTTTTTTTATCGAGTACTATTCAATTGTGTTTCAAACGCATTAGTATTGCCAATGCGCGGTGTGGTGTTAAATTTGACCGCTATGGTTGAACGCACAATGTTATTTGAGCAAATTGCATTGGACATGCCAGTTTGCTTAGGTCAGGTCGTAGCGTTTAGCCAGACTCTTATGTATTCGTATTATTACTCGTATTATTCAGTAGGTAGGTGCCCGGTACCAGGGATCGTTAATATATCTCAACTGAACCCCTTTTGAACTGTAAACCTGATTTAGGTGACCTTTTGTTTGAGCGAGTAACTTTGTGGCTCTTCTATACAAGGTGCTTTTTAGTGAAGCTTGTGTTCACAATTTATACGTTTTTATTCCACTAAGTGATATCAACAAAAGTTTTCACGAATGATCCCAATAATAGCCTCCTTTCCACCATTAAAAAATCACCTTGTATACCATAATTCATTTAAATAAAACGACATTCAAAATGCATGTATGTATTAAGAGAATTGCTTTCTTATTTGTATGGTTTTTTGACTTATATAAAATAATCCTCTGTAAATATTTTAAAAAGTTTATTAATTTATTTTACGGATTAACTATCCATACTATCGTATGTGTTTAATTTTTTTGACGTTTGCTTTGGAGTTGGTTTATTTAAGGAATAGGACACAATAAGTTACAGCTACATTGTATAACACTTTCTTTGTTCTTTTGTAAAGTCCTTTTCTAATGTACTACTTAACAAGATGTACAGACAAGGTACTTTAACTTAACCCGAATTCATACGACTGACAAAGTACATAAATAAACTCGTAACCTTTTAAAATGTAAGTGTAATTATATTTTTCTTGGTATTTCTTACAACACTAACAGAAAAAAAGATAGTATGTTTGAGCTGTGCTCCTAATTTTATTACATTTTACTTGAGAACTATGGACCATTATCTATCATCTTTCAACATTTCTATGAAGTATGGGAATTCTTATATAGTTAATTTTTCGACATTTCCTACTTATAATCCAGCACAACATAATATTGGTTGTAGTATTAATGTATAAAATGATCATTTTATTATACATAATATATTGATATGATATAGAACTCTAAGAGTGAGGATAATTTCAATGTACTGACTAGGTAATTGGATATGTAGCCAACGACGTTCATGTACTATTGCTGAGTGATGATCTCGGAATATCATTTAGTTACTCAATAAACATATTTCTTTGGAATTTGAATATTATTTTATTTAAAGCCTTTATATTATACACGAAAACTTAACATCATTTTAGTCGACTGGTCTTTCTCTGCCCGCATCCAGAGGCTTCCGCGACCAAAAATATATTGATGCAATTAACAATTCGAACGATATCAAACTAGAGCTAGTCTCGTTATAGACAGGTTGGTTACGTAGTTACGTAGTTATCAGTTTAATCAAGTAAAACAAATTATAGTTCGACAGATAAGATATACCTATTATGATTCCTTTATTATTTACACAAATGTGATCGGACTGATTTCACGAAATATACTCACTCATCTGTCATTTACATACTGTTAACCTGTTGGGGCAGTCCAGTCAAAACAAGTTAAGATGGGCAGTTCACAGTCATACCCTGGGCTCACTGAAGATGTTTTAGAAGACTACACCATGCTGACGTATTTAAGTAAAGGAGAAATATTATAGTGAGTTTCAATGATTTCAGTGATCAAGGAATCTGAATAGAAGCGAAAGAAAATTAATTTGTGACATATTTCAGTTTGATGAAAAAGTTTTATTCCATCGATCCTGAAAAAGTTACCGCTGATTATCATCACAGGTTTTCTAAAGAGGAAATATTAAAAACTTTCGACGTGTTGAGGGTGAGTCTTGTTTGTAGACTTTGTAATGTTGGATGAAAGATATCCCTTACAAGGATGTGGTTGCCTTTGTAAAGAGCATTATGTTAACTATTTCATGTTTTGTACAATAAAGTATTAACAAACAAATAGAGTTCGCAATACGAGTTGAAAGAAAAGTGTTAGGATTCTGTGGAAACTTGTCTATTTTTCAGAACAACCCATTCCAAGACCGTTTGTTCAAGGTGTTTTCTTCGAAAGGAGATGATCGTTTCTCTTTCGAGGACATGATAGATATGTATTCAGCCATGAGCTCCGAATGTCCACCTGATGTAAAAGCGGAGTGGGCTTTTAGGGTTTTTGGTAAGTTAAGGATTTTTGTTGGAAACTTTACCGTATTTAGTACTGATTACACCTAGGGTTGGGAACCTTTTAACTCTTCGTAGCTAATAGTGTTGTGCCCCATAGATTTGGACGACGACAACCAGATATCGGCGAAGGACATATGCGGCATCATCGACCGACTAACAGTAGTTTCGAACAAAGATGGAGGACGCATCGAGTTCCCTCTCAAAAAGAAAATTGCTCATGTCGTAAGTATTTGCCTACTTCAAAAGTTTCCGAGTAATTTAACTAAAGTTTTATTATAGTGATTGAATTGATTGTGCACAGATATTAGAAGAACTGGCTTTGGACGTCACAGGAAGCATCTGTGTGAGCGAATTCAAGATTATAATGTCAAGGTTTCCAGATTTTCCTACTTCGTTTTATTTCAAATTGTAGTGAGGAAAATGGAAAATATTACAAGCCAATAATAAAACGTTTATTAAACAGATATGTATATTGTTTTGATTTTATGAATGGCTAAAGGAAAAAACAAACCAATAAGTCCAATACGGCTCTCTTGATGATAGTTTATGAGTAGATGCCACTAGTTAAATTATGTATATTCAGGTATGTATGTATGCATATGTAGAAGCTCAACAAGTGTCCAAAAAATATACCCATATGATTTGAATCAATTACCCAATCCGGACTTGGCCCCCGTGTGTGGAGTATGGCCTAATCCTTCCCGAGTTATGGGAAGAGACCCGTACCCCTGCAGTGGGGACGTAATGGGTTGTTAACGATTTGAATCAAACCGGAATTTAGTGTCCCTAACTGACCAAGCCAATATTAATAAGCATTATATTCTCCTGAGACATTGAGGATGCTCCAGGATATACAGGAAACATGACTTCACGAGTGAAGTTATCGTACGAAGGCCTTGCAAGCCGCCTTGTTGTAGCGGCCGGCCAGGGTGCGGTCTGGCAGTGAGGGGAAGCCGCTGGTGCGCCCTGAGGTGTTGGGCAGCACCAGCGGCTGCTTGTACTTCACGTGGTACATCGGGAAGCTCAGGTACACTCTGCGAACGTCAAAATAGTGAGCAGTAGTAGTGGCTTTTTCAAAAGCGGACGTAGAATAGGGAGTCATAGCTAATAATCAGCATTTAATGGACCATTGTTGGGTAAAGGCCTCTTGTACACGACACGCCTTTGATTCTGTCATTCATATGATCATCGTCTTGGATATGGATACCTAGCACTCAATGATATTCTTATTCTTGGGTTGACCACCATTTTCCCGCGCCTACTATAGACTTATAGGCTTATATCTACTAGGTTTCATCAGCGAGATTACCTGCGCGTTACTGGACAACTATCAGTAAGTACTGGACATTCATCTAATTTGAGGTTATGGGCCTATAAGATGGTACTTACTCAGTCATGGATTTAGGACATTGCCACATGTATTCACTTTCTCTGAAGTAAGACAACGGGTGATAAGCCTTTGGATATCCTCTGTAGTAATCCCTGTGACGCTGACATGCCTGGTTATTACATGAGAATAGGTTCCATTTAAACCGGACATAACGATATTGAAAGAAAAGCATTCGCAAATTCTAATACTAACCTACCTCATAAAATGTTTCAATTTCATCTTGTCTAGCGTTATCAATGAATAAAATGTTGTTGGACATACTAAGAATTTATAAGAAATAAACGTTAACAAAAGAATTTTGTATTTGGCGCTGCGCCGCCGTTGCTACTCAACTACCCATATCTCTTTTTGTCTATGAGTTCTCTATAAAGCAAAAGCCCACCGCGCACTGCGGTTATTTCCGTACGGTTTTATTCGCAATACAAATTCTGTGGATTGCTTGAGATTTGTTGCGATGCAGAATTTTTCGCAATTAAGTTGTATGAAACCTCGCGAGCTATCCGTGCGGAGAGTGGCGCAGTTGTTCCCGAAAAACGGTGTGGTCGTGTCACGTGTCACTTTAAGTAAAGGAGCTTGAAGATTTTAGTATGGAAGATGGCCGCCTCTGCCCAATAGCAATCGTGATTTTTCCAAAATCGCTGTTACACCTTGAATCCTTTGAAAATCGCTAGAGGACATGAGTGTCCATCACATGAGTGTGATCACAAAATATACTGGTCATTTTGTGTTTAAGCCAACTGTTTCGGAGATATTTAATGTTTAAGATGTATAGAAACTACTGCATTAACTAGAGAAACTATTGCATTAATTTTGTTTAAGGAATTCGTATAATAATACTCAAAATTTTGTTTAAATATTAAAAATATTGAATTGTTTTTTTTAGTACCTGTAATAATTTTTAAGTCATATTATACAAACGAGTGTAACGTCTGACGATAAAATAAATTCTAGATAACTCTTGGAGGTGTCATTATTATTCTAGACGTTATATTATAGCTTTGCTTTGCAGCCGATGAAAAAATTATGACTAATCATGTTGATCTTGTGTCAGATAATCAAAACTTGCAATTTGATGAAATATTGGACATCGAAATTAGAATAATATTTGACTAATGGAATACCACTACCCACTACGTGCCTTTTGATAAAATAAAAGGTGAGTACTACTTAGTTGATAATTTATTTATTTTTCTATCTAGAGAAAGCTCTGCAAGCTGCTTTATTATAACGCGGAGCTAAACTGCGTTCTGGTAGCGGCGGGAAACCAGAAGTGCGCTCAGTCGTGGTGGGCAGTAAAACTGGCTGCTTGTACTTCACATGGAATGCGGGGAAACTCAAGTAAACTCTGAAAAAAATATATTTGCATATGAAGCTGTAAACTTAAAAAAAATCCATGTAAATCTAATATCAGGTTTACATACTGAGACATTTCAGGAGGGCATTGCCATCTATAGTCAGGTTCTCGGAAGTAAGCAAGCGGATGATATCTCTTTGGATAGCCTTTGTAGTATTCTCTTTGCATTTGTCCAGCCTGAAAAATAACATACGGAAATCTTTGAAAATGGACAAGCAAGGAAGTGGCACATGTCGACCGATGGAGGGACTGAAATTAAATACCTTTGCTCATGCTCTGAAAAATACCCATTTCAATTTTGTATTTGTATTCGTTTGTATTTGTATAACTAATCAAATTGCATTATATTCCAGTGAGTGGTATCGGCGGGGGGAGTGTGCTCAGAGCGGAATCCATTTTAAGTAGGTAGAAAATGACACACTGGATTTTAAAAACATTCCTTTCTGACCAACCAAATAGTTGTACCATTAGGAGAGGAAAATAGTTGATCCGTTTTAGTTGATCGGTTTATTTGATCAGAGTGGAAAGATGGATTGTAAGCTATATACGCTATATTATGATACATTTCTAGAAAAAAAAAAATGACACTATGAGCTCCACAATTAACCTGGGATCACTTGGCAAAACTGGTCCTACTCTACTTTTAAGCTGGAGAGGAGGAGGGAGTTTTCAGATGACGTATGTCACACCGTTCATAAGATTCTCAATAGATGGCGTTTCTAAGCTTTGGCAATGTATTTTTAAAAGCAGCGTAGAATTTACGGTAGCACAATAGATTTAGTATTGTTGAAAATAAATGAAAAGCCACCTGAACATAGATTCTTATTCATTGAATTAACAGAAACGATAAATTGGGTGCATTCAGATATCTCTGACCTCTGTAATATGTAATTTCTTCTTCTGAACCAAAAATAAATTGATTTTTATACATTTTTGTGATTAAAAAGCAATTTATAACTCTATATCATGTTAGAATTCTTTTAAGAAATACAAAAACAATACTAATAAGCTTTGTGCATCAAAAATTATGAAAAAAAATTTTTTGATCAAAATACAAAAAAAATAATAATAATAATTATGATATTAGTCAGTAACATCAATCAGTTTTGCCGATTTTTTAGATATTTTCTTATTTCCAGTGTTGATCAGCGCCATCTAGTTGAGTTTAGAGAAAGCCGTGAAAAATTCTCTATTGAGTGAGATGAACCTGCCCTTATGAATAAGGTCTTTGACATTGTAAAATAAAAAGAAATGAGGTGCTTGTGCCAAATAGCCTGCTGTTTACACTAAGTATATTCATTTTCATATTCATATTCAATTTATTCATAATATTGTTATTATTACATGTCATTAAATTAAATAAGTAAACCTAATTATAATTAAATTATAATAATAGAAAATTGAAATAAAATTGGATAAATTATATAATTTATGTCAACACAAAACAAAACACAAAAGCAGAATGTCACATGTAAACATAAAGACTAAGTTAAAACGGAAATTAATCCATTAAAAAATATATATATATTGCAACGCAATATATCACGTCTGCTTAAAATTTATAAATTCAGTATAACTGTAGAAAGCATGCTCGAGAAGCCAGTTTTCAGCCTATACTTAAAGCAGCTCAGGGAAGGGGCCGCCGTAACGCACTCGGGCAGCTTGTTGAAGACGGTCGGGCCCATCACGTGGACGAGCTTATCCGACTTCGCCAGGTGGTGCGGAACTGGCAGAAGTCTCTTCGCGTTACGTAGGTTTCGCCCATGGACGTCTCCAGAACGTTTATACTCCTGAAGGTGGCTGAAAACGTATATCCCCACCTGAAGGATCACAACAGAAACCAAAGTCAGAACTTTGAGTTCTTTGAAATATGGCCTCGCGGGAGTATATTGCGCCACTTGCACTACCGCACGTACGGCTCTCTTTTGCATGCGAAAGGCACGTTCAAAGTCAGCAGCGCTCCCCCACAGCAGCTCTGCGCCGTATTGCAGCAGTGAGTGTACAGAGTGGCGAAGTAACATGAGCGGGCCACCTTCCGAGGTACCACCCTGGCGAGCCGCCGCGCCGCGCCGTAGTGCAAAGCACGCACCTCCGAGCTTACCACACAGTTTATCGATGTGTGTAGCCCATGTGAGACTGCGATCCAGTTCAAAACCCAGGAAGGTGGTCGCTTCAACCTGTTCTATGTTAGTTCCTCCCGCGAGAACTGTCATTGTTCGTGGTGCCTTTCCTCCAAGAAAAAAATGTAGAAAATGCGTCTTCTTAATATTGAGAGCCAGTCCGTTCAGTGTAAACCACTCATGCAATTGGGTAGCAGCACTGTTAAGTAGGTGTTCCAGCTCATCGCATGTTGATGCACTGACAATGCATGCATGCATGTATAGATTATATGTAATGTAAACAGAGTGTAGATAGGATAAATTATATTTAACTTACGTCGTAAAACATATCAATTTCTTCCTGGCGAAGGAGATCCATAAATAAAATAAACTGAACCATTTTTGTAAAATATGTTAATCAAAAGAATGACATTTACAAATAAAAACTTTTTTAGTGTGAGCCTATAGACATTCCCACGGATTGGAAGTTGGATATTGGCTAAGGAAAAAAGGTATGTAAGTGTAACTGCGCTCCCTGTGTAAATGTAATCTTGTTTGGCTTTGAACTCAAGGTTGAAAAATGAATAAAAAATAGTCTATGGCAATGCCTGACAAATGTCAACGCGTCATAGTCCGTCGGACAAATGTCAAAACAATTGTGAATTTTTGTTTTACCATTTTCAATTTTCATTTCATTGATAAATAAAGGCTTCCTTGTTAAATTTTATCACCGCAAGCAGTTATGATCAGTTAAGGTGCGTATTGATTTATTGTCGTAACAATCGATGATGCCAACTAACTTTTGTTATTTTGGGTTATACTATTTTTGTCCGCTCTAGTTTCGGTGCATTGAATTATATTTGACGTCCAGGAAAAGTGTGTTCTTCCTGTTTGAGAAATGATTGAAGCATCACTTCCTAGATTCTCGCCGTTTTGCGTTGAAGATCAAGTTCGCACCGCCATCAGCTCGTGTCGGGTCCAGATGCGTAGGAGTAGAGAATAACCATATTTTTGCCCTAAACTTTTCACCACAAGTTTTTGCCCCCCTGCTATTGTTCTGGCCGCTGTATCTAATTTGTTTTCTCCTGCTATTGTCACTAAAAGGTCACTGATCTCAATGGTTTATAAAAACAGGCCAAATTGTTCAAGTATATAGTCCTGTAATTTGTAACTGGTCATTGGAATTCAATAGTTTATGTAATTTATAATATTAAATTTATATATTTCGAGATTTGATCCATTAGCCCTTGAGTAGCGAGCCTAACATAATTGTGCTAACAAATAAACTTGTTGACACAAGTGGTGAAATTGTTAAGTTAAATCAAGTTGATTATTTGCTTATGGCTGTCATTGTGCTGTGTAGTAGGCAAAATCGGTTTGGATATCTTTACCCTTTTTTTTTTCTTTATCTTTACCTTTTTCTTCACAATACTCACTACTCATTTCATAATTGCATATGTATGAATAATGGTTAATATCTACTAACCTATTCTAAAGTATGTCTACCAAAATAATTTCTACTTTCAATTTCAGTTACTTCTTAAAATTCTTTCATTTTTTCAATTATTCTTCTTATTTATTCTATCAGGTGAGATGTAGTCAAACACACTCAAATTTTTAATAAAAAAAAAAACAATCTTAAATCTAAATTTCATTTCAGTTGTTATCAAATGACTGTTTAATTTAGTGTTAGTGATGTATAATTATCAGCAGTAATCTAATCACTAATGTGTTGATATAAACACCCAGCATAGTAGTGTTTGTTAATAATTATCATCAACTGATACCAATGTGACAGTGAGGAGTGAATGAACTGTCAATATATTGCAGCTAACGGCAGGGCAGCTATTGCAAGTTATTTAGGTTCAGGTATCTAGTATTGAACTTTTTTTCAATGTGTGCATTCATATTATTATGTTTATTTCTACTTTCAGTTATTTTTTAGTGTTTTCCCTATCTACTTTTTGTATTCGAATTTTATTTTAAAATATTTAATAATAAGTAAAGTATAAAGATTATAAATATTACCGTGATAAATACCAGTTTCATGATTCATGAATATTTATAGAAGCACATGCGTGCATAGATAAACTACAATTCAACACAGCAGTATTGTCAATTTATTGATAGGTAGATTGATTTAGTTTACATTGTAATGGATGAGTCACTAGTATTGTCATTTTTACACTCCAATGATTATACATTCTGTTCTGCATTTTTAAAATAAAGTTTGATGAATCAGTTCTTGTAAGGTTTTTAAGCCATTTTCTATAAGACTTTTATAGAAATGTGTTGAAATTTTAATTTTAAATTTTTGGTTGTCATAGTTACTGGTTGTTATTACTTATGTGTTTATTATCCTTACTCGGTGGCTAAGTGACTGACTCGGTGGCTAAGTGGTTAGCGATCCTGACCTCTGATCCGAGAGTCGTGGGTTCGATCTCCACACAGGAAAAACTTTTCTGTGATGAGCAGAATTGTTTGCTCTGAGTCTGGGTGTATTATATCTATATATGTATGTATTTAAAAAAGTATATGTGTATGTATATCAGTCTCTGGTTCCCAAGATACAGGGAATCCTAGTTTGGGGCTAGATGACCGTGTGTGATTTGTCCCAGATATTATAATGAAAAACAGTAGCAACATTTACTATTTGTTACTTATTCATATGAAACTACAGATCTAGAAAAAATATTTGTTGTGATAAATTTTTACACACTGTATAAAAATATGATAGTGGTTATTCAGTTTCATAAAAAAACAAATGAGGTTCTTCATCTCATGTTCATGTGGATTCATCTCATTGTATATTCAATAAATGAGATTATTTTATTTGGCCCCAAACTGTTATTCACTGTAGCATTAAATATATAAGGTGCTACTTTATTAGTGCCCGATATTTTAGTCAGTGCTTCTACTTCTGATTCTGATCAACTTTCACCAAGGAGGAGTCAAATCGTAAAAAAATTGTTGGACTCTTCATACAAATCGATCAGCCGAGCGGCCAAATTAGTATGAAGAGTCCAAAAATTTTTTTGGGCTTTGACTATGGGTTCCTTGGGGAAAGTTGATCAGAATCAGGAGTGGAAGCACTGACTAAAATATCGGGCACTAATAAAGTAGCACCTTATATAGACACAGGAGTAAACAAATCTGTTCATCACACAGATGTTTGCTCATTGTAGGAATCATACTCCCACACAGCAGCGATTGGTAGGCGCTGCCAGTAAAATGGTGATGACCAGTGATCGGAGTAGGTAGATTGATTTTTGGTACTTGCATTGTTATTTTATAACATGGACAAGACATTTTCAAGACAGTTTCGTTATTTCCGGATCGAGTTGTGTATTATTAAAGTATATCTGGTTTAATCAATTAATTCTGAAGGAAGCAATATATTTATATATAGAATAACAGAAAAAAATATTCGTTTTTGTTTGCTAAAAAATGTTAAACTCTCGGAATCCGCGCGGCATGTCCATATTAACATATACGTTTGCGGTCATTGACCCTAAATCAATCTACCTTCTCCGATCACTGGTGATGACGTATGCGCTCAATAAATAATAAAAAAACCACATTTGCCCCAAACTATTATTCAGTGATTTAACCACTTGAACGCACACCAGAGCCAGAGACTAATATTATACATATGCATTAATGCGTAGACCTGGAGTGTTTGTCCAGGGTGGAAGCCGTACCCACAATCTTCAATGTTACAAATGAGAGAACCCCATATAACATTGCCCCTTATATCGGGACGGCTTAGCTGTCATTATGATTTCCTAGTGGGATGCCTACTATCGCACTTAGCCGATTTACTCAATATTTTCATAAAATGTGTATCACAAAGACAATAACGCAGTCCGTATTACCACACAGCAGGTCGCTCGGCGGGCGCTGCCAGTGATGGTGATGACGCGCGCGGGCGGCATGGCGGACGCGGAGCTGCGCGAGCGGCTGCCGGCGCTGTGGCGGCGCATCGAGGACGCCCACTACAGCTACCTGGAGACCGACGACAGTCCCGAGAAGCTGCAGCAGCGGAAGAAACTTGAAGGTAACTTGCTACAAATTGTGTTAACAACCCATATCGTCCCCACTGCAGGGGCACGGGTCTTTTCCTATACCTCAGGTAGGTTAGGTCATACTCCACACACGGGAACCAAGTTCGGATTGGTGGAGGTTGTGGGGCTAGTGGCCAGTCCCAGTGTCAGAAGTTTTCAAGCTGCCTATAAGGCTTCTTACATCGCTTAACGACTGCCATCTAGTGATAGCGACCTGCACCAACAGCTTGACGTGGCTCGCGAATCACGGAAACTGTAGAGATAAATGCTACTATCAGATCCTTCCAGGCTATGACCGTGCCTGTAACACTTGTCACTGTCTGTCTGTAGTCAGGTAACTAGCGTGGTCTGAACCAGGTTCAGACCACGCAAGCCACACTGAGCCACGACTACTTCTTGCTAAGTAACCAGATTATATTTCAGCTGACTTAAATTATATGCCTGAGATGACCTACCTTCCTTCCAGGCTACGTAATGGAGTACCTGTCGCTCGTGCCTCACGAGTGTAAGTTCGGTCTGGCTGAGACGGGCAAGGTGTTCCGGCGCACCATCGCCGAACTGCCCGAGTTCAGTGCCTACCGCGCGGGGCTCGGCTGGGCGGCCCTGGCTCGCTACGCCGCCAACCTGTTGGCGCAGCCCTGGCGGAACGAGTATAAAGTTATAAGGGTGAGTCGGGGACGGATTGATTGATATAGTCTTGGAATTATTACCTTAATGTGGAGAAGTAAACTGATATGGTTTTTGTTAACCTTTGATATGCTATTTGAGTTACTTGATATTAAATTCTATAACGTTATGTATGTTGTTGGCCTTTGACATCGTTTTCTTTGAAGAACTAATTTGGCGATCTTCATAAATTTAAAATATGCAAGTTTTTCTACTATTCTATGACAAATACTATTTAGTGAATCATATTTTATAGATAGTGTTTTTAATACTTGACAAATATCCTATAAACAATGACCTGCACACCTCTGTTGTCGAGTATGCTGTCTCTTTTATGAACTCTGTTAAAACAAGAGCGACTATAATCGTTCTGCGAGAAAACCTCCATGATATTACGGACATTAAAAAGATACTTAAAAACTGTTGTTTTAATGCTTGGCAGCTATACTGCGGCTACTACAAGCACGAGGTGGAAGCCAACCTGGTGGGGGCGGAGGCGCTGTTACACGCGATGGGCTACCGAGCGGTGGGCGGCGCGCGTTTGGTACTGGCGGGGCCCGCCTGCCCCGACACGGTGGCCGCAGTGTCTAGGGACGCCATCATCGCGCAAATTGAGTGCCAGGTCTGTATGGATACGTCTTTATAATCTATACTTATTTCCTTACTTCACTGGCACCGCGACTTAAAGAGAAGAGGATTCTTTCTGAATTTTAATTTAAATATTATCATTAATCTACCGGTTATATAGATTATTTATTATTGTGTCCGTGCCGGCAGATAATGTCTGCAATCTGGGAGGCGGTGTGGGGAAAAAACCTTCGGAAAAACAGACTAGGTATACGTTTGACGCTACTATGTATCGGGACTAACAAGAGGCAGTGGTCTCACAGATAATGTCTACAATCTGGGAGGCGGCGTTAGGAAAGGCAGACTACGTGTAATTTGACGGGCGTCGAGGCAAAATCTTTCGAAAGGGCAGATGTAGTGGGGCAGACTAGGTGTACATTTGACGCGTACTACCTATGAATCGGGACTGACAAAGGCTCTGGTCCCGCAGATAATGTCTACAATCTGGGAGGCGGCGTTAGGAAAGGCAGACTAGGTGTAATTTGACGGGCGCACTATGGGACGCGTTCATATAAGAGGGTGGACATTCATCGGTAACACTGACCTTCGAAATATAAAAAGACAGATAGATACATGTTCTTATAGTAGACACTTCAGACTTTTCAACTGTATATATTTTTTCTTCAGAACTAGCTCAGAGTAGGTAAAAAACAATACTTAAGTTGAACTATTGAGTGTGTTGCAAAACAACGGCATTTTTTCTAAGGTTGTTTGAAATGTTCCTATTCATATTGAAAAAATACAAAAAGTACCAAAAGTCAGTACAAAAAGTTATGTCAGTATTATGTACGATAGTTGTTTTTTAGAAAAAAATAAGTATTCCAGAAATACAGGCTTTTTAAAAATATATATTTTCACCAAGACAAAATTCGTATTTTAATTCAAACCCCAGAAAACTGTTATATGTAATGCGTAGTTCAAAGTGTCTTGAACATTTTTTCAGAACATTATAGACCCGCAATCGTCCGCGTTTCAGATATTTTTAACGAAAACTACCCCAAAAACCTACGTGCCTACACAAATCTTAACAGCAAATGCACGAAAAGTAAAAAATATATATACAAAGACATTAGGAGAATGCGAGGCTCTGAGACTAGGTTTTTATGATGCGTTTCTTAGTATTTGAATGAACAATTTTAAGTTGTTTAAATAATATTATGTTATGAATATTTTGTTCTCTCAGTACAGTTTTTGAAGAATAAGTAAAATTTGAATAACTGTTTACTTTAGTAATTATTTTTGTCACCCACGATTAAGTTTTATGTTTTATTTTACAATGACAATGTAAACACAACTCTCTTAATTACATTGTAAAAATTTGAACATTCTACGTTGCCTCGATCTTTATTTATCTTCAAATAACTAGAGCAGGTAGCGAATGTCGAGCCGTTTCTATGGAGGCGTCCCACTGTGGGGCGTCGAGGCAAAACCTTTTGAAAGGACAGATGTAGTGGGGCAGACTAGGTGTATGTTTGATGCGGACTATGTATTGGGACTGACAAAAGGCTCTGGTCCCGCAGATAATGTCTACGATCTGGGAGGCGGTGTGGGGCGGCGGCGCGCGCGTGTCCTGGGCCGACATCGCGCGGGAACGGGCCGCGCGCGCCGGGGACGCCGCCGCCGCCGCCGCGCGTCTCTCTGCTCCCTACGCAGACACTGGTGAGTATGAGTAAGGCAGCTCTGGCCCCGCAGCTAATGTGTGCAGTCTGGGAGGCGGTGTGGGCCGGGCGTACGCAGACACCGGTGAGTCAAGCAGGTATCTCTGCCCCGCAGATAATGTCTCCAATCTGGGAGTCGGTGTGGGGCGGCTCCCTACACAGACACCGGTGAGTTTAGACGTATTTTTTGCCCGAGGCTCCGACCGCGTTGATGTCGCTTTAATCCAGTATTTGATCTGTCCCCCTACCAAATTTCATCCAAATCCGTTCAGTAGTTTCTACGTGAAAGCAGAACAAACAAACATCCATACTTTCGCATTTATAATATTAGTAAGATATTTTGTGCCCTTGGTAACACACAGTGTCGTTTAATGAAGAAGCATTGTGTCTACTAGTTTTGCTCTTAACTCACAGTTTCCGAAAGAATATACATTACTTCTTGCTGGGGGCGCTGGCGTCGCTTCGTCATAATATGTCACGAATAGGGTTTTTCACCATTTTTTGAAAAGTATCTCAAATTAATCATTAGGTGGGAAAAAGTCAAAAATATTTTTTAATTTTTTTTTTTGAAACCCATAAGTGCCCCAAAAATACATTTTAAATTACCATTCCCAATTAGCGCGCGAAAACGATAGCCGCCATAATGCTAAGGTCGTGACGTAATTGTGACGTATTGTGACGTCACCTGACAACCAGCATGGCGGCTGTCGTTTCAGATATTTGAATAACAGATTAAAAAACTTGATTTTTGTAAATCAAAAATAAAATGTTTTTTCTCATTTTATTGTATAGAAATAATATTTAATCGATTAAGTACTACAAATACCACAGTAAATAAGCAGTTTTAGATTTTTTCTTGTATAGAGTAAAATACCCTATTGCCATGTCTGTCGTTGCAATCTTCACCAGGAAGGCATTTCCAGCGACGTTGTGTTTTTTTTCGGCACACAATATAGTTTTATTGTTGTGTAAAACGATTATGTGTCAAATAAAATAACAAACAATTAAAAATACATAGAGACATCATCAAATGTTTCAGTTTGAATCTTTTATTCATTGTGTAAAATGACAAAAGGCTGATGTGGGGTTTTAGATGCTCATAGGTGGCATATGCCACTCTCCATCAGGTAGGTAGCATATGCCGACTATGAGCATCTTAAACACTCAACGCTAAGCAGAAGGGTAATCAGGGCTAAGATGGAATGTCTCTTATGCCGGTAGTTACGCTGGCTATCTCGCGCCACCCGCGGCAACACAGCCTGCCAGTTTTGATTGATTGATTTGAAATAGGTATATGCTTGAGGTAGTTCCGTAAAAAATCTAGGGACACGTAATAGAACTACATAATATTATAGATGTGACCCTCTCAACTGAGTATCATGAAAATAATTGACCGTGGTTCATTTCCCTTTAAAAATTTTGTTTCAGGTTCTGAAATATACTCGAATATCCCTGTCACGGTGGCCGAGCACAACAGACTGTACGACCAGCGGTATCAGCCGCCCATGGTGCCTTGCAACCACGTGTGCGAAGAGGCCCCCTTGGAAGACCCCATTCAACCCATGATTCACCCCCCGTACATGATGACCCCCAACGTGTTACCTCCCCATGTGATGTACCCGATGCCCCAACAGCTTTCTGAAGTCCCTGCGGTCCCTATGATGACCCCATACGGAGTTCCATACTACTACCCTGTCCAAGCCCCGTACATGATACCGACTCCGGTGTACGCACCAATCAAGCATGCTAATACAATACCAATTAATGGATACCCTCCAATGCAGCCGTGCAGGTATCCAGCAGTGCCTACAGCACAACTAATTGAACTAGATCCTCCTTCAGTGTACGAGAACGGGAAACACTCGCATAGAGACGACGAGAGACATAAGAGGAGGCAAGGAGAAACTTCTAGAAGGAACAGCACATCTAAATCTGGTTTTAGCGAGGTCTCGTTGCCCAGTCTACCTCGCTCAGACACCCAACCGGCTCTCAGCAAGGCTAGGGAAGACGGTATGGGCACATACGAAAGTTGGGACTACGTGTTTAGGAATCTATCGAGTAAAGACGATGCCGAAGGCAGGACCAGGTATTCACCGTCTTTAGACCGAGATTCTAGAACACTGGACAGGTTAGATAGAGAAGAGAGGAGGGCCAGGTATCAGCCCACGACCTTGGACTTAGAAGATGGGTTGCAAGCGTTGAATCTCGACCGGACTTACGATGACGACAGGTATAGGACGGCCAAAGTAAACGAGAACCTGATGAGGCTAAAACAAGAACAGGAGCTGAAGAAGGCTAGGCAGCTAAAGAAAGCTGCAGAAGCGAAGAGGAAACCTACAGAACCAGCGGGGAATCCGATCGCGGACGGCGTGATAACAAGTAAAGTGGCACCGGATAAGGTGAAGCTTCTCACTAAGAAGGACATAAAAGATCGGAAGGATGTTATAAAACAGCAGAGCGTCAATGGAAGCGCCTCGTCGAATAGTGTGGAAGCGAAGAAGGGGAAGAAGCCATTGAAGGCGCCGGAAGTGGAGAAGGCGAGGAAACCAATGGAGAATGGCGTGGCGCACAGCTCCAGAGCTACTCCAAGTAAGTACTGAACTATCAAAACAATCTTATCATATGTTTGAATGAAATTAATGAATGAAACACTTTAATTCGCGAGACATGCAAGTTATGGAATGTTTTCATCATGTTTCTCTGTTGTAATTTGGATTTTTCCTAATTTGGAGCCAGATGGCCGTGGCCCAGATTTTTATTTATTTATTTACAATTTTATTTGTATGATTGAATACGAATCAATACTTTTTAGCTATTTTACCTTAAATTACCTTTAATTTTACCTTAAAGGGTTATAAAAAGCCCATAAAACAGCTGACCGATTTGAACGAAGTAATGAAAATTACATAATGTTTCTAAACGCACTTGCGCTATTTCTTCGTACGCACTTTTAGATTTTACAGTATTTATTTTTCAACAGGCTCTTCATCACCAAACCACGACTTGAAAACCCAACTGGTCGTGTCTTTAGACGAGACCGATACCATCCGACCGTCGCCCCCGAAACTTCAAGTGAACGGGGAGCGACCGCCCAGCCGCAGCCTCGAGAGGCCCGATACGGCTTCCAGCGAGAGCAAGCGAGACAGCTGGCAGTGCGGTACGTGCACCTACTTGAATAAGGGGAGTTTGCAAGCGTGCGAGATGTGCGGAAAGAGCCGAAAGGGTCCGGAAATACAGCCGTTGACGTCCGGCGGCCGAGAATGTCCGGCCTGCACTCTGGTTAACCGCCGTGACGCGAGAGTGTGCGACGCGTGCGGCACTAGTCTGCAACACTGTCCCACCTACATTTAGAAGTGACCTCTTCGAATCGGACTTAAATTCTATAAACGTGTCTTTGACACGCGATAACGACAAGATAAGGATTACTATGATTGTGTCTTTAAATTCGCAAGACGACGAAATCTGAGATGGAAATTTTGAAATACGATTTCTCGTTGCGGAGAGTTTGTAGGTTGCGTGACGCCAAATTTGTAAAAAGGTTTTCTTGTGGAATTCGACGTAAACCCCAGATACAACATATTTATTGCCTTCGTCTTACGCGGTTACTCATTCAATAGATTAAATAATTATTTATTTGTGAGTTGCAAAGTATTGAAATTTTAACAAAAATATCCTACCTATTTTTAAACAATGTGGGTAAAAGCAGCCCAAGAGTCGCCACATGAATAATGTTTACAAAAAGTAAGAGCACTTTAATGGCTTTACACTAGTGAAACTTGTCAAAATTTGTCTGAAGAGCTTGGTTCACATGAAGTCAAATTTTGCTCTAAAACTGCATAAATTGTTAAATTCTACAAGACAATTGCCCAAAAAATATACGATTTATTGCCCTAGCCTCCTCGCACTTTCGGTTTGACCACCGTGCACTAGTTTATAACCAATGTAGTGCTCTAACTTTAGGTATATACCAGCTTTTGGATTAGGCTGCATACTAATTTGCCCAACATACATTTTTTTGTAAATCGTTGATTTGCGTTTAGTCACTTAAGTTTTTTTTTAATATATATTTTTGTCAAGATTGCCAAGTGCCAACTATATCTAATCATGTTAAAATTTTCAATAAGAAACTCGTTACAGAAAGCACACAATAATGGTGTATTATTTAATAGTATTGTTTTTTATTCGTCTTGTTGCTTTTAGGTGACCTTAGGTTAATTGTTTTTTTACTAATCTCTTATGTTTAGCACAATTTATACATTTGGTCTGTTTGGCGAGCTTATTCATGTTACTTTGGCGTCTATTTCTCATTTATATAAAGTGTATTTTGCTCAGTTATTCGAGCTTATCACAATTGTTGAAAACTTTAATGTATTTATTATATTAATATTTATATTAGTGTAGTCGATTGTGGTTTAATTTATGGCTTTGTAACAGGGTAGTTATGATAGCATTTGTCATCATGGCTCATGTGTTACATATAAGGTGCTACTTTATTAGTGCCCGATATTTTAGTCAGTGCTCCTACTCTTGATTCTGATCAACTTTCCCCAAGGAACCCATAGTCAAATCGCAAAAAAATTTTTGGGCTCTTCATACTAATTTGGCCGCTCGGCCGATCAATTTGTATGAAGAGTCCAAAAAATTTTTTTCGATTTGACTATGGGTTTCTTGGGGAAAGTTGATCAGAATCAGGAGAAGAAGCACTGAATTAAATATCGGGCACTAATAAAGTAGCACCTTATATATATACATATAAATATAACTATGTACGTTTTATAATGAATTATTACAAATTATAGGAAATTATATGGCTAACTTACTAATTGTATTAACAAAGTGAAGCTTACCAGTTCCATAGTTTATCAAGTGATGAAATTCTGCAGTCGCGTTAAGGTTGGGAAGCCACCTTTACAAATATTACTTTGAAAATAATATTATTACAAGATTTAAAAGAGTTGAAATTATCTCGAAATTATAATATTAGTGTTCGTTTATACGCCTTCTGAAATGCTTTAACGTTAGTTGATACTTAGATAACGCTTTATTTACGTTTTGAATAATTTAATATTATAGAAATTATTATGATCTGTGTATATAATTGTTAGTGTGTAAATATTAAAGTAATGAAAGTATTTAGCGCAGTTCGAAATTATTTCTGTTGGAAAGGGTTTTTAAACAAAATCATAGTCATATTAAAAATCACATTTTAATTAAGAAAATTGTTATAAGTTGATTTTATTAATAGTAACATGCATTTATATGAACCCTTCAAATTATTTTATACCTAGTTGATTCATATAATAGTCACGATAAATCATATTTGATCATGTTAAAAATTATCGTGCTTATGCATTTTGAGAGTCTAGCAAATAAATGATAAATATTAATTCATATGAATGCATCTTATAGAATTAACTAATCGCCACAATAAATGCACAGTGTAAAGTAATAGATTTAGTGGGTTAAAGCACTGAGAAACGTGTATTTTTATATAATAAACAAAAAGTAGGGATTTCTCGTACATAAGGACAAAAATAAGAAATTTAATGTTTCAATTAACGAGGGCCATGCTCATATTTATTTAGATTTTACTTGTTTTAATCACAGCAGTCTCTGTAACTTGGTCACATTTTAACACAACAATGTTAGGGGGTTTGTTGTTTGTTTAATTAGTATTGTTTTACTATGCAGTCTAATAAAAAAGAGATGCAGCTGTTCTAAACAATTCAATCCATTTTTTAAGCTTTTACGAAAACAAAAAACGTCTGTGTTATAAAAGCTATTAAAAAATGTATAATATTTCAATTTTTTTTTAATTTAAGTATTTGAAGATGCGCATGCTTTTAAATAATTTTTTACAAAGTTCCTACCACTGCACTGGAAACTTGTACATTCAACGTTTCGCAAAGTAGTGTAGCGAAACGAGAATCATTAACGAAAAAATAAAATACTATTATTGTTTCAAAACATGGTTTATTACTTGATTGTTTATCTATTAGTCTATTATGTATTAAAACTAACACAATTTGTTTCTCCACTACCAAAAATAGGCGATAATATTTAATTTTGTGACACAATTATACATATTTATCTAAAAATTATAATAGACATAATTTTAAAGCCCAGAAGCTTTTATTTTGATTACTGAAGTCAATCAAATAAAATGTTACATATCTTCATATTATGTAAAACGCTTAATATTATTATAGGTAATCTTCTTCACAATCGTTTTTCACCGACACTTCAGACCGAAGCGGGCGCGGCGCTCACATTTTAAGTTAGTGATACATCACAGAACTTCAAAGGTTTTCCGTGAGCAGCCGAATGCAAAAGGGAGTTGTGTAGTTGGGTACATATGTTAAAGTATATCAAGATGTGCCGCGTGACATCGCGAGGTGCATCATAAAGCCTTCGAGGCATCTTCAAGCATTTGACATGTTATGGTTGTTATGTTTAAAACCTTTGCTTGTACTGTCTTGTAGATTTTCTAACATTACCGTTCCTTCGTCTTACATTATTCTCTCTGTAATACGGAAAATAAGCTCCAATCTTTCTGTTGAACACTAAATAAGGCGGCATATTATCATTGTTGTATGCGCCATAACCAAAATTTGATGACCTAGCTGCCCAATACTTAGCATAGTTGGTATACGCGTCTCTCTTCGATTTCTTTTTATGCTTTTTCTTTTGAGTTTTTACAGCTACTTTGCTGGTATGCTTTTCGTTCGTCATTTCGGTGATATGATGTGTATTTTTGTTTAGCTCCTTTGTAACTACAGATAGTAGGTGGTTGTGTACTGGTTTCTCTTGAATATCTCTTGCGATTACAAAAGTAATGATGATAGAGACCAGTATTATCTGTAAAAAAAAATACAAATAAAAAATACAATTAAACAAACAGTTAAAATTGCGAATATTTGAGGAGTGTGTTAGTATGGTTCAATTATATTGACCAGCACATTTTTAAATATTTTATGCTTTATTTTTTTAACTAAGCAGTTATTTTATTAAACTGTAGGAAAACTCACCCTTAGTAAGAAATTTTTCACGCTGTCTTCCATTTTTTAATATCTCCCAAAAACACGTTAATCTTTGTTTAAGCTCGAGAAAGAGTGAAAATTCCTTGAACTTGAATTTGGTATTTATATGACCGCTATTGAGATGTCCTAGATTTTGAGAGAACAGAAAAGCAGCGGAGTCGAGTCATAGCATAGAATTTTGTTGGGACAAATTATTCTGTTCAGTGTAACCTACTCTAACAATAAGTGACTTATTGTTTATATTTCCTGATAATAATTGAACAATCCTACCACGTTTTTTAACCTTTGTGAAAACTATACCTACGACCAGCTACAAGCGTAAGATCAAACACTTAATGTAGTTAAATTCTCAGGTGTTAGCGACTCCATATATTTCTCGCGAAAGTGTGTGAATCGAAATGGTTAACACGTTCGGTTTCGGACAGTATGCACTGTTCTCCGTTAGTACACAGTGTAGTGACACTAACACATTTATAACAAAAGGAAACAGACCACGAAGCGAATGTTCTAATTAATGGGTAATATTGTTTTTAGTGATTACGTTTTTTTTTGTAAATAACATAGGAAGTCTGCATCCAAAAAAAACAAAGTTCGTTTAGAGATCGCCGTTCGCCGAAACACGCAGGTAAAGAGATGCAGATATTGGCAAGAAACAAGAATCTTCCCATCTTCATCCATCTCCCAGTATGCGAATTTCCTGACAAAACGTAGAATCTTTGCGACCATCCGAAAAGACCGGAAAAGTATGATGTTATTATAAATTCCATCACATTGATGAACCGTCGCGTCTTTCTTATTTGTATAAGTATGTAAGTACTTGATAGCTCAGTGAATTCCGTTGATATTTTAATTACTCTTGAACTGTCTAAATAGGTAAAAACTGGATTATCCTAATAGTGTTGTTTGTTTTCTATCCCTAATGTGGCCGTCTTGTTGACCGGTTGGTTTTGCAACACGACATGAGATTTGCATTTATAAATCGATGGCTGCACTTCCGGAGTGCAGTTTCGATCGTTACTGAGAGTGACCATGGAGCTCCGAGTGATCATACTTACGGTAAGCTAACGTACTTTATGTCATTGTTACTTACCGATTATTATTGTAAAAAATTAAAAGTATGTAAGTATTAGGTGTGTTGGGTCTTTATACAGGGTGTAACAAAATTGGTGTAGGAACCGTTAACTGGGGATTCTACTCATCGTACTGAAAAACTTTTGTTCTACAACTTTACTCAAATCGCAGAAAAATTTTCGGACTCTCCATACAAAAATGGCAAAACAGATGATCAAGTTGTATGAAATGTCAAATTTTTTTTGTGATTTAAGGAAAGTTGTAGAATAAAAGTTGTTCAATGCGATGAGTAGAATCCCCAGTTACGGGTCCTACACCAATTTTGTTACACCCTGTTATAAGATAGTGGTAGCTAGCCAGGTGTGCTCGAAAAAGGCCCTAGCCCTATCACCAACCAAACCGATTCTTACAAAATTGGACCCCGCCGGGAATCGAGCCCGCGATCACCTATTAAGACTCCCAAGAATAACCACCAGGTCACGGAGGCGGTTAACTACGCTTTTTGTCACCTGACTACACGACACCGTTAAGATACCTAACAAAGTAGAAGTTCCATTAAATAATTATGAATTTGTAATTTTTCATTAGGTGGCATGTTTTTCAAGCCTTGTGCCTCCAGCATTCGGCACAGGCATCCTGGCGGCTAAGGCACTAGCGACAGCGGGAGCGGTTAAGGGGGCGGCGATCCTCGGGGGCGCTCTAGCCGCTAAGGGGGCGCTCATTGCGAAAGGAGCCCTGCTAGCTAAAGGAGCAGCAGCTATTGCTGCCAAGGGAGATGTTTTAGAAGGTAAATATTAATCCGGGATCAATAAATGGTCGTGCCTACACGAATACTGTCATCGATCATCTAGGATTATTTTTAGGTAAAATGGGAAACAGAGATTACGTTTCTCAATCATAAGAAAGAATCATAGTTAATTTCTGATTCCCATACACAGGGACCAAGTCCGGATTAATTTAAAAAAATATATTTTATTGAATGGCGTCACACACTAGCGCTATACTGTGCTATAAAATCCGCCACACTCATGGATGGAGTGGGGTGACCGTGAAGTTAGAAGACTCATGCTATCGTAGAATATCCGTCCATGAGTGTGGCGGATTTTATAGCACAAATCATTTACAGCTTGTTAACACCCTATGGTGTTAACAAGCTGTAAATGATATAAGCTACTTATTCAACTGACTGAGTTACTTGACTGACTCGTTGGCTCAGTGGTTAGTGCTCCTGATTACTGATCCGAGAGTCGTAGGTTCGATCCCCACCCAGGGCAAACATTTTTGTGATGAGCAGATTTGTTTACTCTGTCGTTGGGTGTATTATATCTATTTTATGTATGTATTTAAACGTATATGTGTATGTATATCAGTCTGGTTCCCATATTACACGGAATCTTCGTTCGGGGCCAGCAGATGATTGTGTGTCATGATTTGTCCCGGATATTTATTATTTAACAACCAAGAAACCCATGCAATTGCTGTAAAAAAATACTTCTCATACGAATTATGAATAATGTTTAGTTTAGCGTTAAAATAGTTAGTATGAAAGTTTTTTTGCTCTGAACATACAGTTTCCTTAGCGAAATTTGTCTAGTAACAAAGTAGCCATTTACCGCGCTGGTCAACGAATAAAGGTCACCTGTATACATACACAAGCATAGAAACACACAGACAGGGAAAAAACATGCTCGTTACAAGAATGTATGGTGGGTGGTTGAGAATCGAAGTCACGACCTAGCTTACCAGTCAAGAGCTAAAAATACACATTTCATTCATAGTCAAACTGCGTAGGTACGTAAATAAATACGCAATCTCATTGATAAAGATTTGTCATGCACAGGCAGATAGGTGTATAACAAAAATAAACAGATGAGTCAGGTACTTGAAATTGTAACTCAGGAATAAATTGCCAAAAAAAGTTATCCACACTCAAGATAAAAAAAATATGGAAATACCAAATTAGATAACGACCTCCTAAATCCATTGGGAAACCCGACTCAAGAACGTTGACATTTGCTTTATCAAAACTTCGTTGATAAATTAATATACATACCAAATAACAATTTGAGCTAATTTGTGTTTAAGGTGCAGCCCATCTAGCCAAGGGAGTGGTTGCCAACGGCGCCGCGTTGATTGCCGCCAAGGTAGCGGCCGTGCGGGGCGCAGTCACTCTCGCCGCGAAGGGGGCGGCCCTGGGAGGCGCCCTCTTGACAGCTAAGGCGCCCCCTGTTGTCGAGGTCCACAAGCCACTCATTGTTAGACCGCAGTTTGTAAGTACATATTTACTAAAGAAGTTTTATATCGTTGCTAGGAGGGGGGGGGGGGGGGAGCGGGGTGCATGTCTGTGGTATTTACGATGCATGCTCTGTAAAAGCGTGAGTCGAGCATGCCTTGTAGTCTCTCAAAAGTCATCATCGTCATCACTGGCCTTTTAAAAAATGAAACTGAACAACTTTCTCTGAGGAACCAATTCAATCGGAGCAAAAAAAAATGGACTCTTCATACAAATCGATTTGCTGAGTAGCCAACTTTGTATGGAAAGTCCACATTTTTTTTTGCTCTGATTGAATTGCTTTCTTATAGAAAGTTGTCAGTTTCATGACTAGAAGCCACAGTTAAAAGTTGTTCCGCGATTTCAATCTGTATTACTAGACGAGTCAGTGTCGCGGATTAAATTTCTATCAAATTATGTTTCACTAAAATCCGGCCAGTAAATTAAATAAAATCTGCTTTTTATTATTCTCCTTTCAGGCCCCAGCAATATACGCCGCGCCGCCGCCGCCGCCGCCTCTGCCAACGCTCTCTGATAAGTTGGCAGCCCTGACGACACTCTGGAGCACGGTGCAGTCGTCCATAGAGAAGAAGACCAACGCCGTTGGCGATTTATTGGATGCGCTGAGAGAAAAAGTGGAGAAACCCAAACCTGTGCCCGCTGTTATCTACGAGTAAGTTGTAAAATAGTTTAGTATTTTTACACAGGGTGTGTAACAAGAAGGTTACGGACTTGTACTCGTGAAAAGTGCTCTTCTACCACAATTTTGCCGAACTTGCAAACAATGTTGAATTGTCAGTTTATTTTCTAGCTTCCGTCCGCGACTTCGTCTGCATGGACTTAAGTTAAGTTTTCCGGGATAACTAAAGTCCTTACTGTTCGCTAAATAAGTTGGATCTTAATATATCTAAATGTTTTGTAATGACTTTTTCACGAAAACGTACCAAAATTGATGTTGGGTATACCTTGCGCAACACAATAATCAATAGAGTGGATGACATCCGAGACTTAGGGGTTATATTCGATAATGACCTCAAATTTGATAAACATAGAGATTCCATTGTGTCTAAAGCAAGTAAATCCTTAGGATTCGTAATGAGAACCTCCCACAGCTTCAGTGATATTAAAGTCATAAAAATTATTTACTGTGCCTTCGTGCGCAGCCACCTCGAATGTGCATCACAGGTCTGGAACCCCAAATACGAAATCTACAAGTCACGTATTGAAGGAATACAAAAAAAGTTTCTTCGGTATTTAGATTTTAAAATTCGGCAAAGATCTATCGATTACCAGCATAGATGTAAGAAGTATCACTTCCTACCTTTAGAACTAAGGCGAAATATAAACGACACTACTTTCTTATTCAATATAGCCAATTCCTCCATCGATTGCCCAGAATTACTATCTAAGATTTGCTTACGCACCAATCAACTCAGTTTTAGGCAGCGCTCGCTTTTGCACATACCATTTTGCTCGTACAAATTTAAGAGAAAACTCCTTTATGTCTCGAGTATCCAAAACATGCAATAGGTTTTCTATTTCTCATGATCTCGACCTCTTCTGCTCCAGCGTCTCAACAGTACGCAAGGTTCTGGGTTCAGATTTCTTTGCAAATCCTTAACTTTTTCTTTATCTTATTTTATATTTTTTGTTTGTTGAAAGTTAGCTTAATACGCACTACAGTTTTTAAGTTGTTTTCTTTATATATACTCAATTATATTGTTACAAAAATACACCTGCTCTTATCTGGTTACCTATCGGCGGAGACTTATTAGCATTTATTAGACTTATAGCATTGTATATATTCATGTGTAATGTTACCACTGTAAACATTTAGCTGTTAGTCTTCCTAAAATAAATAAAATAAAAAATAAAATAAAATAAAATAAAAGGTGTCCTATGTGTTAGCCGAGTGCTTTATCTATCTTGCTACCAAATTTCATCCAAATCCGTTTAGGAGTTTCAGCGTGAAAGCGGAAAAAACAAACAAATAAACTCAAAAACAAATAAACAAACAAACATCCATACATTCCATTTATAATATTAAGATTATTAATTTTAAGATTAATATTGAGATGAGAATATGAGAAGAGCAAAAATATTTTTTTTTGCATAGGTACGTATTTAAAATATAATTTTTCAATCAAAATCAATAATTTAAAATATTTTCTCCTATCTAATATCCTCTTTCTAATATCTTCTTCTAAAATTTCTAATTTTCTAAATTTAACTTTCAGTGTCTACTACCAGAGGCAACCCGTGGTCTACGAGCTACCCGTACAGCAAGTTCTGGATTGTTGACAAAAAATAAATGAATAAAATATAATAATATATTAATGTAAATATTTAATAAGTAAAATTAAAACAGTTTTTTTATTATTTCTTGAAACCTGTCTAATGAAACTGAACTTTCTCCAGGGGCTCTATGCAATCGTAATATTTACAATAAAAAATAGTTTGACTCCGAATCTTGTATCTTGTTCAGTTTTACGAGATTACCTTTTGCCGCTTTTCAGCGAAAAAAAATCACGCTGTTATAGCTAATCTATAGAATAGACTGAATTGAATAGGCTGATCAATTTGTGTGGAGTCCATTTTTTACAGTTTAAGCAAAGTCGTAGAACAAAAGTTGTTCAGTTTGACAAGTAGAAGCCCTAGTTGACGGTTACACCTACTTTGTTATATTCCGTATCTGATTGTTCGCTTAGATAAAAATTTAAAATTTTATCGTAGTGAGTGATAAATCTAATATATGAACATAACTTTTACAAACTTCACCAAAAACCGACTGTATAAAACTGTATAAAATTGTAAACTTCTCGTACTTCAAAAGCCATTAAACCGTTTTGGTTACAGATGGTAACAATAAAATGGACATACATACATTCAAAAACATCACCCTTCGCTTGGGCAATCGGATAAATGAATTACTCTTTAATCGATTAATTAATCGATTTTGCAAATAAAGAGACCTGATTTGGATTAGATAATTGGCTTCATTTATAAACACTGAAAACCGCCTGCGTGGCTACATAGTTGCCAGAAATCAACAATCGTATAATTTATTTATGATATTGGGGCAATAGTCCACGGTAGGGGCCGACCGCGCGCCTTTCGCTAATTTTAGGGTCCCGTACCTCGAAAGAAAAAGGAACCTTTATAGGATCTCTCGTGTGTCTGTCTGTTTCCATTTGTCACAACCAATTTGCTCCGAATACATACAGATTTTTGTGATCCAAACACGGGTGTGTAACCTAAATAAATGAATTTTGAGTGTGTAGGGCTTTTTGGGGGGTAAATAAGAAAATATTAAAAAAGGTTTTCAAACTGTTACGTAAATGAAATGGCTTCTTCTCAATATAAGGATCTCAAATATGTTTTTTTCTCATAATTTTAAAATAAATAAGTACTTTAATATTAATGAAATCAACGAAAATTGACCATCCCCCCCCCCTTATCTTCGAAACGAACTGAACCTAAAATAATAAAAAATGAAATAGCTCTTTGAAAATTACCTATAAAAGTCTATGAACTTAAGATGGTAAAATTATCAATATTGTTTGTTTGTACGGAACCCTCGGCACGCAAGTCGGACTCGCACTTGTCCGGTTTTTTGTCAGGATGCCACTCCGGTGCTACTAATTTATAGCCATCTAATTTGTAACTATAATTAGTATGTAACCAATATGTAACACTTGATGTTTCAATTAAAAACATTATCGTCATATTTAATCTTCTTTCTAGGAATCTATAGAATCTCTTCCTTATTAAATACTTTTTTGTCAACTAATTCATCAGTATCTCACCTTATGATTAGTTAAGTAAGATAAGATGATGCCGTTCGAAGTGTGGTTCAAAGGGTACTGGCTATCTTCATGCCGGAACACATCAATGTTATTAACAGGTTGGAGATAAAACTGTGGTAGCTAGGTAAGAGGGCTCAGAAAATGCCCTACCAGCATCCAATCCGAGGTCTACAAAAGTTGGACCACGCCGGGAATTGAACCCGCGACCTGATGTGAAGCGAGCGGAGTAGCCACTGGACCACCAGTCACCACGGAGGCGGGCGGCTACTTCGTAGAGAATTACTCCTTTATACTTAATACGATACATGTCTTTTGCGTCAGAGGTGTACAAATGAATACTAGAAGCACTCAACAGTGGGTTCAATTTTCGGGTCGAGAATAGCTATACTCGTAGTTATCACCATAAATTAAACGATCGATATATGAAAGCCAAGAAGGAAACGACTGTGGTACCCGTTGATGTCTTTTGTACGGGACTGTTTACCTGCAAACCTCTTGATTGGTAATTCTACTTGCTCTGGAAAGTGAATAACTTTTGTTCCTCATACTGATGAAATCGCAAAAAAATGAGTTTTTATAGAAATCGATCGGCTTTTGAGACAAGTTTGCATGAAAAGTCCAAAAAATTTTGATTACGAGTTTAACGTAGGTATCTTCAAGGCGAGATGGATTGATTAGGTTTTATCACAGAAAAACAAATAATATTTTGTCTTGTGAGCGTGAAGTTAGAAGCCTCATTATAGATTTAAGCAAGTCTTTGGATTTAAGATATTCTGATTATGCCAATAAATACTACCAATTTAGTGCACAAAGGAAAAATATAGTGCTCTTATTGTTAGTTTCAGAGAAAATAGTTTTTTTTTACTCAGGCTGCTAGCGAAACGTCATCTTGCTGCAGCAGCTCGCTAGCAGCCTCATCTCTCGAACAAAGTAACTACTGCACCAATTGTTATGTTGTATATATTTGAAAAATATAGCTGAATTAGTGCCTCCCACATACAACATTTCAAAATGAATGCTTCAGTAAAACACAAGATATAGCGGTAGGTTGGTGAGCCTGCTAAATGAACGCGTGTACTAGCAGCCTCAATTTGGTTTCAGCAAAACTACATCTAATTTCAAGACCAAACGTCAAAAAACTTTTTTAACCGACTTCAAAAAAAGGAGGAGGTTCTCAATTTGTTGGAATGTATGTTCACCGATTACTCGAAGACGCCTGAACCGATTTGGAAAATTCTTTTTTTGTATAAAAGGGTATACTTCACAGGTGGTCCCATATACGTAGTAGTGGTTACCTAGCTGTTACTAGTTTACAGTTTTATATGAATATACACATCATAATTCTATTCTATAAATATACATAATTATAATTCTCAATTTTAATGACACATTAATTTATATCACACATATTTGTACTTTTACTTATTACACATAATTATCAATATCATCACACATAATATTACACATCTTCGTTGTATTGTTTCACATTGAATTCTTTAAAAGCAAGACGAGGACGTAAGCTCACGAGGGCACATTTGAAAACCAGTGCAGCGCTGTGGCTCTGGCTGCAGCACAAGCTGAAATGGGTCCTATTCGACACCGCACTACAGCGCAACAAAGTATAATTTTTCTTTCTTTTTTTGTTATAATAAATATTTAAATTGTTTTTTTTTGTATGTTTATTAAGTTTTATTTTTTGTCATTCTGTTATTATTTCATATATATTTTGTATTATATTATGTTCTGTGTGTGTGTCGAATAAATATTTGAATCTGAATCTGAATCTGATATCAATTTTATCGAAATCGATTTAGCGGTTTTTGAGAAAATCAACAAAAACATAGCAAAATTGGAGTTGTTGCGATTGAAGTCGGTTGTTTTTATCGTTTTCAGCGTGGTCATTATGTATCAAATTTAATTTATTAAACACTCCAGTTTCCCTGCATTTTTAGGAAGTTTTAGTTAAATTTTAGACCCTCTTTTGCACTCCAGTAATTTAAGAGGGAGCAGAGGTTACTGCCTTATTTATAAAAAGGACGCGAGCGAAGCGAGCGCGAAATTTTTAATTTATATTCAAACAAGAACCTCAGTTTATCTGCAATTTTAAAAAGTTTTATAAATTTTACGCCCTTCTCGCATGTCGCTCCAGTAAAATAATTTATGAAGCAGTACAATAATCTTCCTTGTATACATATAACAAAGCGCAAGCGACTTCTTTCACAAAATATAATAGAAGAACCTTTTCTTGGCAGAGTGGCCGTGTCGTAGAAGAACCCATGCCCTGTTTATCTAAAAAGGCGCGAGCGAAGCGAGCGCCAAAATTTTAAGCAGGAGGTTAATTATTTATTAAATACTAGCTTCCGCCCGCGACTTCGTCCGCGTGGACGAAAGAAAATGTTAAGATAGCGCCATCTAGTGACGAAGTGGAAATTTCAAGTTTTTAAGCATTCCTACGGGAACCCTTAAGTTTTCCAGGATAAAAAGTATCCTATGTGTTAGCCGAGTGCTTCATCTATCTACCTACCAAATTTCATCCAAATCCGTTCAGTAGTTTTCGCGTGAAAGCGGAACAAACAAACAAACTGACAAACAAACAAACATCCATGAGATGATGATGAGATTCGTGAATTGTATATTTTATAAGGTTTGGAATTTTGAAGTGCACGATTTCCGGGGATTTCGCAATATCTTTACGTCCAAAATACCGCAGTACCTCAAGACTAAAGTCTTTGACCAGTGTGTGTTGCCAGTGATGACATATGGATCCGAGACATGGTCGCTTACTATGGGCCTTATAAGAAGGCTCAAAGTCACCCAAAGGGCGATGGAGCGTGCTATGCTTGGTGTTTCCCTACGTGATCGAATCAGAAATGAGGAGATACGTAGGAGAACTAAAGTTACCGACATAGCTCTCAGAATCGCTAGACTTAAGTGGCAGTGGGCAGGGCACATAGCTCGTAGAACAGATGGCCGTTGGGGCAGTAAAGTTTTCGAATGGCGACCGCGCACCGGAAGGCGCAGTGTGGGCAGGCCCCCGACTCGGTGGACCGACGACCTGGTAAAGGTTGCAGGAAGCCGCTGGATGCGAGCCGCACAGGACCGGTCGGTGTGGAAATCCTTGGGGGAGGCCTTTGTCCAGCAGTGGACGTCTTTCGGCTGATAGATAGATAGATTTCCGGGGGGGGGGGGGTCATGAGGCCTACAACCTCCCCCCTCGGACCGCGCCTGGGTTCATCTAACATCACTTTCAGCCATAATTACAATGATAGATACTTGAAGGATTAGATTTCTAGATGAAGCATTATAAGGATCTCCGAGGCTTCTTCCATTTCCTTCCATATTTGCTGGTCTACTTTAATGTAGGTAGTTAATTAGTAAATTGGTATGTAAACAAATGTAAATTAATATTTTCTGTGTTTAATGCGATTTCCGTTGTGATTCGACAGTTAGGGAAACTTCAAGGATTTGGTTTCTAATCGTGTATTAGATTGGGTATCTACCTTTTCGATTATGCAGTGACAGTAGCCAAGATATATATGAGATATTTTCTAAGAAACTAAATGCATTTGTAAACGGTATCGAATCTTCTTTAAGGTCCGTCCGGATCGCTACCACCATCTTACTCGCTAATCCTGCCGCTAAGCAGCAGTGCTTGCACTGTTGTGTTCCGTTGTGGAGAGTAAGACAGCCGAGGAAATTACGGGCACAAGAGGCATTTCATCTTAGCCCTCTAGGTTGGCAACGCATCTGCAATCTCCTCCAGGGTTGCAGGTGTCTATGCGCAGTGGTGATCACTTACCATCAGGTGACCCACTTGCTCGTTTGCCTTCCTTATCACATAAAAAAAAATGCCTAGTTTTCATAAGTTACTCTTCGCACAGAGGATCCAAGATACGGGAGAGTGACTTTGTTATTGAGGATAAAAATAATAAGGAATTTTACTTAGTTTCTTTGAAAATTTGAACTATGTATCAGTCCTTTGTTTATTCATTCAAGCACACTGCGAGTGACTGCTGAGGGTATCATTTCACCTATTGCGCATCGCGGTTCGTTAATTCTTCCAAGATATATTATATCTAACTGATGAAAAATGCTTTTACCTAATATTTATTTGTTCCTAAACTGACTTTATTCTTATCTTCAAGTGCATATGAACCATATATGAACTGCAACTGGCCAATGAGCTGGCCAATAAAACGTTGATCCGTATGTATGGTCTGTGTTCGCATTCAGAATTGCCTGCTCGTAAATAAAATATATCGGGCAAAGCTTTTCAAAGTGCATTTCTGCTGCAAGTTTTAATCTTGAATATTTAATAAACTGCTTCTATAATATTTAATAAATAATATATAAATATTGAAAAATACTCATCACCTATATAAATGATCCATATATGAGTAGCTAAATCAATAAAATGACAAAATACTTGATTTTTCTTTTAGCAATATGATTTTTATGAATATTGCATTTTTATGAATACATCTACTTAGTACATGTAATGATATTCAAATGGGCCGGTCGGTCAGTTGTTTAGAATTGTTAATTCGATGCAAATAATTTTCGGGTTAGTATAAAAGTGCGTGCAGTTTTGTGCAACGCATCATTACATCCATTTGTGTGAGTTTGAGTGGTGTTGTCTTTACATACAACAATGTCGCGTCTTACGGTAGGTACCTATATCTTATTTGAAGCCTTTTAAAAAACATAGATTTTAATAAATCTTATCAAACCTTAGGATGACGTCTATGAAAGAGACTAATTTGGATAGATTTATTGATATCACTTGTTCAACTTTATTTTCAGGTTTTCTTCGTCATTGCTTTGGTGTATGGTGCCTTTGGAAATGGTGAGAATTACTACAGTTGAATACTTTTCCTGTATTTTATCTATGTATGTCATACGAAACATATGACGTAAGTAGTTTAATGTTACGTCTTGTAAGAATTGTTTTGATTTCATTATAGACTCAGACGCAAAGAAAGACACTAAAGACTCTGAAGCCGCTCAATCCGCCGGCATCGCTTTGATCGGCGATTACGGCCACGAGGGCGGCTTGGGCCACGGGCAGGCGCTCAACCACGCGGCCGCCGAGGGCGCCGCGCACCTGAGCGCCATCCAGAACGCGCAGGCGGCGCAGGCGGCGCAGATTGGTAACTCCGCCGCCGCCGCCATCCAGGGCGCCCGCGTGACGGAGGCCGCCGCCCGCGCCGGGCAGGCCAACGCCATCCAGAACGCCCAGGCCCTGGACGCCGCTCGCGTCGCTAACATCCAGCGCGCGCAGGCCGCTGCCGCCGAGAACGCGAGAGCTATCGAAGCAGCTAGACGCGCTGCTGCTGCCAGCGCTTACGAAGTCTCCCGTGCTGTCGAAGCCGAGCGCCTGGCTAACGCTGCTCGTGCGCACGCTATCGCTATCGCGAACGCGCGTGCGGCGGAAGCGGTGCGCATCGCGCACTCGGCGAGGGCGCAAGCTGCCGCCGTGGCTGCCACCGCGGCCCAGGCGCAGGCGGTCGCCGACGCCGCCGCTAAGAACGCTCAGCATGGCGCACTTTTACTCAGCCACTCGGGACACTCCGGACTGGGACACGTGGTGGCGACGGGGGGATCTCATGGCCTGTACTCGGCTGGCCACGTCGCGCTCTCCTATGACGGCCACGGCTATGGCGGATACGGCTATGGCGGACAAAGCTATGGCGGACAAGGCTACGGCGGACAAGGCTATGGTGGACACGGCTATGCCGGAAAATACCTGCACTGAGTCGTGACACGGAATACAATGGACACACCCTCAATAAATACCGATAAATCATGGTGTCTTCAAATTTAACCAGATTTCTACATCCATTTCGTCTTATTGCACTGAAATGGCTAGCGGCAGATTCTTCCTTCTGGTTATTTAATGTGAAATAAATTTCTATCAGAACACGGTGAAGCGTTTTTTTTTTCGGGTTGGTAAGCATCTCGCACATGAAATTTCTTGTACACGTGCGAGTTTAAACATTAAAGAAATGGTATGGGTTTTATCGCACACCTATGTGTGCGACTTGTCCTCTTCAGTATTTAGTAGTGGTCGACTGACCGCACATATTAAATCAAGTTTTTAAGGCCTACAATGAGTGCATAGATTTCGAAGTTAGAAGGTAAGTAGAAAATTAGATAGACAAGAATTAAATATGTAAGTATATACAGGGTGTAACAAAATTGGTGTAGGACCCGTTAACTGGAAATCTACTCATCGTACTAAACAACTTTTGTTCTACGACTTTGGTCAAACAAATCGCAAAAAATTTTTGGACTCTCCATTCAAAAATGGCAAAACAGATTAATCAATTTGTATGAAATGTCCAAAATTTTTTGAGTACGACGAGTAGAATCCCCAGTTAACGGGGATACCCTACCCCAATTTTGTTACACCCTATAACAGCATTATAAAAAAATGAGTTTGACAGCTGATTAGCCAGTAGCTAGTAAGTAAAAACTTATGATTATTTAAAAAAATACACAAATTAAAAAAAGGATATGTTACAGTTAAAAGGAAAATTGTTAGGAGACTGAAATTTAGTGTAGAAAAGGAAAACTTTTGCTGTAAAAAATGCATTTATAATTCAAAATAATATTTAATCAACGTGAGAATACTTAAAAGTAATTAGAACATTTTAACTTAGGTAAAAAAAACTCAAATTCAAACTCAAGATGTTATTTATTTAAGTAGATGCTTTACACATGCTTTTAAATCGTCAATATTTTTTTCTACCTAGTACAAAGTCCCTACCACGCGGGACTTGTACACTCAACGTTTCGGGAAGTGTGAGATCTAATTGACATAAATGTAATGAGAATACCTTCTAACTACGAAATCTATGCACTCATTGTAGGCCTTAAAAACTTTATTTAATATGTGCGGTCAGTCGACCACTGCCAAAAACTGAAGAGGACGAGTCGCACACTTAGGTGTGCGATAATACCCACCATTTCAGTCTAAACTCGCACGTGTGCAAGAATTTTCATGTGCGAGATGCCTACCAACCCTTTCTTTCTTGTTTCATTATATTGTAGTTGAATAATCAAATACGGCGATACTTACGTCTACATGCATGGTATAAAAAAGTTACTCTAGAACAGTGTTTTTCAACCTCTGGGTCGCAACCATCAAGGGGTGTCGCGCAGCCTTTCTCAAGGGGTAAAAAAAAGGCAAGAATAAATAAATACGATTTCAGTGAGAAGGCTGGACCTGTTTATTTTTTTACAGTTTGTCAAAACGTGGTTCTATTTTGGAGACGTTAAATAACTAAATCATTTTCTAATTGAAGTATATAAATTGAATTATAAACGTAGTCTTTGAAATCGCTAACATTTTTTAATTTATGGCCCTAGGGATTCGCAATAATTTTTTTAAATTGTAAAGGGGTCTAGTATTCATAAAGGTTAAAGACACTGCTCTAGACTACTGGAAAAAGCCTTCCCTTTCCGTTTGAATTTAGTGTCCTTTTTGACGTTTGACCTTTGAGTACTTAGTTGTTGTTAGAGTGGGTTATAATAAAAATAATAGGATAGTGCAAAAACGATCCATATAATATGGTTTTCATACATTTATGATTTCCGATGGGTCAGCGTAAAAACGCTCAAGTAACGCCTTCGAGCTGTGGTAACGAGTTATCGGAGTAACAGGTATGCAGGGGATGCAAAAAAAGGCGTGACAATATTTAGAAGTGGATGTTTTTCGTAAAACTGTTATTATTGTAGGTATACAAGTATTTATCATCTTCAATATAACACTTCAATATCAACGTTCAAAGAGTACGTTACCTCAAAGTTTTCAACATTCGTCAAAAGGATGAAATCACAAAGTGTGATAGTGATAGCGATAACAGTCAAACAAAATAGATTGTGGGGGGTCAAGGGAAATCCGAATTGCTCAGATAGTGCCGGCCGAACACAGCATTGTTGTTTATAACCAGTCAGTTACGTATCAAAATAAACAGAATTCTTGTACTATAAAATGTTATCATTTACTCAATTAACCAGAATTAATAATAACTGGAAATTTTCCTTGTACAATTTGCTGGTATCATAAGTATTCGTAAAATATTGCTACTATTTGCTACTCAAACGACGGACACACGGTAAGAGCTCCATAGATGGATCCATTTAAAATTAGGATGATTAATTACTATGTATAAGTACAAGTCACACAATACTGTACGTACACATACGTAGGATATACCTACATATGTATGTAGGTGCCTGACGAGAAAACAGGTACAAGTAAATTTGAAAATTATTTCGTAATTCGACCAAAACAATTTATGAAAATTGTTCCTCAGGGAAAGTTGTTGTTTTGTCTCGTCTGCCTACTTCCACAGTGATCGCGAATCGCAATAGAAGACAATAGGTCAACAGTTAATACCTAGATATAAATGCCTATCTACCTAGTACATATATAACATGTTTGTACAGTCGGACTTTACGATGATGTGATCTATCATTATTAACTTCGCAAGAAAATTAGAACCAAACCAAAGACTCCAGGTCCCACGTTCAATTCGATTTTAGAGTAGATCTAAAGTTAGAAATAAAATGTACTTATGAAATTACATAAATGCGGAAAATAGGTACATACATATATCTAAGTATAGATTTAATTTAAAAATGAAATTGACGTCAGTGTGTCTAAACCGTAGACTAAGAACTCACAACTTTAGAGTTTATGTGTTAGCTAACACACAATAAGTTTATTTATATTGTTTCTTTTATGCATCATCTATTGATAATCTTCATTTTGATAAAAAAGTGTGCCTGAGAGGCAGTATGTCTAATTAAAGAAGTTGCGAAATGAAAATTTCGCGAACTGTACTATTCACGACTTGAAAGAAAGGAAATTCTTTGAGTATCTTAATAATAAACGTTTTATAAACCGCTCTATAATAGATGAGGTCATTCCTTATTTAAAATATTGATAGTTTGATTCCTATATAAAGGCGTGACCTAAAAATTCTCCATCATAAACTCTTCTATAAATTACACGTAACATTCAGGAACATGTTTATTAAAGTAAGTTGTTCGAAACGGTAGGGAAGAGAGCTTTTGTTTTGTGTTAATGTTTGCAATTTTCTTCATCAAGCACACGAAAAAAGTGTTGCTCTTGTTCAAATTTATACAGGGTTATTTTTGGACCCCCCACCAAAACTTCACAGTGGCTTCTACTCATGAAACTGAGCAACTTTCCCCAAATAACCAATGGTCAATACGCAAAAAAATTTTGGCATCTCCATACAAAATAGGCCGATCACGTGATCAAATTAGTATGAAAGGTCCAAAAATTTTTTTGCGAATTGACCATTGGTTATTTGGGGAAAGTTGCTCAGTTTGCAGCCGTATTGTCTTGAATAACCCACAAGTGACTTTTAATCAGTCTTTATAACATACCTGATGTATGCTATTATATAAGTGGATTTGAAATTTTAAGGGGTTACTCAGAATCAAGTAAGTCGTTTTTCATACTAATTCTTGATTCACTATTCAGATTTAGTATGAGAATTTGAAAAAAAAAAATTGAAGAGAGGATTTTTTTCAATAATTTTCCTATACTTTATTCTGAGTAACCCCTTAAAATTTCAAATCCACTTCTTTTAACACCCAGTATTATATACCATTTTTTTCTGTCCCTCGCTCATCGCTTAGCAATTTCCAGTTGGTTCTGGTTCAGGCGGAAATTCGCCTTTCTTTCTAATAAACGCATCCAATCATTTTTTTTAGATTAGAATTCTACAATAAATTAAAAATATATTTAAGTAATAATAAATATTTTTTACAGATTTTTTGCATGGTTCTAGTGGTGAATATGGGTTGCTATGGTAAGTTGGAAATAAAATAAGTTTCTTATACAGTTATTATGGCCCTGAAAAGCGTGCATTCCGTTAAATTTTAGTTTATTTTAAAAGATGTCCTTTTTACACGATTTGAAAAACATGTTTTTTTGTTTACACTAATCATATATATGAAGTAAAATTACATATGGCAATGTATACCAAAAAAAGGAATTTAAAATTTTTTGCTTCAAATTTCACAGGCAAACCAATCGCTAATAGTACGCAAGAAGCTGCAAACCTCAGTGGTGGCGATAAAACAGAAAGTGGTCAAATCGACAGCAGACTAAGCGTCGTTCATTATGTAGCTCAAAACAGACCATACCCTCACATAGGAGATGAAGTCCAAAACGGTGATGAGTTTCAAAGTAGGCCCAACAGTTACAGAAAACGTCCAAAGTATAATCTCCCTAGTCGAATTCACATGAGCCTTGATGACAACAGCGGTGATCATAAAGGTGATGACGGCCACATCGATGAAGGCCGTCGCAGGTTGTTTAAGATTAATGATTTTGATAATGAGAGTTATAGATACCATAGGAGACGTGGTGGTCAAGACAAACTCAAAGGAGATGAGGGAAAGAGTGGTCAAAACAGTCACAAAATCTATGAAGGTCAGAGCAACCAACTCAGTCGTAAACGCAATAAAGGAGTATTTCAGGTCCAGGAAAGAGACAATGACTTATTAAAAGGTAGCCAAGAGAGTCGTCCTAAAGTCCTATCCCAAAGCGCACACGAGAGTCGCAAAGACTTATTCCAAAACAGCCAAGAGGATCGCAAAGTCCTATTACAAGGTGCACACAAGAGTCGTAAAGGTTTATTTCAAGGTAGCCTGGAAAATCGGAATGACCTTGATGTTCAAAGTAGGCAGGACAGTCGTAAAGGCAATGCAGGCCAGAATATCCTTGAAAGTGTTAAAGCCTACGAAGGTCAGAAGAGTCATAAAGAAAATGAATCTCAGAAAGATCTAGACGGCCACAAACGAGTTGAAGTTCAGAGTAGTCAGGGTCGGCGCAAAGATGGACCTCAGGGTAGCTATGACAGTCGCAAAGGCCAGAATGTTCCGAACAGCCTTGAAACTTGCAAAAGCCTACAAGGCCAGAGCAGCCAGAAAAATGAAGAAAGTCTTCAGAGCATAAAAAAAATGCGCGGTCAAGAAACTCGCAAAGGACAAAAACTGCATAGTGGCCAAGTTGGACATAAAGACATTGAAGTTAAAAACAGCAAAGAAAGTCGTAAAGGTCTAGAAGTTCATATAGGCCAGAGTATTTCTAAAGGAAATGAAGTAAAAGGCCTCAAAATCAACAAAGACATAAAACTCCACGGCGGCCAGGTACATCTTAAAAGTAATGAAATCCAAAACGCCCGTAATATTAGCAAAGATAATAAAAGCATTGAAGTGAAAAACGGTCAGGAAACTAGCAAAAATAAAATCATCCAGACCAGCCAAACTCGCAAAGACAGTGAAATTCAAGAAAGTAGCAAAGTTGTCAAGGCCGAGAACGGCCAGAAAACTCAAAAAGTCCAAAATAGTAGACAGACAACTATACCAGACAGCTCCACGAACGTTACAGCATCGACAGTTATGAGGGCTTTTGTATCTACAACTGAAAAACAAAAAGTTCAAAAATAAGAAAAGAAACCAGGTAGTATACTTAGTCACAAGTTTAATAAAGGGCCAAGAATAATAAATTTTATACAAATATATTTGGTTTTGCTTTATTTCTCTTTATGACAATAATTTGATATCTAATTTGATATCTTTAGGTTTTTCCCCAGTCTGAGAGTTTTGTCGTGGCTTCTTTCGCTATGAGTTATGCAAGGAAGGACTTAGTTAGCCAGATATATGAAGGAAACTAGGTTCGATGGGCACACAAATTATATTAAATGGAAAATAAAGATTATCACATGCAGTGTTTACAACGAAAAGACAAAAGTCAGACCTAGTGTCACTACAAAAAGAAACAATAAAGATATGAAACCTCCACATCCTCCCCACCTTACACATCTGGAGGATGTGTAACAGGCTGGTAAAGTACAAACTACAGCACAGCTACAAGACTACATATCCAGGGACATTCGCGGGACGACCAGTGCTTCCTCCAGGAACTATCTCATCACTGGAGGAAACCTCCAGCCTGTAAAGTCGTTGGAGAGCCCTGACCTTTCCCACCCCAGCAGTTTTTATACGAGCTACTCTTTCTGTCCAATAAAACTCCTTGCATTTTATATTCAAGCCATCTTTAACCTCTGATATTAAACGCGTACCCATCAACTCAGCAATGAGTTCCAATCTCGGCATAGTAACATGCTTAGTAGGAGCTACCCTTGACTTCGCTAAAACTAACTGTATTTCATTACAGTAAACAGTCCGCAAATATATACAACGAGCATAAGCGGATTGGCTAGCTTCACAAAAGACGTGCAAAGTGTTGTCAGAAAGATCTACGTCAGCATGGCTGATACACCTTGGAATGCGGTATGACTCCAGTATATGGATTTGACGTGTCCAGTCATTCATAATCTTTTGCATATCTTGTGGTACAAGTTGATCCCAGTCTAAATTCAGTATCCAACACTTTTGTATCACCAGTTTTGGTATCAATGTAACTGGAGAGACGCGAGAGATTGGATCAAAAACGCCTTGAGCTAAAGAAAGGATGTTCCTCTTTGTGAAAGTGTTTTCTACGCACTTACTCACAGTAGATGGTAACTTACAAAATAATTCGTCACGCTGCGGATCCCACATTAAACCTAATACCGAAACTTGCATAGTTTCTTTATCAGTTATCACAGGGCCGGTAACCCAACACCGAAGTTTGAACTGACCTTCCATAACTAACGCTTGAATGGATTTTCCGATGTGAGAGGTTTTTTGTATTCTTTGCCATTTGTGAACTACAGCGAGTAAATGATTAAACCACGTATCAAATGAAAGGATACTTGGCAGTAAAAAAAAAGAATTATTTATGATGTGTAAAATAAATAGTAGTATATGGAGACGAACGTTGCTGCTTTAGCTTCTCTTATCAATTTTCACCTTTTATGGTGTGAAGTGAAGATCTGTTGTGTGCAATGCACTCGGTCTAAATCAAATGGTTCATAATTATGAAAAGTTACATCAACAAAACTTAAAAGAGAATGAATTGAAAAAAAACCTGCTTTACACAGGATTCATACATTTTCAAAACTTTAACGGAGCTATGTTCCCATAATACTTTGCAAATCATAAAAAATACAACATTTTTTGCAATTTCAGCAAAGTGAAACAAAAGTTGTCAAGTTTCAGGTTAATCACAAATAACCCTGTATAATATTGAGATGTAACATAATATAACAATCAAAACAAATACACAGATATTTTTGGATTCCTCGGAAAACTCGGTCCCCAACAATATTTCTGTCAGGTGACAAACTTTGTAAAAAACAAATATGCGAATTTAACTGCTACGAGTACCTGCTGCTTCCTTGAAGAAAGATTTTAAGTTTTATGTGGGACCAGAAGTAGCCCTGTATTGTATACACCAGTACACCAACCTCGTCACAGTGTCTCTCGAATTTTTTAAGCAATGTGATACTGATCAATGAATCTGTTGAATGCCCTCTACGTAATCAAGCTAACAGCAACAGTAACAAATATTTATATACTCAATCATTCTTAAATCGATGGCTCTATGTAATAAACTACATAAATGATTGAATAGTTCATGTACCAGAACTAATGTTTATAATGTAGTTGGTGTTTATTGTTACCATTTAGATTGATTCATCACTGCATCGGCATCGTAGATAATATTGTCATAAGTATAACTATTGTACAGTGTGTGACACAAATACAATAAAATATAATATATAGATTTTTTTTAACTGATACTCCCGTAGATTAATAATGCTAATGAAGAGATCTGAAGATTACTACCGTACTTGTCGTTTTACGCTTCCTTTCTACTTATCAGACATATCATCATCATACAGATAAATCATCTGAGTCATCTACCTAGTTCCATTCTTTGGCTGTAAAAACTCAAGCATTATTCTTAACCAAAGATCAAAAGCATAAACTACAGTAGCCCTTTAGCTGTAACGCGATAGTAGTAGAGCCTCAAAAACAATATGATCAGAGACATTTAAATATAGACCTGGTCTCCCTACATTTTCTCACACAACCTGAATTTTCGAAACTCTCAGCCTAGATAGACAATAACCGCAAATATAATATATTATCATCGACGTAGAAACAAACGTCGATGTATATTATTGATTATGTATGTTTTAGGTAGGTAGGTACGTGTCAGAGGCCAATCTGCACCATATAAAATTATGCTTAAATTGCTTAAATATTCCGTAGGTAATATACTTATTTATTTTAGGATTAATTTCGGAAACTAGTAAAAAATAGATTTACTTTAATACTTTCACGGACAGTACGCCTATAGACGGGATTCGATGAACTTATATTATGACAGTACGCCTATTGAAGTTACGCCAAAAGTTTTAACTAAATTTTTTGCTTCCACGTAAATAAGCGCTTTTGTGCGGCTACACGGCAGTACGCCTACGTACATAGGCATACTGCCATATTTATAATAAAGCATATTTAACTATGTGACAGAACGTCGTTATGCGAGGTTCTGTTTTGTATGGAAAAAAAATAGTGTCACAACGGGAACTTTACGAAGGTATGTACTGTCCGTGAAAGTGGTTAGTACTTCAAAAAAATATACTATCCTTTTTTTTTGAAAACTTGTAATATTGTGTCTTTAGTAAATAAATAATTATGAATTGTTGATTGTGTATCTTTTGTAAATAAAACTATACTTTTGGATTGAATTTTTACTATGATATAACATCCTAAAAGGGTCCTGATTTGCTGCTTCTAAAATAATGTTATACTTATCTGTAATCGGATTAGTTATTTATGTAGGTGCATATTTTTTTGAAAAACTCAACTGAAATATATAAATAGCTAGAACAAACTTTTCCGTATTTTACGTTAAACGAGTAATGTTTACTATGTTCATTCCATATGATAAATGTCGCTTCGAAAAAGTTCTTGCGGTACCGAAATCGATGTTAAGTATCGGTTAGGTATCGGTATTATGTTACTCAATAATAGGGCGTCATTTTTTCTCTACCCTTTATCCAATATACTTGTCCTTAGACTATACTTCTAAGGTCTTTTTGCTGATGACTAATTATGTTGTTCTGGAGACAACGAGACTTGTAAATACGTACTCAGGCATCAAATAAAAGTAATTACTGTGTAAAATTTAATGGGTACTTAAATAAACAATTGATTACTTATGAACAACTCGGTAAACCCATCTTGTGATTGATACAACATGAAGATGAGGTCATGAGATGGTCCTATATAAGGGATTTGGATCTGCAATGCGCTAGATTCTGTGATCTGTGTTAAGAAGATGGCATTCAAAGTAAGTTGACCTGAAGTGTCTGAAGAAAGTTTTATTTTGCTCATATAAGTAAAAACGTAAAACAGCTAATAAAATAGAATATCTCTTATTTTCAGATCATTTGTGTAGTTTTGGTCGCGGCTGCGACGACTTTTGGTGAGTCGACGTCATCGTAATTAATTTATCGTTAACAACTAATGGTTCCCACTTCTGGGGCTGAGATGATTGATTCCTGAGGCCTCATCATACGCCTAGCGATCATCTCCCACACACATTAGCACCAATAAGTAATTATGTACACATATACGTCCTATAATTCTACCACTTTTACACCAACATTGGTTGTAGTTTAATAATAACTCCGCTCCATAATATAATTATTTATTACGCCTAGGCTCGCCCGCGCCTGCGCCTAAACCTGGTTACGGCGGCGGCGGTTACGGCGGCGGCGGTTACGGCGGCGTCAGCGGCGGCATCTACGGCGGCGTCTACGGCGGCGCAGGCGGCGGCTACGACTCCCCCTACCCCGTGGAAGTGCCCGTGCCTGTTCCAGCGCCCGTTCCAGTCCCCGTGTCCGGTGGGTACGGGGGGTACCCAGCCTACGGGGGCTATGGGTACGACGCGTACGACGGGTATGGAGCCGGAGCCGGAGGGTACCCCGGTTACGGCGGGGGGGCGGCGAGTTACGAAGTCTATAAATATGAAAAGCAAGGATATTACTAAGGATATTAGATTGAATATAACACTTTAGTGTATTTTAATGGTTACCTATCTATATATTGTACTCGTTATAACTTATGAAATGACCAAATATTTTATAATATAAAGTTATATATAATCCACTGTGTAAGTTAATTATTGTAAGTACTTTAAAAAGTTCAAGTGAGGGTACTAATGCTCTGGGAGTGGATTTTTGTGTCTGTTTCCAAAGATATTATACATTATACGTTGCCTATAGCTATTCGGATTTTTAAATTGAATAGTTTTCAAACCCGTTTTTAAAACCGTTTACAGTTTTAAAGGCTTATTCCACTCATATGATACTATCGAAGACGTCAGTCCCATGCTGCTCAACCGATCTGACCATGATCCCCCAAAGAACTTTGAAAGTAACTTTTCATTCGACGACTTTTCGTTCGTTTTACCGTTATGCTCTCAGAACATATACAGGATGTAACGGAAAGATGTGATAATACTTCAAGGTTGGCTTTTACCCATCAAACTGAACAACTTTTGTTCTACAACTTTGTTGAAATCGCAAAGAAATTTTCGGACTTTTCATACAAACTTGGTTCGCCAGTTGATCGATTTGTATGAAAAGTCCAAAAAAAATTTTGCGATTTGAACAAAGTTGTGGAACAAAAGTGGTTCAGTTTGATGGGTAAAAGCCAACCTTGAAGTATTATCACACCTTTCTGTTACACCCTGTATATTCTTGATCTGAGGTTATACGAACATAGGTATACAATCTGAACAATAGTATGTTTTGTCTTCCCATAAATAACTGATTAACCGATTTGAAAACTGTGTACTATGAAAAATAAACTTTTTTAATCCAATTGTACAGGTTCCTACTGGAAAGTTGTTCAGTTTCCTGAGTAGCATCTATGTGTATGCCGCTTGTCAGCAAATAAACAGTCACCCAGGGTGACAAAGCTACAAAGGTGTTACAGGGTGACTCAGCCTGTATGTAACATGTCTGTAGCATTGGCAACCCCTCCCGCTCCGTGATATTTTAAGTACAGAAAGAAAGTAATTACTATTACACAATATAACATAACCTTCAGATGCCTATCGGGGCTACGTAGCGGAATGTTGAATTGAATACTGTAGGGAAACGCGCGCGCGTTTGATTTATCTATGTCCAAAACTTTATTAATATGGAACAGATGAATCTGTCAACCTGTGTACATCCGATACTCTGGCCAGAGAAAGCTGTCCTCAAGAAATGGCGGCAAATTAAAAAAAAATCAGCTGTTAACACCGAAGAATAAAGGTGGAAACATATTATTGAAACGCCACCCGACGTGACAACACACAACCCAACAACACGCATATCAAATCCATACAAATTCCATGGCTAGAAACATACTAGGTACCTACATCCAAAGCAAAGATAAAAGTTAAGTATCAAACATATTTAAGAAACATATCTCAAAGCAAGCGTTACGGCACTTTGGTAAGCCCTATTCTATTTACTGTTAAGAAAAAGATATACTACGAAAGAAGAAAACAAATTAAATGTTTACTGGGTTTTAATGCGCGGTCCGTGTTCAGTTTTATAGATTTCACTCCAGAGATTCAAGGAATATAAGCAAAACATCCTTATTATTTATCTAATAAATTGTCAAGTAAATATTACGTGTTTTTGGAACAGATTCATTTATAAATACCTACATACCAATCCTAACTATTATTTGCGATAGTACGGTTAAATAGATAAAAAGAAGACCATGTGAAAATGTGTTTGTTTCCTATTGACCCCTCGACGCAAAGAGCCTCGACCAATCTTTATAAAAAATTTCATGCACATAATCTGTGACATGGAGAAGGACATAAAGGAATCCCATCCCGATTCTTCATGTGGTTCCGGTGGCAAATGTTTTGCGAGCGAAGCCACGAACTGAAAGCTAGTTGTTATTAGTTATCCATGCGTCAGTTTTCTATATCGTTTGTTTACAAACACCAGATGTCAGATGTCAAAATTTTAACAGACGAATATCGATAACGTTTAGTATAAATAGCTTTTCTCGCATCAGTTTCAACATAAATACAGTTACTCTGTGATACGATACGTCTAAGGAATATTCGCAAATATGGCGTTTAAAGTAAGTTACAAAAATTGTTCGTACCTATACTTTAAAAAAATCTAATGTAAGAATGCTAATACAATTAGATATACCTCCATATGTACCTCCACTTAATTGATTTTTGTTTTAACGAATTCAGGTACACGATAACTGCCTATATTTTTCCTATAATTGCTTTTCTTTATTCATTCAGTCAATTATAATAAATTGTATTTTTAATATTTACAGATAACTTGTTTAGTGTTGGCTTTGGCGGTGGCGGCATATGGTAAGTCACTAAATTTTCAATAAGTTTTTCTTTATTCCGCCATTTGATCTACAATTACATCTAAAAGAGCATCAAAAAGTAAAGATTGATAAATTATTTTATTATGCTAGGCGCTAAGTATAGCCAAATCGCAATATTCAATTCAAATTCTTGAAATAATGGTTAAAGCTATCACCATGGAAAAAATATATAACATACTTCAAACAATGAAAAACAAATTGTATTGAACAGAATCATAAAAATCACAAAAACTTTGATGAAAAAAAATATCCTGTAGACCCTGTATTTTGCATTAATTGCAAATTCTCTCGGAAACACAATATTAGTTTATGTTGAAACCAACACACGAAATTCAGCCATTTTAATACCTTCAATTTATCTTAAACGGATTTTTTTAACTTATTTGAAAGTTAAGAAAAGTAATAAAAACATCGAAATCTCGAGAATTTTGCGTTCGGCCTTGACGTAACCGCCGCGATGGTACCCATACTGATCTGAACTTAAAATGAATAGGGCGTTACGGTCGATATTATATTGTCATGCATCAACCTGCTCAGATTGAGTGTACTTCGCGCCTTAAGTTAAGGATTTTGTAAAGTTGTAGTAGTTAGTTGTGAAAAGTAAACTGCCAGTTGGAGTCTACGTCAAGTGTCTGTCAGTGCTACCTTTAAATACGTTTATCTTTTCAATAAGTAGTGGAACTTTTCACAGAATTGTGTAAAATAATAAGGTCTTTCCACCAAAGATACATGGTTTTTCACGTTTTCGTTTGTTTTAAAAACTTGTATACCTAGTTACAAACAAGATTGAAACTTGGTGTATTTAAAGTAAAAATTCTAACGTAAAACGACAACCGGCCAAGTGTGAGTATATCTCTGCTTGAGATAGATAGAGATCCTCTACTGAATGAACATCTATGTTATGCGAGTTATACCTAGTGAGATCACGTTAATGCTGTAAACCGAGTATTTATGTGTGGTGTTACGGAATCCGCGGTGACGAAGTCTGACACGAACTTACCTGGTTTTTAAGTTAAATTAGTTTTTATTATATCCATTTGATAATGCCCTTAATTTTGTACAGCACACCCCTATGGATACGGTGAACACGGGGATTCAGGCGTCAGTGGCTATGGACAAGGTCACGGCTCTCACGGGGGCTCCGGTTTCGGCCAGGGTGGTCATGGTGACTCCGGTTTCGGCCACGGACAGGGTCATGGCTCCCACGGGCACTCCGGCCAGGGTGGTCACGGATTTCAAGGGGACTCCGGTTTTGGACAGGGAGGTCATGGGCAAGGTCACGGCTTCCAAGGGGACTCCGGTTTTGGACATGGAGGTCAGGGCCACGGACACGGTTCTCACGGGGACTCCGGTTTCGGACAGGGAGGTCACGGGGACTCCGGTTTCGGACAGGGTGGTCATGGGCAGCACGGCCACGGTTCTCACGGGGACTCCGGTTTCGGCCAGGGTGGTTTCGGAGGACATGACCAGGGAGGCTACAAAAGGCACGGATACTAGATTTAAGGGATATGATTTGTTGTTTCGTTTAGTTATTGTTAAATAAAATACGTAGTTTACTAAGCATAATGTGTTTTTCTTCACCTTCACCTACTTAGAGATAGGTAATGAATGACTTTAAGAAAATTATATTGAAATGATCTAAGTAGTAGTAAATCATTTCCTCAAAAAAATGCCAATAATGGTAGGTATATGTCAGCGAGTTTACAAAGTTAATGCAGTATGGTCCAGGCCCACATAACTTTCTGTTAACCCATATCATTCACACTGCAGGGAAATTATGGTCTCTTCCCGAACCTCGGCAGTACGAGTATTAGGCCATCCATACTCCATACACGGGGCCAGATACATTTCATCTTTTAGAAACAGTACAAAAAATAATTTCATAATTTCTTGTATGTATCAGGATTAGACCACTACCTACATTTTCGTAGTATATCGCTAAATATCACCAATTATTCAAATGAAAATAGCACGAGCGCATCTCTTTATTAAAATTATTTTTTTCCTAAGTGTAAATTATAAAGTCACATCGAATATTAATGTTTATAAACACAAAGATAAGTTCACGTGAAATGCTATTTATTTGTGGAAAACGTACAAAAGACGAGGTTGTGTGGACTGAATAAATGTTTGATCATGAGTTCAAAGTAGTAACAATGAGGAAAATTTATAGTCGGACTAAGGTTGGACTGGACCTTTAGCATAGATAACATAAAGTTCCAAGAAATAAAAAAGAAACACACGAACAAATGTTAATAATAAAATAAAGAGTTGGAATGGAATATTTATTTTTAGTCGAGATTTCAGAGGAAAAAAAAAATTTTGTGTACAGACAGATTAACTAGGAGGTACCTACCGAAGTTTCGTTGTTTTGGTAACTTTACTAAAGGTTTAGTAATCAATGTGCCTTCTAAGATTAGGTATAGTTGTATTGCCTGCAATACGGGATTGTACGGCATGATACGGCTCAAGGTTCTTAATTTTATTCATTATGAATGTATTAACTTAATAATCGACAACGCTGAAAGCGTCAAAAATCCGACTTCAATCGCGTAACATACGGGTCAAACTGAGAACCTCCTTTTTTGAAGTCGGTTAAAATACTAAAACGTTCTCCTAAATGTAACAAATACTTTTTCTGAAAACCGGAGTTAATCGCTTCAGGCAAACGCGAGATAATCGCGGACAAACATACATATAAACATACATACATACATACATACATACATACATACATACAGGTAAAACTGCGAACCTCCTTTTTTTGAAGTCGGTTAAAAACTATGTTTCAAATTTTCTGTGATATTTAGTGTTTGTAAGTCTAGGGTACACTGTGGATCAGGATTCAGGAAGAGTTCAGGAACACCCTATGAGTTTATTTAAATCGGTTCTATATATAATAGATAGATAATCCGTTTTAGAGTAGTCTCAACGTTATTTTTGTGATGGAGAAATAGCTGTGATTCCGATTCAGTGATAAGCGGTCATAAGAAGAGGATTTACTCGGAAGACAGCTCCGTTTTGCGAGTTCCAACAACAAACCACCACGTGGAGCGTCTTTAAGTGCCCATCACCCTTAAGGCCGCGTCTTTCACTTGACATTGGCGTTTCGCCATTTTATTTATTGAAGATTCTCCCATTTTTCACGAGATATTGGCAAAACCACTCCTTCAATGAGATGTGGAATGCCAAATAGAAAAAAAATTGCACAATGTCAGTTAGATAAAAATATCACAACAGGTCGCAGCTAGCTTGACAGCAGTTTGACATGCACAATAAAAAACGATTCCCATTCCAATTAATTAAAATCATTATACATTCTATTGACGTCTCTACAAGAAGAATTAATCTAGTTTAAATTAATGTATCTACAGTGAATGATAAGACCAGTAATATGTTTCTTTATTTTTATACGTAAATAGGTACTTACCTAAGCATAATAAAACTTCAATAAATTAATATACATTATGTTAGAGTTATGGACGTAGTAATTTTTGCAACCTACCAAAGTAATTGGTATTGTTTTCATTAAACGACATCAACATATATATGTTTGTACATACGACATCACCTCGCTTTTACATAATAATCAATCACTCATAGATTTGAACATCTTTCTCCTAATACCCAATGCTGTTTGCGGAAAATTTATACTTCCTATTAATATAAGTTTACGTATAAGCTGATCAGTTCGTATAAGTTTTTATTTTACACCACGTAAAAAAATTGTTACTGTATTTTCTGCTTATCAAACTGAACAACTTTCCCTTAATAGAGAGATGTTAGAATTTAATAGAGAGATGTTCCGATACTACCGAGGCAAAGTAAAGTATTTGTCGGACCTAGAGTACAAGCGCTACATGTTGTCAATTGAAAATAGTATCAGCCATGACCCAAAAAAGTTCTGGAGCTATGTAAGAAGCAAGCGTAAAAATAGACATGCGGCTACAGAATATATCTGCGATAATAACACTGTAGTAGGGCAAGAGGCAGTGGAGGCTTTCGCACAGTACTTCGGTTCCGTATTTCAGAGTGTGTCCCCACGGTTGGATGTTGTTGAGGCCACTCGCAGTGAATCGTTTGACTATCGTAGGGTTTCTATCGAGCACATCACTTTGGAAGACGTGAGGTTAGCAATCCGAAATCTTAAACAAAACTCTTCTGCAGGCCCCGATGGAGTACCTCCATTTCTGGTAAAGGACTGTTGTTCTGTCTTGGAAATACCTTTGCTTCATATATTTAACTTATCACTTCAACAATGTTTGTATCCAGAGGAGTGGAAAATATCGCGAGTCACTCCAGTTCCAAAGTCTGACAATTCTTTAGACATCCGATCATTTAGGCCAATCGCGGTGTTATCAGTGTTTGCAAAAATTTTCGAAAGTGTTTTAAAACACTGTCTGACTCCACAGATAAATGTGTATCTGGACGACGCACAACATGGTTTTCGTGGTAAGCGCTCTATCAACACAAATCTCATTAACTTTGTAGATTATGCCTTATGTCAAATGGATGCCAGTAGACAGGTGGATGCAGTCTATCTGGATTTCAGGAAAGCATTTGATCTGGTTGACAATGACGTATTGCTTCGCAAATGTTCCTCCTTCGGCTTCAGTCCTAGGTTACTTAGTTTCTTAGCAAGCTATCTACGAGACCGCAAACAGTATGTTCAACTGGCAAATTACCAATCCCATGAATATTTCACGCGATCTGGTGTAAGCCAGGGTAGCACTTTAGGACCTATACTATTTCTAATTATGATAAATGACTTGCCACAAGTAGTTACTAATAATACTAAATGTTTAATGTTTGCTGATGACGTCAAACTGGCACAGTCTGTGGGCAGTTGTGCTGATTGTCATAAACTTCAGTCCACTCTTGATGGTGTATCAAGCTGGTGTGAAGAAAACCGATTGTGGCTTAACACCGATAAATGTAAAATAATATCTTTTTCGCGGTTACGTAATCCAGTGTCAGCTGTTTACACTGTTTCCTCGGGTCCATTGGAGAGAGTCGACAAAATACGTGACCTAGGTCTGACACTTGATTCAAAACTAGACATGCATGAGCATATAAACTCGATATGTAAGAGTGCCAATAAGACTTTAGGTTTTATTATGCGTACTGCGGCCCAATTTCGTGACATAAGAATAGCAATTTTGCTATATAATTCGTACGTCCGCAGCAAATTGGAGTTTGGATCAGCTGTTTGGGATCCCAGGGAAATGAAGTACACCTTATTGATTGAACGTGTGCAACGTAAGTTCGCTCGCTATCTATACAAACGGTTATTTGGATACTATCCATTTATGTATCCCTCTGCATTTGTTTTAGGTAGTGTAAGTCTGGAAAGTCTAGAGCTCAGACGGAAGACCTCTCTTCTTGTGCATTACTATCAGATCCTCTGCAGTAAAATAGACAATCCACATGTGCTAAGTGGTCTGCGGCTCTTTGTACCTCAAGGATATACGCGAGTAGGCACCAGGCGGCGCCACCGGCTGTTCGCTGCACTCACTGGCGTGCGCACGCAGCAAGCTAGTAATGCTCCCACAGCGAGAGCTATTACACTTTTAAATGAATTTACAGACCAGGTTCAAAGTGTGGACTTATTTTTTGATAGCCAGAACATAATTTTTAAAGCTATATGGTTATTTATTAACTATAAACTTTGTCTAGAAATAACTTAATCTAACATATCTAATACTAATAAGTTAACATATATATTTTTTTTTATCTTGGAAGGCGTCTTAGTGTTAAACTGTAAGCCTTCCAATGAATTGTAATAAATAAATTAAAAAAAAAATTAAAATTAAGAACTTATATCCAAATCATGAAAAAACAACTTTGTAGGTGAAGTCCAAATAAATTGGTCGAAAAATCAGGCAATTTCGTACGAAGAGTCCAAAATTTTTGAGCAATCAGTATGGATTTATCGGAAAAATGTGTCCAATATTCTAAGTGGGACCCACTGTTTATGTTTCCATCAGTGGTTTTTTATACACACTGTATTCTATGACCACGATGCGTCCCTCTCCGCCTTCCGCCGTCAATCAAATTTAAAGTGTGGGATCTAATTCCATCTAAGTCGATAATAATCAACCTATCGCACTTAGTAATATTTATTGCACTCTAGGCATCTTGCAATTAATTACTTATTATACATATAAACGAAAGCGGCGGCTGTGTGTCTGTCCGTCTGAATCAAAATGTATTACCAAGATAAAACTTTATGTACAACAGGTAACCTTAACTTAGGTAACTACTTAATTTATATAAAAAAGAAAATAATTGTTATAAATAGTGTATCCTATGTCACTCCTCACAGTGATCCTCCCTTACGACAACATAAGAACAGAATACGACAAATAAAGACAAACATACACTTTTTTTTGAGACCCTAATAAAATGTTTTTCGGATAATGAAAAGGTGATAAAACTTTGCCTGTGTTTTTCTTAAAACTACCTAGTATTTTTTATATATTTTACATTTTAGAATAAAAGCGCTTAATTTAGTTAGATTTGATATGCCTCAAGATCGACGTGCTAAGAAGAAGTGCTTAGTTTTGAAAATATGGTATGGTTTATGAACGAATAGCTTTTAAAATATTGGGGCTGCTAATCTTATGATCCAAATCAGGAGACAGAAGTCCTAGGAAAAGCACATACCAGATTATGTTGTAATGTGATGCGTCCATGTAGCAGAAATTATTACGGTGTCAATTATTTCCCTGTATCTAATGATTTCAATAATTATCTTATTTTCAGCACGCTTCTTGCGTCGCGTAGCGTTATATAAAATGTAGAACATGATTGACGGTAAGTCTTTGAGAAGACTTCATCGCGTATTCTGTTAGTGGACTGGCTTGACGATATGGCAAAGTTTGTGGTGAGTTAGTGTTATTAAATTTTATTAAAGTTAATTATTATACTAATTAAATAAACGATTTCATAAATACGATAATTGATTGATATTGCAACTCTAACAATAACGAAGTGATATTAAAAACTGTAGGAATTTGAATTAAATGTTGACTGGACCTCTTGGTACCTAACTGTAATGTTTAGTTAATTAATGGTAACCTGCCCATAAAATTAAACTAACTTACCATTTAAAGTGTGAAAAAGCCCTAATAGTTCCTTTTTGTTTACATTTTGTAACACATATCCTTTTTGTTACGTAATTCAATTTTGTTTCCTTTTGGTGACTGTACAATTATTTTTATTAATGCTCAAGTATCTGGTTGATTAAAAAGGTGTTTTAAGGTGTTGAATCTAAAGTTACAGATATAATCTGTGATTACAGTATAATATTATCACAGTTCATATAGTAGGTACATAGTATAGAGAGAATTTACTTAGTCCATGCCTACCTCTGTAAACAGACCTATACGTATATACGTTCTGTGGTTCCAGATATCGATGGGTGCCAGAACGCATTTATTCACTAGCCACTGATAAAGTTATAAACTTTATTACTGCTCTAAATGATATCATGTTATTGAATCTCTTGTATATGTATGTTGTCATGATACATAGACTTAGTAAATATACCTACATTAATACTGTCGATGTCGTATAGTATGGCCAATCTCTTCAAATCAGGAGTTCGCTGGTTCGATTTCCGGCGGGGTCTAACTTTGAAGGACTCGGTTTGGTTGGTGTTAGGGCATTTTATAAAGACGCCTGTCTAGCTACCATACCATCATATTATCTAAGTCTTGCCGCCAAACATCAATATTAATAGCATTGATGTATTCCGGTATATACGGTGTATAGATAAGATAGCCGTTTCCCTATTGCGTTGGAGAATCTTGGTAAGTGGTAAGCCCGCCCATCTTCAGCATCATCATCACTTATCATTAGGTGTGATAATTGATTTTTAATTTTTAAATTTCATTTAACTATTATTAATTGATTTATGAAGTTTTTAAGGTGATCCCTTTTAATCCTTCACCAGGTGATCTTCGCTTTGCTGTTGCTAACGGGGCTGGCTTGCGCCGGCGACGACGCTTCTGACGCTTCGGCTGACGCGCCAACCACCGCCATCCCGACTGCCAACGACACTGCCGTCCCGACTGCCAACGACACCGACACCGTCGCCGGAGTCGACGTCGCGCCTGTCGAGACCACCACTACCACGGCTAAGCCAGCTAGCCGGCGATAGGGACGGGATCCTGCGAGAGTGTCTTTGTAATGGTTTTCAATAAACATTAAGTAGAAACATTTCTTTATTTTTTCTTCATTTCTTTATTTGGTAAATTAAAATAATAAGAGCTTACAGTTTCTCAAGGCGCAATAATAATATGTTAAACAAAAAAGGGGCCCTTCAGTTTCCTATTTATTGTAACGCTACTTATATACGATACTCGTTTCTTTTTTTTTTTATGGCAGAGGTGGCAAACGAACAGACGGATCACCTGATGGTAACCGCCGCCCATAGACACCCGCAACACCGGAGGAGTCACAAGTGCGTTGCCGGCCTTATGGGAGTACGCTCTTTTCTTGAAGGTCTGAATGTCGTATTGGTCCGGAAATACCGCAGGCGACAATTCATTCCACAGTTTGGTTGTGCGAGGCAGAAAGTTTCTAGTGAAACGCACAGTTGTGGACTGCCAACCATCTAAGTGATGGGGATGAAATATTTGTCGCGTAGAACGATGGCGAAAAGAGGCGGCAGGGATCAATCCGAACAATTCCTCGGAGCACTCCCCATTGTACAAGCGATAGAAAATGCAGAGCGAGGCTACATCTCTACGCAGCGCCAAGGAGTCAAACCGATCTGAAATATCATGGCAGCCGACGATTCGAGTTGCTCTCCGTTGAATGCGGTCCAGAGGGAGAAGCTGGTACTGGGGTGCCCCTGCCCAGAGATGAGAACAGTATTCCATATGAGGACGAACTTGCGCCTTATAAAGTTAGAACTTTAGAACTTTCCATGAACTTACCATGATATCCAGACCATGCAAAACTTTTTCATTTCGGTGGCTTTCGAAATTTCAGTTATGAGGTAGAAAAAAGTGGTTTCGTTTTATTTTAGCCCACTTTAAAACACCTACCATACATGTTTTTTACAACATACTTTTTTTTTTTTTTTTTTTTTTACCCTCAATTGGTAAGCCCTTGGTAATACAATCTAAACGGAGCAAAAACAATCGCAAATTGACTTAGTATGGAAATTAATTCTGTTTGTCTGATTATATATATTGTATTAGTTCATTTTGGAAAGTTATTCAGTTTCATGAGTAGAATCCATTTGCCATTTCGGTCCGAATAAAAAAGTCACCTGTATATGTATAATGTGGTGAGTTTTTGAGCTGAATGATGACAGAGACCCCATTTTCTAATAACAAAAATGCTTCATTTTCGCTTACTCGTCATAAGACCTCTAGCTACGATTTGGTGGTGTGTATTTTACAAATACAGTGCAAAATGTAGGATGAAGAAATGAAGGATATCTGCTATTATTGGAAATTCGTTATAAAGAGGTTTTTTACAAAAGAAAGGTGAGATGATGCCAAGGGCTTATCAATTGAGGGTAAAAAAAAAGTAAAAAAAAATGTATTCGTAATGTAAAGGTATATTTTATGAAAAGGTTGTAAAGGTTAAAAATTTTCAAAAATCGTTAAATAGAGGTAAATTATACTTTCTGTTTATATTCTGCAATGATTGGAAATTCGTTATAAAGATGTTTTTAACAAAATTTTTTCGTAATGTAAAGGTATATTTTCCATTAACTCTTATGGGCAAAATGACTGACTCGGTGGCGCAGTGGTTAGTGCTCCTGACTACTGATCCGAGAGTCGTGGGTTCGATCCCCACCCAGGGCAAACATTTCTGTGATAAGTAGATTTGTTTGCTCTGTGTCTGGGTGTATTATATCTATATATTTAAACGTATATGTGTATGTAGGTATATCAGTCTCTGGTTCCCATAATAGGTACAGGGAATCCTTGTTTGGGGCCAGATGATCGTGTGTGATTGGTCCTGGATATTTGTTATTTATTTATTATTATTATAATTCTAGGGGATTTCGAAAAATTTGTAAAATCGAGGAAGTCGTTATATTGAGGTTCGTTATATTAAGGTTACACTGTAACTCTATTCTGTGATTAGGTATTTCCTTCTTTTCTCTCTATTAATGTTTTTTAGCATCCTAATTTGATCTAAGCCATACCACACGAGATGGATCAACATGGTGCGCGCGTTGATGTATTTTCAGCCGATTCTTTCGTCGCCGCAGGCGTATATAGAAATATGCTCTTACAGTGACGTCGAATTGAGTTTCTTGTTGTTACTATAACATACTTGTAAGACGATTATTGTAGAGAATTTAATGGAGAATATTTTGTTCATTGCCAGTTTTGTTGAAAGTAGCGAGGTAGCACAGAGCTACTGCGCATTCATCTGCGCAGTACTAAACGCAAGTTCCAACCACATGCGCCACGCGAATTATTTACGTTTTTGGTTATTTTGTATTTTTTCTGCTCAAACGAATGGCGTAGTTTCCTCATGGTTCGTAAATATCCGATATTTATAATAAATATCAAAATATCAGATATTTTTGATATATATCCGATATTTTCGATATTTTTGATATTTATCAAAATTACATACTAATTTCAATTTCTTACTTTAATACATGATTTTCGAAATAGCTTAATTTAAAATGTAGGTATATGTTTGATAATTTTAAGATTTTTATTAAATATAACTGAATCTAAAATGTATATTTTATTTTTGCAAATTTGAAGATAGTTAATTAAACTAAACTCATTTATTTATTATTGTGATAATCATATCTTTATTCTTTGCATTTGGCACATTCATTCGTAAGAAGCAGCTCTTAGAAGCTAGGAAAATATAAATATCAATATTGATATATATCAAGCATAAATATCAATTGATATATATCATGATATATATCAATTGATATATATCATGATATATATCCGATATATATCAATTGATATATATCATGATATATATCCGATATATATCAATTGATATATATCATGCGAACCCTGAGTTTCCTTCATATCGTCGAAACCAATATTGTATTTTTTTTTTATATACAGGATCTGTTTTTAGTTTTAGGTAACAGTAGACCACCCATCTTTGGTTTTTTTTTTCTATCGAGCTAATGGCGTAGTTTCCTTCATATCGTCGAAACCAATATTGTCATATAATTTTTCTTTTTTTTTCTTTTTATATACAGGGAACTGTTTTAAGTTTTAAGTAACAGTAGACCCATCTTTGTTTTTTTTTTATCGAGCCGAAAATGGTGAATCGTGTTTCGGATGGCGTATGATTTTAGGAAATATAGTCAAAAATAAGTATTATTTTTTCAGACTTGAAACTTCTATAGTTTTACGTCAAAACTGTTCAAAAAAACGTTCAAAAGATTCAAAAAAAAATGGTATAAGATGGCCTTAAGAATGCTGCATACTTAAGACAATTTTTGGACACACCATACAAAATTTGCCGGTTAGCTGACCATATTACATGAAAACTTCGTTTTTATTCGAATTTTGTATGGGTTCCTTAAGAGAAGCTTTACAGTTTCATAAATAGAACAGCCAGTTAAAATTACCAAAAAACATCATTTTGGTAAAAGAGGGCCTTAAACGTTTTCACAAAAACAATGAAAAGCTACCATTTTTGGCACAAGAGAGGGAAAAATCACTAAACGACTTGTCCCCCCCTTCAGTTTTTTATTGTATCTTTAAAGCTACACGCATGCCAAGTTTCATGCTTTCTGCCGCGTCGGAGCAGAATTGATTTTTTTTGAGCTAACGAGCCATACCTGCGGGTATGTACAAAAACTTAAATGCAATATTACTTATGGTTCATTCCAATCAAAAAAAAAGCAAAAGGTAAACAAACATAGTATGCAGATGACATTGACATGTGTCAGTTCCATAGTAAGTTTGTTTACGTTTTGCTTTTTTTTGATTGGAATGAAGTATAAATGTAAGTACGTAAGTACTTAAATGGTCTATTTATCACCAGTAGGTATTTTATTCCTTGACCGTATGTAAACTTGCTTATTATGGCCGGTGTACGTCTGTAGCTAGGGTGTAGCAGTGTCCATTTGAAAAGGAGTTTGAAAATTTTGAAAAATCGTAATGGCGTATCCGCGATATGCGTTTGAAGCTTTTTTTTTTTTTTTTACCCTCAATCAGCTAAAACTAAAACGTAATTATTTTTAATGTGAAGTGTAAAATTAGCCAATTATATTGTACCTAACTAATTAAGAAATATTAATAATCTATGCGTCCCAATTTCACACCAAATAAGCTGCATACTCTACTAGAGATTTCCAGCTGTCGACTGCAAAGGACCTGTTCTTTTGTAAGGTTCACGTTTATAATTTATTTTATTTATTTATTTATTTACCTAACCTTAATGTTCCGAATACTATGGACTGAGCGTCGTACAAATGAGTCTATCCTGAAGGAACTTCACATCAAAACAAGGCTCTCCACTATCTGCATGCAACGAGTTCTCAAATTCTTCGGACACACGGTCAGAAATAGATCGGACAGCTTGGAAAAGCTAATAATTACTGGCCGTATGGAAGAAAAGAGGAGTAGAAGACGCATGCCTATGCGATGGGCTGACGCAGTCAAAGAAGTCACCGGGATGACACTGCAGGCCAACATTCACAGTGCTCAAGATCGAGCGGCCTGGAGAGCTGTGGTGGCACGTGCGACCCATGATGAGACATGAGGATACGACAAAGACAACAACAACCTTAATATCCTCGTTTACATTAATTAATTTATTTATTCAACTCAATTACAACGGCCTTTACCAATTACAGTAACTGATATCTTTTTCAAAGTAATACTTTGTATAGGTTACTGGACATTGATAATATGTTCCGGTATTAAGATAATCCTCATTGCGTTGAGCAATCTTTGTAAGTTCGATTGCATCTTCGGGCTCTTCGGCATCATTATCACTTAATGCCAAGGGTTTACCAATGATACGGATAAAATAGTGAAGAAAAATAAAATACACCAGAAATAAAGCTGCAGCTTAGTTTTATTATGCTTCATAATCAATAATAATTAATTTCATTTGCGGTGTATATTACATATACCGCAAATAAATAAACGTAATTCTCGCTTTGGTCTGTGCTGGGAAGTGTTTCCCAAGATATAGAACACTGTGTGTTGTTGAAAACTTATACCCGTGATATTTGTTTTCAATTAAACACAGTTCTTTTTAACGTTGTTCTACTTTTGATATTATTTTCGCTGAAATTACTACAATATAATAAATACTTAGGTGTACCTAAAGTAATGTCGGTCGCTCTGCACACATTATTTTTCCCTACAACTTTTAACTTTTTGACAATCTACCATAGAATTTGATTAGTAAAAGCAAACGGACCGGACTACTGGCGTTTTTATAAAATACTGAACTACTATTATTCTAAGAATATATAAAAGTTTTATTGACATTACGATACCCAAACTTTAAAAAAATTCAGCTAAATTATATCAAGTGCAGAACAATCTTTTAGAGCCATTACTTCTTCCCTAGGTTGGGCACCGAGGATCCCAAGCCACCGGGGAGGTCAGGTGTTTTGGGCAAGTCCGGAGTTTTGGGCAGATCCGGGGTCTTGGGCAGGTCGAGCGGGCCCGCCGAGACGAGCGGCGCACACGCCGACACCACCATCAGGGCACATATTAAAAGCTGGAAAAGGAATAAAGATTTGTCAGTTTTAAACATTTTTGGTCCTAGGATCATAAACTCTATAGTTTTTCCCGACTGCTTCAACGGATGGCGACGCCGATGTTTTTCGAGTTTTTTTTTGTTGTTTTTTGTCTTTAACATTGTAGGACTCGATTGCTATAGTGATATAAAATATTAATTTAAAAGAAAAAAAAATATAAGTAGGTATATACATTTGGACCAATCGGCTTTAACATTGGAATTGAAATTGTTAGTTTGATTTGTTAGGCTTTTTCGTGTTTATGAGCTAGAATAGAATAGAAGAATAAGCCCTCAGACTTTGCTAAACCAATTACCCACCACCTTCCTCCTCTAAAGATGAAGTTTTTCTTGAGAAAATTAGCTTCTCTGAGCTAGCTACCCTTCCTAGAATACTAACTTACTCAGTAAATAAATGAATGAGTACCAAAAAAGATCTTTGATTTATCGATGTAATTCTACAAATTTTATGTTGAAGTTCGATCTAATGATGATTGGCAAATGAAATTGTTTATAAAGATATAAATATTGTTTTACCCTCAATCGGTAAGCCCTTGGCATCATCTCACCTGATGGTAAGTGACGATGATGCCGAAGATGGAAGCCGGCTTACCAAGATTCCCCAACGCAATGGGAACTGGCTATCTTATCTCCATGCCGGAACACATAATTGTTGTTAACATTGATGTTTAGCGGCAAGACTTAGATAAGATGGTGGTAGCTAGCCAGGCGGGCTCAGAAAATGCTGGGAATCGAACCCGCGACCTCCTGATGTGAAGCGAGCGGACTAGCCACTAGGCGATATTAGGGCGCATATTAATTTTTGAATTTCCTCCTTAAATACCCAATTAACCGCCTCCGTAGCCTAGTGGCTTGTCCGCTCGCTTTAAATATTTAGGTCGCAGGTTCGAATCCCAGCGGGGTCCAACTTTGTAGGACTCGGTTTGGTTGGTGGTAGGGCATTTTCTTAGCCCGCCTGGCTAGCTACCAATATCTTATCTAAGTCTTGCCGCCAAACATCAATGTGAAAAGAGTTGATGTGACTCCGGCACGAAGATAAGATAGCCATCAGTTCCCCATTGCTTTCAGGAATCTTGATGAGCCCGCTTCCATCTTAGGCATCATCATCACTTACCATCAGTTGATGATGATGTCAAGGGCTTACCGATTGAGGGTAAAAAATATATATATTAATAGTAAGTATGTGATCACTGTTTCAAAAATTATGAAGCAAACTTTAAATAAATGCCTCGCTTCGCTAAACTATCCTACATGATAAAAAAACATCTTAAAACTTAGGAACATAAGATACATAAGTTTTTAATTTGAAAAAGTACGTTAAGACTTACCACCACTCTGGACATTTTGCTATATACGAGAGTTCTTCGTGAAGTCTCAAGATGATTGATTTTCTTCAACGATCGATTCCTTTTTATATTCCTTTCCCGACCTAATTTGTATTTAGCTAACTGCGTACAAGTGCTTACAATAGATCTGTAATTAGACTAAAAAACTGAACAATGTAGCAATTAAAGTAGAAAATACACGTGATGTGACAATAGCTCGGATGCTGTCTGTCAATCAGCCATGTCTCTACATCGCTACTCATCGATACTCTATCGTCGATAATAGATTGCTAACAGTCAACTTTATAACTAAGGTTTACTATACAGGGGAAATTGAAATCCATACAAAGGTGGCTACTCAGCCCATCGATCGATTTAAATATAAATAAAATAAACATACAAATATAAAAAATGTACGAAGAGTCCAAATTTTGCTCCGATTGAATTGGTTCCTTAATTCCTTAGAGAAAGTTCATGTTTCTTGAGCAGATACCTACCACGGTTAAATTTAGGTCCACGTTTTCAATTTCACCCTGTATAAATTGGTAATTGCCAATTTAATTACAGGCTAAGTCGTGATGAACATTTCCATTAAGCTGCCTTAATTTTTCTTAATTATTTTATTATATCATACAAGCTCGAGATTTCTATAAGCGTCTATTATAGTTATAAGGTTTTGCAAAATCAGATGAGACTGTTGAAACTGAACAACTCTCCCCAAGGAACCTATAGGTAATTTGACTTCTTATATTTAGTTGGCTGATCAGCTGATCAACTTCTCATCTCATCTCACTATAATACTTATTATATTATAAATGCGATAGTATGGATGTTTGTTAGTTTATTTGTTTGTTCCACTTTCACGCCGAAACAACTGGGCGGATTTTGATGAAATTTGCTAGGTAGATAGATAAAGTACTCGGCTAACACATAGGATATCCTTTTTCCCCGAAAACTCGACGGATCCCGGAGGAATGGCTAAAAACTGAATTTACTTTTTCACTAAATGGCGCTGCCTTAACATTTTATTTCTCTCGATCTGGACCCAATTCTTAAGTCCACGCAGATAAAGTCGCGGGCGGAAGCTAGTTGTTAGATAAGGCAACATTTTCTTTGCGATTGATTCCTTGGGCAAAGCTGTTCAGTAGTATTAAATTGTTTAGATGTTTTGTTTCAGCTGATTATGTTAGACCTTATCATGGTCCTACTGAAATTATCTTAAAAAACTTTTGCTTCTACTAATGAAGCTGAACAGTGGTTTCCAATGATTTAAAATTTATTCATTTTATTTCATTTGAATATCGTACCAAAGCTAATTATGATATTATCATTATAAGTATGATTTTCTATTATATTTTTTTTGTTTATATATTAAAGATATTTATTTAAAATTAAAAATATTTATTGTTAGTCGTATTTTTACTCTTTTTATATTAAGAAGTATTTTGACTTCTCATATGGCGAAAGCCAGAAACGATAGTATAAGAACTATAATTTTATGACAAAAGCATAGTAACTTGTGTGTTTGATGGCGGGAGAAACACCAACAAAACAATAAACCAATAACCATGAAGACAAAAATCCAGGAAAAATAAATAAAAAAACATTTGTACATATTAAATCATATTTATTTTAACAAAGGTATCTTTAAGTTAACAAATACGATGCAGTTGAATGCGCCTGCGCTGTGCTCACTTGCCGCCGCGGGCGAGGTCGTTGCCGTCTGTGGACAACACATAAAAATAAACCAGAGTAGGAAGTATAAAAATATGTATATTTATTTATAAAGTTTGACAACTATTAATAATAGAAAAATAAAAACAAACTTATGTATGCCAACTATCTCATATCTCATCTCATATCGTAATACAGGGTATTAAAAAAGTGCGTTTGAGATTTTAAGGTGTTACTCAGAATCAAGTATAGAATAAAGGAAAAATATTGAAAAAATCCGAACTGCAATTTTTTTATCCTTTTCCATACAAATTCTTAATTCATTATTCCGATTTAGTATGGGAAACAGAAAAAGAAGTTGTAAATCGGATATTTTTTTATATTTTTCCTGTATTCTGTACTTGGTTCTAAGTAACCCCTTAAAATCTCAAACGCACTTTTTTTAACAACCTGTATTATAAATGTGAAAGCATGGATGTTTGTTTGTTTGTTCGTTTATTCCACTTTCACGCCGAAACTACTGAACGGATTTGGATGACATTTAGTAGGCATTTAGTTGGTAGAATCTGTTAGGATATTTTTTATCTCGGAAAACTCGAGGGCTCCCGGAGGAAAAGCTAAAAACTGTCTTTTTTACTTTGTCACCAGATGGCGCGGCCTTAACATTTCATTTCTCTCTAAACCCAATTCTAAGTCCACGCAAACGTTGATTTAAAATAATTTCAATCAATCATCTAGCATTTTGACAGCAGCGAATACTATAAAAAAAGTTTAATATGTAGGTACACATACAGAAGTAATTAACTCTATCAAAGGTTCACCTTACTTACATTTATTGAAACTGGGTTTTTGTTGGTAAACTGGAGCTGTAAAGAAAAAAAAATATTAATTAGTCACGGAACTGAAAAAAACTTAGTTTTTAAACAAAAATGTTTCGGTTGACAATCCCCCTTTTTAGAGGTGTAGTATATTAAAAAAATCCTGTATCAAAAACATTGGACGTTTCATAACAAAAGACCGATGAGGCTGATCGATTTGTAAGAAAAGTCTAAATAAGTTGTTTTATAGATGAACATTTTTTACATATTTTTTGGGAACCAGTATATTTATTACCTTTCCAATGGGGGTTGGGAACCAAAACAACACATTATTGTACTCATCAAACCGTAAATTGTTCAGAATACGTACGAGCCAGTAACTATTTTTATAATAGCTCTTATGAAAAATTTACGGCCTTCGTCAACTGGTTTTAAAAGCAAAACTATAAATTATATTTGGGATAATCACGGTCATCATTCCACCGGAAGCGACCGGGACATTAATAAAAGTTCAATTCTACACTAACATTAATAAAAGTTCAATTCTACACTCTTAAAATTAATAATAATAATATTGCGGGACAAATCATACACGGTCACCTGGCCCCAAACTTGGTGCCAAAATTGCCAAACTGTTAAATTTTATTGAAATTAAAATAATTTACATTGACTGGAGCGATGTGGTCACAGTTAGTTACACAGTGGGAAAATGCTGGGATGCCAGAGTTTTATTATAATAGGAATTAACGCGATCATTGTTGAACGTAGGATCGCATTACTACTTATATATAGGTTAATTTTTATGTAATTAAATAATAATTTACTTAATTATTTACCGCGAGGCGGCCAGAAACCGCCTCAGTGTGCGATACGCCTAAATCGCATTACTATATGTATAGGTTAATTTGTATGTAATTAAAGTAGGTAGGACTAGCTTTCAAGATACTATTGTATTTATGTTTAAACGTTTTTCTGCATTTGTTTTATCTTGTTTTCTTTGTCTAAATACCTGGTGTTTATAATTAAAGGTTTATCTAGATAACATGACCTCAGAGTAAATTACATAGATAGATAGATATACCGATCTATATAATTTACTCTGAGAGCATGTTACAGGGTCCTTCTGGAAAACCTGAAAAAATATATACCGTTGTTTCTACGCGTAAATAACAGAGGTCTGCTGAATATTTTAGTTACAACGTTAGTACAAGTTTGCTTTTTTTATAAACTATTTTATCATTTATCATGAAATTGAGGATTCTTTTACGACTACTTACTGTTGCTGCCGCCCTGGTAGTAAGATGGGTCTACGTTCTGAACTGTAAAAGAAAATAAAACTTGTACGAAAATTCTAAACTATCTAGGCATCTTATCTCCACAGTAATATGTACATTGTACACCGATACACATTATTAATTAATTAATGCTTACTTGCGTTTTAGACAAGACACAGTGCGCAGATGAGAAAGGTGGTAAAATGACTAATAAGATCAGAGGAGAAATAATTTTAAAGCAAACGCCACGAAACAAATATGAACATACTTAAATAATAAATTAAGCCACATTATCATTTAAATTTTACATTTTGCCCCTTTTAATGTTTACTTATTAACTAGATGAGCACGTGGTGAAAACTGCAGCATCTTCAAACTTATAGATTTATGTTAAACTTATAGAGGAGAATTTATTGTCTGGTAAGACAACCCTAGACCAAATGACATGGAGCAGAAATGAAGAAGTGTCAACTTAGACGAACAAGCAGTTGCTATTACAGCTAGACTGTGATAGGAGACAGCGAGACAAAGAGTAAATAAAGTAGTCTAGAAGGTTAACTAAGGAAATTACTGGTGCACGAATCACTTCATAGCGCAGGACCAAACGTCCACTTTACACTTTGATTTTTTTGCTTCACCTTACAATATTCTCTTTGGATATGCCCTTGTATAAACAAACACTCTCTGATTGTCATTACAAGTAGGTAGACCATATTTATCTCCCGCCAGTCCACAATGTTGGACTTCGCATAGGTACTAATTGATCGACCGATCCGCCAATTTCGTATGAGAAGTCCATTTTTTTGCAAAGTGAGTTTCTTTGGAGAAATTTAGTCAGTTTTATAAGTAGGCACTGTTTTTTTTCAGGTATTTTAGAAGGATACATCCACTTAATTTATGTTTTATAATAATACATCCACTTAATTTATGTTTTTAACCAACTTCAAAAAAAGGAGGAGGTTCTCAATTCGTCGGAATCTTTTTTTTTTATGTATGTTCACCGATTACTCGAAGACGCCTGAACCGATTTGGAAAATTCTTTTTTGTTCAAGAGGGTATACTTCACAGGAAGTCCCATATAAATTTTATCGAAATCGATTCGGCGGTTTTTGAGAAAATCAACAAAAACATAGCAAAATTGGAGTTGTTGCGATTGAAGTCGGTTGTTTTTAACGTATTCAGCGTGGTCAATTATAATCATAAACATTTAAGAAGAAACCGCTGGGACAGACACAAAAAGCATAATTAGTACGTTATTTTTTTAAACTTACTGATGTACTCGGGCTGGGCGCTACTGCCGGGCACCACTTGGACAACTTGAAGAGGAGTTTTTGACAGTTTAATGTGTGTTTTGTTGTTAGGACATGTATTAATATAACAAATGTTTTTAAGTTTAATGTTAGTGTAAAAGGTACTTTAAAATTGAGATTGTAAAGATCAGAGGGCAAAACCTGTATCAACAGTCGCTCAGTCAGGTTACATGATTTTTAATCTAAGAAGAATCCAATTGATCATCCCATAAGCGTGGAGAGGATTCACCAAGAATTTAATTTTGTGAATGAATCTTTTGTGTACTCTAGACACGATTCAGAGCCATCTTTTAGAATTTATTACGAACTTTTGCTACGCCCCTGCATCAAAATCAATCTCGTTATTGTACACCTAGTATGAGAGGTATGGTTTTGGTGGCACTTACAGCCGGTGTCTGGGTAGAGCCCGCCGCCGGGGGCTGCGCCCGCGCCGGGCCGGTAGAAACCGGGGTCAGGGTTTATGACTTCAACAAGAAATAAGTAATTATTAGGATAGGAGATAACGTGGAGATAACCATTGATTATATTTTGTACAAAGTTTTGCACGTGGATACCTTTTTTCTGTCATTGAGGGTGTGTAATGCGCGAACGCAAGAAATACCTACGGAGATGAGTTCTTCCGGATGAAACTATCTTATTTTGTTCTTTGCCCTCTATCTCGGAAGAGTAGTTACAATTTTTGAGTTTATAATGAGGATTTATATTTTTCCGCTATGATATATTTAGTTTTAGGTATTTTCAAGGGTGAAAGTTTGTTATTGTTATTACTGGATAAAAATAAGTCTTGTATTTTTTGTTAAGGGAAAGAAGAAAAGAAGATGCTACATTTTAATATCAACAACCCCTAGCAGCGTGTCCCCAAATCCTCACTGCTGGGTCATAGGCACGGATTTCTTTCCCTAGCTCGGGAAGGTTAGGTGATAAAATAGCATAATCTTTTAAATTCTCGTCTGCTTCTGGTAAGTAAGGTTATGTTTTTGTAATAGTTTAGTAAGGGGAACATAAATATTAAAGTCTTTTTTTACCCTCAATTGGTAAGCCGTTGGCATCATCTCACCTGATGGTAAGTGATGATGATGCCGAAGGTGGAAGCGGGCTTACCAAGATTTCCCAACGCAATGGGGAACTGGCTATCTTATCTTCATGCCGGAACACATCAATGCTGTTAACATTGATGTTTAGCGGCAAGACTTAGATAAGACGGTGGTAGCTAGCCAGGCGGGCTTAGAACCAAACCGAATCCTACAAAGTTGGACCCCACCGGGAATCGAACCCGCGACCTGCCGATGTGAAGCGAGCGGACAAGCCACGGATACGGAGGCGGTTAAAGCTTGCATGGTCTCGTCTATCACGCAGGTTAAATGACTACAGATACGTGTGTGGGTTTGATTGTTAGCGGCATTTGCCATGGGTGCCGTTTGTTATCACTAGATTATATGGCAGTCTAGTTGGAGCTAAACAGGCGGTTTGAAAAACTTCTAAAACTAGATTGGCCACAGTTCCACAATCTCCACCAATCTAGACTTGGCGCCGCGTGTGGAGTATGACTGGTATGACCTAACCTTCCCGAGAAATGAGAAGAGACCAATGCCCAACAGCGGGGACAATACCTATAGGCTGTTAACGAAATATTGCATGGGACATGAGATTTATACAATCAATTTATTAACGCCATTTGTCGTAAAGATTGGTCTTATTGGCATAAAGAGCTTTAAAAGGAGAAATACTTTTTTTTGTTTTAAAGTAGACTATCGATCATAGAGGTCATAGAAATGGTATATAGAGATTTTAGTGCCAACTGTATTTTAAGAGAGTAAGAAAAAACCATACCGTGGGGTTGGTAAGAAGCAGAAATAGTGTTGAAGTTTTAAAGAAACTTGTGTGCAAATTCTACTTGTGCTGCAAAATCTGGACTTACTGATGCCACCAGGCGGGTAGCTGCCACCGGCGGGCGCGTAGCTGTTGCCAGGCTGGTAAAACCCGGGGTCAACGTTGTAGACTTATGGAAATAACATATTGTTTTGAACTCTATATCTTTAAGTTTATAGACTTGAGTTTAACTTAGAGCATTTTATAAGATTAAAGATCATTTTTAAAGATTGTTTGCTGTGAGCAGGGTTCGGAAACCGGTTTTTTGAAAATACCGGTTTCGGTCATTGACCCCTATATCGAAATAATTTCGGTTAAGGTTTCGTTCAGGTTTCGGTTACCGGTATATTTAACCGGTTTAACCAAAACCGATATTTTTTCGTTCGAACGGAATTAACCGGTTAATTTGAAGAATATGCGACTTTGTAGGCATGTTTGCCGCGTGCAATCAATTGAAAGCGTGCGAGAAAGTGAGCAGAAGACTCGGGCAGTGGCACCCGCGCGACGCGCCTGTACTTGACTAAGTTTGGTTTTAACCGGTTAATTTAGTTCTTATTTCGGTTAGAAAACCGCTTCCTGATTAACCGATATTTTATTCAAATTTACCGGTTAAGCTGGAAACCGGTTTTAACCTGAACGGAATCGTTAACCGAAATTCGAACGAAATTAACCGGTATTTGTTAACCGGTTCCGAACCTTGGCTGTGAGTCTGGGTGTATTATATCTATATATGTATGTATTTAAAATGTATATGTGTATGTATATCAGTCTCTAGTTCCCAAGATACAGGGAATCCTAGTTTGGGGCCAGATGACCGTGTGTGATTTGTCCCGGATATATATTATATATTATATTAAATTAATATTTATTTTAATATAAAGTGTAGTAAGTGTAGGGCCCGTAGATATATTTTTTTGGAATATATTAGTTTAGTGAGTGTGACATAATACTGAAGTGGTCGTTGCTCAGTGCGGCTTGTGTGGTCCCTTCTGTCACGCAGGTTAACTGACTACAGACACGACCATAACATTGGTTTGATTGTTAGTGGCATTTATCTTGACAGTTTCCGTGCTCCGCAAGGCACGTTAAGCCCCGAGTACCAGTTGTTATCACTAGAAGGCGGCTAAAAAAAACCCCTTCGGTTGGCCACTAGCCCCATAACCGCCACCAACCCGAAATTGACTCCTATAAAGGGACTATGACTTAACCTTCCCGATGAATAGGAAAAGACCTGTGCCCCAACAGCGGGGACAATATAGGGTTAACGAAATATTGGAGGAGATAAGATTTGAGAGAGAGAAGATTTATACTTAATCAATATACAGGATGTTAAAAAAAGTGCGTTTGAGAATTTAAGGGGTTACTTAGTTTCAAATATAGAATACATGAAAAATATTTAAAAAATCCGCTGTGCATTTTTTTCTGATTCCCATACTAAATCTGAATACTGAATCAAAGATTTATATGGAAAACTTAAAAAAAAAACAGCGATTTTTTTAATTTTTTTCCTGTAGGTATTCTATACTTGATTCTGAGTAACACCTTAAAATCTCAAATGCAATTTTTTAACACCCTGTATACTAACACCATTTTACGGAAAGATTCGTCTTATTGCATAACAGAACTGTGAGCTTTAAAACGAGAAATACTTTATTTTATTGTATTAAAGCAGACTATCGTCGGATAGAGGCCACAGATTTATCGACATAAATCGTAGAGATTTTAGTGCCTATTGTATTTTAATAAACTAAATTTAAGAAACCGTGCCGTAGGGAAGCTATGGGTTCCTACCAGCAGATATAATGTAGGTAACTTCAAATTTATCTGGACTTACTGATGCCACCAGGCGGGTAGCTGCCACCGGGCGCGTAGCTGTTGCCAGGCTGGTAAAACCCGGGGTCAACGTTGTAGACTTGTGGAAATAACATTTTGTTTTGAAATATAATTTAAGTTAGAGCATTTTATACAGAGTTTAGTAAGTGTAGGACACGAACACTGCAGCTTCTACTCAATATACTGAAAATAATTTGGTCTACCTCGTCTTAGAGCAGATATTGAGAAGTAAACGTAGTGTCTTTTCTATGACAGAGGTGACAAACGAGCAGACGGATCACCTGATGGTAAGCGATTACCGCCGCCCATAGACACCACCAGCAACACCAGAGGAGTGACAAGTGCGTTGCCGGCCTTTCATATGGGACTACTCGTACGCTCTTTTCTTGAAGGTTTGAATGTCGCATCGGTCCGGAAATACCGCAGGCGACAATTCATTCCACAGTTTTGTTGTGCGAGGCAGAAATTTCTAGTGAAAACACAGTGAAACGGACTGCCAACCATCTAAGTGATGGGGATGAAAATGCAGTCGCGTAGAGCGATGGCGAAAACAGGCGGCAGGGATCAATCCGAACAATTCCTCTGAGCACTCCCCATAGTATATGCGATAGAGAATGCAGAGCGAGGCTTTACATCTCTACGCAGCGCCAAGGAGTCAAGCCGATCTGAAATATCTTGGCAGCCGACGATTCGAGTTGCTCTCCGTTGAATGCGGTTCAGAGGAAGAAGCTGGTACTGGGGTGGCCCTGCCCAGAGATGAGAAAAGTACCTATTCCATATGAGGCCGAACCTGCGCCTTATAAAGTTGCAGGCGATGGGCCGCATTGAAATACTGTCTCGATCTATTAATAAATAGATCGAGACAGTATTTCAATGCGGCCCATCGCCTGCAACTTTATAAGGAGCACACCAAGCTTTCTTACTTTCATAAAATTGCAAAAAAAATTGGACTCCCATACAAAGTTTAATAATGAAAAGAAATATTTAACAGACCTACATACATTTTATTAAATCCTCATAGTGTAGGTAGATCTTAGTATATTTGATTTGTGTACTTAGCTAATTCAAAAAAAGAAAATATTGTAACGCTGAGCATTGTGGAGGTAAAATAAAACTAAATGCTGTCATAAGCACCTCTTATCTTAACCCTAGGTCTCGGATTCGTCCATGTACTTACATTTAAATTAAGACTGCTACAACGGTAAAGGAAAACATCGTGCGATATGCACATCTGTCTACTAGATGTTTAAATCCCTAAAACCATAGCCGTAAATCATAGAATCAAATTTAAAAGGAAAACGCTTTTTATAAAAGAAGGTTTGCTCCAAAGATATGAATCTACTACTACTAAGTTTTTATATTAAGTATACATAAACGTATCTTATCATGATGATTAGTAATTACCTACCTATTTTATACAAAAAGAGTAATTAGTAATTACCTACCTATTTAAGAAACAATCAGTGAATAAAAAGCCCTACACATGAAAGCCTTCAATCCTATTGGGACAGCAATATTAGAATGGTTAACTTAAACATGATAATTGACTGGAGATGATCGTTTAAAGGACTAGCATAGTGAAGTGCATGTTAATATAACATTTACAGTATACGTTGAACCACTGTGTTAAGAAAACTTCTTACAAAACACTAGGCAGTCTTATACCGGTAGTTGAATATCAGGCAACTGATGTAATGGTACCTTTATTACGTATCTATGAATAGCATGCGACTTACTCTGAGCCTGAGGGTTGCTGGGTTGGTAGAAGGTGGGATCGACGATGAAGCCTCCTCCTATAAGATAAAATTAATTAAAATTAAAAATGAATGCGGGTGGTAGGACCTTGTGCGAGGTCCGTCCGGATCGCTACCACCATCTTACTCGCTAATCCTGCCGCTAAGCAGCAGTGCTTGCACTGTTGTGTTCCGGTGTGGAGAGTAAGACAGCCGAGGAAATTACAGGCACAAGAGGCATTTCATCTTAGCCCTCTAGGTTGGCAACGCATCTGCAATCTCCTCCGGGGTTGCAGGTGATCACTTACCATCAGGTGACCCACTTGCTCGTTTGCCTTCCTTATCACATAAAAAAAAGAAATAAAATTGGCAATGAATAAATATTGCGCTACAACTTAGTGGAAATTGCTACAAAATCATTATTAGTTGACTTGCGTTTTTGTATAAGAAGCCCAAACTATTTTTACCCTTTCTAATTCCTCCACGTTTTAACGTGACTAACCTAACACTTTGTACAGGGTGTTACTACGAAATGGTAATTTAAAGATTACAGTAGAACTCTAGTCAAGAAACTTAACAATTTTCCCCACGGAACCCACAGCGAACTACTCGTGCTTTGTGTGATGGTACTGTACTGTATGCAAGGAACCGTCCTCCGGTTCCCTGATCCCTTTGTCGCCTATTATGATATCGACAGGAAAGAACGGAGTGGGGCTATCCGAGAGCCACACCACAGGCTAAAATATCTATATCTAAAAATATGTATTTATGGAGTGAGTTCCATTTATTACCTTGTGCCGGTTGGTCAGCAACTTGAACTGAAATTATTAAAAAAATAAATTTTAATTTAATATCGTACAGTGTCGTCGATTCGGTGTTTACGATTAAACTTATTTGACAGGACTAAACTTAATTTAAGCGTCCTGTCCTTGTCTATTCGATATAGAATGAAAAAGACTGAACACTTATCAAGTTTAATCCTGTCAAATAAGTTTAATCATGAAAACCGAATCGACACCATTGTGTAACTAGTTTCTTTGTAACTGTACCGGTTTCCGGTAAACGTTGAAAAAACAATTAATAATTGATTCAATATATTTTTATTTTATATTTATCCACGACTCGTAAGCCCTTGGCACCATCTCACCCGGTGGTAAGTGGGTGAAATAAATAAATAAATAATAAATTTATTCATAAACCAGTTTGGTGCTTCTGTTATATGAAGTATTTATTACCAGAGGTGTAAATACTAAGGAAACAAATGGTACAGTTCTCTAGCACCTTGGTCTGGTATTATGACATTGACAGACAATGTATGACAAATCTGCAAAGTCGAACTAGGTATACAACGAATCAAGAATTCTACTATTTCAGAAGACGACGAATCCGGAACAAATCTTTAATACAATTATTTTTACACAAAATTTTACAGCTTTTCCTAATTCATTACTATTTTTTGATGTCACAATAAATAAATATACATAATAGGGCCCTTTTAAAATACGATAAGTTCCTTAAAAAAAATTAACAGTGCCTTTTGTTCATGAAACTGAAGGATATTCCGCAACGAACCTATACTCAATTTGCGAAAAAAATTGTGGACTTCGAAAGTTGGTGGATTAGTTGATTAATTGGCAAGTGAAGTAAATATTTTTTTTTGCGAATAAGTTTAGATTCCTTGGAGAAAGATGATCAGTTACATCAATAGAAGGCATGGTTAATTTGTTTTTTAGTTATTTTATTAGTGTTAAAAAAGTACGTTTGAAATGTTAAGGGATTACTCAGAATCAAGTATAGAATACGGGAAAAATATTGAAAAATCTAAATATTTTTCAGTTTCCCTTACTAAATCTGAATAATGAATTAGGAATTTATATGGGAAACCGAAAAAAAAATTGCAGATCGGATTTTCTTTTATTTTTCCTATAAGTATTCTATACTTGATTCTGAGTAACCCCTTATCTAACGCAGTTTTTAACCCCTGTATATTTATCTTTTACAGTTAGGCACGCCTCAAAAAAATCTAGATAGATAACACATTGTTGTTTTGAGAGGGACAACACGTTGTGTTACATTCCTTTACCTTGTTCACCATATGACGGTTGATCAACAACGTTAACTGAAATGGGGATAAAATTTAAATGTTAAAATGCGAATAAAGAAATACCTAATTATAAATGTCCAGCCAATAAATAACACACGGTCATCCAGCTCCAAACTAGGATTCCCCGTATCGTAGATATAATACGAGTACACCAAAACACAATTAATCATACAAATCCGCTCATTACTAATATATTTGTCCTGGGTGGGAGTCGAACCCACGACTCTTAGAACAGTACTCAAGAACACTAAGACAACCATACTGATTTAGTCTGAAAAACAATAAAACGATATTTCAGATAGACAATTACTCTGACATTGAAGCTGTCTTTAAATTACTGATGAAATTATAGACGTTTTAGTAGAAAAGATAATATGATATGAAGGTAAAGAACTTTTATACAGTACGTAGATAGGTAGTAGGTACTACTTAGTTATTCATTGGGCCATCTAAAATTACGTCACACGTTAAGGGGGGGGGGGGGGGTCACAGACCAGTGAGCAGGGTTCGGAAACCGGTTTTTTGAAAATACCGGTTTCGGTCATTGACCCCTATATCGAAATAATTTCGGTTCAGGTTTCGGTTACCGGTATATTTAACCGGTTTAACCAAAACCGATATTTTTTCGTTCGAACGGAATTAACCGGTTAATTTGAAGAATATGCGACTTTGTAGGCATGTTTGCCGCGTGCAATCAATTGAAAGCGTGCGAGAAAGTGAGCAGAAGACTCGGGCAGTGGCACCCGCGCGACGCGCCTGTACTTGACTAAGTTTGGTTTTAACCGGTTAATTGAGTTCTTATTTCGGTTAGAAAACCGCTTCCTGATTAACCGATATTTTATTCAAATTTACCGGTTAAGCTGGAAACCGGTTTTAACCTGAACGGAATCGTTAACCGAAATTCGAACGAAATTAACCGGTATTTGTTAACCGGTTCCGAACCTTGCCAGTGAGTGTGACGAGTCATAGACGTCATATAAATGTAAAGTATTAAAAATCAAAACTTTTATACACAAAAATATGTGACGTCACACCAGGGGGAATTCGCAGACGGGGGGTGTACAAAAATCATGAAATTCGTGCGATGTATCGTCATGTATGGATGTCCCGTAGCATGTAAATTAGTAGTATTCGATGCAAGATAACATGTGGTAGGTAAAAAGTGCGTTAGCTTACCTGGAGTGGCGGTAGCCATAGCAACAAAGACAGCACACACAACCTGTTGAAAAACAATCATGTTATTTTAATTAACACCCGAACCAATACGATCTGAAAATGATAGCCCGTCCTATAAGTTTTCTCAAGTTGTACAATATACAGGTATATCGAGAGTTGTCAGTTATAGCTACTTGTATGATGTAATTTTTTTTTATATACGGGTACCTATCTTATCTACCACGTTGTATCAATTTCAGTGTCGTGTCAATAAATCAATGTCTCCATCACCGATAACTGTAAAATTGCACCACTATTTAATTTCATACTAGAATAGAAACCTAGCTAGACTTTGTTTTCACGAGGCTAGGGTGGTAATGAGTATCAACTGAACATGATATCAAGTATACTGATAATTACACCCATATGAGCTAGGTTTTCCGAACAATTATACAAGATGTTTTTTTTATTAGCGCATGTGAACATATCTCGGGTCAAATTAGACAACTTTATTCCATCACTTTAGATAGGTAAACACCTTCATTAAAATTACGTGCGAGCCACACAGAAACATCATTATGACAATTTCTGTGAAAAAGACCAAGGTCGCCTTTCAAGGTTTATTTATTTTAGTTTTGGTCCAAACACCAAACTAGGTACACATTCTAAAATTGTTAATTTACTTACGCTAGATAGGTAGGTATACAGCAAAGAGTTAAGTAAGTAAACACTAACACATTGACGAATAAAGCAAATATTATTCCAAATGAACAAAATTGTCTATGTTAAGTACCTTTATTACACACATAAAAACTATTCGCTGCTTTTAAAAATATGGAAATATTCACTGTGATGACCAGAAAATGTAGAAATGAATTTGGTATGGAGCTCCTAATTAAACCCTACTTACTTTATGCAAAATCGAAAGACACTAATATAAACAATTAGTGAGTAACTGATTAACTGTACCTTATCTAGGTATGTTATCATTTACGTAGGTAGGATATAGATAACAAAACTTATGTATATGTATCGTGATAAAACAATATAGGTAATTCAAATACAAAACATTCTAGATTCTAAATTTCTCCTCCGAAAGTATTTTCATTTATCTAAATTTTTCCGAAGAATAATAATTTGAAAACTAACAAAGTTCATTATAAGAGCAAATTGAATACTATTAATTATACTTTTAAGTAGCAAATAACATGAATAGATGACAATCCTCGTCACCACAGTACGTGTAAATTTTCGCAATCAAATGCTAGGTGTTTTACTTGGAATTGTGCGGGGCTTTTTTACTATAATGGTGAACTGGCAATTTTACCTTCATGCTGGAACACAATAATGCTGTGTTAGCATTGATTGGTAGTATTATTCGGTTGCGAGGACTCTAGGTACCTCTCTATAGGTACGTGTCTATTGAACTTATATGGACGAACAGTGCTAACAATGGGTTTGTTAAAGACGCTGTAAGTATCCACTTACAATTAGTCATACTATTATTATAGTGCAAACTTGTTCTGCCAATTTTTAAATAAAAGTAAAAAAAATATGTACTTTCTCTTCATACAATAATGGTCAATCCGATGATCAATTTGTATGAAGAGTTTTTTTTAATTAATTACTTTTAGCTCTGTGTTTATAATAATTAATAAATAACCTAGTTATATTTAGGTCAACTGAGACCTATGTATCTGATTAAAAGACTTGGCCCTCTCTAAGTACTTAGAATTATAATTCTTAAAGGTAAAAAAATAAATCCGTGAAACTTACAAAAGCTGCCTTCATGTTGGTTGCGGTTTTTAATAAGATAACAGATGTACGCGAGTGCAATAGCGACGGTCGCACAATACAGCTCAACTTTTAGTCGCGATGGCCTTTATACTAGAGCAGGCAGATAGCCCCGTGACCTGTTCAAATATTTTATTTGTAAATAAAAGAGAATACTTCATAGTTTTAATTTACTATAGTTTTCCTGTTCACATGACTATTGTGAACCGAATATGAATATGCTTACTGTTTACTGATGATAATTCTTAGAATTGTCCACTAGATTTACTATACAGAGTGATTTTTTTTAATTGCTGAAAACGGTCAAATGGTTGATGCTCATGGAACTGAACAAGTTTATAACATATAGGTATAGGTACTTATTATTATTATCTTGTTGGTGGGTTCGCTAAACAGCGACACTTCGACCCAAAGGGATCTTTTGTGTCAACCCCTAAGACCGTAGTAAAAAATATAGGGTGACTTTAAATTAGTTCTTTATACCGAAGGGTGTGCATGTGCTCATGATAACAAACAACTTTCCCTAAGGAACCCATAGTCAAATCACAAAAAAAAAAATTGGACTCTTCATACTAATTTGGCCGGTCCATTGACCAATTTTTATGGAGGGTCCAAATTTCTTTTTGAGATATGGGTTCCTTAAGGAAAGTTGTTTGTTATCACGAGCACATGCATAGCCTTTCAAGAACTTATTTAAAGTCACCCTATATATTGTATTAATGCAGTGATTCCGCTGAGGGGTAGGTGCCTGTATTCCTAGGTGCGTTGGGTAACTATTGCCAAAGAGGCTCGTACGTTTGTTAGCCAGAACATCGATCGCAGTGACACAGTAGGTTTTCCATTGATTCTGTATTCTCACCACAGGCTCCGCACGTCCGCATCATTAGTTCAACCTATATTTTTAAGGTGAGCGGTTCTTACCTAAAAAAAATCGGACGAGTGCGACTAGACTTAAGCGCATAGACTTTATTCTTCTTATAAATTTAAACAGGAAAACCGTTTTCCTGTAATTTATAAGTACCTAAGTAATGAACTATTTTCTGTATCTTTTTCATTTCAGGCTCAGTACCTAGTTTCGGAGATTGGGAGGCGTGTATGGTTATTTTCGTCTATTTTCTTAAGTAATTCTTAAATTATTATACTTAAGCCCTTTCATTTGATATAGGTATACTAACAAAAAGGTATGGTAATACTTTGTTCTAAAACTTTGTTAAAATCGCATTTTTTTACTTTTCATACAAACTTGGCTCGCCAGCTTATCGATTTGTATGAAAAGTCCGATTTTTTTTTTGCGATTTCAACAAAGTTGTAAAACAAAAGTTGTTCAGTTTGATGAGTAGAAGCCTACCTTGAAGTATTACCATACCTTTTTGTTAGTATACCTATATAAAATGAAAGGGCTTATAATAATTTAAAAATTACTAAGTAATTAGAAGCCCACCTTGAAGTATTACAACACCTTTTTGTTACACTCTGTATACATCACACGGTATACAGTTTGTGAAACTTTTTTTATTTTCTCGTTTGCCCTCCATCAAAGCCCCCACATTCAAAAATCATTTTACTAATACAGTATTAAAAAAGGTAATAGTACCTACTACAGTGCGTCATGAAAGAGTTAAAAAATCGGCCAAGTGCGAGTCGGACTTGCGCACCGAGGGTTCGGTATAAATTCATAATCACACATGTCGAAAAAAAAAATGTCAAAGTCATGTCAATGTGTTCTCGAATATATATGTATGTATATTTTTAGTATTCCGTACCTCAAAAGGAAAAAAGGAACCGTTATAGGATCACTTCGTTATCCGTCGGTCTGTCTATCAAAATCCTTTTTCTCAGGAACGCGTAGACGTATCAAGTTGTTTATATCGAATACTCAGGCCTGCAATCCCTTGAAGCTGTGAAAAATCAAACTTCTATGCCAACGCAATCAAGAAATACAGCCGTTTATGCCGCATATTTGTGATGTACAAAAAAAATTTGATGTAACAAAAAAATTTGGTTTTCGAACTTTTCCCTTTACTTGTGCTATAAGACATTGCTTCCTGCCAAATTTTATGATTCTGGGTAGGTATACGGGAAGTACCCTATAGGTTTTGATTCCCATGCGAGTGTCCAAATATGCGGTATAAACGGTCGTATCTATTGATTGCGTTGCAACGCAATAACGCGTATAACGCGTTGATATATATTTAACTTTGATTTTTTCACAGCTTCAAGGGATTGCAGGCCTGAGTATTCCATATAAACAACTTGATACGTCTACGCGTTCCTGAGAAAAAGAATTTTGACAGACAGACCGACGGATAACGAAGTGATCCTATAAGGGTTCCTTTTTTCCTTTTGAGGTACGGAATACTAAAAATATACATACATATACAGGGTGTAAGGGACATACGGGACATACGATTTTTTTTTCGTTTCCTGAAAAAGTTTCTTGTGGAAAGTTGTTCAGTTTCGTCTACTGAGCAAGCCCTTAAAGTTTTCGGAAACCTGTCCCTTACAGCCTGTATATTCGAGAACTAAATTGTTTAATTTCCTGGCAGCATCAAATTATCTAGCAGCATTTGTACTTTCAGCTGAGTACTACAGTCACAGAATACCCATGCTACAGTCTACAAAATCTACAAATCAAGGTCAAAGAGTGGAACGCGCGCGTGTTTGTGTTATAGCAACACTAAGTAAAATGTCAATGACAAGTTTGTTGACAAATGTACACGAAGCTGCTGTAAACTCTGAATTTTATACAAAATCTCATCTAGTTTCTGGAAAATATGAATATTATCATTATTTGTGCGATGGCTTTGACGACAGAGTAAGAAAACAAGTGATTTAGTCAAGTTTATTTATTAACATTATATTTTTAGGTTATGTACAGTCATGCACAAAGTTTATTGATATTTATTTATTGGGGTTTTATTTATTTATTTTTAGGGTTGGGGATGTGGTTACAGAACCCTTCAGACAATCTGCTCATGGATGAATTACAATTACAAGGCACAGACAGTGCCTTCTATACCAGAGATACAGCAGATTTTAGTTGATTTAGAAGATAAACCACAATCATTTGCTGGCTCTAGACAATGGATTGGGAGTTTTGAGGTAAGTAATTAAAATAGCTAGTAAATAAATAGCAATGTTATGATTCAATGAATCTACAAAAAACCGTACTTAAGGGTCAAGGATGGGCGACAAATAAACAAATACAGGGTGTTAAAAAAAGTGCGTTTGAGATTTTAAGGGGTTACTCAGAATCAATTATAGAATCTGATAGAATACAGGAAAAATATTGAAAAAATCCGATCTACTACTTTTCAGTTTTCCATACAAATTTTTTCAATATTTTTTCTGTATTCTATACTTGCTTCTCAGTAACCCCTTAAAATTCCAAACACACTTTTTTAACACCTGTATAAAATGTTAAGTAAGATTATTATGTTGTTAAGTCTCCGTAAAAAAGTTGTTTATTAATGGCAGCAGTCAGATTTATATTACCATAGGTGAAACAAGGTGAGTAATGCATATAATTTTAGTATGGAAACAAATAAAATGTTATTTTGAAATCAGAATTTTTCATGGAATTTCAAGTAGGAATCTCCAGTTCTTTAATATAAACCTTTTAAATATTTAAAAGCGCATCAATTGAATTTTCTGAGTCAAAACCAGATAGTAATAAAATCAAATACTCTTTATTGTGATACAAACACATACATGCACATAATAAAAATGTTTCTATTTTTTATATAATTTTTCTACTGCAATAAGACTTGACAATTGCTATACAAAAAAACGGTTTCGTTTGCCCTCCTGGGGCTCTTAACATTCCGTGATAACTGGTCAGAATGATTGATTCTGATAAAGTGATACAAATATTTTTTCTTTTTGCAGGTATGCTTGGTTATAGACAAACTGTACGACATTCCATCTAAGATCGTCCATGTGAACAAAGGAGATGGTTTGTCGACCATTGTAGAGACTCTGAAGACGCACTTCGAGAGGTTTGGCAGCCCGGCCATGATGGGCGGCGACGTGGACTGCTCCTCCAAAGGGATCATGGGTGTGCATGTTGGCCACGATGATGCTAGCTTGCTCATTGTGGTGAGTTTAAAATATTTAACATTTAGCACTTTTGTGTCAGATATAGAATTTATCAGGTGATTTTTTTGTGTACCAAAAGATGTCGCTGTCCTAATCAGTTTGAAACCCCCAATTATTGTTGAGGGCTTACATTGTAAATTAAGACTTTATGCAATTTCCTTATTCATCTCAACGCCGCCGCTGTCTGTGATAAAGTTGAGTGAAAAGTGATCACTGATTAGTGATTACAATTGGTCAATGATGTACCCATTTATATGTATTTGATTGTTTCACACTCCCTGTATTAGAAAAGACTTTTTAGAGCCTTTTCATATAGTCAGTGCCTACATTTTTTTTCAGGATCCACATTATGTGGGCAAAGAGCAATCCAGTGAGTTCTTATACAATAAAGGTTGGGTAAAGTGGCAGCCATTACAAGACTTTCTAAGCGCTTCTTTTTACAATTTGTGTTTACCTCAAGTCAAAGCTAGAGAGAAATAAAAGTATTTTATTAGTAATAGAATCAGTCTTTATTTTAAAATTAAATAAGCAATCTAGAGTTCGCCTTAAATATGATCTAAGTATAACGAATTAAACATAAATATACCACTATGATATTGTTGTCTTCCAACAAAAAAAAAACATCTAATATACATATTTGACTGTACTAGGTTGACTAACATTGACTAGGTAAAAGACTAGAATATATCAAACTTTTTATAATACTTATTTTTATCATTGCTGACAAAAACAGGTTCAGTCGCAGATTTCATATCTTTTAAACTAGGCTAACCACTAAGTGCGAGTTTTCATACAAGCGAATTTTAGAAATTATAAACGCCAGCATCACTTGAGAAGAGAACTGTTTAAGTTAACATAACCTTTAACATTCAACTCACAACCGACACTGAAGAAAACTCAACATTTAAATTACACAAGAAGTGAAAGTCCAGAATTTGTTTTTTATTTGGTTGTAATAAAACGGAACAAAATAAGAATTAATGAGTTAGAAAAATAAGAATGAGTGGTACTTATTTTGTTCTGTTTTAGTTCACAGACATCGTTTCTCTTCTCAATGTGCAAGTTTGGATTCGAGACCCAGAGTTTTACTGGCGACTATAAACGCTGCTCACAGGGCCCGAATTAATAAAAGAGACAACCTATCAGTTCTCTCGCTTCGGGCGCGACAAACAGCTTTGTCTATGCCTCATACTCGGGCCAGTAAAGACTCCTGCTTAGTCGGTGTTCATGATGAGACAGACGCCCTGCAGAACCCAGTGGCTGGCGTGCTCCGTGGTCCACAGGTCAGACTCGAAGACCAGACCCACGCCCATCGCGTTGCGCCGCTGCGACGTCGTGTATACCGGCGTGCGCAGTGTGTTCTGTACAAGATAACAGAAAATAAAAGATATGAGTACTGTCATACAGTATGGCCACTCTGGCCTGGCTAGCTTCCACCATCCTTATCGAAGTCTTGTCGCCAAACATCAATGATGTGTTCATCAGCATCAGCATTGATGTGTTCCGGCATGAAGATAGCCAGTTCCCCATTGCGTTGAAGAATCTTGGTAACCCCGCTTCCATCTTCGGCATCATCATCACTTACCATCAGGGAGATGATGCCAAGGGTTTATCAAATAAGGATTAAGAAAAACTCCCTGCCACTCTTTAGAGGCGACCTCACCCCGTGCGGGTAAGATCCGCTGACGTTTGCTTAGCCAAGTCATTACGCGTGTAATAACGTCATATTTTTTTGTGTTCGGGGTGTGGCAATTTCATGTTGTTATTTGTGTGGTCTGGTTGAGGATAGTGAAAGGAAAAAATGAGAGGACGAAAGTTTAAAATGTGGACAATTTGGTGAATAATAATATCCGGGACAAATCACACACGGTCATCTGGCCCCAAACTAGGATTCCCTGTGCTATGGGAACCAGAGACTGATATACATACACATATACTTTTAAATACGTAAGATATAATACACCCAGACAAGTATATACCATTTCTGGCCCTACAGCCACCATCAATCCGGTCTTGGCCCCCGTGTGTGGAGTGCAGTATAATATCTATCTTAACCATACCAACAGATAGAAAGATAACAATGCATTAACAGACATCAGTGCAGTTCTTATATTCCCGTCCAAAGAATACCAAATATTACTACAAATATTAATTCAGAAAAACATATGTGGAGATGCTCCCCAGATAATTTATAGTCGTCTGCAAGTACGTATGTACGAACATACCACTACGTTTCATGCTGTCGTCGCTCGGTTAAATAACAGATTTCCTGATTTCAAAAATATTACCTCGCTCGCACAAAACTAAAGAAACACTCGGCACACATTTCTGGCAAAGTAGTTCCAGTATACTGATTTGCCGTTCCCGAGAACATTCCCCATAGACAGAGACAGCGCTCTATATTAGATTAAGCGCATTCCATTTGAAACATTCCTAATGGAATCATAATCTTCCTACCCTGTTCTCAATCATTCGGGGTCGGCGCAACATGTCATTTTCATCCATTCATCTCTTCTTGGCCTTCTTGCTGTCATCTCAGCGCTCACTCCTTTCATACACACAATCCAGCCGTCTCTTCTTTGGCGTTCCTCTTCCCATTTATCCATCCACATATAATATTACATTATTATTATACAGGAAGTTAAAAAAAGTGTGTCTGAAATTTGAAGGGTTTACCCAGAATCTAAGAATACAGGAAAAATATTGAAAAAATCCGATCAACATTTTTTTTCTAGTTTCCCATACAAATTCTTGACTCACTATTCTGATTTAGTATGGGAAACAAAAATAATATTTTAAATCGGATTTTTTTCAATATTTTTTCTGTATTCTATACTTGATTCTGAGTAACCCCTTAAAATTTAAAATTCGCTTCTGTCAACATACAGTAATTTGGTACCGACCTGCAACTTGAGCTTGTGGAACTCGATGGGTATGATGTACATGATGGGCAGCTCCGTGACCAGCACCTTGGGGTGGGAGCGGCGCAGGCAGCCGTCCTCCAGGTCCCAGCGCGCGCCTTCCAGGTACAGCCCGCGGACGTAGCAGCCCTGGGAGGGTTAATTCAGTTACTAATGGTAATGGTCAGTCTTTATATTTTTATTGTCAGCTACTGCCCTAATACCAACTTACTTCTAATTTACTACAATGTTGAGTTTTGCTTACGTGTATAAAGTTTCATTAGAATCGGCCTAGTCGTTTTCAATAAATTTCTATGGAAGATTAATTCTTCTTCTAGCGACCATAAAGTACAACTTGTTTTGGATTTCCAGTGTTAAACCTGGCTAATACGGACACACGGAATTCACTGCGATGTTGTCCTTCATCGTTGAAGTAATTATAAAAATCATTAGTTTATTAGTCGACCCAAGATGCGAACGATGTTGAAACCTTTGCGTAAGACGGTCGAGTTACAATCGTGATGGCCGTGGTGCTAGGATATACCAACGTTAGGCATGCTAGGGATATACGATATAGACATGTTCAAAGACAGCAGCGGTACGTACTGTGGTAGGGGCTATATGTACCAAGTTGAATTTGCTACTCCTATTATCCAATTTAGACATGTTTGTTTGTTTGTTTGTAATCTCTTTATTGCACAAAACATACATTTTACAAAACAATATTGTGTAAATAAAATAAACAACAGTTTGTACAAAGGCGGACTTATCCCTGGAAGGGATCTCTTGCAGTCAACCTTTGAGCAGGTAACTTGAAAAGACATTACAAAGACGGGTAGCATGTTTTGCACATACTTAACAATTACAAAGAATGAAAAAAAAAAATAAAAAAAAATAATAGACAACACTAACTTAAAATGACAATTTAACAAGATATAAGTAAATTAATCCAACTATTATACATTAGTTTATAATAAACATACTTAATATAAACAGGTATGATAACATATATAATACACTACATAAGGCTAATACTATAAAGTAAATAGATAAGTAATATAATTATAATACATACATAAGTAAATAAATAAATAAATAAATAGCTCAATCAAGGAATTTTGTTATATTCCCAGTGCCATTCCCATGTTCATGTTCACGTACCACTGTAATTAGTACAGAATTGTAAGTAGGAAGTTCCTCAATCTCATCGAGTCTGGCTGGTCCATTTGGTAACCTTGCTCGTGTTATGTACCCACGTTACAAGTGCTATATACGATCCTGGTAAGCCCGCTTCCATCTTTTGCATCATCGTCCATCACTTACCAACAGGGTGAGATGCAGGGTGTCCACTATCTGGAAAAGTCAGGGAAGTCAGGGAAAAGTCAGGGAAGCTTTTGGTGGTCAGGGAAAGTCAGGGAAATGACCTGACGACCTGGAAAAGTCAGGGATATTTGAGTTTTTGCCAATAATTGTTAGTGAGGGAAACTGCTGCTGCTGATATTTAACCCAGACTTTTAAACCAATTTTTCAAGTTATCACTGATTACATCATGACTTCGCATTCCATAGCTTGAGGGTTCTAGGTAAGAAGCACCTCTGAAACCTTATAGTTGCAGACCAATTTAGCTTTATGAATTCCACTTCGATGGCGACTGTTGCGGTGACAAAACTGTGCAGTAGACATCATGTCAAACAGTTCCTCAGAACACAAGCCGTTGTTTAATCGGTAGAATACAGAGAGAGCTGAAGTCTTTCCGGAAGCTGAGTTCTAGACCACCTGTGAGCTCAGGGTCGTCGACAATTATGATCGTGCGTTGCTGGGTGGAGCCGAAGGGGTGCAGTTGATACTTGGATGCTCCTGCCAAGAGATGTGAGCAGTTCTCCATATGCGGCCTCACTTGAGCTTTGTATAGCTGCAAGCACTGTCTGGATCTGAAGTATACCTATGGTTTGCTCTAGTGAGCACTCCAGGTTTTTTCGCTGCAAGGGTAACCTTGCCCTCGAGGTGACCCCGAAGTTGGACATTGCTTTGTAGAAAAATCGACACCTAAGATCCTGATGCTCGTAGCAACAGCAAGCGTTTTTACTTGGAACTGAGATGCCACTGTAAAACAGTTTGTTGGTAAACGCGCAGACTTGCGTCTTTGTGGGGTTAAAATATAAAAAAATATTCTACCCCCATTCGGAGACTTATTCCAGAGTGTCTTCGACTTCAGACTCAATCCTGGTAACCTCCAACTCGTCGGCCTTTGGGATGTTGATCGGCCTGTGTACTGCGCGTCATCCGTACTGTCATCCGCATAGCAATGAATACCGCGTTTTACCGCGAATTTGCAGGAGATCATTGATATGCAGGAGGACTAGAGTTAGCGAGAGTACAGAACCTTGTGGGTCACCACCACCAGCATAAATGTGTTTAGTGACAGGTCAGAGGAACAGTTTCCGCAAAGATCTTTAATGCTGAAAGCTGGCGATCCAATTGTACAATCCCACGGGTAGGCCGTATGCTGGTAATTTCGATAGAAGTGCCTTATTCCAGACCCTGTCGAACGCCTGTAGCTAAGGCTATATCCAGGCTGACTACCAATGCCTCCCCTTGACTATGAATACCATAGAATGGTCGACTTTCAATGACGAAACCCGTATTGGCAGTCATTGATAAGGTCATGATCTTCTAGATATGCTAGGAGCTGTATATAAATTACACGCTCCACCACTTTTGAAATGCGAAAGATAATAGCTTTTGGCCTCTAATTCGATGGGTCAGTTCCATCTCCTTTTTTAGGAACTGGTTGCACATTTGCAACTTTCCAGGATGTTGGCACGTGGCCTGTGGAGTAGGAGAGCGCGAAAAATCTACTCGAAATTGGAGTCTATGGTCTACACACAATAAATAGGGCTGTGACACAGGTCATCAGCATAATGGGTGGTACATATATGATGCACTGAAATCTATGTACGAGCTATTGAAATACAGACCAGCACGTGGTTCACTGCTGCTGATCACTGGAGGCTCTTCATTTCCTCAGCACAGAAATTTACCTCAGTAAGATGGTTGGAAAATGATCCCCGTCTTAAAAGAGCACAATTTTTGAAAGGCTGAGCCAATTCGACACGGTCCTAAAAAACCATTAAAAAAAATTAAGAGATTCAATGAAAATCCCTTTGTTAAAAGCACGTTTAGTTGCTGTGAAGTCAGTTTTGGCAGATTCCGAACCATTTTTGCGCCATGTCCAGATGAAAATCGAAAACAAACCAGCAATCAAACAAAATCCTTTAAAAAACGGATCTAAAATGGATTAAAAGGGTCAGGGAAGTTTTACAAAATGGTCAGGGAAAGTCAGGGAAAAGTCAGGGAAGTATTTTTGGAATTTTGAGTGGACACCCTGATGATGCCAAAGGTTTACCTATTGTGATTTCAAAAAAATAGACACGTTCAAAGACAGCATACGTACAGTGGTAGGACGTTCCTCAATCTCGTCGATGCTGGTCCACTTGGTGACCTTGGTGAACTGCGTGGACCGGTCCAGGGGCCACGTGTACAGGCGGCACGCGATCTGAATGTGCGCGATCAGGTAGGACTCGGGAATGTGTAAACCCGACAGCCAGATCACTATTGGCTCCTCTATTGTTGACTGCAATGGAAGGTCGACGGAATGTTACTTTATTGTGGATATAAAAAGTGTAGCTTATATGTACTGAGTCTGTATCATTTTACAATGAAATAAGGACTAACTGCCCCATGGTCAGATGAGAGTTAGCGCCACTGGGCGTTGCGTTGCTGGGCAGAACAAGACAGTAGTTGACTTCATTAATTATGAATTATGAAAAAATATACTAAATAGCAACAGTACAAAAACTTACTAGCTTGGAATTTCATTACATTTTAATTTTTAATTTATAAAAATTTTGTAATGAGTATGGAAACGATTATACGAAGTTATAACGTCAGACTTCTCTATTTAAAACATTTTTAGAACAAATTTTTGTTTTTGACATTTGATATAAAGTAACTCAGATGACTAGCAGTCAATATCCCTATTGGCGTGCAGAAGAGGCCTATACCATAGAAAAAAAGGGGTAGAAATAGAATGTCCACGCCTTGCTCATTCGTGTATCTCGTTTTTTAGTACTGCCGGGTAAAACAGATGTCACCACCAGTCTCAAACCTCAACAATTACACCCCTATACCCAGCAGTGGGCTAATGTGGGATGACAAGATGAAATGGAGATAGGGCGTATTACAAATACAGGCTTACCCAGTCGGTGTACTGCTTGGTGCGCTCGATGAAGTGGTCCATCCAGCCGCCCAGCCCCTTGCACGTCGCGGGGGCTAACGCACGCCACACCTGCACCGACATTTAGCCATCGCAACAATTCATTTTAGACAAACAGTTACAACCAATTACAAAGGCTTGGATAGGAGCTCGATAAAGTGGTCCAGCCAGCCGCCCAGTCCCTTGCAAGTGGCGGGGGCTAGCGCACGCCACACATCACCGGCATTTAGCCATCGAAACACAGCAGTCAAGTGGATTGTCCACTAGGATTGTCTAGGTTACCAATTTCGGTGGTGCACGATCGCTACTAGAAAATATTTCTGCCTGAACAGCCATCTGTTAAAACTACTTCTCACGGAATCGAAAACGGGGGGAGGAGCTCCCTTTCCCCATTGCGTTAATCAAGGAACCCATACAGAATTCTCAATAAAATATCAGTATTTGTTGCCTGGGGAAAAACCTATAAGTTTCCGAGGGAGGTCTTTTTAGAGCATGTATGTTAAATTAATACAGTATCATATAATAAAATGACCATTTGAAAGAATATGTACAGCATCTAATTAAATAAAAAGTTTTGAATTTATTTGAATATTCGTAGGTGCATTTGTGTGTATCGGGCATACCTGCGGCATCTGGCCGTTGAACAGGCTGTAGGCCACGTTGTCGAGCACCGCGTCCATGCCGATCTCGCCCGCCAGCGCCTTGCGGAGCATCGTCAGCGTCGAGTGCATCTTGGATATCAGCCGGTTGAACCTTAAATGCAATAAATAAATAAGGATACATTTTTCTGTCAATGACCCATAAAACCGTTAGTAACATAGAATTTTATATTACATAATTAGAAACACGGATTAATGTCGTCAAAGACTGTGACCTCATATGCTTGTAACGCAAACAATTGCAGAACAAAATGTCGTTTCTGACAATTGATAAAAAGCCACTCACATGACATGACTATTCTAGTCAAATACGCTATTGTGTTTGAAAGAGTGGTGAAGAGTCAAGTCACCTCTCGAGCTCCTGCAGTAGCACCACGAGGGTGGACGTGATATTCTTCTCGTTCTGATTGCGCACGCGTCAGATCTCGTACGGCGGCGGCAGGATCTATTACAATTATTGGACAAAAAGTACCCCGCGGATAGTCCCTCTTCTGCGTTATTGATAAGCTTTTATGTTTGAAAGAGTGGTGAAGAGTCGAAAGAGTGGCGAAGAGTCAAGTCACCTCTCTAGCTCCTGCAGTAGCACCACCAGCGTAGGGGTAATATTCATCTCGTTCTGCTTGCGCACGCGCCAGATCTCGTACGGCGGCGGCAGCTTGCCCAGCACGTCCTGCGCTATTATGTCGATGAACTCGTCGCGCGATATGCCGGCGCCCGTGTCACCTGGTAGGTTATACCTCTTTTTTTTGTTTTATTGTGAATGGCTCCTCTACACGATGGGCCATCATAGGCGAGCAAGAGGGACAGAACTATAGGTTAGACAAGGACGCAGTTACATCGTTAGTCTGCTTTCATATAGCTTTGTCTCTCTAGCTGGCGTATGATGCCCCATCACATCATGTAGAGGAGCTGTAAGGTAGCAAAATTCTGACGGCCCACCTAATGGAAAGCGGCATCCACATCACACTTCAGCAACCAAAAATTTCATGATAAAAACAGAACTTACTCTCCCTCAATACTTTAGCTAGCAGCGTGAAAACAAAAAGTTTTAGGTAATTTTCAAAATAAAAGAGACAAGTCATTACAGTAAATTTTATAAAGAAAAGTAAACATAAATTATTACAGTATCGGTACAGCGGCTGGCTAAGACGCAGTAGATTAAGGTAAACAGAGTTCAACCACCGAAGGAGTCGAAGGAAGCGAAAGAGCCGAATTTTAGAATTATTTCTTCTACATTGAATGAAACCTCCCACATCAAAACAGCTTTGTTTGGTTCTGACATCCTCAGCTATTAAATATAGCTTAGCCACGTCAATCCGGATAAGTCCTCCTCCTTCACTTAGGCATAGTATATTAAATAGTATTACATACATATATGGACATTTCCTGCCTCTCTCTGAAAGCGACTTCAACCCCTCACCCCCCTTGTGGGTAAGATCTGGTGAAAGTCCAGTCGTCACTCAGTTCGCTCGTATCTACGTGTTAGAAAGGGAGATCGTAGTAGGTAAATAACTAGGACAATTTTTATTTAGTGTCGAATATCGCAAGTTTATTTCACTTATCCGCCGTCAGTAGACAATCCCTCCTAGAGTGGTATGATGGTACAGCGGCTAAAGGACTCGACTCCAGGCCAAGAAACTTTACAAAAAAAAGAAAAAACAGATGGTACTGACTAGTCTGCGGCTGCAACTCGATGAGATGGCTCCAGATGCTGCGTACCGCCTGGCTAAAGTATCCGATCTCCGCGTTCGGGTGCAGCCCGAACACTTCCGGAGTGTTCACCAGGGGCAGGGTGTCGATAAACACTGCACAAAATGCATGTTTTCATCATCATCATCATCACAGTCTTACATTTTTATTTTGGTACTAGCTGGTGCCCGCGACTTCGTACGCGTTAGTGTTAGGGTTTTCCCAATAGTTCATATGTTTTGCTAAATTATTCTTTAGAAATAAGAAAATAACAAAATTAAGTAAACAATAAAACGACTGAAAGAAAAAGAAAAAAGAAAATGTAAAAGAAAAAATAAAAAAGAAGAAAAGGAAAAAGAACAATAAAAAATAAGAACAAAGAGAGAAAGAAAATGAAAATGCATTGGATTTATATTCACAATCAATACTACTGGGGCATGGATCTCTTCTAATAGCTAGGGAAGGTTAGGACACAGGGTCCAAGTTTGGATAGTGGTAAGATGTAATGATGTTAGGTTATAGATGTTAGGTATAATTAGTTAACATTCTTGACCCGGAATTGTCAAGGGTGTCCCGAGGGAACTGACGGAATCCTCTGTTTCGATGAGATATGTTTACATTGTTTTACGGTGTAGGTAGCTGTAGAATATCGAAAATATACGTATAACGAAGTGAAATAAGCAAAGCAAACTACATTTGTAAATGGTATTTTTATTTCGTATCCAACTATTCAAGTGTACGGCAATATTTATCAAGTGGTGGTATACAGGATGTTATAAAGGATGTTATAAAGGCGTAGGCATTCTACTGGACCTGTTCTTAATTTTTTTCTTTAACTACCTAATACAGGGTGTTAAAAAGTGCGTTTGAGATTTTAAGGGGTTACTCAGAATCAAAATATACATCCTACGCCTACGCAATCAAATATACAGCCTACGCATTTATAACATCCTGTATACCACCACTTGATAAATATTGCCGTACACTTGAATAGTTGGATACGAAATAAAAATACCATTTACAAATGTAGTTTGCTTTGCTTATTACACTACGTTATACGTATATTTTCGATATTCTACAGCTACCTACACCGTAAAACAATGTAAACATAAATCTCATCGAAACAGAGGATTCCGTCAGTTCCCTCGGGACATCCTTGACAATTCCGGGTCAAGAATGTTAACTAATTATACCTCTGATTCGTCTAATCTAAGAGTGAATGTTTCACCTTAATACTTAGATACAGTTTCCAGCTTTTCCCTCGGAATCCCTTTGAATTTCTAGGACCAATAGTATGTATCGAATGATACGAAAATACCGTAATCGACACGCCTTTTCAAAAAGTTAAGGTTTTATCTTAATAAACTGAGTTATTGTGGAGATACGGTGTTGTCGTTTACTGTGGGAACCCTTCATGAAACCTAGATGAAAAGGTTTGGATGTTTAGTAGTTATGATAAAGTATCATTGTGCCAAATTACAATAAAATCGGCTTCGTAGTTTATGAGTAATAAGGCTTTTAAGAATTAAAGTTTTTATGCATTCCTTCGGGAACCCTTGAATTTCCCGGGACAAAAATTATCTAAGATGGTTTTCGGGGTACGTAGTATAATAGTACGAAGTTTCATCAAAATCGGCCCAGCCGTATTTGCGTGATGCGCGGACAGACAGACAGACAGACAAAAATTCCAAATTAAATTGTTTTCGTCTCTATATAGATAGACATGTCCCCTCCAGGTATTATTTTCAAAAAAATTCCATGTACAGGATTGGCCCCGTTACAGTTTTATTATATGTATAGATGTTACATATTTTTACCAACATAGTAATAAATTCGCCGCTCGTGTGCCCAAAATTACATCTATACTATTACATAGTAAATAGGTCGAAAGAAGGGTCGGAACCTTAAATAATTAGATGTTTTATTGTTTTATGTAAAAATGTTAAAATTAAAATTATAATCGATTGCCTACATGAATTAAGCTTCCGAACATTCTTTTGACCCATTTGCTATGTAATTTTTGGCAGGCGGTGAATTTAAAATTATCTTTAAAGGACGACAACTTTTTTTCTTGACATTGGATTTCGATGAAACAAAGACTATATAATGCTCCAAACTAAGCTTAATCTACTTGAGAAAACCGCATGAAAATCCGTCCAGTAATTTCGGAGATTAGCGTGAACAGACAGACAGACAGACAGACAGACAGACAAAAAATTTTAAATTTATTTGTGTTCTATTACTCTTATTTTATCACCTCCTTACTATTTTTGGTAAAAATATTCAATGTACAGACACGCGGTTTCTACTGTTTTATTATAGTATAGATGTTTTCATTGTGTGCAAAGAAGTGTTCATACCCATCAAACTGAACAACTTTTGTTCTACAACTTTGTTGAAATCGCAAAGAAATTTTCGGACTTTTCATACAAACTTGGTTCGCCAGCTGATCGATTTGTATGAAAAGTCCAAAAAAAGTTTTGCGATTTGAACAAAGTTGTAGAACAAAAGTTGTTCAGTTTGATGGGTAAAAGCCAACCTTGAAGTATTATCACACCTTTCTGTTACACCCTGTATACATACTACCTACATCATCAGCCCAAAGACGTCCACTGCTGGAAGGCCTCCCTCAACGAGAACCAAAATAATCGACATAGCATCGCATCGCTAAAGTGGCAGTGGGCGGGGCACATAGCTTGTAGAACAGATGGCCGTTGGGGTATTAAAGTTCTCGAGTGGCGACCGCGCACCGGGAGACGTAGTGTGGGCAGGCGTCCCACTCGGTGGACTGATGACCTGGTGAAGGTCGCGGGAAGTCACTGGATGTGGGCAGCGCAGGACCGGTCGTTGTGACATTTGTTTTACTTACTGTACTTATAAAAAAAAATATTTTATTTATTTAAGGTACTCGTCCATGTAGATAGAATAGAATAGAAAAACGTTTATTCAGTAAAACACACACAGGAAACATGGAATAAAAACAATAAAAACAAAAACACATAAGTACATTCTTATAGAATCTTCTCGGGAAGTGATTCAACATTGACTCGCCAGATTTCTTCATAAGAGTTTGAGTTACAATAAATGGAAGCTTTCATACGAAAATCATACGTACATATATACTCCTCCCGCTCCACGTCAGGCGGGATGACGTAGTCGAACGTGTGGTCGCGGTAGAAGTGGAAGGGCTGGAACTTGTCGAACAGGAACTCGCCCAGATACTCGTCCATGTAGGTGCGGACCACGCGACGGTCGAAGTCGTCGATCACGCGCCCGCCGTACATCACCTAGGTAAGTGGACTTAGCTATAATTATGTCAAAAACACTAGTTTGGTTTGCCGCCCTAGGGCTCTTAACATTCCGTGTTAACTGGTTAGAATAATCGATACTGGCAATATGATACAGCATTTTTGAAGCGGTCGTGGCTCAGTGCGGCTTGCGTGGTCGCGTCGATCACGCAGGTTAACTGACTACAGATACGGTCACAACCTGGTTGGGTTCGACTGTTAGTGGTATTCGCAAGCCACATTAAGCCGTTGGTGCTGGCTGCTATCGTTAGATGGTAGTCGTTAAGCCATGTTGGAGGCCTCACACGCGGCTTGAAAACTTCTGACACTGGGGTTGGCCTAACCTTCCCGAGGTATGGGAAGAGGCACGTGCCCCTGCAATGGGGACGATATGGTTTGATATTAACACAAATATAAGGGCGGAGACAAATCACGCATCGTGGTCGTCAGTCTCGAAACTAGGATTCCCTGTACTGTGTAACCAGTTAATAGGGTGTAAAAAAAGAGGTGAAGGATCTGTTAACTAGGGATTGTACGTACTCATCATTCTGAACATTTTTTTTTACTTTTCATACAAATTTATCACCAGTTTGGGCAATTACAATGGCAGTCAAATGTCATCACAAGTGGCTCACCTCCCCAAACAGGTACTTGAGCGTGGCCCACGGCACCGGCCCCTTGGCGACGAAGCAGCGGTCGAGGTAAGTCGCCAATATCTGCATGCACACCGTGAAGTCCGACTCGCTGAAGTCGTACGATATGTTCCAGCCGATTTTGTCGTACTTGCGCCGCTCCTGTAATGGGGGTAAAACAGTAGGTAGGTATAGAGGTCGTCCATTAATCATGTGAGGCTCAAAAGGGGGGGAGTTCAGAAAAAATCACAAAATATCACAAGGGGGGAGGGGGGGTGTACTGAGATATCACGTTTTTTTTTTCGTTAAACGCGCGATTTCTAGAGTAATTTCCAAACGTCGGACTGTTGTTGTTATGTTATTTTTAACTCTTCCCAAGGTTCAAAACGGCTTCAGGCAGTTAGAAACAACCTTAATGTCTGGATATTTTTATCACGGTGCTTAATTTTCCAGAATTAAATTATACATTACACCTGTATTTAAAGATAATATTTTACCACAAAAATGAGGTATATACATTGCGGCAAAAAGAAATCAAATTTTAGATTTTGATATATTGAGACTTGAGATTTTAAATATTGTACGAGTATGTGCACGGTATGTGAGTCCATCTGGTGCTCTAGCGCCTCAAAATTTGGGGTTGATTACCGCAATATTTTAAGAAGGCTATCACAGTAAAGTAAAATAATACAAATCGATTTGTGGCGTGTAGTCATAAACTAACCGATTGACATAGCATACTCAATAGAACAAGGCATCATGCATTGGTATATCATATAGGTGATTAAATCATTATGTAGGTCAACCATGCTGCGCTACAGAGCAAACCAAAACCAAAATAATTGTGACGACACGCGCCTATCATCATTCATCAGTGTCTGGTCACTGGTGAAGAGCGGTGTTGCCATGGCCTATGCTGTCTTACCTGCACAACAGCATGGAAGAAGGCCAGCACGTAGACCAGCTTCTTGAAGAGCGGGTGGAAGCACTCGTCCAGTGCGTGTGCGCGCATCTTGAAGTAAGTGTTGCGCAGGTTCAGTTTTAGCCCGTTCGGCGGTTCTGTCACCACTGTTCGCAAACATTACAAATATCTCGTAATAAATAGTGAAAGAGGTCGTAGCTCAGTACGGCTTGCTTGGTCATGTCGATCACACAGGTTAACTGACTACAGACAGTAGACCGGGATGGGTTTGACTGTTAGTGGCATTTATCTCGCCCGATTACGTGCTTCGCAAGGCACGTTAAGCAGTTGGTGCCGGCTGCTATCTCTAAAATACAGTCGTTATTTCTTGTCCGGAGGCCTTAAAGGCGGCTTAAAAACTTCTGACACTGGGGATGGCCACTAGCCCTACAACCTCCACCAATCCGGACTTGGCCCCCCGTGTGTGGAGTATGCGCTTCGCTGAGCATCTTGGTTTAGCTTTGGTTCAGCTTTGGGCTCTGACTGAAACTACTTTTTGCATAGCAGAATACAAAATGATGGCACTATGTGGAATTTGGCACTATTTTCGGACCCTGTTTTTATTTCGAAAGTATTTAGTATTTAGAAAGGTGGAATAAAACTCCCGTGTATCAATACTGCATAGTTTCAAAGCAGTGAATTTTTGAAAACCTCCATCCTAATTTGGCCGAAATACGAAAAAAAAATACTGCTCCAAACTTAATGAACTAAATGATAATCTGATTTCTTTATATACAACAATAATTAAAGCATCATTTTATGAAGCTATTTTGAACCTTCTATAGTCAGTACAACACTATATAGTCAGTACAGGCTTTAAAACTCCCGTGTATCAATACTGCATAGTTTCCAAAACTATGCAGTATTGATACACGGGAGTGTTACTCCACTTTTTTAAATACTAAAACTAACTACTTTAAAAACAGGGTGTCCGAAAATTATGCCAAATTCCACACAGTGGATGGTTTTATACGCAGCGTTAACGCAAAGTAGCTCGAAATGCAGTAGCTGAATTGGACCCCTGGTCGGTAAGCGAGCATGCGCATAAGTATTTATAGCAAGTTTAAATTGCAATCCATTACCAATAAACCCTATGATATTTTATTTGCGTTTGCATGAACTGCCATCACACAGTATTAAAAAAATGCATTTCAGATTTTAAGTGGGTTACTCAGAATCAAGTAAAGAATGCAGGAAAAATTAAAAAATAAACCGATCTACAACTTTTTTTTCAGTTTCCCATATAAATTGATTGATTCACTATTCAGATTTAGTATGGAAAACTGAAAAAAAAATTGTCGATCGCATTTATTTTTTATTTTTCCTGTATTCTATACTTGATTCTGAGTAACCCCTTAAAATCTCGAAACACTTTTTTTAACACCTGTATTATCAACCCACATGTTTGATTTTTACGACAAAATAAAACCAGACTTCATCATCATCATCCATCATCAGCCGAAAGACGTCCACTGCTGGACAAAGGTCTCCTCCAAGGATTTCCACATCGCTGGCGACAGATGGTGCAAAAAATTTATTAGGTTTATAAGTACCTAAGTACCAACTATTTTTGTAAAACTACTGTAAGTTGTCTGGGACGGACGTTATCATAAGCATGTTTAATTTTAAAAAGCAGATTTAGAATGATTTCCATTTTTCACCAGTTTGACCAATCGCAAATTCGCAATGTTTGCTTCCTTTCATACGGATGCATAGACAGACATGGAGACGAAAAGAGGGTAAATATCTAAAGAGAACAAAGGGTTTTTTATTTTCATTGATATATTTTTTTATTTTCATTGTTATATTGGAGATATGTAATTTCGTTAAAAATAATACTGACTTGTTTAAAAGAAATTGTGACAAAGATTCCTAATTTAAGAAATATAACATCTAGGATAAAATACCTGTTTAGACCCTTAGTGAAATCCATGATATTTGATAAAAGTACTTTTATCATTTTTTTTTCTTTTTTATCGGTGGCTCAGTGGTTAGTGCTCCTGGCTACTGATCCGAGAGTCGTGGGTTCGATCCCCACCCGAGGCAAACATTTCTGTGATGACCAGATTTGTTTGCTTTGTGTCTGGGTGTATTATTATTATTATATATGTATGTATTTAAACGTATATGTGTATGTATATCAGTCTCTGGTTCCAATAGCACAGGGAATCCTAGTTTGGGGCCAGATGACCGTGTGTGATTTGTCCAGGATATTTATTTATTTATAACTGCCATTTAAGTGTATAATCACCTTCCTAATTATATCAAAGACCTAAACGGTAATTTTAAACAAACTTTGAAAAAATACTTAGTCGCTAATGCATTCTATAATTTAACTCAATATTATAATAGTAGCGGACACTGATGTTTGATTTTATTTTCTGACATATATTGATTTATTGTAATTATAATTTATGACATTGATTAAATTTAAATTTCGGACATTTGATTTTATATTTAGTAGATATTTATATTTGAAAGTTTAATATTTAATTTTAACATGTGTATTCCTATAACATTGTATGCCGGATATAGGTAGATTGTTTTGACTATTTGAGCACTGTAAACTTGCATATTTTTATATTGTAACAATCACACAATAAATGAATTCTATTCTATAAGAGTTTCGTATCTTGCATGTGCGAATCTCACACGTCTAGATAAAGTTCTAAAGATTAATTGAATGAAAAATTACAGCAAAAAGCCAACATCACGCGGTGTTCCCAGGCGGTCACCCATCCAAGTACTGACCGTGCCCGACGTTGCTTAACTTCGGTGATCGGACGAGAACCGGTGTATTCAACGTGGTATGGACGTTGGCGACAGAAAACGTAAAATAAATCTAGTTTTATAAAAAGTAAAGATGACGTTAATGGAACGCACTCGTCAAATACTAGATAATTTCAAAAGCTTTATCGCCAACGTCCATACCACGTTGAATACACCGGTTCTCGTCCGATCACCGAAGTTAAGCAACGTCGGGCGCGGTCAGTACTTGGATGGGTGACCGCCTGGGAACACCGCGTGATGTTGGCTTTTTGCATTATTTTTACACGGCATCTTCGCATAATATGTTGAGGACAATTTAATTTTGTAGTTTTTTGCAATCATCATTAAAAGAGAGATAATAAAAAGAAAAACACCTTTGAGTGATCTCTGCAGTATTCCGATAGGGAAGGTCGGCGTGGGATCCGTAGTTAACCACAACCGATACTCCGGATGTGGCTTCGTCATCAGCTCCAGCTGTTTCTCCAGTTCTCGAAGGAAGGAAACTAGGAGATGGCAGTTTTGCAGGATTAGCCATTGTCCGTGAGAAATCGCCCCTTCCAGTAACGCCAGCGCTGTCTGTTGGTTTGAAGAGGTACTAGTTGAGTACGCTACTGTGATGTGTTGCAAGAACCAAGTACAGTTGTACGTACTTTGACGAGTAACAAATAGATGGCGCTGTAACACTCGAGCGAGGTTCGACAGTTTTATTAACAAATAAAGAAATATATAAATAAATCGTTTTTTTGTTGTCTTATGGCTAAGTATGGTAAGAGTAGAATAAAAAATAGTAAAAAAAAAATTTACACAAAAAAGCTAAACCTTCAAGATCGCGCGACTGAACGCGCGAAAGTGTTTCAGTGGAAAGCCACTTTGTTGAAATGTTAATTTAGTACTAACCCCTTCCTGTCCCTGTCCTAGCGAGAGGTACTTGAACTTCCCGCCACCGAAGCCACATCTGTCCGCCAACTTCATCAAATCAGCCGTTGGATCCGATCCGGGACTCAGGATAAACACGACGGGAGTAAATGGTGTCGTTTGTTCAAATATCATGTCCAAACTGAAAACACATTAAAAACGAGAAATAAGTTATAAAAAGATATAAAAAATATTTAAAAAAATCGTAATAAAAAACGTTAAAAAAAAGAGCAAAAAGCCAACATCACGCGGTGTTCCCAGGCGGTCACCCATCCAAGTACTGACCGCGCCCGACGTTGCTTAACTTCGGTGATCGGACGAGAACCGGTGTATTCAACGTGGTATGGACGTTGGCGATAGTGCTCCCTAAATATAATTTTAGTATCGGTGTACTTTTGGAAGATCTAAAGAAACCGAAAAATACAGCAAAAAGCCAACATCACGCGGTGTTCCCAGGCGGTCACCCATCCAAGTACTGACCGCGCCCGACGTTGCTTAACTTCGGTGATCGGACGAGAACCGGTGTATTCAACGTGGTATGGACGTTGGCGATAGTGTTACATAAATATAATTTCACTATCACTGTAATTTTGGAAGAGCCAAATAAAAAATAACAAAAAGCCAACATCACGCGGTGTTCCCAGGCGGTCACCCATCCAAGTACTGACCGCGCCCGACGTTGCTTAACTTCGGTGATCGGACGAGAACCGGTGTATTCAATGTGGTATGGACGTTGGCGATAGTGCCCCCTAAATATAATTTTAGTATCGGTGTACTTTTGGAAGATCTAAAGAAACCGAAAAATACAGCAAAAAGCCAACATCACGCGGTGTTCCCAGGCGGTCACCCATCCAAGTACTGACCGCGCCCGACGTTGCTTAACTTCGGTGATCGGACGAGAACCGGTGTATTCAACGTGGTATGGACGTTGGCGATAGTGCCCCCTAAATATAATCTTAGTATCGGTGTACTTTTGGAAGATCTAAAGAAACCGAAAAATACAGCAAAAAGCCAACATCACGCGGTGTTCCCAGGCGGTCACCCATCCAAGTACTGACCGCGCCCGACGTTGCTTAACTTCGGTGATCGGACGAGAACCGGTGTATTCAACGTGGTATGGACGTTGGCGATAGTGCCCCCTAAATATAATCTTAATATCGGTGTACTTTTGGAAGATCTAAAGAAACCGAAAAATACAGCAAAAAGCCAACATCACGCGGTGTTCCCAGGCGGTCACCCATCCAAGTACTGACCGCGCCCGACGTTGCTTAACTTCGGTGATCGGACGATAACCGGTGTATTCAACGTGGTATGGACGTTGGCGATACAAAATGTAAAACGCGTGTTGAGTACAAACAAACACCAGCATGAAGATGATTATTTTGTTGTCTTTGATTGTTATTTTGGTCTGTAGAGAGGCAGTAAGAATGACCTTTATTCGTGAAAACAAAGGATTTTATTTTAACCGAAAATGTAAATAATAGGGTAAAAGATTGTTGTTTGTTTACAGCTCGCGTCACGTAAAAAGAGTGCTGGCGGGCGTTCCGAGGTCACAACAGTTTACTCTGACAACAGGATAGCATAATATGAATCGCGTAAGTGTGAAAGAGAGGGAACTAAACAGTTGCTGTCAGAGTGCATCCTCGGAACGCCAGCCAGCGCTCTTTTTACGTGACGCGAACTATATAGGGTGAGTTTAAATTAGTTCTTGATACGAAAGGCTATGCATGTGCTCATGAAAACAAACAACTTTCCCTAAGGAACCCATAGCCAAATCGCAAAAAAAATTTTGGTCTCTTCATACAAATCGATCAGCCGAGCGGCCAAATTAGTATGAAGAGTCAAAATTTTTTTTTGCGATTTGACTATGGGTTATTTAGGGAAAGTTGTTTGTTATCATGAGCACATTCATAGCCTTTGGTATTAAGAACTAAGTCACCCTGTATGTGTAGAGTAGCAGATAGCTATGATAATAATCTGGTGGTAGGAGAGAGTGATGATAACGCCGAAGAAGGGAGCTGGCTTACCGGGTCCTTTATTATTATCAGAGGTCTTTATTTTCAACCACCATCGATCTGTGGCAATGGCAACCACAGATTCTCAAGTCTCAGGCTCACCTGATGACAGGCGGGGTGATGTACTCTTCTCCCATGGTGATGGTGATGTAGTCTGTGATGGCCCGGTAGATGCGGTCCACACGGAAGCACCGCAGCAGCATAAGAATCTCGAACGGCTTCAGGATGTTCCGATAGCCATCAGGAATGGCGCTGGATTCGGGAGTGTCGCTGTCAAACCACTGGGTACAATTTTGGGGTTTATGATTATATGCAAATTAATGTAAAACAATTAAATACATTTTAAAAGACAATAAGCATGTGAGAAAAACATGCAAAAAGCCAACATCACGCGGTGTTCCCAGGCGGTCACCCATCCAAGTACTGACCGCGCCCGACGTTGCTTAACTTCGCCCGACGTTGCTTAACTTCGGTGATCGGACGAGAACCGGTGTATTCAACGTGGTATGGACGTTGGCGACAAAGAGTGCAAAATACTTATTAGATTTATAAGTACCTCAGTACTATTTTTGTAAAACTACTGTTCTGTAACGTTATCATAAGCGTGTTTAATTTTTAATACTTACATGGTAGTAATGGAAAATAAAATTAAAAATAGTTCGTTTCGAGTAAGCTTACCTCTTGCCAAGCGTCCAGATTTCTGCTAATGTGGTCAGGCAAAGCTGCGAATGGATCTTGGAAATCTAAACTCAGCTTCATGATGTCTTGCCAACCCTGAAAATGTCCAAGTGTATTCAGTCCAATATCGTTAAAACTTGAGTTTAAAACATTTTCGTGTTTTCAAACGATTTTTTTGGTTTGTTTGCTTTGTAATTACAAGCAAATTTGCTTGTTTCATCTCTATTGATGAAAGGAAAACTTATGAATGACTATGGGTTTTTATTAATTGACTATGAGTTTCATAAGGTTAAGGGAAGTACGACTTTTCAGTAACATTCTGTATAATTGTCACCTCCTCCATCGACATATAAAGGACAGGCCCTAACAGAAGCGACACATGGTACCATTTTATTGGTTCCAAACCAGATATTAGAATTCTATGAATAAACTCCCTGACCTACTATTTAGATGAAACTAAATAAAAAAAGTTTCATCGCAGTAACAGTATACGGTACATAACACATTTCGCTGGTCATATAACACAACACATAGACACACACATACACATTTTGACACGACCAACGGACGCGAAAAATAATAAAATGGTGACATTTTTCGGTTCCGTACGGCCTGTCCTTTATTATAAGTCGATGGTCGCCTCTGACAAACGATACACAAAGTTGCTTCCATTCCAATGCTGTATAGTCATTCATTAGTGAATCAGTGATAGATGAGGTCGACATGAATGGTGTGTAAGGGCCTCTGGCCGAACGGAAACGCATTTTCCCGTAGCGCTATCCTTTTCTGTAGCTCAGAAATATCGTTCGCTAGAGCGAGAAGAGAACATGAGGGGCGTCCGCACTCTTCCACGTCGCATACGCACTCTTCAGCACCCTAAAGGGGTTGCTCTATGGCCGTATGGATTCTTTAGATGGCCTCCTTCGTCCAATCTCAAGTCAGTGAGCAGGGTCAAAGACAAGATATATTTATTTCTATGGCAAGGTTTAGTTTTTACCTGAGCGGGAACCCAGGCTGCCGGGCTAGCTCGCTGAGACTTCTCCAATGAAACGTTGCCTTTGATGAAGAAATCTAGTTGCGCTTGGGACACGTTGTCTTCGCTTTGTTCAAGCTTTATGTCCATTTGGAAGGAAAATAGAAGCTTGTGGCGCTCGAATATTCCTGTTAGTATGGGAAGGTGTGTTAGGAAAATATAGCAAAAGAAGCAATATTTAATAATTTAGGTGGAGCAGTTTTTTAGTTAGGTACGTATATTAAAAAGTTTTATCTAAATTATCTGTCTCATCTGAATAGTTATAAAAACGACTTTTTATATTTTCCTTATTTGCGTCGATTAAAATATTTACCTGATTTGAGTGAATTATCTTACCAGTGCATCCGTAATCGTACACATTCTTTGTAAGCATGTCGATGATGTTCTTCAGACGTTTCACCAAGATAACGTTTGGCATGGCCTTTCGCAGCGAGAACGAAAACACCTGCGCAAATGTAATAACAATAACAAACATTATAATTCACTAGATTTTGCTTGAGACTCCGCCCGTGTAGGATATCGTATTTATGATTGTCCTGGAGGATATGCGGTGCGCAAGTCCGTCTGGAATTTTATTTTTTCTGGATTAAATGGATTTTGATGATGGAAACCTAACATGTAGTTTGAGCATAAAAGCACTTTGCACATTCATATAACCTAAGGGCTATCACCCATCATTTCGGTGGATCGATAACCTAGTGAAGCTCGCGGGAAACCGCTGGATGCGGGCAGCGCAAGACCGTTGGTGTGGAACTTGGTTCGGTGGTGTGGAAATCCTTGGATGAGGCCTTTGTTCAGCAGTGGACGTCTATCACCCATCGTTAACAACCTATATCGTCCCCACTGCAGAGGCATGGGTCTCATCCCATACCTCGGGAAGGTTAGACGGGGACCAAGTCCGGATTGATGGAGGTTGTGAGGCTAGTCGTCAATCCCAGTGTAAGAAGTTTTCAAGCCACCTAAAGGCCTCTGGAATGGCTTAACGACTGCTATCTATCACCTGTACTAAGCTTAGTGAAGACTGGACTTACATCCAAGTATGAAGACAGCGAGTATTGGTACATAGAGTTGACTGTCGCCATGTCTGACAGCACGAAGAACAGGATGGAGCCTCGTTTGGCGACCGGCCGGTACCCGTCTCGAAGCTTCTCGATGTCTTGCGTGGTCGCCGCGGCGAGATCAAGTTTTTCCATTACCTGTATGTATATAAAACTCTTCTCAAAAGAGAACGTCGTAAAAGTGGGCAAAAAACGTTTTACAATAGACTACAACCACTGACTAGCATCCCGCTCTCCCTAGGTTTCAAGATATGAGTTAAGTAAGATTCTGACCAAAGGCCGTTCCTTCTTGTTTAGGTTTTACTACTTGTTTGTTTTGAAATTAACTTAGCGTACAATACAGTCATATCGAACTCACCTCAGCAGCTTTGGCCTTAGTATTCTCAAGCGTGTTGACCAGTTCTACATTGTCCAACATATTTCCAGTGGAAGTAGCCAGTTCTCTCAGCAACGAATCTTCAAGCCCTTGCAGCAGACTCTTGTTAGCGCTAGTTTCGATAATGAGGTTCTCGCGCTGCTCTTCTAAGTCCGATCTCTCGGCGCGTACTACTACACTTAGTAGTTGGTCTTCTAAGCCCTGGGAGAATATGGAGGAATATAGTAACACTATAACACATCGCAGAAGACGATGGACCGCGGTATGCGGAAAAACATAAATAAGTCTATGTTGCATTGTGCTTGATGTTCTTCTTATTGCATTATGTCTTAAATCCATAAATAATAATAATAATAAAGTCAGTACAGAAACTAAAGTAAGTTTTATAAGCATAGGCATTGAGAAGATGGCGGTTGCTAGCCAGGCGAGCTCAGGAAATGCCCTATCACCAATCAAACGGAGAAACCTTCCGGGAATCGAGCCCGCGACCTCCTGATATGAATTAAGATGAGATGATTCCAAGGGCTTTCCAATTTTAGTTAAAAAAAGCAGATTAGCGACTAGACCACGGTGGCGGTGAATCTAAAGGTAGCGTCTAGTCATTTCATTTCAAACCCGGGTCGAACTCGTAGTCCACTTCCGTGTTTTCACTAAGGTAGCTAGTGGTTACCTGCACTGTGACCATTTTTGGCAGAGCTGACGATTTTAAAAAGTAGCAGAATTCGGTAGATACCCAGGAAATCTGCCGAAATCTGCAACTTTTTTAAATCGTGAGCTTATTCTGCCTGTGTAAATTACTGCCTAGATAGCAGAGATCTGCCACAAATGGTCACACTGGTACCTGCACAGTCACGGTGTAGTTGATGACGACGGCCTTGGCGTAGGCGGCGGGGTTGAACTGCGGGTTGGCCAGCTTGGTGGTGAGGTACATGCGGAACCCGGGGTCGTAGTCCACTTCCGTGCTGCCCAGCATTACGAATGTTCGACCGCTTTCCACTGGGGAATAAATAATAAAATTTAGAACAGGTTTGAGGGAATAGGGTATTTGACGTCTAGTCAACTGAGTCAATTTTTATAAAAACGTCAGAGTAAAATGACGTCATAATTTAGTGTAGTCGTTGCGATACTCATATAAAATATTGCACGTTATGAATTTAAAGCTAGTAAGATTTACTGTTTCAATAAACGGGCTATTGTGTGAAAAATATTTCATAATTAATTTCTAATGCAGTCAAATACCCTGTTTCATCATAAAAACGATAGCTTCCTACGACAGAAAAATTAAATTTTATTGTGAATCAGTTATATCTGTTTACTTTGGGGTTGAAAAAACCACAGGCCGCTGTTTACGACGCTTACCTTTGATGTTCTTTTCTAGAACGTTATCGACCACTGGATCAATGTATTCGTTGACATCTTGGAACAAAACTGGCATGCCGTACTTGATAGCCATCTCGAGGTGCCGAAGGAACTGAGTGTCGTTGAAGGACAGAACCTGGCAAATAGCAAAAAGTAAAAACGTTAAAAAAAATACTAAATGTTGATAAAAATATATACGCAGTGTTAAGTTGCGACAAAAAAAGACCCATTAGCACGGAGGAAGGAATACAGATCATTCATTATTTTCTCTCAGGCAATCTGCTTGGCGGCATAATGAGCCCATCATGTGAAGTCACTTAGGTATGCTTTACAAGTAAGTACCCATAATCTTATGAATGAATGAATGAAAACACTTTATTGCAAAACAAGACAGGAAAATACAACTTGATACTTATATCAAGCTGTTCAATCAAAGTAACTTAAAATGGAGACTGCTTCAAACAAGAGATAAGAAAACATCACGAGGAAACCGGCACTTCTAATCTACTAATCTTAAAAACATGCAACCATCCCATAAGCAGAGTTAGAAAATATACCAAACAGACCTTAAGATTATTCTTGGCCTCTTTCTTCTTGATCCAGTTGAGAGCTTGCGTTTGAGGGTCAATGCACAGCGGGAACCGGGAGGCGCGGATAGTGAGGATGCCGTTCTGTATCGATAGTTCGTCCGGAGGCAGGCCTTGCGAGTTCCACCTGGAAAGGTTATACGGCAATGAGAATGCAACCAGTATAACCTCAGCCAAAGATGAATAACAGACGACAACGTAGGGACACACTCGCCGTAATATAACGAATTATACTCCTAATTACATTGTTGCCATTTATGCGCGGTTAAAACTGTACATAAAAGTTTTTTTCAACTACAATTCTGCTTCCAAAAAAAAAAATCAATAAGTATAGACATTATTTGTGACGTCTGTGACACTTATACCTTTTTGGATATGGAACCTGGTTATACTTGTTGTTGAGATTGGAAAAATAATGAATCGTTGGTTATACGAGTCCCAAGTGGTAGGAACTGCGAAAAGTGTAATGCTACCTACTTCGAATAAACATATTTTGAATTGAACTGAATTAATATTTCGGTAAAATATCACGGATATAACTTCACGGCAAGATAATAAAAAACACAGTAACAGTTGACACTCTGTGTTATCTAGGCATATTTATGTTTACAGAGTTCAAACCTTAACTTGTACTCAACAAACTGGTCTTATCATCTTACAAATGAATGTGAATGTGAATCTTACCCACTAATCTCAACTTCATTAGTCAAATTCTTCTCAATAGTAAACGGTTGCGTTAACGGAATCCCTCTCTCTAAAATATCTCCCAACCAGTCATCGTATATCATCGTCTGTCGGAAAGAGAAGGAGAATGGTCCGGCGTAGCTGAGGAAGGATGCGGAAAGGAGACAGTTGCCGATCAGGCGGGACTGTTCCACGTATAGGGCTGCCAGCTCCTCGGTCCAGCGCTTCTGCTCGCTGGCGAGACCCGACATTAGCTTGTCAGCGGCGACGAGACGGCGCATCATTATGTCGGTTTCCTCTTGCAATTCCTGAGGGGTTACGGTAATTTAAGGTGAACTAAACAATATCTATACCATACAATATACATGCAGTAATTACAGTACGTACAGTGATTACGTTTTTTAAATATCTCGAATAGGTATGTTATTAGATCCACTGATGACCAGTTATCAAAAAAAGTCGGCGGTTTGTCATAAATTAAATATAATTTTTTCTTGTTTTTGTGAAGACAGGAATATCAGGCTTTCGGAATCCAAAAGTTACGCAGAAAATTATACAATAGTCTTAACAAACTTCTGACACAATTCGACCGAAAAATGTACCTGCTTAAGGAGTGCTTCCATTGTTAAAATATATCGTAGAAGCTAGTAAATAGCGATATATAAATTATAAGTGCTAACCTGTCTCCTCATCATGGCGGTATCATACCGCTCGTTCAGTTTGTCGAGCTGCTTCTGCAGTCGGTTGATCTCGCGGTTCAGCGAATCCAAGTAGTTGACGGCGTCAGTGTACTCTTTCTCCAGCGCTTCCACCTTATCCTTCTTTGGCTTCACCTCTTTGTAGACGGCGCAATATGCTAGCACCGCTTGTACAAACTTCAGGAGACCGTAGCTGAGTAAATTAGATGTAAGTAAATGAAGTAAAAACTCGAAGGAAAACGCTGACATAGGATATGTGAGAAACGTGGTCCTTGGGTACACAGAGTCACAGACATAAACTTGTGACGCGAACCTTGGTTGATCGATGAAAACACAGCAATATTTCTTAATATCTTGACCGGTATAATAAATCTACCTATCAGTTTCTTTTACAGGGCTATTTGTAACTTACCCGAAACCCACTAGTTAGTAGGTAAGTATCTAATACTTAAAAGGTGCAGTTAAAAACCTGTCCTTTTTCGTAAGTAGAATGATCAATAACTCTGCATTCGATTTGCCGTTAATTTAAATTATCCTGTAAGTACAGTATAAACCAACAAGTGCCATCATACCCAGCTTTACTGATGGTCTGCATAGCTTCTAGCTTCTTGCTCTTCTTCATGTGCTGTTTGACCGCCTTGACTTGAGTCTGCGTGATGAGGTCGCAGTTCATCTCCTGCAGGTTCCTCAGGAAGTTGGGGTCAGCCATCATGCCCTTGGCGCCCTTCCAGCTCACGTCTTTGATGCCGCGGATAATAACCACGCACTCGCATACGATCTGTGTAAGAATAGAAGGACTGACTATGATCCGATGATGATGAGCAGAGTTGTTTGTTCTGTGTCTGGGTGTACTATATTACTATTCATTTGTTTAATTTTATATTTATTTGGAAAACTTACAGCCAAATACTAACTTTAAATTAAATTTATAATAGGCCAACCTATGCTATTAAATTAACATTATTTATATTTTTATGTAACTACTTAAACGTATAATATGTGTACGTATATCTGTCTATGGTTCCCATTATACAGGAAATCCCTGTTTGGGGTCACATGATAGAGTGCGAGTTGACCCGAACATTTATTTATTTATAAGTAGGATTTAACGTAAGTACCTATTATCCAAAGAAGTTTTATATCGTCGCTTCGGGGGAAGCGGGGTGCAAGTCTGTGCTATTATCGATTGTCTTGCAATAACCTTATCGCCTCAACGTATTTATTGGTAGATTGATTGTTTCTACATACATATACCGCAGTCCCTCAAGACTAAAGTCTTTGACCAGTGTGTGTTGCCAGTGATGACATATGGATCCGAGACATGGTCGCTTACTATGGGCCTTATAAGAAGGCTCAAAGTCACCCAAAGGGCGATGGAGCGTGCTATGCTTGGTGTTTCCCTACATACATATAAATTAGGAGAGTTAATTTTAAGTAATGTAGTTCTTATCCAAGTTTGCAACGGGTTTCTTTAGACGTAAGCTCTTTTAAGCGGTGTTTACGAATGTGAAAAAGGGAATCTCGCGCTCATTCATTCCCCCATATTATTCGCGCTCGTCCCCTCGCTAATACTAATTAATACTAGGTACTCTTTTGAAGACGCTAAATTGCGTAATTCAGCTACATAACATCATCGATTTTCTGGTTCACATCTGTGGACAGCGATTTTGCATGGTGATTCTCAAAAAATCCAGGAATTGTTGTTTGCCTTTGGCATAGATAAAGTGTCAATATGCATCGGGTCCGTACAGCGAAATATAACTTATTTTCCACAACGATAACTGCAATAACAGCTTTTTAGAAGTCTATAAAAACATTTTGGTAGACATAACATAAGTTTACATAAGAATAAAGCAAAAAGAGATCTATATAGAACAAGTGTTACGGCTCAAGTGGAGTATCCTGTAGGACCTAATGTAAGTTGTGTTGTTCTTGTGTAAACCAGCAAAAGCAAGTCTGATCGCTTCAAGCACAGACAGCGCTTCATCCGCATTTACATACCTGCTCCAGAATTTTCAGCTTCAAATTATTTCACTAAACCGTTGTTGGCGAAGGACCTAATTTCAGTGATGTCGTTCTTGTCCAAATCAACTAGCTAGTCTGATCACTTCAAGCACAGAAAGCGCTGAGGACAGCGCTTCTAGCGCATTTACCTGTTTCAGACAACTTGTCAGCACGGACTGGGAGTAGCGGAAGACCTTAATTTCAGTAATATCGTTCTTGTCGAAGTCACGTAGCAAGTCTGATCGCTTCAATCAAGCACAGATAGAGCTTAATTTATCGGATGGCTGTTCCAGAGCTTTCAAATTATTTCACTAGACCGGTGTTCCATAGACAACTTGCCTGCACTGGCTCGGGGGGAGTAGCGAAGGACCTAATTTCAGTGATGTCGTTCTTGTCTAAGTCGGCGAGAGCGAGCCGGGCCGCTTCGAGCGCCGGCAGCGCTGCAGATAGCGCTTCCTCTGCATCCGCTTTCTCGACGCCGATGACTTCGGCTTTCTCCGTGATTTCTACTTGCTTTACTGCCGCCACTTGCTGCTTAGCTGTCGCTGTTGTAGTAGCTGTGAGAGAAGAGTTTATCATCGTCGGTAGAAATGCGAAGTTTTATCATTATCACGAGGTCACAGACATTTCTAGCCGTAACTAGGGGAAGTCGGGTAAAAATCTATAAGCAAGTAGTCTACATAACTAATTTATATACTCCATGCATGTTACCTTTAGATATTTCTTTCAGCAACGTCTCACACTCTTTGGTTTGTTCCGCCACTATGACCTTTTGTATGGCCAGCTTGGCGTTCAAGTCTTCAAGCTGTATGTTCGCTTCTTCAATTTTGGCTAACCCACCCTTCAATCTTTCACACTGTCAAAAAGAATAATTACATTTATTATAGTACCTAGCCGGTATTATATTACAGTAGGTATTATCTATTCTCAGAAACGATACCTATTAGTTCTTTTTTAAGTCATTTAAATGTATTTTATTTTTTAACATCTATAGCTTTCATTGTAAGATTCAATTGCGTACAAGCACAGATATTATAAGTACAGGGATTTATTGACTGTACTCTACTGACAAAACGATAATATAAAATAACCAATTTATAATAGTATGCAATAATTATTCGAATTTATTTTGGCAAAAAAATGTGGAACGCTTCACGATTTTGCGTGTCATCCTTGCGCAGGGGCCATGCTAATCTTCTCTGTATCGTTCCAATTTTAGTATATGTACTGCCGAAGCAAGTACACTTACTGGGTTAAACCAACTCTATATATACTTAGCGGTAAAAAAATTTCAATAGCGTGTTCTAGAATTTCATACATTCCGGCAATTTGTATGGCAGTAACTGTACAGCGCCATCTCTGAGCAGTTTGTGGAACTAACCCTCATGAGTTTACTCGTCTGTTTAATTTTTTACGAGAAGTAGGTCCTTCTTTCCTCTAACTAATGTAATAGTTATGATGAAACTACGATACACTTATAATATATGTAGTTATGATAGAAATTTTAATTATTACAAGGGTTGTTTTAGAATATTTTAGATCATTTTATCCTAGTGTACAGGTACTACACAAGTTGCAGTGTTTCGGCATGGAGATATACCATTGCGTTGGGGAATCTTGCTATATGCCCGTTTCTATCTTCGGCATCATCATCGCCAATGGTAATTACAAAAAAAAAACATACAAATTACAAACCTGCGCCAAAATAAAGGCATCTTTCTCGTTTAACAGTTGCATGTAGTTTGTGAGATAGTCCATGTAATGTTTCGGCGTGACGTAGTTGTTACGTCGCAGCCGTAGCAGGAACTCGTGAGAGTACCGCGCGACAGACATATGGACATGGACCACGTGCTCCACTATGATGGGCCGGAAATCGTCGGGAATTTTTTCCACCTGGAGAGAAAAAGCATGTTTCAAAAGCAAACCCTCTACATATTTGCAAAAATACGTACTGTGGTAAACAGAGATGCGACTTATTTGAAATACTTGTATTTAAAATGCAAATACAAAATGCAAAATACTTATTTTGTATTTTGCATTTAAATACCTACCTTTTTTTAAAAAGCATTTTGTATTTTATTTGAAATACTTTTAGAGAAAATTTTCCATTTTAAAAATGCAAAATACTTTGTGATTTAGTTAAGTCAATATTACAAGTCAAACTTTACATAAAATGAACGAATAGTGTTCATAATGGCCACTTATCAAGCTCAGCACCAGTAGAAAGACTTTTTAACCGAATTCAAATAAGGAGGAGGTTTTCAATTCGTCGGAATGTTTTATTTTTTATGTATGTTTATAATTATATATGTATTTCCCAGGTGGTCCCACATAAATTACAGCCCTTTTTGAAAAATCAATAACAGAAAAAAAATAGCAAAATTGTAGTTGTTGCGATTGTAGTCGGTTGTTTTTAACGTATTGTTGTGATTTTTCGTATGGTGGCATGATTGATAATGCGACCTCATAGAAGGAAAACCATTGATAACTTGTAAGTATTATAAAAGTGTAATAAATAAAGATAACTGAATTGAACAAAAAGGTATTTGTAATTAAAGGAAATATTTTGAAAATAGCTATTTTACATTTAGTATTTAAAATACAAAACACTAAACTATATTTAGTATTTTGCATCTCAAATAGTAAATCAAAAGAAGTATTTGCATTTTGTATTTAAATACATTTCTTAAACTATTTTGTACATCTCTAGTGGTACACTGCTCTCATAAGAAAGAAGGCCGCAAAGTATACGGAATTTTCTTTGCAGATTATTATAATTATTTCGTTGAGGCAGTGACAGGATTGAGGTATTCAACCTGCATGCAGGTTTGCAAATATAAGAATATAATCTATAAAATAATAACAATAATACAGGCTCAGAATAAATAACTGAAAATACAGGAATAAAATATAAAATGGGTTGCTTTGGAGGCATTTCGAAAAATGTTTCAATACACTGCTGAATTTATTCAATTTCTTTATTTGTGTTGTGTTGGTAGTTTTTGTTATGTCCAGTTTTGTCAGGTAAAGTTTTGGCTTTGGTACTGCCATTCCAAAACCTCTGTCGCCAACGTCCATACCACGTTGAATATGATTGATGTTGGTTTTTTGCTGTATATTTCGGTTAAGAGCTTCGTAAAGTCCACAAATACTGAAGTTTTATTTACGTATTGCTATCGCCAACGTCCATACCACGTTGAATACACCGGATCTCGTCCGATCACCGAGGTTAAACAACGTCGGGCGCGGTCAGTACTTGGATGGGTGACCGCCTGGGAACACCGCGTGATGTTGGCTTTTTGTTTTTTAGTTGTCCGTTTGAATCTTCCAAAAGTACACAGATTATGAAGTTATATTTAGATGGCACCATCGCCAACGTCCATACCACGTTGAATACACCGGTTCTCGTCCGATCACCGCAGTTAAGCAACGTCGGGCGCGGTCAGTACTTGGATGGGTGACCGCCTGGGAACACCGCGTGAAGTTGGCTTGTTCTTTGGTTTTCTGTTTGAATCTTCCAAAAGTACACAGATTATGAAGTTATATTTAGATACCACAATCGCCAACGTCCATACCACGTTGAATACACCGGTTCTCGTCCGATCACCGAAGTTAAGCAACGTCGGGCGCGGTCAGTACTTGGATGGGTGACCGCCTGGGAACACCGCGTGATGTTGGCTTTTTGTTATTTTTTTTTTTATTAAAAAAACCTTATACCTACTATAAACACTGCGTTTTATAAAAAACTTACATTAGCGAGAAAAACGTTTGCGACTGCTAACAGCGCCTGCTTTGGCCACGGGAACTGCCAGTCAATGGTTGTGTTGTTCACAAGACCCGGGAAACTTCGACATCTGGATATTAAAAAATAGTAGGTAAACATAATGTTACGAGGACAGCGTTAACTATTTGTTCTGGGTGTATCTAAATAACAAAGGGATGCATGACAGATATTAAGTACAATATACCTGTCCTACCGAACCCTTTATTTTACCTGTTTCTCAGGATGTCACCGCTAGGAGACATTGATAAAACCACGTGTAAATTCTCCGCGCATTTGTTGCAGAAGAAACTCCACACTGCATCCCTGGAAAAAGAAAATCAATTCTTGGGCCACGCGAATTCAGCTGGAGGACAAAATAAACGCGATCCATATAAACCACGTTTCCATTCTACTAGCTTCGCTTTGTCCGGCAGTTGTCGGTTCTACGACAGAAGTGTCTGGCCTATTGGCACTTCGGTCTATAAGTTTTCTAAGTAATAACATGGTAATCTTTAGTTCTAGGGTCGAAATGTTTGTTTTTGATTCTGTGCCACATACACATAAACTCTATGCTGCAGAGAAGCTTATTTTTTTCATAGCAAGCTACCTATGTGAGAAACTCCTTCTATGCTGCACAGAAGCTTAGCTTTGAGCTTATGTATTAGTTGTAGGTACTGTTAGTGTCTGACCATGTTTTAGCACCATACCTATCATTATGATATGGTACTAAATATTATAAATAAAACAGTACCACGAAATAATAATAGTTAGTAGCGAACTAAAAATATACCCTACTTAGCAACACCATATCCCGCCTCCGCGCTCTCATTTCGCACCGAGTTGATGATGGCGTCCTTATCGTCGTCATTGAACAAAGCGGGAATCATGCCGATCATCAGGATGTTGTTTATGAACTCCAGAAAACCCTCCTCTAGGATCTGAGAACAAAAATGTGTGATGTCAAGTCACTACACTGTTCCAGTTGCCATTGCGAACAACCTATCAAGTATCCATCAAAATGTTGCTATTCGGTGGAACGTTGCAGACCGATAGCCCTATCAATGTCACTAGATGGCGCTACTTCCTCAAATTGTAATGAAATACCTACATCTAAACAATAACTTTATCCAATGTATAATGAAAAAAAAAAACTGACTGCATAAATTGTCTGTAAAATGTATATCTATCAAAATTAATCTAAACGACACACCACGCACTTCTAAATCATTCAATAAGTCGTTATAGCTACAACAATGAAACGGGGACACATATTTGTACTAGAAATATATTAACCTCTACTTATCTGCGTCATACGATATATGTATTTGTTTTCAAAAATAGACACATATTACCATATGCATTTTTTTTCCAACCCTTTCCTATGTACAGATATTTTAATCAGAACTCTTCTAACCTGGGAAGCTGTGAAAAGGAACACAGTCTTCTTGCCGTCAACACCGAGCTGGTTGTACATCCGCTTCATGTCGTCTTTGAATGAGTTCTCGTTGTAGTTTCTCGTTATTGTTATTTCGAACACCTCACAACCTGTGGGTCGATAATTTTGCTCCTCAGGCGTTTAATATTTTCAAATCTATCTAAGTATGTACAGCCTATGTGTATAAGAGTGTGACGTTGTATAGTTCATTACCATCAAAAAAAAGCAAAAGGTAAACAAACATAGTATGCAGATGACATTGACATGTGTCAATTCCATAGTAAGTTTGTTTACCTTTTGCTTTTTTTTGATTGGAATGAACTATAGCTCTTAAACAGGTGCACCGATTTAAATGCGTCATTTTCACTTCGAAGCAGGCTTCATTAGGGTTGTTCTTAGCTATGTTTGGTGAAAATCTGTTTAGCGGTTTTCGAGCTATTTCGACTTTTACTGTCAGAGGTGATACAATTTTTAATTTTGATAGGATAAGAGTCTGGAAAAATATGGTGAGGTCATGTTGACAGTATGAAAGGGTCTAACTTTGTAGGATTCGATTTGGTTGGTAGTAAGATCCCCACTAGCCAGCCTAGCTAGCTAGTTTCCACCATCTTATCTAAGTCTTGCCAGTTCTCTATCTTGTTAAGTCCGCTCCGCAACCATCTTTCGGCATCACCATCTCTTACCGTCGTCAGGCTTAACAATCGAGGATTAAAAAAAAACATTATTCAATCCAAAAATGATACTGACCAGCTGCAAAGGCAGATAGCTTCGCTATGGACTTCTTCCCAGAGCCTCCCACACCAATAATCATGGCGTTGCCGCGATCCATGCGCAATATTCGATGCGTGCGAGTCAGATGTTCTAAGCAATCCTCGAACAGAACTACTGACATTTTGCCGACGCGCTCGTTATATTCGTCCAGGATCTGTTAGAAATAAATTTAGACCGATAGATAGATGATTAGATTAACTAATTATTTAGTATTTAGGGATATTTCTAGAAGATTACTCAACATTTAATTCGCTTGTCACTTGTATGTTTTACATACCTCTTGGAACAAAAAGTATGTAGCTTCGTAGTCAAGCAAGTCCTCATAGTATCTGATCTCTTCTTCGTCTAGCGCATTTCGATAGTCTCCGAAAAGAAGAGGATCTCGGAATACGTACTCTTCCAACTGCAACATTTTAATTATGTGTGTGTAGGGGACTAATAGGTTCAAAACAACAATAAGATAAAACAATATAGGTAAAGTGGATTCTTTGTTGTCCATTTTATTTCTTTTGCCTTTACGTTAACAACCCATATCGGGCTCAGTGCAGGAGTACGGATCTCTTCCCATATCTCGGGAAGGTTAGGCATTCCTCCACCACGGGGACCAAGTCCGGGTTGCTGGAGGTCGTGGGTCTAGTAGCCAGTGCCAGTGTCAGAAGTTATCAAGCAGCCTATAAGGCCTCTGAAATGGCTTAACGACTGCCATCTAGTAATAACAACCGGCACCAACGGCCTAATATACTCTGCGAAGCACGGGAACGGCCGAGGTAATTGCCGGTAACTGTCAAACACATGGAGGTTATGATCGTGCCTGTAGTCAGTTAAACTTTCGATTCATCGACGGTTCGATTAACCAAAAGTTAGGTGATCAAAGAGATGGTGCTAGGATACGTCCCAGTTTAACTCACATCTTTGTCTCTAATGCTCTAGTGCTTTAACGATTTAAGGCTTGAAGAAGCATCTATACTAGCGGAAATAAATACAATGGTAGCCGTCTTCAGGCTGAGAAAAAAAAATGACATCCTTAAACGCTCACAGTAAGCACTCTCTCCTCCTCCTCTTCCTCAGCCTCTTCCTCCTCTTCTATTTCCTCACCAACTTCTTCGCCTTTCTTCTTTTTCTTCTCTATCTTATCTGCGTCTGCCGCTTCTGCGATACATAAATCTTACTAAGTATTAACGTAGAAGGGTTATAAAAAAACACTACGACCTGTCCACGAGTAATTCAGGATCTCCATTTTGTAAGGTACATCGCGATCGTCGAACTTTTAGCAAACCCTTTTCTTTCGAGTGACAATAATAAAAAATCTATGATAAGGTAAAGAAAGTATTATTTGTTTGTGCAGATTATTTGTAATGTTTTCTCGAGTTTGACATACCCCTATTCCTAAATAAGCGTAATGTTTATTGGTCATTTCTAACTATGTAAAAAAGTTACGTGACAAAGTACGCACAGCGGGGCTGTAAAATTTATTTTCATATATTAAGGGCATTCATACATGTTGCCTATCGCAATCGATAACAAACTTATTAGTAAAAGCTTTATATACCTACTTTCAAGACATTAAAATTTAGTATTTTTTTATTACGATGTTCTACCTTATGGAAACCTGGGCCTTTTCTACCGCTTATCAGAAACAGACTGACGGTGTAATAAAATCTGTGCAATCAACCAAACTCACCTTCTTCCTGAAGTTCCTCTTCCACTTTCTCCTCCTCCTCGGCAACGACGATCTCCTCAAGAACCACCGGCTCTTCTTCTGGGAAGTACTTCATCACATGTTCGTGCATGTGCTCGGCCATCAGCTCGTTGTCCTAAATCATTTATATAAATAACTACCAGCATTACGAAGGAGACTACATATATAAGGTGCTACTTTATTAGTGCCCGATATTTTAGTCAGTGCTTCTACTCCTGATTCTGATCAACTTTCCCCAAGGAACGCATAGTGTAATCGCAAAAAAATTTTTGGACTCTTCATACAAATCGATCAGCCGATCGGCCAAATTAGTATGAAGAGTCCAAAATTTTTTTTGCGATTTGATTATGGGTTCCTTGGGGAAAGTTGATCAGAATCAGGAGTAGAAGCACTGAATAAAATATCGGGCACTAATAAAGTAGCACCTTATATAGTGGGACTTAAGAAAATGGCTAGATTTGATGTCCCTTCGGCCTATAAGAGCTGTATCCCAAATTATGCAATGTATTAAAAATTTCCGTTTCTTGAAACAGCATTAGCTTTCATGATACGGTCATCTGGCAGAATACTTTTATTATTATATATTATTTTTTACTATAGGTATCTGTCAATTCGTAATTACATTCATTACATAGGACAGGTTGGTACCTATATCTCCTAACTGTCATGTAAAAACCCTGTTTGAGAAAATATCGCGTAATAAGTAACTCGTTTCGCTACATATTCATATCTATCAAGGTGAGTGAAAATATTGAAGTACCTATATAACCAAGTTGCCTTTCTTGTCACTGGTTATATCAGATCAAGCTGGTTATCGATGTATTTTGCTACTATAATCCGGCAGTTAAGAGTCTTTTACGAAATCTGAGATACGAGATTATGTTCAAATATACAATAAATTAAAAATTATATCTGTAATGAATGAAAATCCAAATGAATAAGTTTTTCTACAATTTAAATTAAAAATAAGCGGCCAAGTGCGAGTCGGACTCGCCCATGAAGGGTTTCGTAGCAGCAAGTAACATAATATAAAAGTTCTTGTAGTTCGTTGTAGGTAAATTGCGGTTTACGATTTATGACGTATTAAAAAAAAAACTACTTACTAGATCTCGTTCAAACCAATTTTCGGTGGAAGTTTGCATGGTAATGTACATCATATATTTTTTTTAGTTTTATCATTCTCTTATTTTAGAAGTTACAGGGGGGGACACACACACATTTTACCACTTTGGAAGTGTCTCTCGCGCAAACTATTCAGTTTCATTTTTGAAGACCTATCCATAGATACCCCACACGTATGGGATTGATTAAAAATTTTTTTTGACTTTCAGTTCTAAGTATGGGGAACCCCCAAAATTTATTGATTTTTTCTATTTTTGTGTGAAAATCTTAATGCGGTTCACAGAATACATCTACTTACCAAGTTTTAACAGTATAGTTCTTATAGTTTCGGAAAAAAGTGGCTGTGGCATACGGACGGACAGACAGACAGACAGACAGACAGACATGAAGAATCCATAAGGGTTCCGTTTTTTGCCATTTGGCTACGCAACCCTAAAAAAAGCTATTTAGTGAACAATATTTCATAATTTCTTTTTGATGCTGTCCACTCCCACTGTATATGGAAACTTGGAGAAGGTGGCGCCTTCTAGTTGATTTTAGAACACTAGAACACTACTCAGGTAATAAGCAAAACAGCTCGTTAGTCGCTCATAATCATAGCGATGACACTTGCACAGTATAACTATCGTAGTTACGCATCTAGTGTAGTCATTATATCGTATTGTTATTCAAGACACAGATTTTATAATACTAACGTTTCAAGACATATCTTCACATCAGATATTTGTAGAAAAATTATGATGGTGGCGCCATCTAGTTGGTTTTAGAAGCACTACTTAGGTTAGGTAGCACAGATGTGTTAGGTAACAAGCAAAACAGCTCGTTTGTCGCTTATGACGATGCCACTTGCACAGCATGTTAATCTAGTTTAGTCATTACATCGTATTGTTATTCACCACATACCTTCACACTAATGAGCCTGTCACATATGACCCTGGTAAACTCGTTTCTCCAGCACCGCACAACTGCTCTCTTATCGCTGAAGTAATTAGGATGGGTGAGGCACATGCCCGCGGCTATGCGGGACAAGTCGCGCAAGTTGAAGATGTAGTGGAACTTGGCTGGCGTTGGGGGGAGCTCCGCTATTATAATCTGTGGGTAAGGGCAAGATGAATATGTGATCTACACAGTGCAGTTGAATAAGGATTATGCATGCTAGTTATTAGTTACTTATTTTTTACTGAAATTGCCAAAAATCTGCACGTTTTATACACATTGATCCGCTCGTGACTTGTGAATCAAGTTTATAAGAAAGCCTAATTTTTCTTTGTGATTTTCGCAAAGTTATAAAACAAAAGTTATTCAGTTTCATAAGCTTAGAAAGTCATCAGTTTAGAGATTACAGCAGCCAAAATATATTTTCTAAACTACCTTATAAAGGTCGAGAGTCATCTGCACAATCTTGTCAACTATCTCTCGTATCTCCTCCGGGAACTCCGTGAAGTGTCCCTCCAATATGGACATGTAGATGCGGCGGAGCGTGTTCTCAGATGGGAACTGAAGGTTATATGTCGAGAACATTGATATGAATCGTGGGTCCACCTAAAAGATATTATGAATAGTTTTTATTCATTCTTTAGACCAGTGTTTTTCAACCTTTTTCATTACCCGACCCCCCTTACAAGTTAAAAAAATCTTGCGACCCCCCCTCGGCCCATAAACATACAAAACGTCAGTGATTTGAAAGACTACGTTTATAATTATCATCAAGTAGAAAATTTTAAGTTATCGTCTCCAAAATAGAACCGCGTTTTGACAAATTGTTCAAAAATAAACAGGCTCAGCCTTTTCACTAAAATCGTATATTTTCATTGCAGTGTAAGACCTACAAACACTACTTTTTTCTTTTACCCGCGACCCCTTGAGAAAGGCTTCGCGACCCCCGGGGGTCGCGACCCACAGGTTGAAAAACACTGCTTTAGACAACTAAACTAATGCGGCGAACTATACCACTTTATAAAACTCTAAAAAAGATTATTAAAAGCTTTTTAAATTAAATGTCTAGAAAAAGTAATAAACTATATTTAGATAACAAAGTTTTCATACACAATTAGCAAAATAAAAAACATTCCGTAGACGTCGCCTGTAAAAAATAACAATTACTAAGTAAAATTGCAGTTATACTTACGTCATTTCTGCCGCCACCAGCTTTACCCATAGCGGCGAGGAAGCCAATATCCTTGATGTTTTTCCAGGTGAGGTCCTTGCCCCGGTCGTAGAAGCCTTTCCTTTCGAACAGTAGCTTTAGCAGAGCTATTGGCTGTTGCGTGCCGTATGTGTCCACCTGGATATAAGTATACGATTTCACTTTAGAAGTTTTAGAGGTAATGTGTTTTACACCGGTATTCTGAATTCATTATCAACTATTATGAATGTCAAAGCATAACCATATTTTAAGAATATTAAATTTTAAAGAAAACACGCTCCTAGAATTAGGTTTTTTGACGGACTAATGTAAGTAATAAGTATTTCATTATTATAACAAAGGTAATAAGTTCAGTTACAAAATTAATCCAGAAATATTGTTTATTATTAAAAGAAGATAATGCCATGTCAACTGAGGTGTTTTTACTGTTTCTTTACTGAAATATAAATATTCCAGCACACATTTTCCAATCTTCTAAATGAAGTATGCTTTCACAAGGGACATACAGTTGGTGTATTATGAGTGTCCCTCGCAGTCACACGTAAAGTAAATATACTTTAATTGCACACCAACATCCAAATACACGTTTGGGTCGTTTTGATTTACACTAACAGAAATTTAGATTAAAACATCGAACTTGCCTGTTGCCTGAACTACTCATACTAAAACTCCTTAATGAAGAACTTACAATAGGCATATTCATGTCATCAATGAAGACCAGCATTCTTTTGCCGATAGGCGGTCCGAACGTGTCTTTGGTGCGTTTCTCCAGCACCGACTCCAAGTTTCGCTGCACGTCCATGGACGAGGTACGCGAGGAAAAGTTCATTTGCTGCACTAACTGTAAGGGAATTGTAAAGGGAATATATTCCCGCTTAGTCATAATTTAATTTACCTTCATAAGTACCTTCATAAGATACGTTATGATTTTCTGCTTTCAAGTATTAAGAACACAAAGCTATAATTGGCCTTCATCTTATGACTTGTTCTATATTTATAATGTAATACGGCTGTAATGTAGTTATCCTAAATAAACTATTAAAAAAATTACTGTATTCATGATTGACTTTTTATCCTTCTTATTAGGAATTTATTATCGCTACAGTTAGTATGACGTCATAAGCAATTCGCAGTCGTTTCCATACTCATTACGAGTTTTATTTATAAAAAGTTGCATATGTAATGAACTTCCAAGCCAGTACGTTTTTTTTATTGTTACGATAAAATATTTTAGAATTACTTGTAGATGCAGTCAACTACCCTATTAATGTAGATTAAGTAAGAGAAGTCTTCGGCGGCAAACGCAGTATAAATGAAAAAAATTGGAGGCGCCGGGTATCGATCCCGGTACCTCTCGCATGCTAAGCGAGCGCTCTACCATCTGAGCTACGCCCCCTATAATAACCGTGACGAAATAAGCTACCACGAGCAATATCTCTATCTTCTACAAACCAACAGATCATATTTTTTATAAAATAAATAAGCTTTCGAATCGTATTGTTACTTGTTATAATAGATGTACGAAGCAGGCGAAATGTTATAAAAATAAACGGATCTATTTTTACTTTGTTGCTTAAAAAAATATTTAAACGTTGGCGGGGCGATGTCTTTACTCAAATACAGATTAAGATCTAAACCAATAAAGCAAAAAGCCAACAACACGCGGTGTTCCCAGGCGGTCACCCATCCAAGTACTGACCACGCCCGACGTTGCTTAACTTCGGTGATCGGACGAGAACCGGTGTATTCAACGTGGTATGGACGTTGGCGATACAGCTACCTAAATATAATTTTAGTATCGGTGTACTTTTGGAAGATCTAAAGAAACCGAAAAATACAGCAAAAAGCCAACATCACGCGGTGTTCCCAGGCGGTCACCCATCCAAGTACTGACCGCGCCCGACGTTGCTTAACTTCGGTGATCGGACGAGAACCGGTGTATTCAACGTGGTATGGACGTTGGCGGATGAACACACAAATTATGTATATTGTATCAGAAGTAATGGTATCAATATTTTACTTACATATTTCTCTACTGGCAGTCCTCGCAAGTAGTTTGTAATGATTGCCGTCTTAGAAGTCCCCGTTTCTCCGACAAGCAGCACTGGCCTTTCAACCTGTGGAAGATGAATTCAATGTTTTTGCCTGATGTAGGTATGTTGCTATCTTGTATCCTAGCATAATCTTATTATTTGGTTTGAGTGCTGAAACGTTTCGTGTCATGGGACGAAACTTGAGTCGTGTCATGATAATTGAAATAAATGAGTTAGTTTTATTCGCGCACACTTTCCGTACATAACTAACGCCATCTGTTAGACTTACAAGCAATCACCAACTACGTAATTAACTCTACCTTTTCACTATACTCGTATTGACGCTTGCCGAAACGGGCGACTAAGTAAGAACTTACATTCTTTTTTGTAACGACCATCTATTTGTACACTTAGGTTCGCAAATAAATACTAGAACTCTGACTTTAATTAATATGTTTAGTAGTAAAAAGTGACAAAAAAATATAATATTGTGAATATATTTCGTTGATACTTTTGATTGTAGGATCTTGGTGGAACATTATGAGTGTTCTGTGATTATGTGACTCATTTTGATAGGGTTTCTTCACTAATTCCACATAAAATATAAAATAAAACTGCACTTTAACTTATTTAGCGACCGGTTTCTGCCTGAACATGATGTCCGAAACCGGTCGCTAAATATGATCCAAAAATTAAAAAAATAAGTAAAAGTATATTTTTATTTTATATTTTATGTGGAATTAAAAGAAAACCCTAACAAAATGAGTGAATATATTTCATCTAAAATAAAAATATATTTTACGAAATACGTATAAGTCTACATTTTTTGTGAAGGTAAATTTTGTACCACTTTTATTCTTACGGTTACGACTTCCTAGCCGCCGTTTCGGGAAGTGTTTGCGGAGTAAAGGGAAACATCGGACCTAAAGGAACTCCTTTCTTATTTATTTTGAAAATGACTATGTCTCGGCGGTACTTTGACAGTGTCGAGCCTTCCCAAATCCTAGATTGAGATCGAGTGCAACACGAATAAGGCATACATAAATACAGGCTTTAATAAAATAATAAAATGTACCTAGAGCAATCTTTGAAGGTTCTTTTAATAAACTTTTTTCTTGGGATGTCTGGAAGAGATCGCTTTAAGCGATAAGACCGTCTTTGTACATATGTATAACTAGCCTTTGCCTGCGGCTCCGGCCGCTCCGCCCACGGGGATGTAGTTTTATAGTTATGACTGTCTCTGAGGGAGCGCATAACTGAGGTTTTCAGGATAAAACTGGCCCAAGTAGTTCCCATAACATCCTTGCGAAGTTTCAATGAAATTAGTAAAGTTATAGCAATAAATAGTTTTGCATTATTTTGGGATTCCCGGTGTGATTCCTGAGGGAAATCGATATTCTTAATAAAATATAGCCCAAAGTGACATACTTCCTAGTTCCCACCCCGTCAACTATCTCTATACAAAAAATCAGGTCGATCCGTTGCAACTTAAAAGACGTACAAACACATTTTCGTTTCTCCCGTCTTTAAGTAGGTATCCTACGGGAACAATGCATTTTTCCGGAATAAAAAAAAGCCAATAAGTTAATCCAGCACTATCTACCCACCAAACTTTATCCAAAACCGTTCAGTAGTTTCGGCGTGAAAGCGGAACAAACAAACAAACAAACTGACAAACAAACAAACATCCATACTTTCGCATTTATAATGTTAGCGAGAATTAAACTTCAGTACAGTATGCGTTTAGGACTCAAGAGATTGTTAGTAACACTCCTTATAACGTAGTCAAACTTCAGTACAGTATGCGTTAAGGACTCCAGAGATTGCTAGTAACACTCATTATAACATACTAAAACTACAGTATAGTATGCGTTTAGGACTCAGGAGATTGCTAGTAACACTCCTTATAACATACTTAATTTTCAGTAAAGTATGCGTTTAGGACTCAGGAGATGGCTAGTAACACTCCTTATAACATACTTAAACTACAGTATAGTATGCGTTTAGGACTCAGGAGATTTTATAGTAACATTCCTTATAACATACTTAGGCGCCGGCTCCACTGCACGCGTTCTAGCGGTCAGAGTTCTGAGTTCTGCGTTCCGCGTTCACTGTAATCTATGCGGTGGCTTAGAATCGTTCACATACAAAAGCAGTCAGACCGCGACGGTCAATGTGAACGCGCGTTCCGTCAGAGTTCAATGTTTTGTATAGCTGGAAAAGCTCACGATGTCCGACAACACCGAAAAATTTATAGAATTAAGTACGAGAAAAACGCTTCCTTTATGATGAAAATATTGCCAGTCTTTCTTTTGCACTTATAGCCCTTCTAAAGTTAGTATTAGCTTTTTGTATATAATAATTTAACATATCATACAATTCATTAAAACACTGAATTGACATCCGGAAGTAAATGTAAAATCTATTTTCATCCTCAAGCAACTTAGGAAATAATGTGAAGAATTCTCCATCGCGTTCTCTCAATTCATTAATGGGATGGACCCAGTAGTTTCTCTTTTTCTTTGAATGTGCAAATCTCCACAGTAATAGAAGATCATCTTCCGAAGATGAACTATTGTAGAGATCGAATGACATTTTTAAGCAAAAGAGCGTATGACGTGTTACCAGTGGTAAAGATAATTGAACTCCAGATTTCGGGACCGCTCAGTGTGCACAAGTTTGAACGCGGAACGCAGAACTCAGAACTCTGACCGCTAGACCGCATGCAGTGTGGCCGGCGCCTTAAACTTCAATATAGTATGCGTTCAGGACTCAGATTTTTAGTAAAACTCATTATAACATACTTAAACTACAGTTCAGTACGCGTGTAGGACTCAGGAGATTGTTAGTAACACTCCTTATAACATACTTAACTACAGCATATTATGTGATTAGGTGTCAGGAGATTGTTGGTAACACTCCTTATAACATACTTAACTACAGCATATTATGTGATTAGGAGTCAGGAGATTGTTAGTAACACTCCTTATAACATACTTAAACTACAGTACAGTATGCGTTTAGGACTAAGGAGATTGTTAGTAACACTCCCTATAACATACTTAAACTACAGTACAGTATGCGTTTAGGACTCAGGAGATTGTTAGTCACACTCCATATAACATACTTAAACTACAGTACAGTATGCGTTTAGGGCTCAGGAGATTGTTAGTAACACTCCTTGTAACATATTTAAACTACAGTACAGTATGCGTTTAGGACTCAGGAGATTGCTAGTAACACTTCTTATCACATACTTAAACTACAGCACAGTATGCGTTTAGGACTCAGGAGATTGCTAGTAACACTGCTTATAACATACTTAAACTAAAGTACGGTATGCGTTTAGGACTCAGGAGATTGCTAGTAACACTCCTTATGAGATACTTAAACTACAGTACAGTATGCGTTTAGGACTCAGGAGATTGCTAGTAACACTCCTTATAACATACTTAACTACAGTATATTATGTGATTAGGAGTCAGGAGATTGTTAGTAACACTCCTTATAACATACTTAAACTACAGTACAGTATGCGTTTAGAACTCAGGAGATTGTTAGTAACACTCCTTATAACATACTTAAACTACAGTACAGTATGCGTTTAGGACTCAGGAGATTGCTAGTAACACTCCTTATAACATACTTAACTACAGTATATTATGTGATTAGGAGTCAGGAGATTGTTAGTAACACTCCTTATAACATACTTCAACTACAGTACAGTATGCGTTTAGAACTCAGGAGATTGTTAGTAACACTCCTTATAACATACTTAAATTACAGTACAGTATGCGTTCAGGACTCAGGAGGTTGCTAGTAACACTCCTTATCACATACTTAAACTACAGTACAGTATGCGTTTAGGACTCAGGAGATTGTTAGTGACACTACTTATAACATACTTAAACTACAGTATAGTATGCGTTTAGGGCTCAGGAGATTGTTAGTAACACTCCTTATAATATACTTAAACTACAGTATAGTATGCATTTAGGGCTCAGGAGACTTTTAGTAAAACTCATAATAACATACTTAAACTACAGTACAGTATGCGTTTAGGACTCAGGAGATTGTTAGTAACACTCCTTATAACATACTTAAACTTCAGTATAGTATGCGTTTAGGATGCAGGAGAATGCTAGTCACACTCCTAATAACATACTTAAACTTCAGTATAGTATGCGTTCAGGGCTCAGGAGATTTTTAGTAAAACCCATTATAACATCATTAAACTACAATATAGCATGCATTTAGGGCTCAGGAAATTGTTAGTAACACTCCTTATAACATACTTAAACTTCAGTATAGTATGCGTTCAGAGCTCAGGAGATTGTTAGTAACACTCCTTATCACATACTTAAACTACAGTACAGTATGCGTTTAGGACTCAGGAGACTTTTAGTAAAACTCATAATAACATACTTAAACTACAGTACAGTATGCGTTTAGAACTCAGGTGATTGTTAGTAACACTCCTTATTACATACTTAAACTACAGTACAGTATGCGTTTAGGACTCAGGAGACTTTTAGTAAAACTCATAATAACATACTTAAACTACAGTACAGTATGCGTTTAGGGCTCAGGAGATTGTTAGTAACACTCCTTATAATATACTTAAACTACAGTATAGTATGCGTTTAGGGCTCAGGAGACTTTTAGTAAAACTCATAATAACATACTTAAACTACAGTACAGTATGCGTTTAGGACTCAGGAGACTTTTAGTAAAACTCATAATAACATACTTAAACTACAGTACAGTATGCGTTTAGAACTCAGGAGATTGTTAGTAACACTCCTTATAATATACTTAAACTACAGTATAGTATGCGTTTAGGGCTCAGGAGACTTTTAGTAAAACTCATAATAACATACTTAAACTACAGTACAGTATGCGTTTAGGACTCAGGAGATTGTTAGTAACACTCCTTATAACATACTTAAACTTCAGTATAGTATGCGTTTAGGATGCAGGAGAATGCTAGTCACACTCCTAATAACATACTTAAACTTCAGTATAGTATGCGTTCAGGGCTCAGGAGATTTTTAGTAAAACCCATTATAACATCATTAAACTACAATAAAGCATTTTTTTTTTTATGGCAGAGGTGGCAAACGAGCAGACGGATCACCTGATGGTAAGCGATTACCGCCGCCCATAGACACCCGCAACACCAGAGGAGTCACAAGTGCGTTGCCGGCCTTTGATTTGGGAGTACGCTCTTTTCTTGAAGGTTTGAATGTCGTATCGGTCCGGAAATACCGCAGGCGATAATTCATTCCACAGTTTGGTTGTGCGAGGCAGAAAGTTTCTAGTGAAACGCACAGTTGTGGACTGCCAACCATCTATGTGATGGGGATGAATATGTTGTCGCGTAGAGCGATGGCGGAAAGAGGCGGCAGGGATCAATCCGAACAATTCCTCGGAGCACTCCCCATTGTACATGCGATAGAGAATGCAGAGCGAGGCTACATCTCTACGCAGCGCCAGGGAGTCAAGCCGATCTGAAATATCCTGGCAGTCGACGATTCGAGTTGCTCTCCGTTGAATGCGATCCAGAGGGAGAAGCTGGTACTGGGGTGCCCCTGCCCAGAGATGAGAACAGTATTCCATATGAGGCCGAACCTGCACAGTATTTCGAGTAGAACAAGCTAGGTGGACAAAATATATGACATGATTTCCAGGAAATGATAATTAACTTATGAAAAAGACACCCCAAAACGCATGACTCCAGTTTTTGTTTTGGTCTAACATTCCAAAGTGATGACTCATAGGGTTAGAAGTCAGGTAATGAGGGTAGGTGCAATAGCATTACATTAATCAGTTGCATTTTCGCGAGACTTTCGTTAGCACGTTTTTGTGATTGCTTACAATTTTGTGGAAGTTTCTGTTATAGATTTTATTTCTGAGGGTGAGTACTATATTTTGTCACATAATTTAAGTTCTATATCGTCTTAATTAATGCGATATATTTTTTTTGAATTATTATGAAAATATAGTAAATTTTTTCTTTGTTTGATAACTTTAAACATTCAGGAGGAGCATGTTCCTACTTGTTTCCGGGCTAAATTTTAGATATATTATACAAGCAATCTTTCTCTTTACAGTTTAGTTTACTTTAGCTAGCACACTGCAGTACAACATTTTTTTTTTTAATTTTTTCATAGGTGGTTCACTCTCTTTCAAGAAAAGGGTTTTTTGAAGAGTGGCTAAAGCACACGAAAGAAGAAAGAAATTTGCGTCTTTTTGAATTTATTTCACAAAAAAATAATTTTGCCGATATTACAGAAGAATGCCAGAGAGAAATTAAGATAAAAATAGCAAGTTTTTCGAACAAAATTGCTGCTAAATGGTTGGCGGCAGGAAAGTCAAAGGAGCGATTTTTGACTACAAATGAAAGTTGGTTAAATGCGGAGGACATACAATTTCGTGTATGCACTACCCAGCCAAGACCTTCTACATCATTTCAAGACGCGAGTCCAGCCGGAAAGCCTTGAAAAGAGTTTGACGATTCGTCATTTAAGACGAAAAAACGTCGAGTTGAGGATCTTGTGCATTCGCGAAGTGTCGGTGAACTGATGACTGCTGCAGAGGTAGCTGTACGTTTTAGTGGGCAAAGAAACGTTGCCAATGTGATTAGAGACATTAGTGAAAGTCCTGAAAACATAAATTTACTTAAAAATACCAAGCCCGTGGAGTCACGACAATTGAATTGCAATGAGGCATTAGCTTACTACATCGATTCCAAGTCAACAACACATTCATATAAGCAGACAAGGAAGTGGTCTATGAAGGCGGGACACAATGAGTTTCCATCATACTATACCTTTTTTTTGTATATTTAATTTTTTATTGTAAATATTTGTTCTTTTTTGTACATATTTTCAATTTTAAGGGTATTTAAGATGTTACCTAAGTTTTTTCTTGTGTATTTTGTAATTTGTTGCCGAATTAAAGATAAAGAATTTATAAAGGAGACGTTTCACGGGACTATGGAGCTTGGACCTGGTCTGTGTACTAAAAATCATAAATAAGTCATTAGAAACATAGTATTTTCTAATTGTACATTTCCTTCGATTTACCTTCGCTGCGAGGTTCATCTAGTTTCTCTGATTTAATAATCGCAACACATAAATCACCCAACTTGGCGAAGCGAGCGCAATTTTGAGCATTTTACGTTCAGAAACTAGATTTTGTACATACCATTGAAATTAATAATTTAGTTGTCCGACAAGTAACTCGAAAACCAGCTGTTATGCCTGTAAAAGAGGCAAGGCATATCCGCAGATTTTAAAAATCGTACACCAATGTCAGAAGTCAGAACAGAAGGGTGTTCAGTCAATCAGAGTCAGAGAAAGCATCTGAGGAATATGTGGATGAAGCCGTAATTTCTGAACGTGACCTACTATTGCAAGCTTCAGTGTTACCATTTATATTGTAAAAATTGCTGACAAAACATTATGCTTGAACCACGCAACCCTGCTTCTAATATTTTTTTCATTATTTTTCCTAGAAAGCCTATATTTTTCTATATTTTTCGTACTACGTACATGTCCAGGCACAAAATGAAACGTGTCCTTTATTTAAAAAGGAAGTTTTGTTTTTATATATACAGGGTGTAACAGAATTGTGTGACAATACTTCAAGGTTGGCTTTTACCCATCAAACTGAACAACTTTTGTTCTACAACTTTGTTGAAATCGCAAATTTTTTTTGGATTTTTCATACAAACTTGGTTCGCCAGCTGATCGATTTGTATGAAAAGTACAAAAAAAAATTTGCGATTTCAACAAAGTTGTAGAACAAAAGTTGTTCAGTTTGATGGGTAAAAGCCAACCTTGAAGTATTGTCACACACTTCTGTTACACCCTGTATAAAGCATACCTCTAAAATTTCGATAAAATTATCCAAGTAGTCATTATATTAATAAATGAAGGCAATACTATACAAAAATGGTGAAAAATAATTTTGTCCACCTAGCTTATTCTACGCGAGACACTGTGCTGCGCCTTATAAAGTTGCAGGCGATGCGCCGCAGTGAAATACCGTCTCGATCTATTGAGCACACCAAGCTTCTTCGAGGCTAATTTAGCCTTACCCTCTAGATGGCCACGGAACTGGACTTCACTCGATATGTCGACACCAAGAATTCCGATACTAGCCGAGGCATTTAGGGGAGTGTCCTCAAAACGAGGTGATACGACAAATGGCATTTTCTTGGCAGTGAACGCGCAAACTTGTGTCTTAGTGGGATTAAATTGGACCAAATTAAGCCGACCCCATTCTGAGACTTTCTTTAAAGAGGCCTCAATTTCCGACACAAGTTTGTTTCGGCTCTCGATGACGTTTTCCCGAGAAATGTTGGCACGGCCGGTATAGAAGGCATCACCTGTGCTGTCATCCGCATAACAATGAGTGCTGCTGATTTGCAGCATATCATTGATATGCAGAAGGAACAGTGTAGGCGAAAGCACACAGCCTTGAGGGACACCAGCATTCACAGACATAGAATCTGAGCATGCACCGTCGACTACGACCTTTATGCTTCTGTCTGCAAGAAAACTAGTGACCCAATTGCGTAATTCCTCGGGAAGCCCATAAGAAGGAAGCTTCGCAAGAAGTGCTTTGTGCCAGACCCGATCGAAGGCCTTCGCTATGTCCAAACTAACGGCCAAAGCTTCCCCCTTAGTCTCGATCGCCTGTGCCCAACGATGTGTCAGGTAGACAAGAAGATCACCAGCGGACCGGCCCTTACGGAAACCGTACTGTCGGTCACTAAGCAGCTGGCGGTCCTCTAGGTACCGAAGGAGCTGGCTGTTGATAATGGACTCCATTATCTTTGAGAATAAGGAGGTTATGGCTATCGGCCGGTAGTTGGACGGATTCGAGCGGTCACCTTTTTTAGGGATCGGGTGCACCAAAGCTGCCTTCCATGACTTCGGGACTACGCCAGTGGAGTATGAGAGCCGAAAAAGGCGCGTTAAAACTGGAGCCAACTCTGGAGCACACACCTTCAACACGATAGGAGGGATTCCGTCGGGCCCACTCGACTTATGAATGTCGAGGGAAAAAAGTGCTTTACGCACTGAGCGTTGGTGGAACCGGATATCCGGCATACAGCTCGTGCACCGCGGTATGGTCGGCGGCTCGTTTCCCCCGTCATCCAACGTTGAGTTGGACGTAAAGAGTTTGCCTAGAAGATCGGCTTTCTCCTTTGCGTCGTGGGCCAATGAATCATTTCCCATGTGCAGTGGTGGAAATGATGGCGTGCAGAAATTCCCCTGGACAGCTTTGGCCAGAGACCAGAACGCACGAGTTCCCGAAGGAAGACGCTCTAGTCTCTCGCCAATTCTGCCTATGTGCGCTGACTTTGCCCTGGCAATGTCTCTTTTGAAGGACCTGGAGGCAAAGTTAAACTCCTTTTTTAATTCGCTGGTCTTTTCATCCCGTACCTTCGCCGCATTTGCCCAGGCTTGGTAACATTCCTGCTTTCGGCGAGAAGCCTTTTTGCAGGACCGACCAAACCAAGGCTGGGATTTGCCGCCAATGGGGACCACTGAGGATGGGATAAAAAGCTCCATACCCTGCAGCACCACATCAGCGACAGAATCGGCAGCGAAGTTGGGATCATCCGGCGTGAAGCAAACCTGCCCCCAAGGGTAGGACGCAAAGAAAGACCGCATCCCATCCCAATCTGCTGACTTGTAATGCCACACACGACGGCGACAGGCGACTCGCGGTCGCGGCGGGCACGTGAGTGGCACCGTACTCCGGATAAGGCAGTGATCCGAAGAGCCGAGTGAGGCGTCAACGGATACTTGGTAGCCGTCCGGATGAGAAGTCAGCAGAAGGTCCAACAGTGAAGGTTCATGGTTCTCCACATCTGGGATTCGCGTGGGCGTAGTAACCAGTTGTGTCAAACCATATGCCAGGGCGAAGTCGTGAACAGATCTCCCCGCATGATCGGTCTTGCTAGAACCGAGCCATTCGGCGTGGTGGGCGTTAAAATCGCCGAGTACCACGATCTCAGCGGATGGGATCTGCTGCTGCACAGTATCTGCAGCCATTTGGATGTGCTCAATGAGTCGGTCAGTTTCGCCATCGCCAGTATGGGACCTATATAGGCACGAATAGACGCGGGGATGGTCATCGCCGTCTACACGTAGCCATATGGTGGAGAGGTCCCTACCTTCAAGGTTGCTGAGACGGCGAGAACTGATATCGTCTCTAACGTACACGCACACTCCAGCCCTAGGCACGAAGCATGCATTTAGGGCTCAGGAAATTGTTAGTAACACTCCTTATAACATACTTAAACTTCAGTATAGTATGCGTTCAGAGCTCAGGAGATTGTTAGTAACACTCCTTATTACATACTTAAACTACAGTACAGTATGCGTTTAGGACTCAGGAGACTTTTAGTAAAACTCATAATACTAGGGACGCATCCGATACCGATACCGATATATCGGCGATACTTCGGGGTTGCCGATATATCGGCATCGGCGATATTTTTACTACCGATACATCGATACTTTTAAAGAGTCCGAGGAAGATGAGCCTCTGTTCACCCTGAGCTGTAATTCTCTCAAAGAAGAAGTCGAGAGGTACCTTAGGCCCCCTAATATGTCGAGAGACGCACATCCGCTTATTTTTTGGCGCAATGACGTCGTATAACCCAAACTTGAAAAAATGGAGTAAAGTACTTTAGTTCTTAAAAGAGTTCTGTTGCATCAGCTGAGAGACTATGTATTTTCACCGCAGGTCTTATTAAAACAGACCTGCGAAATTTCCGGTCTCCAGAATACTTGATTTGTGTTTATTGATACATCGCCCGCCATGTCTAGAAATCAAATCACATTTTACGACGCGTGAGGATTGAGGGTCCACTTATAAAAGGTTTATACTTATTAATGGTATAAATTATACACCCCTCACTCATTATGATATCATATACTAAAATCAGAGTCAATCTGCATTTCAGCTTGAAGTATTAATTTGTAGCATCAAAGTAAATTATGTGAATTATGAGAACTAAGCGCCCAATAACTGATTGGATTTACTATCTTTAAACAAACTAAGCAAAGTTGTTATTTTTGTATCTATCACTACAAATTCCCATTTACACTATTCTTTAAAGTGACCAGATATAGGAATAACTCATGTAAGTCGACTGAGAGACCACATTCGGTGGGATGTACCGTTTGACTTATAACACCTACAAATTTCACCTTCTGTCTACAAGTTTTTGAAAGCTCTTACTAAATCTTCACGTATAAGAAACCTGCTTTTTCCAATATGGTCCCTCGAAGGGAACGCACATCTTATCTTTTAAACATAATCTTATTAATGTTAATATTAATTACTTACACTATCATTAATTTCAATAACTAATAATCTCATTCTAAATCTGTATTTTGTTCATTAATTTAAAAAACAACCCAACTTGTGTTTTATTTATAACATTTAACCTTCATTTAAATTCACCAAGCATATCGGTATCGGCATCGGTATCGCCGATATTTTAATAAGAGTATCGGTATCGGTATCGTATCGGCAAAAAGGCGTATCGATGCATCCCTAATAATAACATACTTAACTACAGTACAGTATGCGTTTAGGACTCAGGAGATTGTTAGTAACACTCCTCATAACAAACTTGAACTACAGTACAGTATGCGTTTAGAACTCAGGAGATTGTTAGTAACACTCCATATCACATACTTAAACTACAGTACAGTATGCGTTTAGGACTCAGGAGACTTTTAGTAAAACTCATAATAACATACTTAAACTACAGTACAGTATGCGTTTAGGACTCAGGAGATTGCTAGTAACACTCCTTATAACATACTTCAACTACAGTACAGTATGCGTTTAGAACTCAGGAGACTTTTAGTAAAACTCATAATAACATACTTAAACTACAGTATAGTATGCGTTTAAGACTCAGGAGATTTTTCGTAACACTCCTTATAAAATAATTAAACTTTAGTATAGTATGCGTTCAAGGCTCAGGAGATTGTTAGTAACACTCCTTATAACAAACTTGAACTACAGTATAGTATGCGTTTAGGGCTCAGGAGATTGCTAGTAACACTCCTTATAACATACTTAAACTACAGTACAGTATGCGTTTAGGACTCAGGAGATTGCTAGTAACACTCCTTATAACATACTTAAACTACAGTACAGTATGCGTTTAGGACTCAGGAGATTGCTAGTAACACTCCTTATAACATACTTAAACTACAGTACAGTATGCGTTTAGGACTCAGGAGATTGCTAGTAACACTCCTTATAACATACTTCAACTAGAGTACAGTATGCGTTTAGGACTCAGGAGACTTTTAGTAAAACTCATAATAACATATTTAAACTACAGTATAGTATGCGTTTAGGACTCAGGAGATTTTTCGTAACACTCCTTATAAAATAATTAAACTTTAGTATAGTATGCGTTCAAGGCTCAGGAGATTGTTAGTAACACTCCTTATAACATACTTGAACTACAGTACAGTACGCGTTTAGGACTCAGGAGACTTTTAGTAAAACTCATAATAACATACTTAAACTACAGTACAATATGCGTTTAGGACTCAGGTGATTGTTAGTAACACTCCTTATAACATACTTAAACTATAGTACAGTATGCGTTTAGGACTCAGGAGATTGCTAGTAACACTCCTTATAACATACTTGAACTACAGTACAGTACGCGTTTAGGACTCAGGAGACTTTTAGTAAAACTCATAATAACATACTTAAACTACAGTACAGTATGCGTTTAGGACTCAGGTGATTGTTAGTAACTCTCCTTATAACATACTTAAACTACAGTACAGTATGCGTTTAGGACTCAGGAGATTGCTAGTAACACTCCTTATAACATACTTCAACTACAGTACAGTATGCGTTTAGGACTCAGGAGACTTTTAGTAAAACTCATAATAACATACTTAAACTACAGTATAGTATGCGTTTAGGACTCAGGAGATTTTTCGTAACACTCCTTATAAAATAATTAAACTTTAGTATAGTATGCGTTCAAGGCTCAGGAGATTGTTAGTAACACTCCTTATAACATACTTAAACTACAGTATAGCATGCGTTTAGGGCTCAGGAGATTGTTAGTAAAACTCATTATAACATTACTTAAACTACAGTACAGTATGCGTTTAGGGCTCAGGAGACTTTTAGTCAAACTCATAATAACATACTTAAACTACAGTACAGTATGCGTTTAGGACTCAGGTGATTGCTAGTAACACTCCTTATAAAATACTTAAACTATACAGTATGCGTTTAGGACTCAGGAGATTGCTAGTAACACTCCTTATCACATACTTAAACTATAGTTCATTCCAATCAAAAAAAAGTAAAAGGTAAACAAAAATAGTATGCAGATGACATTGACATGTGTCAGTTTCATAGTTTGTTTACGTTTTGCTTTTTTTTGATTGGAATGAACCATACAGTACAATATGCGTTTAGAACTCAGGAGACTTTTAGTAAAACTCATAATAACATACTTAAACTACAATATAGTATGCGTTTAGGACTCAGGAGATTTTTCGTAACACTCCTTATAAAATAATTAAACTTCAGTATAGTATGCGTTCAAGGCTCAGGAGATTGTTAGTAACACTCCTTATAACATACTTAAACTACAGTATAGCATGCGTTTAGGGCTCAGGAGATTGTTAGTAAAACACATAATAACATACTAAAACTTCAGTACTGCGTTTAGGGCTCAGGAGATTGTTAGTAACACTCCTTATAACATACTTAAACTACAGTACAGTATGCGTTCAGGGCTCAGGAGATTGTTAGTAACACTCCTTATAACATACTAAAACTTCAGTATAGTATGCGTTTAGGATGCAGGAGACTTTTAGTAAAACTCATAATACCATACATAAACTACAGTACAGTATGCGTTCAGGACTCAGGTGATTGTTAGTAACACTCCTTATAACATACTTAAACTACAGTATAGTATGCGTTTAGGACTCAGGAGACTTTTAGTAAAACTCATAATAACATACTTAAACTACAGTACAGTATGCGTTAAGGACTCAGGTGATTGTTAGTAACACTCCTTATAACATACTTAAACTACAGTACAGTATGCGTTTAGGACTCAGGAGATTGCTAGTAACACTCCTTATAACATACTTCAACTACAGTACAGTATGCGTTTAGGACTCAGGAGACTTTTAGTAAAACTCATAATAACATACTTAAACTACAGTATAGTATGCGTTTAGGACTCAGGAGACTTTTAGTAAAATGCATAATAACATACTTTAACTACAGTACAGTATGCGTTTAGGACTCAGGAGATTGCTAGTAACACTCCTTATAACATACTTCAACTACAGTACAGTATGCGTTTAGGACTCAGGAGACTTTTAGTAAAACTCATAATAACATACTTAAACTACAGTATAGTATGCGTTTAAGACTCAGGAGATTTTTCGTAACACTCCTTATAAAATAATTAAACTTTAGTATAGTATGCGTTCAAGGCTCAGGAGATTGTTAGTAACACTCCTTATAACAAACTTGAACTACAGTATAGTATGCGTTTAGGGCTCAGGAGATTGCTAGTAACACTCCTTATAACATACTTAAACTACAGTACAGTATGCGTTTAGGACTCAGGAGATTGCTAGTAACACTCCTTATAACAAACTTAAACTACAGTACAGTATGCGTTTAAGACTCGGGAGATTGCTAGTAACACTCCTTATCACATACTTAAACTACAGTACAATGTGCGTTTAGGACTCAGGAGACTTTTAGTAAAGCTCATAATAACATACTTAAACTACACTACAGTATTCGTTTAGGACTCAGGAGATTGTTAGTAACACTCCTTATAACAAACTTGAACTACAAGTACAGTATGCGTTTAGGACTCAGGAGATTGCTAGTAACACTCCTTATAACATACTTAAACTACAGTATAGTATGCGTTTAGGGCTCAGGAGACTTTTTGTAAAACTCATAATAACATACTTAAACTACAGTATAGTATGCGTTTAGGGCTCAGGAGACTTTTAGTAAAACTCATAATAACATACTTAAACTACAGTACAGTATGCGTTTAGGACTCAGATGATTGTTAGTAACACTCTTTATAACATACTTAAACTACAGTACAGTATGCGTTTAGGACTCAGGTGATTGTTAGTAACACTCCTTATAACAAACTTGAACTACAGTACAGTATGCGTTTAGAACTCAGGAGATTGTTAGTAAAACTCATAATAACATACTTAAACTACAGTATAGTATGCGTTTAGGGCTCAGGAGACTTTTAGAAAAACTCATAATAACATACTTAAACTACAGTACAGTATGCGTTTAGGACTCAGGTGATTGTTAGTAACACTCCTTATAACATACTTAAACTAGAGTACAGTATGCGTTCAGGGCTCAGGAGATTGTTAGTAACACTCCTTATAACATACTTAAACTTCAGTATAGTATGCGTTTAGGACTCAGGAGACTTTTAGTAAAACTCATAATAACATACTTAAACTACAGTACAGTATGCGTTCAGGACTCAGGTGATTGTTAGTAACACTCCTTATAACATACTTAAACTACAGTATAGTATGCGTTTAGGGCTCAGGAGACTTTTAGTAAAACTCATAATAACATACTTAAACTACAGTATAGTATGCGTTTAGGGCTCAGGAGACTTTTAGAAAAACTCATAATAACATACTTAAACTACAGTACAGTATGCGTTTAGGGCTCAGGAGACTTTTAGTAAAACTCATAATAACATACTTAACTTGAATTTTTAAGCTAGCTAATTATTTTATTAGTATACGTTTTTTCTTTTACAAAGTTAGCGTTGTTTATTATGTTTGATTAAATTAATAATTATTCTTTCTGTTGTATGGTGCATGCGGTATTCACCTGTAATTGGTTGTACATTAAGCATAAAACATTATGTAGTAAATTAGATTATAAGAATTATTGTAACAACTGTTGGTGGATCAATAAATAAAAAAAAAAAAAAAAAACTACAGTATAGTATGCGTTTAGGGCTCAGGAGACTTTTAGTAAAACTCATAATAACATACTTAAACTACAGTACAGTATGCGTTTTGCTAGTAACACTCCTTATAAAATACATAAACTATACAGTATGCGTTTAGGACTCAGGAGATTGCTAGTAACACTCCTTATCACATACTTAAACTATAGTTCATTCCAATAAAAAAAAAGTAAAAGGTAAACAAAAATAGTATGCAGATGACATTGACATGTGTCAATTTCATAGTTAGTTTGTTTACGTTTTGCTTTTTTTTGATTGGAATGAACCATACAGTACAATATGCGTTTAGGACTCAGGAGACTTGTAGTAACACTCCTTATAACATACTTAAACTACAGTATAGTATGCGTTTAGGACTCAGGAGACTTTTAGTAAAACTCATAATAACATACTTAAACTACAGTACAGTATGCGTTTAGAACTCAGGTGATTGTTAGTAACACTCCTTATAACATACTTAAACTACAGTACAGTATGCGTTTAGGACTCAGGAGATTGCTAGTAACACTCCTTATAACATACTTCAACTACAGTACAGTATGCGTTTAGGACTCAGGAGACTTTTAGTAAAACTCATAATAACATACTTAAACTACAGTATAGTATGCGTTTAGGACTCAGGAGATTTTTCGTAACACTCCTTATAAAATAATTAAACTTTAGTATAGTATGCGTTCAAGGCTCAGGAGATTGTTAGTAACACTCCTTATAACATACTTAAACTACAGTATAGCATGCGTTTAGGGCTCAGAAGACTTTAAGAAAAACTCATAATAACATTACTTAAACTACAGTACAGTATGCGTTTAGGGCTCAGGAGACTTTTAGTAAAACTCATAATAACATACTTAAACTACAGTACAGTATGCGTTTAGGACTCAGGTGATTGCTAGTAACACTCCTTATAAAATACTTAAACTATACAGTATGCGTTTAGGACTCAGGATATTGCTAGTAACACTCCTTATCACATACTTAAACTATAGTTCATTCCAATCAAAAAAAAGTAAATAGTAAACAAAAATAGTATGCAGATGACACTGACATGTGTCAGTTTCATAGTTTGTTTACGTTTTGCTTTTTTTTTGATTGGAATGAACCATACAGTACAATATGCGTTTAGGACTCAGGAGACTTTTAGTAAAAATCATAATAACATACTTAAACTACAGTATAGTATGCGTTTAGGACTCAGGAGATTTTTCGTAACACTCCTTATAAAATAATTAAACTTCAGTATAGTATGCGTTCAAGGCTCAGGAGATTGTTAGTAACACTCCTTATAACGTACTTAAACTACAGTATAGCATGCGTTTAGGGCTCAGGAGATTGTTAGTAAAACACATAATAACACATAATAACATACTAAAACTTCAGTACTGCGTTTAGGGCTCAGGAGATTGTTAGTAACACTCCTTATAACATACTTAAACTACAGTACAGTATGCGTTCAGGGCTCAGGAGATTGTTAGTAACACTCCTTATAACATACTAAAACTTCAGTATAGTATGCGTTTAGGATGCAGGAGACTTTTAGTAAAACTCATAATACCATACATAAACTACAGTACAGTATGCGTTCAGGACTCAGGTGATTGTTAGTAACACTCCTTATAACATACTTAAACTACAGTATAGTATGCGTTTAGGACTCAGGAGACTTTTAGTAAAACTCATAATAACATACTTTAACTACAGTACAGTATGCGTTTAGGACTCAGGTGATTGTTAGTAACACTCCTTATAACATACTTAAACTACAGTACAGTATGCGTTTAGGACTCAGGAGATTGCTAGTAACACTCCTTCTAACATACTTCAATTTTAGTACAGTATGCGTTTAGGACTAAGGAGACTTTTAGTAAAACTCATAATAACATACTTAAACTACAGTATAGTATGCGTTTAGGACTCAGGAGATTTTTCGTAACACTCCTTATAAAATAATTAAACTTTAGTATAGTATGCGTTCAAGGCTCAGGAGATTGTTAGTAATATTCCTTATAACATACTTAAACTACAGTATAGCATGCGTTTAGGGCTCAGGAGATTGTTAGTAAAACTCATTATAACATACTAAAACTTCAGTACTGCGTTTAGGGCTCAGGAGATTGTTAGTAACACTCCTTATAACATACTTAAACTACAGTACAGTATGCGTTCAGGGCTCAGGAGATTGTTAGTAACACTCCTTATAACATACTTAAACTTCAGTATAGTATGCGTTTAGGATGCAGGAGACTTTTAGTAAAACTCATAATAACATACTTAAACTACAGTACAGTATGCGTTTAGGACTCAGGTGTTTGTTAGTAACACTCCTTATAACAAACTTGAACTACAGTACAGTATGCGTTTAGAACTCAGGAGATTGTTAGTAACACTCCTTATCACATACTTAAACTACAGTACAATATGCGTTTAGGACTCAGGAGACTTAGTAAAACTCATAATAACATACTTAAACTACAGTACAGTATGCGTTTAGGACTCAGGAGATTGTTAGTAACACTCCTTATAACATACTTCAACTACAGTACAGTATGCGTTTAGGACTCAGGAGACTTTTAGTAAAACTCATAATAACATACTTAAACTACAGTATAGTATGCGTTTAAGACTCAGGAGATTTTTCGTAACACTCCTTATAAAATAATTAAACTTTAGTATAGTATGCGTTCAAGGCTCAGGAGATTGTTAGTAACACTCCTTATAACAAACTTGAACTACAGTATAGTATGCGTTTAGGGCTCAGGAGATTGCTAGTAACACTCCTTATAACATACTTAAACTACAGTACAGTATGCGTTTAGGACTCAGGAGATTGCTAGTAACACTCCTTATAACATACTTAAACTACAGTACAGTATGCGTTAAGGACTCGGGAGATTGCTAGTAACACTCCTTATAACATACTTAAACTACAGTACAGTATGCGTTTAGGACTCAGGAGATTGCTAGTAACACTCCTTATAACATACTTCAACTAGAGTACAGTATGCGTTTAGGACTCAGGAGACTTTTAGTAAAACTCATAATAACATACTTAAACTACAGTATAGTATGCGTTTAGGACTCAGGAGATTTTTAGTAACACTCCTTATAAAATAATTAAACTTTAGTATAGTATGCGTTCAAGGCTCAGGAGATTGTTAGTAACACTCCTTATAACATACTTGAACTACAGTACAGTACGCGTTTAGGACTCAGGAGACTTTTAGTAAAACTCATAATAACATACTTAAACTACAGTACAATATGCGTTTAGGACTCAGGTGATTGTTAGTAACACTCCTTATAACATACTTAAACTACAGTACAGTATGCGTTTAGGACTCAGGAGATTGCAAGTAACACTCCTTATAACATACTTGAACTACAGTACAGTACGCGTTTAGGACTCAGGAGACTTTTAGTAAAACTCATAATAACATACTTAAACTACAGTACAGTATGCGTTTAGGACTCAGGTGATTGTTAGTAACACTCCTTATAACATACTTAAACTACAGTACAGTATGCGTTTAGGACTCAGGAGATTGCTAGTAACACTCCTTATAACATACTTCAACTACAGTACAGTATGCGTTTAAGACTCAGGAGACTTTTAGTAAAACTCATAATAACATACTTAAACTACAGTATAGTATGCGTTTAGGACTCAGGAGATTTTTCGTAACACTCCTTATAAAATAATTAAACTTTAGTATAGTATGCGTTCAAGGCTCAGGAGATTGTTAGTAACACTCCTTATAACAAACTTGAACTACAGTATAGTATGCGTTTAGGGCTCAGGAGATTGCTAGTAACACTCCTTATAACATACTTAAACTACAGTACAGTATGCGTTTAGGACTCAGGAGATTGCTAGTAACACTCCTTATAACATACTTAAACTACAGTACAGTATGCGTTAAGGACTCGGGAGATTGCTAGTAACACTCCTTATAACATACTTAAACTACAGTACAGTATGCGTTTAGGACTCAGGAGATTGCTAGTAACACTCCTTATAACATACTTCAACTAGAGTACAGTATGCGTTTAGGACTCAGGAGACTTTTAGTAAAACTCATAATAACATACTTAAACTACAGTATAGTATGCGTTTAGGACTCAGGAGATTTTTAGTAACACTCCTTATAAAATAATTAAACTTTAGTATAGTATGCGTTCAAGGCTCAGGAGATTGTTAGTAACACTCCTTATAACATACTTGAACTACAGTACAGTACGCGTTTAGGACTCAGGAGACTTTAAGTAAAACTCATAATAACATACTTAAACTACAGTACAATATGCGTTTAGGACTCAGGTGATTGTTAGTAACACTCCTTATAACATACTTAAACTACAGTACAGTATGCGTTTAGGACTCAGGAGATTGCAAGTAACACTCCTTATAACATACTTGAACTACAGTACAGTACGCGTTTAGGACTCAGGAGACTTTTAGTAAAACTCATAATAACATACTTAAACTACAGTACAGTATGCGTTTAGGACTCAGGTGATTGTTAGTAACACTCCTTATAACATACTTAAACTACAGTACAGTATGCGTTTAGGACTCAGGAGATTGCTAGTAACACTCCTTATAACATACTTCAACTACAGTACAGTATGCGTTTAAGACTCAGGAGACTTTTAGTAAAACTCATAATAACATACTTAAACTACAGTATAGTATGCGTTTAGGACTCAGGAGATTTTTCGTAACACTCCTTATAAAATAATTAAACTTTAGTATAGTATGCGTTCAAGGCTCAGGAGATTGTTAGTAACACTCCTTATAACATACTTAAACTACAGTATAGCATGCGTTTAGGGCTCAGGAGATTGTTAGTAAAACTCATTATAACATACTAAAACTTCAGTACTGCGTTTAGGGCTCAGGAGATTGTTAGTAACACTCCTTATAACATACTTAAACTACAGTACAGTATGCGTTCAGGGCTCAGGAGATTGTTAGTAAAACTCATAATTACATACTTAAACTACAGTATAGTATGCGTTTAGGACTCAGGAGACTTTTCGTAACACTCCTTATAAAATAATTAAACTTTAGTATAGTATGCGTTCAAGGCTCAGGAGATTGTTAGTAACACTCCTTATAACATACTTAAACTACAGTATAGCATGCGTTTAGGGCTCAGAAGACTTTAAGAAAAACTCATAATAACATTACTTAAACTACAGTACAGTATGCGTTTAGGGCTCAGGAGACTTTTAGTAAAACTCATAATAACATACTTAAACTACAGTACAGTATGCGTTTAGGACTCAGGTGATTGCTAGTAACACTCCTTATAAAATACTTAAACTATACAGTATGCGTTTAGGACTCAGGAGATTGCTAGTAACACTCCTTATCACATACTTAAACTATAGTTCATTCCAATCAAAAAAAAGTAAATAGTAAACAAAAATAGTATGCAGATGACATTGACATGTGTCAGTTTCATAGTTTGGTTACGTTTTGCTTTTTTTTGATTGGAATGAACCATACAGTACAATATGCGTTTAGGACTCAGGAGACTTTTAGTAAAACTCATAATAACATACTTAAACTACAGTACAGTATGCGTTTAGGACTCAGGTGTTTGTTAGTTACACTCCTTATAACAAACTTGAACTACAGTACAGTATGCGTTTAGAACTCAGGAGATTGTTAGTAACACTCCTTATCACATACTTAAACTACAGTACAATATGCGTTTAGGACTCAGGAGACTTTTAGTAAAACTCATAATAACATACTTAAACTACAGTACAGTATTCGTTTAGGACTCAGGAGATTGTTAGTAACACTCCTTATAACAAACTTGAACTACAAGTACAGTATGCGTTTAGGACTCAGGAGATTGCTAGTAACACTCCTTATAACATACTTAAACTACAGTATAGTATGCGTTTAGGGCTCAGGAGACTTTTTGTAAAACTCATAATAACATACTTAAACTACAGTTTAGTATGCGTTTAGGGCTCAGGAGACTTTTAGTAAAACTCATAATAACATACTTAAACTACAGTACAGTATGCGTTTAGGACTCAGATGATTGTTAGTAACACTCTTTATAACATACTTAAACTACAGTACAGTATGCGTTTAGGACTCAGGTGATTGTTAGTAACACTCCTTATAACAAACTTGAACTCAGTACAGTATGCGTTTAGAACTCAGGAGATTGTTAGTAAAACTCATAATAACATACTTAAACTACAGTATAGTATGCGTTTAGGGCTCAGGAGACTTTTAGAAAAACTCATAATAACATACTTAAACTACAGTACAGTATGCGTTTAGGACTCAGGTGATTGTTAGTAACACTCCTTATAACATACTTAAACTACAGTACAGTATGCGTTCAGGGCTCAGGAGATTGTTAGTAACACTCCTTATAACATACTTAAACTTCAGTATAGTATGCGTTTAGGACTCAGGTGATTGTTAGTAACACTCCTTATAACATACTTAAACTACAGTATAGTATACGTTTAGGGCTCAGGAGACTTTTAGTAAAACTCATAATAACATACTTAAACTACAGTATAGTATGCGTTTAGGGCTCAGGAGACTTTTAGAAAAACTCATAATAACATACTTAAACTACAGTACAGTATGCGTTTAGGGCTCAGGAGACTTTTAGTAAAACTCATAATAACATACTTAACTACAGTATAGTATGCGCTTAGGGCTCAGGAGACTTTTAGTAAAACTCATAATAACATACTTAAACTACAGTACAGTATGCGTTTAGGACTCAGGTGATTGCTAGTAACACTCCTTATAAAATACTTAAACTATACAGTATGCGTTTAGGACTCAGGAGATTGCTAGTAACACTCCTTATCACATACTTAAACTATAGTTCATTCCAATCAAAAAAAAGTAAAAGGTAAACAAAAATAGTATGCAGATGACATTGACATGTGTCAGTTTCATAGTTAGTTTGTTTACGTTTTGCTTTTTTTTGATTGGAATGAACCATACAGTACAATATGCGTTTAGGACTCAGGAGACTTTTAGTAACACTCCTTATAACATACTTAAACTACAGTACAGTATGCGTTTAGGACTCAGGTGATTGTTAGTAACACTCCTTATAACAAACTTAAACTACAGTACAGTATGCGTTTAGGACTCAGGAGATTGCTAGTAACACTCCTTATAACATACTTCAACTACAGTACAGTATGCGTTTAGGACTCAGGAGACTTTTAGTAAAACTCATAATAACATACTTAAACTACAGTATAGTATGCGTTTAGGACTCAGGAGATTTTTCGTAACACTCCTTATAAAATAATAAAACTTTAGTATAGTATGCGTTCAAGGCTCAGGAGATTGTTAGGAACACTCCTTATAACATACTTAAACTACAGTATAGCATGCGTTTAGGGCTCAGGAGACTTTTAGAAAAACTCATAATAACATTACTTAAACTACAGTACAGTATGCGTTTAGGGCTCAGGAGACTTTTAGTAAAACTCATAATAACATACTTAAACTACAGTACAGTATGCGTTTAGGACTCAGGTGATTGCTAGTAACACTCCTTATAAAATACTTAAACTATACAGTATGCGTTTAGGACTCAGGAGATTGCTAGTAACACTCCTTATCACATACTTAAACTATAGTTCATTCCAATCAAAAAAAAGTAAATAGTAAACAAAAATAGTATGCAGATGACATTGACATGTGTCAGTTTCATAGTTAGTTTGTTTACGTTTTTCTTTTTTTTGATTGGAATGAACCATACAGTACAATATGCGTTTAGGACTCAGGAGACTTTTAGTAAAACTCATAATAACATACTTAAACTACAGTATAGTATGCGTTTAGGACTCAGGAGATTTTTCGTAACACTCCTTATAAAATAATTAAACTTCAGTATAGTATGCGTTCAAGGCTCAGGAGATTGTTAGTAACACTCCTTATAACATACTTAAACTACAGTATAGCATGCGTTTAGGGCTCAGGAGATTGTTAGTAAAACACATAATAACATACTAAAACTTCAGTACTGCGTTTAGGGCTCAGGAGATTGTTAGTAACACTCCTTATAACATACTTAAACTACAGTACAGTATGCGTTCAGGGCTCAGGAGATTGTTAGTAACACTCCTTATAACATACTAAAACTTCAGTATAGTATGCGTTTAGGATGCAGGAGACTTTTAGTAAAACTCATAATACCATACATAAACTACAGTACAGTATGCGTTCAGGACTCAGGTGATTGTTAGTAACACTCCTTATAACATACTTAAACTACAGTACAGTATGCGTTTAGGACTCAGGAGATTGCTAGTAACACTCCTTATAACATACTTCAACTTTAGTACAGTATGCGTTTAGGACTCAGGAGACTTTTAGTAAAACTCATAATAACATACTTAAACTACAGTACAGTATGCGTTTAGGACTCAGGTGATTGCTAGTAACACTCCTTATAAAATACTTAAACTATACAGTATGCGTTTAGGACTCAGGAGATTGCTAGTAACACTCCTTATCACATACTTAAACTATAGTTCATTCCAATCAAAAAAAAGTAAATAGTAAACAAAAATAGTATGCAGATGACATTGACATGTGTCAGTTTCATAGTTTGGTTACGTTTTGCTTTTTTTTGATTGGAATGAACCATACAGTACAATATGCGTTTAGGACTCAGGAGACTTTTAGTAAAACTCATAATAACATACTTAAACTACAGTACAGTATGCGTTTAGGACTCAGGTGTTTGTTAGTTACACTCCTTATAACAAACTTGAACTACAGTACAGTATGCGTTTAGAACTCAGGAGATTGTTAGTAACACTCCTTATCACATACTTAAACTACAGTACAATATGCGTTTAGGACTCAGGAGACTTTTAGTAAAACTCATAATAACATACTTAAACTACAGTACAGTATTCGTTTAGGACTCAGGAGATTGTTAGTAACACTCCTTATAACAAACTTGAACTACAAGTACAGTATGCGTTTAGGACTCAGGAGATTGCTAGTAACACTCCTTATAACATACTTAAACTACAGTATAGTATGCGTTTAGGGCTCAGGAGACTTTTTGTAAAACTCATAATAACATACTTAAACTACAGTTTAGTATGCGTTTAGGGCTCAGGAGACTTTTAGTAAAACTCATAATAACATACTTAAACTACAGTACAGTATGCGTTTAGGACTCAGATGATTGTTAGTAACACTCTTTATAACATACTTAAACTACAGTACAGTATGCGTTTAGGACTCAGGTGATTGTTAGTAACACTCCTTATAACAAACTTGAACTCAGTACAGTATGCGTTTAGAACTCAGGAGATTGTTAGTAAAACTCATAATAACATACTTAAACTACAGTATAGTATGCGTTTAGGGCTCAGGAGACTTTTAGAAAAACTCATAATAACATACTTAAACTACAGTACAGTATGCGTTTAGGACTCAGGTGATTGTTAGTAACACTCCTTATAACATACTTAAACTACAGTACAGTATGCGTTCAGGGCTCAGGAGATTGTTAGTAACACTCCTTATAACATACTTAAACTTCAGTATAGTATGCGTTTAGGACTCAGGTGATTGTTAGTAACACTCCTTATAACATACTTAAACTACAGTATAGTATACGTTTAGGGCTCAGGAGACTTTTAGTAAAACTCATAATAACATACTTAAACTACAGTATAGTATGCGTTTAGGGCTCAGGAGACTTTTAGAAAAACTCATAATAACATACTTAAACTACAGTACAGTATGCGTTTAGGGCTCAGGAGACTTTTAGTAAAACTCATAATAACATACTTAACTACAGTATAGTATGCGCTTAGGGCTCAGGAGACTTTTAGTAAAACTCATAATAACATACTTAAACTACAGTACAGTATGCGTTTAGGACTCAGGTGATTGCTAGTAACACTCCTTATAAAATACTTAAACTATACAGTATGCGTTTAGGACTCAGGAGATTGCTAGTAACACTCCTTATCACATACTTAAACTATAGTTCATTCCAATCAAAAAAAAGTAAAAGGTAAACAAAAATAGTATGCAGATGACATTGACATGTGTCAGTTTCATAGTTAGTTTGTTTACGTTTTGCTTTTTTTTGATTGGAATGAACCATACAGTACAATATGCGTTTAGGACTCAGGAGACTTTTAGTAACACTCCTTATAACATACTTAAACTACAGTACAGTATGCGTTTAGGACTCAGGTGATTGTTAGTAACACTCCTTATAACAAACTTAAACTACAGTACAGTATGCGTTTAGGACTCAGGAGATTGCTAGTAACACTCCTTATAACATACTTCAACTACAGTACAGTATGCGTTTAGGACTCAGGAGACTTTTAGTAAAACTCATAATAACATACTTAAACTACAGTATAGTATGCGTTTAGGACTCAGGAGATTTTTCGTAACACTCCTTATAAAATAATAAAACTTTAGTATAGTATGCGTTCAAGGCTCAGGAGATTGTTAGGAACACTCCTTATAACATACTTAAACTACAGTATAGCATGCGTTTAGGGCTCAGGAGACTTTTAGAAAAACTCATAATAACATTACTTAAACTACAGTACAGTATGCGTTTAGGGCTCAGGAGACTTTTAGTAAAACTCATAATAACATACTTAAACTACAGTACAGTATGCGTTTAGGACTCAGGTGATTGCTAGTAACACTCCTTATAAAATACTTAAACTATACAGTATGCGTTTAGGACTCAGGAGATTGCTAGTAACACTCCTTATCACATACTTAAACTATAGTTCATTCCAATCAAAAAAAAGTAAATAGTAAACAAAAATAGTATGCAGATGACATTGACATGTGTCAGTTTCATAGTTAGTTTGTTTACGTTTTTCTTTTTTTTGATTGGAATGAACCATACAGTACAATATGCGTTTAGGACTCAGGAGACTTTTAGTAAAACTCATAATAACATACTTAAACTACAGTATAGTATGCGTTTAGGACTCAGGAGATTTTTCGTAACACTCCTTATAAAATAATTAAACTTCAGTATAGTATGCGTTCAAGGCTCAGGAGATTGTTAGTAACACTCCTTATAACATACTTAAACTACAGTATAGCATGCGTTTAGGGCTCAGGAGATTGTTAGTAAAACACATAATAACATACTAAAACTTCAGTACTGCGTTTAGGGCTCAGGAGATTGTTAGTAACACTCCTTATAACATACTTAAACTACAGTACAGTATGCGTTCAGGGCTCAGGAGATTGTTAGTAACACTCCTTATAACATACTAAAACTTCAGTATAGTATGCGTTTAGGATGCAGGAGACTTTTAGTAAAACTCATAATACCATACATAAACTACAGTACAGTATGCGTTCAGGACTCAGGTGATTGTTAGTAACACTCCTTATAACATACTTAAACTACAGTACAGTATGCGTTTAGGACTCAGGAGATTGCTAGTAACACTCCTTATAACATACTTCAACTTTAGTACAGTATGCGTTTAGGACTCAGGAGACTTTTAGTAAAACTCATAATAACATACTTAAACTACAGTATAGTATGCGTTTAGGACTCAGGAGATTTTTCGTAACACTCCTTATAAAATAATTAAACTTTAGTATAGTATGCGTTCAAGGCTCAGGAGATTGTTAGTAATACTCCTTATAACATACTTAAACTACAGTATAGCATGCGTTTAGGGCTCAGGAGATTGTTAGTAAAACTCATTATAACATACTAAAACTTCAGTACTGCGTTTAGGGCTCAGGAGATTGTTAGTAACACTCCTTATAACATACTTAAACTACAGTACAGTATGCGTTCAGGGCTCAGGAGATTGTTAGTAACACTCCTTATAACATACTTAAACTTCAGTATAGTATGCGTTTAGGATGCAGGAGACTTTTAGTAAAACTCATAATAACATACTTAAACTACAGTACAGTATGCGTTTAGGACTCAGGTGTTTGTTAGTAACACTCCTTATAACAAACTTGAACTACAGTACAGTATGCGTTTAGAACTCAGGAGATTGTTAGTAACACTCCTTATAACAAACTTGAACTACAAGTACAGTATGCGTTCAGGACTCAGGTGATTGTTAGTGACACTCCTTATAACATACTTAAACTACAGTATAGTATGCGTTTAGGACTCAGGAGACTTTTAGTAAAACTCATAATAACATACTTTAACTACAGTACAGTATGCGTTTAGGACTCAGGTGATTGTTAGTAACACTCCTTATAACATACTTAAACTTCAGTATAGTATGCGTTTAGGATGCAGGAGACTTTTAGTAAAACTCATAATAACATACTTAAACTACAGTACAGTATGCGTTTAGGACTCAGGTGTTTGTTAGTAACACTCCTTATAACAAACTTGAACTACAGTACAGTATGCGTTTAGAACTCAGGAGATTGTTAGTAACACTCCTTATAACAAACTTGAACTACAAGTACAGTATGCGTTTAGGACTCAGGAGATTGTTAGTAACACTCCTTATAACAAACTTGAACTACAAGTACAGTATGCGTTCAGGACTCAGGTGATTGTTAGTGACACTCCTTATAACATACTTAAACTACAGTATAGTATGCGTTTAGGACTCAGGAGACTTTTAGTAAAACTCATAATAACATACTTTAACTACAGTACAGTATGCGTTTAGGACTCAGGTGATTGTTAGTAACACTCCTTATAACATACTTAAACTACAGTACAGTATGCGTTTAGGACTCAGGAGATTGCTAGTAACTCCTTATAACATACTTCAACTACAGTACAGTATGTGTTTAGGACTCAGGAGACTTAGTAAAACTCATAATAACATACTTAAACTACAGTATAGTATGCGTTTAGGACTCAGGAGATTTTTCGTAACACTCCTTATAAAATAATTAAACTTTAGTATAGTATGCGTTCAAGGCTCAGGAGATTGTTAGTAACACTCCTTATAACATACTTAAACTACAGTACAGTATGCGTTCAGGGCTCAGGAGATTGTTAGTAACACTCCTTATAACATACTAAAACTTCAGTATAGTATGCGTTTAGGACTCAGGAGACTTTTAGTAAAACTCATAATAACATACTTAAACTACAGTACAGTATGCGTTCAGGACTCAGGTGATTGTTAGTAACACTCCTTATAACATACTTAAACTACAGTATAGTATGCGTTTAGGGCTCAGGAGACTTTTAGTAAAACTCATAATAACATACTTTAACTACAGTATAGTATGCGTTTAGGGCTCAGGAGACTTTTAGAAAAACTCATAATAACATACTTAAACTACAGTACAGTATGCATTTAGGACTCAGGAGATTGCTAGTAACACTCCTTATAACATACTTAAACTATACAGTATGCGTTTAGGACTCAGGAGATTGCTAGTAACACTCCTTATCACATACTTAAACTATAGTTCATTCCAATCAAAAAAAAGCAAAAGGTAAACAAAAATAGTATGCAGATGACATTGACATGTGTCAGTTTCATAGTTAGTTTGTTTACGTTTTGCTTTTTTTTGATTGGAATGAACCATACAGTACAATATGCGTTTAGGACTCAGGTGACTTTTAGTAAAACTCATAATAACATACTTAAACTACAGTATAGTGTGCGTTTAGAACTCAGGAGATTGTTAGTAACACTCCTTATAATATACTAAAACTTCAGTATAGTATGCGGTCAGAGCTCAGGAGATTGTTAGTAACACTCCTTATAACATACTAAAACTTCAGTATAGTATGCGTTCAGAGCTCAGGAGATTGTTTGTAACACTCCTTATAACATACTTAAACTTCAGTATAATATGCGTTCAGGGCTCAGGAGATTTTTAAGTAAAACTCATTATAACATATTTAAACTACAGTACAATATGCGTTTAGGACTCAGGAGACTTTTAGTAAAACTCATAATAACATACTTAAACTACAGTATAGTATGCGTTTACAACTCAGGAGATTGTTAGTAACACTCCTTATAAAATACTAAAACTTCAGTATAGTATGCGTTCAGAGCTCAGGAGATTGTTTGTAACACTCCTTATAACATGCTTAAACTTCAGTATAGTATGCGTTCAGGGCTCAGGAGATTTTTAGTTAAACTCATTATAACATACTTAAACTACAGTACAGTATGCGTTCAGGGCTCAGGAGATTGTTAGTAACACTCCTTATAACATACTAAAACTTCAGTATAGTATGCGTTCAGGGCTCAAAAGGTTGATAGTATTACTTCTTATAACATACTTAAACTACATTATAGTATGCGTTCAGAGCTCAGGAGATTGTTAGTAACACTCCTTATAACATACTAAAACTTCAGTATCGTATGCGTTCAATGCTCAGGAGATTTTTCGTAACACTCCTTATAACATACTAAAACTTCAGTACTGCGTTTAGGGCTCAGGAGATTGTTAGTAACACTCCTTATAACATACTTAAACTACAGTACAGTATGCGTTCAGGGCTCAGGAGATTGTTAGTAACCCTCCTTATAACATACTTAAACTTCAGTATAGTATGCGTTTAGGATGCAGGAGAATGCTAGTCACACTCCTTATAACATACTTAAACTTCAGTATAGTATGCGTTCAGGGCTCAGGAGATTTTTAGTAAAACTAATTATAACATACTTAAACTACAATATAGCATGCATTTAGGGCTCAGGAAATTGTTAGTAACACTCCTTATAACATACTTAAACTTCAGTATAGTATGCGTTCAGGGCTCAGGAGATTTTTAGTAACACTCCTTATAACATTCTAAAACTTCAGTATAGTATGCGTTCAGAGCTCAGGAGATTGTTAGTAACACTCCTTATAACATGCTTAAACTTCAGTATAGTATGCGTTCAGGGCTCAGGAGATTTTTAGTAAAACTCATTATACCATACTTAAACTACAGTACAGTATGCGTTCAGGGCTCAGGAGATTGTTAGTAACACTCCTTATAACATACTTAAACTTCAGTACAGTACGGGCTCAGGAGCTTGTTAGTAACACTCCTTATAACATACTAAACTTCAGTATAGTATGCGTTCAGAGCTCAGGAGATTGTTAGTAACACTCCTTATAACATACTAAAACTTCAGTATAGTATGCGTTCAGGGCTCAGGAGATTGTTAGTAAAACTCATTATAACATACTAAAACTTCAGTACTGCGTTTAGGGCTCAGGAGATTGTTAGTAACACTCCTAATAACATACTTAAACTACAGTACAGTATGCGTTCAGGGCTCAGGAGATTGTTAGTAACACTCCTTATAACATACTTAAACTTCAGTATAGTATGCGTTTAGGATGCAGGAGAATGCTAGTCACACTCCTTATAACATACTTAAACTTCAGTATAGTATGCGTTCAGGGCTCAGGAGATTTTTAGTAAAACTCATTATAACATACTTAAACTACAATATAGCATGCATTTAGGGCTCAGGAAGTTGTTAGTAACACTCCTTATAACATACTTAAACTTCAGTATAGTATGCGTTCAGGGCTCAGGAGATTTTTAGTAACACTCCTTATAACATACTAAAACTTCAGTATAGTATGCGTTCATAGCTAAGGATATTGTTAGTAACACTCCTTATAACATGCTTAAACTTCAGTATAGTATGCGTTCAGGGCTGAGGAGATTTTTAGTAAAACTCATTATAACATACTTAAACTACAGTACAGTATGCGTTCAGGGCTCAGGAGATTGTTAGTAACGCTCCTTATAACATACTAAAACTTCAGTATAGTATGCGTTCAGGGCTCAGGAGATTTTTTGTAACACTCATTATAACATACTTAAACTACAGTACAGTATGCGTTCAGGGCTCAGGAGATTGTTAGTAAAACTCCTTATAACATACTAAAACTTCAGTATAGTATGCGTTCAAGGCTCAGAAGGTTGATAGTAACACTTCTTATAACATACTTAAACTACAGTATAGTATGCGTTTAGAGCTCAGGAGATTGTTAGTAACGCTCCTTATAGCATACTAAAACTTCAGTATAGTATGCGTTCAGGGCTCAGGAGATTGTTAGTAACACTCCTTATAACATACTTAAACTACAGTACAGTATGCGTTCAGGGCTCAGGAGATTGTTAGTAACACTCCTTATAACATACTTAAACTTCAGTATAGTATGCGTTTAGGATGCAGGAGAATGCTAGTCACACTCCTTATAACATACTTAAACTTCAGTATAGTATGCGTTCAGGGCTCAGGAGATTTTTAGTAAAACTCATTATAACATACTTAAACTACAATATAGCATGCATTTAGGGCTCAGGAAGTTGTTAGTAACACTCCTTATAACATACTTAAACTTCAGTATAGTATGCGTTCAGGGCTCAGGAGATTTTTAGTAACACTCCTTATAACATACTAAAACTTCAGTATAGTATGCGTTCATAGCTAACGATATTGTTAGTAACACTCCTTATAACATGCTTAAACTTCAGTATAGTATGCGTTCAGGGCTGAGGAGATTTTTAGTAAAACTCATTATAACATACTTAAACTACAGTACAGTATGCGTTCAGGGCTCAGGAGATTGTTAGTAACGCTCCTTATAACATACTAAAACTTCAGTATAGTATGCGTTCAGGGCTCAGGAGATTTTTAGTAACACTCATTATAACATACTTAAACTACAGTACAGTATGCGTTCAGGGCTCAGGAGATTGTTAGTAAAACTCCTTATAACATACTAAAACTTCAGTATAGTATGCGTTCAGGGCTCAGAAGGTTGATAGTAACACTTCTTATAACATACTTAAACTACAGTATAGTATGCGTTCAGAGCTCAGGAGATTGTTAGTAACGCTCCTTATAACATACTAAAACTTCAGTATAGTATGCGTTCAGGGCTCAGGAGATTGTTAGTAACACTCCTTATAACATGCTTAAACTTCAGTATAGTATGCGTTCAGGGCTGAGGAGATTTTTAGTAAAACTCATTATAACATACTTAAACTACAGTACAGTATGCGTTCAGGGCTCAGGAGATTGTTTGTAACGCTCCTTATAACATACTAAAACTTCAGTATAGTATGCGTTCAGGGCTCAGGAGATTTTTAGTAACACTCATTATAACATACTTAAACTACAGTACAGTATGCGTTCAGGGCTCAGGAGATTGTTAGTAAAACTCCTTATAACATACTAAAACTTCAGTATAGTATGCGTTCAGGGCTCAGAAGGTTGATAGTAACACTTCTTATAACATACTTAAACTACAGTATAGTATGCGTTCAGAGCTCAGGAGATTGTTAGTAACGCTCCTTATAACATACTAAAACTTCAGTATAGTATGCATTCAGGGCTCAGGAGATTGTTAGTAACACTCCTTATAACATACTTAAACTACAGTACAGTATGCGTTCAGGGCTCAGGAGATTGTTAGTAACACTCCTTATAACATACTTAAACTTCAGTATAGTATGCGTTTAGGATGCAGGAGAATGCTAGTCACACTCCTTATAACATACTTAAACTTCAGTATAGTATGCGTTCAGGGCTCAGGAGATTTTTAGTAAAACTCATTATAACATACTTAAACTACAATATAGCATGCATTTAGGGCTCAGGAAGCTGTTAGTAACACTCCTTATAACATACTTAAACTTCAGTATAGTATGCGTTCAGGGCTCAGGAGATTTTTAGTAACACTCCTTATAACATACTAAACCTTCAGTATAGTATGCGTTCATAGCTAAGGATATTGTTAGTAACACTCCTTATAACATGCTTAAACTTCAGTATAGTATGCGTTCAGGGCTGAGGAGATTTTTAGTAAAACTCATTATAACATACTTAAACTACAGTACAGTATGCGTTCAGGGCTCAGGAGATTGTTAGTAACGCTCCTTATAACATACTAAAACTTCAGTATAGTATGCGTTCAGGGCTCAGGAGATTTTTAGTAACACTCATTATAACATACTTAAACTACAGTACAGTATGCGTTCAGGGCTCAGGAGATTGTTAGTAAAACTCCTTATAACATACTAAAACTTCAGTATAGTATGCGTTCAGGGCTCAGAAGGTTGATAGTAACACTTCTTATAACATACTTAAACTACAGTATAGTATGCGTTCAGAGCTCAGGAGATTGTTAGTAACGCTCCTTATAACATACTAAAACTTCAGTATAGTATGCGTTCAGGGCTCAGGAGATTTTTAGTAACACTCATTATAACATACTTAAACTACAGTACAGTATGCGTTCAAGGCTCAGGAGATTGTTAGTAAAACTCCTTATAACATACTAAAACTTCAGTATAGTATGCGTTCAGGGCTCAGAAGGTTGATAGTAACACTTCTTATAACATACTTAAACTACAGTATAGTATGCGTTCAGGGCTCAGGAGATTGTTAGTAACGCTCCTTATAACATACTAAAACTTCAGTATAGTATGCGTTCAGGGCTCAGGAGATTTTTAGTAACACTCATTATAACATACTTAAACTACAGTAAAGTATGCGTTCAGGGCTCAGGAGATTGTTAGTAAAACTCCTTATAACATACTAAAACTTCAGTATAGTATGCGTTCAGGGCTCAGAAAGTTGATAGTAACACTTCTTATATCATACTTAAACTACAGTATAGTATGCGTTCAGAGCTCAGGAGATTGTTAGTAACGCTCCTTATAACATATTAAAACTTCAGTATAGTATGCGTTCAGGGCTCAGGAGATTGTTAGTAACACTCCTTATAACATACTTGAATTACAGTACAGTATGCGCTTAGGGCTCAGGAGATTTTTAGTAAAACTCATTATAACAGACTTAAACTTCAGTATAGTATGCGTTCAGGGCTCAGGAGATTGTTAGTAAAACTCATTATAACATACTTAAATTACAGTATAGTATGCGTTTAGGGCTCTAAAGATTGTTAGTAACACTCCTTATAACATACCTAGCTTCCGCCCGCGACTTCGTCCGCGTGGACTTCAGAATTGTGTCCAGAAATAAAGAAAATCTTAAGATAGCGCCATCTAGTGACGAAGTGGACATTTTGAGTTTTTAAGCATTCCTACGGGAACCCTTAAGTTTTCCGGGTTAAAAATTATTTTATGTGTTAGCCGAGTGCTTTATTTATCTACCTACCAAATTTGATCCAAATCCGATTAGTAGTTTCGGCGTGAAATCGGAACAAACAAACAAACTGATAAACAAACAAACATCCATACTTTCGCATAAATTCTCCTTGTGTGCAAGAAAGTGTTTCATACATACTTAACAATTTTCTTTCTACAAGTTTGAAAGAATCGCCAAAAATATGAGTCAGAGTAGCCGAGAGTATCTAACACGAACGGAAGCGGACTGTCTGTGTTCGACAGTCGAGAATCAAATACTCTAGAATGTTTAATGTTCTATAAGGTTTGCTCACGCTCTCCATGATCTTGATGAGCCAGGTCAGCCGGAGCGTGTCCACTGTTGGCACGAGGATGGACGAGAACTTCATGGTGGGGTCGTGCACGTAGTCCGGCACCAGCCACTCCCACGCTTCCCACGTCTTCGTCTCCAGGTAGAGGCAGTAATCGTATAGCGTGGGGAAGCCCATTGGAAAGTGTTCTGAACAAGGCGAATAAAAAAAATAAACGTATTACAAAACCGACTTGATTGGCCGTTGTTGACCCAAAAAAACAGACAAAGCTTAGTTAGATTTACAATAATATTGACTAGCTTTTACTCGCGGCTCCGCCGCGCGACTCGTATAACATATTGTTTTATGTTCCCTTTGAACTGTGTTCTGCTATGTAGTTTTCCGGTGTTTTCTTTAGCTATAATATGCCGTACTACAGTAACATCGTTTAAATCGTTTTAGCATTTCTTTGTTCTATCCTTCGGCAACCATGAAAAATATACATATACGTACAAACTGATCACGACGATTAAACAACTTTGTACGGAGAGTTCAATTTTTTTAAAAAGCTCCGATTGTATTCGTTCTTTGAAGAATGATCGTTTTAATGTGCAGAAGCCATAGTTAACGGGGCTTATATTGTAAAACTATTGAAGTTAATATTATTATGAAGTTCAACTGACTGGTAGTGGCTTTCTTCTCAGACGTGTCTTCAACAAGCATCATGGGGCAGGCCTTCTTGATGTACACATCGAAGTCAAGTCGTCCGTCGTCGATAATCGCCGCGCCTAAGCTGTTGTACATCGACTGCACAGACAAAATGTCATAGAATAGTAACATTTCTCTTTTTATCACGACTTGTCACGACTTTGCGATTTAAGACAAACTTGAAGAGCTGGAGAGAGGCCAAGAATTAATTACCTAATATCGATCAATAAAGCCAAAAGAAACTTCATTTTGTACTAGAGGCGAGGGACAGGAAATGATGCCGACACAAGGGCCTAGCTATGAAAGGGAAGATAATGACTTGGAAAAAAAAGATCATACATAGGCAAAACGGAAGTAACAATCAACCTACCGTTTTCTTATGTAATCTGACTAGAATAACGTTGCATTGAGCTATTTTTCATTGCCGAGATGACCTCTCTGCCCTCGTGATACAAAGCTGATATTTTTTATTTGAATTACACAAAAGTAAGTACATATTTTTTACTGTTTCTCATTTAATTTATTGTAAAGGATGTCGCAAAACTAGTACATACGTAACAGAGAAGTACATACCACCATGAACACGCATTCAACGACTGTAGTATCAATTTCCTCGTTGGCATCTTCCCTGTTCGGCATCAGACCGCTTATCATGTAACACAGCTGCACTACCTGAAAAAGTTTTTAGGTTCCTTTTTGAAAATATTAGTTACATAAACAGACTTGGGTTTGTGAATATACGATATTATTGAATCGTTTTGTTAGTTTAACCATGGTAATAAAACCTACTATAGTATGTATATATTGATAAAAAGTCATTTTAAATTTTACTATGATAGAAAGATAGCATAGATAGCATTATAGCAAGATATTTTCTTGATCAGCTTAATCATCCAGAACAGATCATTCTACACCAAGCTCTCGACCAAGCCATCGGTTATATGTTATGTCTCTTGTGTTATAATCTTTTCGATATTATTATATTTCAAACGGATAGCTTCCAATGTTCAACTTATACACTCACAAGACTCTGTGGATCATGACCCTAGACTACATGCTTCCCAGTATAGGCTGAAACGACGTTTGCTTGCTGTCTATAACGTAAACGTGAAACTTACCAAGTTGAGCGGCGTCTGCGGCACTATGGTCTTCAGCGGCGTCTGCTGCTGCAGCCCGAACAGACCGAACACGATGTAGTTGATGGCGCCGGTAACGTAGTGGTTGAACAGGTCGTTCAATTGCTCGCGCTCTTGCTCGTTGTTGCGGCCTTTCACCCATCTTTGAAAACAGAGTTTGTAGGTACGATAAAAGGAAACAATAAATAAATAGTCTTCCGTTTGCTGTTAGACCTCTTTAGATATGCCATTGGATCAAGGAATTATCACCAAATACATTAGATCTAGCCGTGTTTAGGTTAAGTTCTTGTAAAGTTCTACTTATAGTCTTTTATTAGCTGTTAGACATACGTAGACATCCATTGGATCAAGGGATTATCACCGGGGCCATTACAGATCTAGCCGAGTTTAGGTTAAGTTCTTAGACTGCACAGCTCTCAGCGCGACTTTAGGTTGTTCCTTCGAATATCCGGATACTAAGACACCACTAGATGTTAGAATGTCATAAGCATAAGGCGGCTGTTCGACACTGGCACGGGTCATTAGGCCTATAACCTCCACTAATCCGGACTTAATCCCCTTGAATGAAGTATGATTGATTGATTGTTAACTGAGATACTGTTTATTGTACACACACAAAATTAACATTAACAAATGATTTTCTGACCTTCACCGGAAGATAACCGAGCCCAAGCAGTTGGGAAGAAATGGGTTGCTAACGAATACACAACACTTCATAACTTACTTGTCCCAATAGGGCTGGTATCCCAAATTCTTCGGATCGACAAACACCATGCCAGCTCTCGACACCGTGGCTGGCGAGGCGTAGTTCAGATCTCCCACTTCAAACAGCAGCGCACAGTACGGAGCCAGACGGATCCGCTCCCCATTGGCCAAAGTCAGCAGCTTATTGTCATCCATGACAGAATTCATGTTCTCTATCCAGAGGGCGTCGACGTCGCCGTCGAAAAGCGAGTAGCGACGTTCGTCTCTCTCTGCTGGCCTGCGACGTGAGAACAATTTAATAAATATTAAATAGCCAATGAAAGTTGCTGTTATTGGAAAATGTATTGTAGGTACGAAATGATGCAGGTACGAGATGAAGGTATACTTAAGGGGATGTAATACCCGCTTAGAAAAATCAAAGCATAAAAGCAAGGGATGATAGCTAGTTGTTCTGTTATAAAGCATACCTATTGAATTTAATAAAGCATTTTTGACATAACATAACAGCAAACTATAAGGATTTGGCTTGTTATTAAATTCAATTGTATATATGTATGTATAGTTGTATACCTGTTCATCTCACGAAATATCCTCGAATATAACCCATCCGTCCAATCTCTTGTGACGGGATCCAGAACCCCATACAGTTCTATTACAGAACAAGCCTGTAACAATAATTATAAAACTGAAAAACATTACAATTCTTGATTTTGCTGTAGAAAAAACATACGAGAAATATCCAAAAAAATCTATAATCTGAACGCATAAGTTTTTATTAACTAAAATGTAATAAGTTTCTAAACATATTTCTGTTTTTGGGTATCCTACTTTACCTACTGTTCTGGAAAATTTTGGGCATTCAAACCAGCCATACTACAAATAAGAAACAAATTTATTCTTGTTGTATAGTGTTCCTAATCCTAATATTCTGTGTTATAATTGCACAAATCTCTTTGTAAGGACCATTACCTGGAGATTTTACCACAATTACTCCTATATATTTTCACCCAAAGTGAAAGGTATAATAAATTCTTTATTTTCAGCCAAAAAAGCCATAGTTAAAACACAATATTAAAAAAAAGACTATTAAAATACAAAGTAGGCACAAAAACAACAGATTAAAATTAAAAATACAATAAACCTACTAAATAAAACTACTTTCGGTTCTCATTCTGATGAATTTAGAACCAGAATTTTAAAATGGGAAAAACCAGAATTTAAAACTTACTGTTTTTCAAATTTCACAAACTTACTGTTTTTCTAATTTCTCAAACCTTAGGATTAAGTATAGTGAGTTTGGTAGGCAGTCCCATGTCTGTCTGCGCCTTCGCCAGGGTCTGAATGATGACTGTCTTCCCGCCGCCCGTGGGGCCCACGATCATCGTGCTGTGGCGAGTCATCATGGTCTCATACATCTGCACTACTTTGTCCACCTGGTAACGAGAGGTTATAGTAAGGAGATGAAACATGATTTTTAGATAGGAGCATTAACATCTCCATAATTAGTGGTAATCGTTCCAGACTAGCAACATATAATACTTTTTTTCGAGAGAGAGAGTTTCTTTGGTCTACGAGTTCCTGGTGGTAGGACCTCGTATTATGTAGATAAAAAAAATACTTCCAAAAAGTGTACACTGCTACCTACCTAGTGTAAAACCTCACCACTTATCACCAGGGGGGAGGGGGGGTCTACAAAGTTGCTAAAAACATCACGTGATTAATGGACGACCCCTATTCATGCATGTTTATTGGTGTTTGGTTTCTATAATACGGCGGATATTTTAGATAAATATATGGCTATGTTTATAATTATTTTATATGTAAGTATATCTTGTCTCTGGTGTCGATTCGGTTTTCACGATAAAACTCATTTGACAGAACTAAACTTAAGTGTTTTGCCTTTTTCTCTCTGTACAGAAAAGACAAGGATAGGATTAAATTAAGTTTTGTCCTGTCAAATAAGTTTAATCGTAAACACCGAATCGACACTTCTGTGTATCTTTTACTTACGTAATTTTAGTCAAAATTCATATAGATCCGAGGGTTCCTAGAGAAATGTCAAGATCAATTAATCTACCTAAGCAGTTGTGTTCTGACGTCGTTCGAATGTCACACACCTGATGATCGAGCACAATATATCCTTCTCGCTTCAGCACCCCTGTAACGGCAGTGTTAAAGTCCGGGTACCCGACGCGGGGACACTCTAGTCCCGGGAACAGGTCCTTGATTAGACCCAAAAATAGGGGAACGTCGTCAAATACGAATTTCGGGTGGTTCATATCCCTGTGCAGAAAAAAAAGATGACAGTATTACCTTAATATAAATTCAGTATCTATGTATTTTTGGATCTAAACCTTAAAAATACAGCAAAAAGCCAACATCACGCGGTGTTCCCAGGCGGTCACCCATCCAAGTACTGACCGCGCCCGACGTTGCTTAACTTCGGTGATCGGTGTACTTTTGGAATATTTAAAGAAACCGAAAAATATAGCAAAAAGCCAACATCACGCGGTGTTCCCAGGCGGTCACCCATCCAAGTACTGACCGCGCCCGACGTTGCTTAACTTCGGTGATCGGACGAGAACCGGTGTATTCAACGTGGTATGGACGTTGGCGATAGTGCTACCTAAATATAACTTTAGTATCGGGTATCGGTGTACTTTTGGAACATTTAAAGAAACTGAAAAATACAGCAAAAAGCCAACCTCACGCGGTGTTCCCAGGCGGTCACCCAAGCAAGTACTGACCGCGCCCGACGTTGCTTAACTTCGGTGATCGGACGAGAACCGGTGTATTAAACGTGGTATGGACGTTAGCGACGATGTTACTTAAATATAACTTTAGTATCGGGTATCGGTGTACTTTTGAGACATCTAAAGAAACCGAAAAATATAGCAAAAAGCCAACATCACGCGGTGTTCCCAGGCGGTCACCCATCCAAGTACTGAGCGCGCCCGACGTTGCTTAACTTCGGTGATCGGACGAGAACCGGTGTATTCAAGGTGGTATGGACGTTGGCGATAGTGCTACCTAAATATAACTTTATTATCAGGTATCGGTGTACTTTTGGAACATTTAAAGAAACTGAAAAATACAGCAAAAAGCCAACATCACGCGGTGTTCCCAGGCGGTCACCCATCCAAGTACTGACCGCGCCCGACGTTGCTTAACTTCGGTGATCGGACGAGAACCGGTGTATTCAACGTGGTATGGACGTTGGCGATAGTGCTACCTAAATATAACTTTAGTATCGGGTATCGGTGTACTTTTGAGACATCTAAAGCAGTGCTTTTCAACCTTTTTTAATACCCGACCCCTTTACAAGTTAAAAAATTCTTGCGACCCCCCTACATATAAATGTAACATACAAAATTTTAGTTATTTGAAAGACTACGTTAATAATTTTCTTTAATTATAAAATGATTTACTTATAAACGTCTCCAAAATAGAACCACGTTTTGACAAATTGTTAAAAAATAAAAAGGACCAGCCTTCTCAAATGAAATCGTATTTTTTCATTGCAGTGTAGGACCTATAAGCACTTACTTTTTGTTTTCCCGCGACCCCTTTAGAAAGGCTTCACGACCCCCCAGGGGGTCGCGACCCACAGGTTGAAAAACACTGATCTAAAGAAACCGAAAAATATAGCAAAAAGCGAACATCACGCGGTGTTCCCAGGCGGTCACCCATCCAAGTACTGACCGCGCCCGACGCTGCTTAACTTCGGTGATCGGACGAGAACCGGTGTATTCAACGTGGTATGGACCATGTAACCTAAATATACCTTAGGTAGGTATCTATTTAAAACCCGACTACGGAAAAATATATCTCTGAAAAGTATGAAATAAGAAAATATTATATAGTAATGTTCAAAGGATAGCCGTGGTCGTAGGTATGCCACCTTATCCTAAGGGTGTTTATACAACAATATATTTTATAATATAACAGTATAATGCTAGTAACCGATAAAATAAAATAAAAAAATGTCAATACTTTATCAGCATACCATACATAATGTACAATATAGGTGTTAAAAGTAGGTACCTAGGTAAAATGAGATCGTTATGGACCGTGCCGGACAATAAAAAGAGAGGACGGATAAAAATTAAAACGAATCCTTTAGGAGCTCGGACACGTTCAAACGACTTGACTCAAACACGTAGATTGTGCGGTTTGATCAAACTTCTTGAAACACACTTCGCAATCGCAAGTGGCCATCCGTGTATCTCCTACAATGAACTCAGATAAAACATTCTTGACTCTTACGTTAGATAAAAAAAAAGAAAAAGAAAGGAATTTAATGTAATGGCAACGCACTTGTGACTATGGGGGCGGTAATCGCTTACCATTAGGTCATCCGTCTGCTCGTTTGCCACATATCAAATTAAAAAAAGGGAAGAGATGAAAAAGATAAAAGATTTATTCATGAGCGTTTACAAAGGGTTTTGCAGGCTATGTTTGAATAGCTGGGCAGAAAACCGTTAATCCGTTAACACTTAATTAACGAAGTTAACATTTTGCTTAACAATATCACTTATAACTTAATTTAAAAAATATTTACGTTCTTTTAAACTTCCGTTACTTTTAACTTCAGTCAACTAGACCGTTACAATGGCTTTCTGACGTTATTTTATTTTTGAATTCCGTGCAAATTAGTAGCAGTAAAGAAGGGGATGATTTTTTTCAGACAAGTTACTCAGTCTGAAGAGACTGACAAGTTACTCAGTCTAAAGGCCAAAAATCTATCAAAAATCAAGCTCAGAACTTGGCTGGACTCAAAGTCAAAAGACTATCAGATGCTGCCTTTCTGAGTGAACCAGTTTTAATAAAACTATTTATTAAATATATAACACAGCCATTCCTTCTAGTGCCGCAGTGGAACATTCGGCAGGAAAATATATTTTAAGAGCTAAGCGGTCATCGCTGTCGAACGAGAATTTTAATATGCAAATTTTTATGAAGGGATCATTCACCTAATGTCTCAAACAACATGAAAATTAAATAAATTGCCTATTTGTTTGTGTTTTATCTGTGGGTTTTCATGTATCCCAGCTCAACCTGTTCTATTGAGTTTGATTTTTTTATACTACACTTGAAAAACATCAGTATAACTTTTGAGTGGTTAACTTTTAACGGATATCTTTTAACTTGCGTAAAATTTTCGGAATTTTAACGCTTTAACGATTATCGAAGTAAACTTTTTAAGTAACGGATTAACGAAGTTAACTTTTGAATTAACTTTATAGAATGGAATACGATCAAACCATGCACCATGTAAAAAATCGCATCAAACACAGTCAAAGACGTATATAGGTGTTTGCCTTAAACGTCAAACAAGCTCTGCACCACAGACATGCACCCCGCTCCCCCCCCCCCCCCCTATAGACTAGCAATACAGGGCATCGGCCGCTCGCCGCAAGGTGGGCAGATGGCCAAGTTAAATTGAAATGTCATTTTTGTTCAATTTTCGTCTGTCAGTCTATTTCTGTCAATGGTCGAGGTAACATCGGACAAAATGTGTGTAAAGGAGACGTTTCACGGGACTATGGAGCTTGGACCTGGTCTGTGTACTAAACATCATAAATAAGTCATTAGAAACATAGTCTTTTCTAATTGTACATTTCTTTCGATTTACCTTCGTTGCGAGGTTCATCTAGTTTCTCAGATTTAACAATCGCAACACAAAAATCACCCAACATGGCGAAGCGAGCGCAATTTTGAGCATTTTACGTTCAGAAACTAGATTTTGTACATACCATTGAAATTAATAATTTAGTTGTCCGACAAGTAACTCGAAAACCAGCTGTTATGCCTGTAAAAGAGGCAAGGCATATCCGCAGATTTTAAAAATCGTACACCAATGTCAGAAGTCAGAACAGAAGGGTGTTCAGTCAATCAGAGTCAGAGAAAGCATCTGAGGAATATGTGAATGAAGCCGTAATTTCTGAACGTGACCTACTATTGCAAGCTTCAGTGTTACCATTTATATTGTAAAAAGTGCTGACAAAACATTATGCTTGAACCACGCAACCCTGCTTCTAACATTTTTTTCATTATTTTTCCTAGAAAGCCTATATTTTTATATATTTTTCGTACTACGTACATGTCCAGGCACAAAATGAAACGTGTCCTTTATCGTAAAAATGCCAAGTTGTTGTCTAATACGGAAACCGCACTGGACATCTCAATAAATCAAACGTGCGGGGTTTCATACCAGAAGTAAGCCATATATTGACTAATTTTTATTTAAATAACTTCGTTGCAAAACATATGGTAGTGATGTAACACTTCATCGACTTTTCGATAGATATAGCAAAAAGTTTAGCAACAAAAAATATCCGACTGCATATTTACATAGTTTTATCCAAAGTATAGTTCGCGTCACGTAAAAAGAGCGCTGGCTGGCGTTCCGAGGATGCACTCTGACAGCAACTGTTTAGTTCCCTCTCTTTCACACTTACGCGATTTATATTATGCTATCCTGTTGTCAGAGTAAACTGTTGTGACTTCGGAACGCCCGCCAGCGCTCTTTTTACGTGACGCGAGCTGTAGACATGAAATGTATTTGACTTTTTGTTCTAATTATTTTGAGTTTCCAAAGGAACCCAAATAAAAATTAAACGAGAATTAAGACTATGAGCAGACACGACAGCTGGAAAATTTTCTCCTAACATTTCCGCCCAGCTTGGCTATAGATATGTTTTGGAAACTATGATTCGGTTTGATTTTTATTTTTAAAATATATATTTTTTGTTTTAATATGTATTTTTACTGTATTATATTTGTGAATTTGTATTAGTATTGTTTATGTCTTAAGAAGGAACAATATGCTTAATTTATTTTGTTATTCTCATTTAAAAAAATATCGTAAGAATTTTCGATATTTGTGATCCTTTCTATTACCTCCATCACTAGATATTTCAGTCGTATTTTGAGTTTTGTCATTTTCAAATACTCTATTGCTATTCGACGATTTAAATCCTTAGACAGTTGACATCTTGCGGTGATTGGTCGTAATTCAAACATATGACATTCTTAGATTCAAAAATTCGAACAGTCATGAAGCTTCCCTCTCCCGCACCTCAGATTTTCCCCTCAACTTGGTCCACGCGGTTTCATATTGAAACTGACGTATTAGCGTTCTATAGAGGAGCGGTGCGACGATATAAAACTTCTTTGCTCTGCACGATCAAACACGCTTGACTCAAGCAAAAATCTAATCTCCGTGTTTCAAGTCAAGCCGCTTGATCGTGTGCGACCCTCTCACTTTGACAAAAAATGTGGAACGCTTCACGATTTTGCGTGTCATCCTTGCGCAGGGGCCATGCTAATCTTCTCTGTATCGTTCCAATTTTAGTATATGTACTGCCGAAGCAAGTACATTTACTGGGTTAAACCAACTCTATATATACTTACTTGTAAAAAAAATTCAATAGCGCGTTCTAGAATTTCAAACATTTTGTCAATTTGTACTGAAGTAACTGTACAGCGCCATCTCTGAGCAGCTTGTGGAACTAACGCTCAGAAGTATTCTTGTCTGACTGGAGCTTTAATTTTTTACAAGTTATAATTAATTTTATAAATAATGTATATTTAAACATCAAGGTCATGTTTCCTCTAGTCTTACTGGTATGATGGAACTGCATCCATGATATGCTTTTAATATTTTTTAACAATTACTGATGTAAAATCTAATGGAAATAGATAAACATATCTAGGTACTTATCGCGGCTAACAGATTTGCGTCAGGGACACCCCTGCAGTAAAATACCTACGCAAAGGGAGACGATATGACTTCGTGAAATTGCACCCCATGAGATATTACTGACTGATCAGTTTCCATCCCTTCCTATACATTTTTAGCATTGCTGCTAGCGACTGGCAGCCCATATCATAAGCTGTTTTCGCAGCTGCTTCCAAATCGATTATTCTTTTTCTTCGCCATTCAATCATATGCTTAGTCAACTCCTTGTCCTCCCAGTACGAAGTTTACTATTGCCTTCATTTGTTTGAGGTAAATTAATTATGATTTCATCGTGACGTGATGTCCAATCTTACTTTCTCGTCTGTCGCAATAGTTCCAACAGGATTTTCCTTTTCTAATTTAATTTATTAAAAACATTTCAGTTCAGCCAACAGGGGATGAAGATACTGAACTAATATTTAAGTAACTTTACGGCCAACATCCATACCACGTTGAATACACCGGTTCTCGTCCGATCACCGAAGTTAAGCAACGTCGGGCGCGGTCAGTACTTGGATGGGTGACCGCCTGGGAACACCGCGTGATGTTGGCTTTTTGCTGTATTTTTCGGTTTCTTTAGACCTTCCAAAAGTACACCGATACTAAAATTATATTTAGGTAGCTCTATCGCCAACGTCCATACCACGTTGAATACACCGGTTCTCGTCCGATCACCGAAGTTAAGCAACGTCGGGCGCGGTCAGTACTTGGATGGGTGACCGCCTGGGAACACCGCGTGATGTTGGCTTTTTGCTGTATTTTTCGGTTTCTTTAGATCTTCCAAAAGTACACCGATACTAAAATTATATTTAGGTAGCTCTATCGCCAACGTCCATACCACGTTGAATACACCGGTTCTCGTCCGATCACCGAAGTTAAGCAACGTCGGGCGCGGTCAGTACTTGGATGGGTGACCGCCTGGGAACACCGCGTGATGTTGGCTTTTTGCTGTATTTTTCGATTTCTTTAGATCTTCCAAAAGTACACTGATACTAAAATTATATTTAGGTAGCTCTATCGCCAACGTCCATACCACGTTGAATACACCGGTTCTCGTCCGATCACCGAAGTTAAGCAACGTCGGGCGCGGTCAGTACTTGGATGGGTGACCGCCTGGGAACACCGCGTGATGTTGGCTTTTTGCTGTATTTTTCGGTTTCTTTAGATCTTCCAAAAGTACACCGATACTAAAATTATATTTAGGTAGCTCTATCGCCAACGTCCATACCACGTTGAATACACCGGTTCTCATCCGATCACCGAAGTTAAGCAACGTCGGGCGCGGTCAGTACTTGGATGGGTGACCGCCTGGGAACACCGCGTGATGTTGGCTTTTTGCTGTATTTTTCGGTTTCTTTAGACCTTCCAAAAGTACACCGATACTAAAATTATATTTAGGTAGCTCTATCGCCAACGTCCATACCACGTTGAATACACCGGTTCTCGTCCGATCACCGAAGTTAAGCAACGTCGGGCGCGGTCAGTACTTGGATGGGTGACCGCCTGGGAACACCGCGTGATGTTGGCTTTTTGCTGTATTTTTCGGTTTCTTTAGATCTTCCAAAAGTACACCGATACTAAAATTATATTTAGGTAGCTCTATCGCCAACGTCCATACCACGTTGAATACACCGGTTCTCGTCCGATCACCGAAGTTAAGCAACGTCGGGCGCGGTCAGTACTTGGATGGGTGACCGCCTGGGAACACCGCGTGATGTTGGCTTTTTGCTGTCTTTTTCGGTTTCTTTAGATCTTCCAAAAGTACACCGATACTAAAATTATATTTGGTAGCTCTATCGCCAACGTCCATACCACGTTGAATACACTGGTTCTCGTCCGATCACCGAAGTTAAGCAACGTCGGGCGCGGTCAGTACTTGGATGGGTGACCGCCTGGGAACACCGAGTGATGTTGGCTTTTTGCTGTATTTTTCGGTTTCTTTAGATGTTCCAAAAGCACACCGATACTAAAATTAAGGTAGCTCTATCGATCGCCAACGTCCATACCACGTTGAATACACCGGTTCTCGTCCGATCACCGAAGTTAAGCAACGTCGGGCGCGGTCAGTACTTGGATGGGTGACCGCCTAGGAATACAGCGTGATGTTGGCTTTTGCTGTATTTTTAAGGACTCCAATTTGAATCTCCAAAATATAGTCACATACTGAAGTTATATTTTAATCTACACTAACTTATTTGCTTCATTTACATTTACCTGAGCGCTCTCATTAGCACCATAATCTCGCTAAGACCTGGCGAGTCGCGCCTTAGTTTTCCCGCCATTCGCAGCACCGCCGTCAGAGCCCGCAAGCCCCAATCGTAGTGGGACTGCTTTGACAGCTGCTCTCGAGCCACTTTGTATAGGACTGTCATCTTTTTGGCTAACACCTAAGGGGGAAAAAAGGTGAATTTTGATTTTGATTAAAGTTTATAAAAAAATTCAAGGCATTCAAGGTTTCATATCAATGTAAAGAAGAAAACCGGCGGGCGAGTTTCATTGGAATCATATTGGAACTATATTTTTTTGGTACCTCTTATAAGAACCGATTAAGTTAGACTGACTCGGTGGCTCAGAGGTTAGTGCACTGAAACGAGAGTCGTGGGTTCGATCTCCACCCGGGGCTCTGGGTGTATTAAATCTATATTTCTATATAGGGTGACTTTAAATTAGTTCTTGATACCGAAGGGTGGGCATGTGCTCATGATAACAAACAACTTTCTCTATGGAACCCACAGTCAAATCGCAAAAAAATTTTGGACTCTTCATACTAATTTGGCTGGTCCGTTGACTGATTTGTATTATAAAAATCATTTTTTTGAGATTTGACTTTGGGTTCCTTAGGGAAAGTTGTTTGTTATCATGGGCTATTAGCCCTTCGTATCAAGAACTAATTTAAACTCACCTTATATATGTATGTATTTAAACGTATATGTGTATGCACAAGTATATCAGTTTCTGGTTCCCACAGTACAGGGAATTCTAGTTTGGGGCCAGATGACCGCGTGTGATTTGTCCCGGATATTTATTTACATTATTTAATTAGAGTAGCCGTGTTAAAATGGTTTTGTATTTTACCCATAGTTAGTAAGCCCTTATCTCACCTGGTGGTAAGTGACGATGATCCCGAAGATGAAAACGGGCTTACCAAGATTCCCCAACGCAATGTGGAACTGGCTATCTTATCTCCTTGCCAGAAAATATCAATGCCCTTTTAATTGATGTTTGGCGGCAAGACTTAGATAAGATGGTGGTAGCTAGCCAGGCGGGCTCCGAAAATGCCCTACCACAAATCAACTCGAGTCCTACTAGGTTGGACTCCACCGGGAATCGAACCTGCGATCTCCTGATTTGAAGCAAGCAGACTAGCCACTAGACCACGGTGGCGGTTAAAATTAATATTACTTTGAAATAACTGAAATGGAGGTTTTTCATTTCAAATTTAATTAGATGCATGTGACCGTCTCACAGTATGAGTTTTAACCTTAAAAACGAACACTCGTTCTGTGGTATATTTCTTTAATTTTTCACAGACTTGCACAACGCTTGGAGCGGAGCGACAAAATAAAACATTTTTCGTTTGAGTCATGAGAACCTGCACCTAGCAGCGAGCGTAAAACCTCCCTCACCGTGTTTTGCTCTGTAATAATAATAATATCTGGGACAAATCACCAATATGTTTATATTTCATCTTTATATGTTGATACTCACTTTAGCCGTCAAAAACCCATCGGAGAACAGGGATATCTGGCAGATCATCTCCAAGTCCGGCAAGATGCAGACCACGGGACGGAAGAGGGCCTTCACTGACTCCGGAAGCTCGGTGCGCCCCGCGTAACCAGGGTTCATCGTGATGAATATGCCCACTTTACTGTCCATGGCTATCTCTTGACCTTCGAACTAGAGGGCGAAGATTTGTGTAGTTTTATTATAGGTACATAGATCCGCGAAATAATGTGTCAGTAAGAAGTAACTATTATTGTAAAACTGAGTTAATGGTATATTTATGAATGAATGAAATGAATTCATTGCACATCATAAAACAGTAAACAAGGAAAAGAAAAAGTTATACAGGTTCAAGACAACGTTTACTGTGGATGCAAGAGCTGTCATGAGGATTTTACAGTCTCATATTTAGATAGTTAAGTTTAGTTAGTTACAATTAGTTTTAACTGATGTTTAGCTTGTTTTGAGGTAAAAACACAACATTACGTGACGTTTCCATAATGTCTTACCGTAAATCTTTTCAGTTTCATAAGGAGAGCGCTCCTGATGCACTGCAGTTGTGTAGAGATGACACTCAGTACAGATATGTCGATACGGTTGAATTCGTCAAAGCATCCCCATGCACCACACTGGCATAGACCTGCTAAGATCTACGGTACAAACATTGCTGATTATTATAGAAAATAGATTTATAGAATAGTTTTTAATATAAAAATAGTAATGTGAGTGAATTAATTTTGGGTCTTATGCGGTTTTCTCACTACGCTACACTCTATGAAACGGCAGCTTTCTTCGTGTAAGAATTAGGGACTTTGATCAATAAGTGTGTCAATCACCTATACATGAATACATTATCTTTGGCAACACTAAATAACGATATTAACATTTGAAAATAACGTATTTTACCTGCCCAACAGCGCGGAAGTCCATACCCTCACCGCAGTTGGTTACAACACAAAGCAGACCCAGAGCTTTGGCTAAATCTTTCGTAGTTTCAGTTTTACCAGTACCGGCAGGACCTGATGGGAAGACGTAGAAAATATTGCGCTCAGAGTTTATTGAGTCCTCTGTCGTTGAGGCAGTTCATTTTAAACAAACTTCTAAGTTTGCGAGATAAGATTGACTCAGACTGACAACTTTATTACACGAAGTTTGCCCACTAAAATTCTTAACGTAGTTTGTTCTAAGTCCGCCTTTACTATTTAAGTAGTTCTGCGTTTTTAATTTGTTTCATTGTACCAGACTGTTCAAGTTTGTTGGCAAAACGGGTTGATAGATTTTGAAGTGGGACATGTTACTAAATAAGTTTTGATCTTCAATACTCAATACCGTTATTGTTACATACCATTTTTTTTTTTTTTTTATGTGATAGGTGGCAAACGAGCAGACGGATCACCTGATGGGATGGATATTTTTTTAAAGATGGATATAGAATGTAGACAAGTCATTTACAAGACTGCTATGCGATGCATTAGAGTTTTTATTTTTTGCCGTGCGATGGTATTATAGTAAAAATGCTATAAATTATTTACAAACCAAGTCATTAAGACTGACTAGTGATAGACGAAGTAGTGGGGAATTTAGTGCAACGTCTAGTATGGGAACCGTTTTAATTTGGATCCGGCGGTCAAACTTGGCATAGTTGTTCCCTAGGCCGTTCTGAGTAGATTAAGCCCGGGAGCCACCGGGAGCCATCCCCCGTTTGGCAGGGGGAGGGGGGGAAAGTTTGTTTCTGCCGCGCTCCATTTTTGGGCTTATATCTCCAAAACTATTGATACTAGGGCAAGTGAGATATCATTTTCGTATGATTAAAGGATAAGGAATTCATTTCTGTAACAAAAAAAATGACTTTCCTTATATAAAAAAAGAAATATTTGATAAAACGTATAAAAGATGGCTACCTTTTTTCCACATATGGGTCGATTAATTTTTAATCGTCTTTGATATTAGCATGTAAAAAATATATTCTGAAAGCCATACTTCTTAGGATTATAAAAATATAAATTTCATTAGAATAGCATAATAAATACTTAGTGAAAAAAAATATAATTTGATGCTCGGCAGATGCTACGAGTACTCTGCCGAGCATCGTGTAAAACGCGTGGTTTTAGTATCTGTTATTCGTAAGCAAATAAAATGAATCATCTAGCGCCCAAATGACTGTTAAGTAACAAAGTATAAAAGGTACATAATATTATTATTTAAATATTTCTACCAAGCACAAAATATTTGTCACGTAAAACAAAAAATATTTTTTTCCTTATTAAAACGTATTTGAGAAAATCCGCAAAACGTGACTATTTCTCATACGAATTATGGTGGTTTACTATCTAACTTGCATTGTATTATGGTGGTCTACTATGTAACTTGCGTGGTCACGTTGATCACTCAGGTTAACTGACTTCAGAAAAGGTCATATATAACCATAATGAGTTTGGCTCTCATTGGCGCATTAATCTCGTAACCGTTTCCGTGCTTCGCAAGCCACGTCAAATTATTTTCATGACAACTGATGAAGCTGCGATCACCGCCTATACAACTCCAAAACCCCAAAAGCTTTCAGCTCGAGGTGCACAACCGCTTAGAATGCCTAGGAGAATGTGAAAATCTGGACGAATACAACGACAGGTTTGTGAAAATTGTCCAAACGGCTGGGAATAAGGCCTTCAAAACAAGACGTTACAAAAAAACATGTCGGATGTCGGACTTCACCAGCAAGCTCATGGATGAAAAACGGAGCCTGATTCTGAAATCCTCTAAAGATGCTTGTCAATATGGCGACTAAACAGACAGATCTCCAAGTCCTTGACCCGTGATATACGCCAATTTAATACTAATCGTATTAAAGAGGCTATCGAGCACAATAAAAGGTCTAAAGTATTGGCAAGGAATCTGTCTGCTGGTCAAAGGTGAAGATCGAAGATGGCAGAGTCGTGTCGTCCAAGTCCCAGCTGTTGGACGAGGTTGAGAAGTTCTACGGACAATTATACACGACTACATCCTTACCTATCAGTAATCTGGCAGAAGATCCGAGAGCCGGATTGAGCCGACATTATTCCGAGGATATCCCAGACGTCAGCCTATGCGAGATAAGAATGGCTCTCAAACAGCTTAAGAACAAGAAGGCACCGGGTGATGACGGAATTACTGCTGAGCTTCTGAAAGCAAACCGATACTTATAGCTCTTCAGAAGCTATTCATTTCTGTCATTCTCGAGGGACAAACGCCTACAGCATGGCACAGAAATGTGGTGGTGCTCTTCTTCAAGAAGGGTGATAAGACTCTGCTGAAGAATTACAGACCCATCTCACTCCTGAGCCATGTCTACAGGCCATGTCGAGAGTCATTATGAATCGTCTCGCACGCAGGTTTGACGACTTCCAGCCTCCCGAACAAGCTGGTTTCCGAAAAGGCTTCTGTACCATAGACCACATACATATGCTGCGGCAGATTATACAGAAGACCGAAGAGTATAATGGCGTTTGTGGACTATGAGAAAGCTTTTGGTTCGATCGAGACCTGGGCTGTGTTACAGTCTCTCTAGCGGTGCCAAATTGACTATCGATACACATCGAAGTGTTAAAGTGTTTGTAGGAAACGCCACCATGTCGGTCCACCTCCAGGATCAGAATTAGAAACCTATCTGGCTGTAGCGTGGGGTGAAACAGGGAGACGTTACATCTCCGAAACTGTTCACCGCCGCACTGGAAGACGTTTCCAAGCTTCTGGACTGGAGAGGACTCGGCATCAACATCAATGGCGAGTACATCACTCACCTTCGATTTGCTGATGATATCGTGATCATGGCTGAGACCTTGGAGGTCCTAGGCGCAATGCTCGATGGACTCAGTAGTCTCCTAACAAGTGGGTCTTAAAATGAACACGGATAAGACGAAAATCATGTTAAACGTCCGTATTACACCCACTTCTCTGAAGGTTGGAGACTCTACACTCGAAGTTGTTGACGAATATGTATACCTGGGACAAACAGTCCAGTTAGGTAGATCCAACTTCGAGAAAGAGATCAATCGTCGAATCCATCTCGGCTGGGCAGCGTTCGGGAAGCTCCGCAATATCTTCACGTCCAAAATACCACAGTGTCTCAAGACTTAAGTCTTTGAACAGTGTGTGTTGCCCGTGATGAGACGACATATGGATCCGAGACATGGTCGCTTACTATAGGCCTCATAAGAAGACTCAAGGTACCTTAAGGGCGATGGAGCGTGCTATGCTTGGTGTTTCCCTACGTGATCGAATCAGAAATTAGGAGATGCGTAGGAGAACTAAAGTTACCGACATAGTTCTTAGAATCGCTAGACTTAAGTGGCAGTGGGCGGGGCACATAGCTCGTAGAATGGCCGTTGGTTCAGTAAAGTTCTCGAGTGGCGACCGCGCGCCGGAAGATGCAGTGTGGGCAGGCCTCCGACTCCGTGGACCGGCGAGCTGGTGAAGGTTGCGGGAAGCCGCTGAATGCGATCCGCACAGGACCGGTCGGTGTGGAAATCCTTGGGGGAGGCCTTTGTCCAGCAGTGGACGTCTTTCGGCTGATAGATAGTAAACCACCATAACTCGTATGAGAAATAGTCACATTTTTCGGTTTTTCTCATATATGCTTTTTAAGGAAAATATTTTTTGTTCTACGTGACAAATATTTTGTGCGTGCGAGAAATATTTAAATAATAATATTATGTACCTATTTATATAATGTTACTTAACAGTCATTTTTTTGGGCGCTAGATTATTAATTTTATTTACTTACGAACAACAGATACTAAAACCGCGCGTTTTATGCTACTCTGCCGAGCATCAAATTATATACCTATTTTTTTTCACTAAGTATTTACTGTGCTATTCTAATGAATATTATATTTTTATAATCCTAGGAAATTTGGCTTTCAGAATATATTTTTATCATGCTAATATCATAAACCATTAAAAATTAATCGACACATATGTGGCAAAAACCACCCACACTTCATCATCTACTTGTTGGGTCGCGCTTCTTTTGGGGCTTATATGTCCATAACTTTAGGTACTAGGGCAAGTCCGATATCATTTTCGGATATTTTAAGGATGACAAATTCATCTCTGCAACAAAAATATACGTTTCTTAAAAAATATAACTGTTGAAATCTAGAACCGCACGGACCGTGCGTTTTATGCCACGCTGCCACGCATTGAATTTTATTTTTTTCACTAAGTATTTGTTATGATAATCTAATGAAAATTATATTTTTATAATGCTTGGAAGTGTGGCTTTCAGAATATATTTTTTTCATGCTAATATCTTAGACCATTAAAAAATAATTTACACATATGCGGAAAAAAGGTAGTCGTGTTTTATACGTTTTATCAAATATTTCTTTTTTTATATATGGAAAGTCATTCTTTTTGTTACAGAAATGAATTCCTTATCCTTGAATCATACGAAAATGATACCTCACTCGCCCTAGTTCCAATAGTTTTGGAGATATAAGCCCACAAATGGAGCGCGGCAGAAACAAACTTTCCCCCCCTCCCCCTGCCAAACGGGGGATGGCTCCCGATGGCTCCCGGGCTTAATCTACTCAGAATGGCCTAAGGAATAACTGTGCCAAGTTTGAGCGCCGGATCCAAAATAAAACGGTTCATCGCACTAAATCCCCGACTAAAGTGATCGATTACGAAAGCACATAAGTCACACCCCGGACACTCCATAAAAATCTTCAGATGTTATTAACCCACTACGATCTTCCAATCGTGACCGTGTGTGATTTATTATTATTATCTAATTTGTTGGAGCGAGATCGACTGAGTTACGACTGTATAGAGTCTATACAGTCGTAACTCAGTCGATCTCGCTCCAACAAATATACTATAATATACTATACTATAGACCGTAATCGTACCTACTGGGAGGGTGAGGTCGCCTTCAGAGAGCTGCAGGGAGTGAACATTCTACATATATGTAATACCTACTATGGATGTATTTTAAAAGTATTATGCTCACAGACTTACCAGCAGGTGCTCCTCCTAGTTGCATGGTGAGCGCCTGAGTAATCGTCAGGTAGATACGGTCAGTCAACGGGGTGATCACGAGCCGACCGTTCAGACCCATGTACTCGTAGCCGTACTCGAACAATCCTGAAGAGAAATGTATTTACTACACTAGTTATGTACAAAGATATACATATTCATACTACCGCATATAAGGTGAGTATTGGCATTCATCGTCATATCAGACGAAAGACGTCAACTGTTGAATAAAGTGCATTTCACTGAGCAAGATTCTAAACCAAATGTATCCAGAATCTGCAAGCTACAAGGAACAAAAAACCACTCCTTACAGTAAAAGTTGAATAACTCAAAAACCACTGAACCGATTTTTATCAAACACAGCTAGTAGGAACACTCGGGATCAAGTCACCTTTTAAACAAAAAAAAAAACTAAATCAAAATAAGTTAATCCGTTTAGGTAATCTACAACGTTACAGACACTAAAACCCCACTTTTTCAGATTAAAATAGTCTTGCTAAGAGTAACGATCTCCACCACTTACCAGTACACTGTTTAATCCATAGAGCATCGTATATTTTCAACCAATAGAACCTCAGCTGGCTCTCCCACTCGAACTCCTGCGCCTCTGTCACGTTGTCTCTGACGAAGCTTTCGATTATGTCTCGAGCGTGGACGTCAATGGTCGTTATTGTTCTGAATTTAAGCCTATCGTTTGCGCATAAGTCTGTGAACCAAGCAATAGTATGAAGTTGTTAAATTGTTAATCGCTCAATGAAATTAAAGTCGCAAAGTTAATGTTAGTACTTTTTACAAGTGGTCTCGTATACACCCTTTACTGTACTTTTTATACCTCAAACATGAAGATTATATATTAGCCAGCCTCCTTGACGGCTGAATACAGAACTGTCCACTTTATACTTTAAAACGTATATTCTTGTAATTTAAACGACTCGATCTGATTTGATCTTGTTATGCAAGATCCGATACCTACATATGGCTTCCATCACATAGGCCGACAGCTTTTGCCATAACTTAGTACATTAAAACTAAGGATAACTTGACGAAGTCCAACTTACCTTGCCTGACCTTCACCACCAGCCCATCCAACTGTTCGTTCTGCTGTTGCAGGTGTTCTTTCATGGCTCTCTTGTTGCCTTTACGAATTCGCACGAAAGTCTCCTCGGTTTCCGCCGTCCACCACACTCCGTTAGCGGCTAAACATACCATGCCTTGGTACTCGAGGATCCATTCCGTTCTAGAAGTATGTTTAAACAAATTGTTGAGAGGCTTATATAGGTTGTATCAAAATTGGTGGAGCTGCAAAAAGCTTTTTAGAACATTCATAAAAAAATACCTAAATTCCAATTTTGTATGGACAATCCAAAAAAAAATTGCAGAACAAAAGATGTTCAGAATGATGAATGGAATCCCTAGTTGACAGATCTTACAATTTTTTTTGTAACAGCCTGTATATATAAATCAGGTAGCATCTCTGTATCGATACTTGAGACATAAACTCTGTTTTACGTAACAAACAATTCAGTTGCGACTTTATTGGTTTCCATAAATCATTATTTGCTAGTGAACTGTTTACTTGTTACTTTACACCACAACAGAGGGGCACCGTGTTGCCTTTTGCAATCTTGCGAAAATCATTGCTCTATCTACTTAGCATAAAAACTCCAACAAAATTAAAAGCGAACGGAATACATACCTGGGTACTTTCCAGTTCCTCCCGTAATAGAATATAGCCTTCTTCGTGATAAACTTATTGGTGCTCCGCATTTCATTCAGCACCAGATTCATCCAGTCCTCTACTCTACCTTCCGTGTACACTACATAGCGAAAGTCCATTATCTACAGACAATTAAACCAAAATATAATACACATATACCTTACAAAGGATCTAATGAATTAACCTTGAAAAAGGTTTGAAAAACTTTTTCCAGTAAAAACCTGGTATCGAATTACTTTCAAATTAAAAGTTTGAAGTATTTTATCCCTCCTTTGATACCGAAAAACTTCGAGGTAGTATTCAATTACGTTAATAAATGCAAATTTCGCTAAAAAGCGCGCTATTCTAAGGGATGCTTGCTCATACCGGAGTGAATTTTAAATTGTTACTTCAATATGATTCAAGCATTAATTTTACGATTGTTGCGTCCTGCGAGAATTTACTAAAATTCTTTATTTATACATTATTTATTCATTTATTGGAGAACTATCCCCAACGGCCATCTGTTCTACGAGTTATGTCGGTTATTTTAGTTCTCCTATGTATCTCCTCATTTTTGATTCGATCACGTAGGGAAAAACATAACGTAGGAGCCACTCTGTGGGCAGCTCAAGTCCGATCATCTTGGAAATCCTTGGGGAAGGCCTCTGTCCAGCAGTGGACGTCTTTTGGCTGATGATCTGTGTATTTTACTCGCGGTGGATTTAGCAGAGAATTGAAGTAATACTTAATGAAAATGAGTAACGTTGGTAACTGAGAACTGAGTAACTGAGTAACTGGGAACTTACCTCACCCTCTGCCGATATCATTTTTGATGCCACAGGCCTGTTAGTGTGATCCACGTATAATTCCAAGGCTCTTATGTTGTCGAACATCTAGAAATGAATAAATCAATAAGGAGCATTCAGTTACCTATTGTTGAATGTTAGTAAACTTTATTTCGACTGTTTTTCCTTAGCATAACACGTGAACCACATGCACAGACTTGCACCCCGCTCCCCCCGATATAAAGCTTCTTTGACGTGAACCCACAGACTAGCACCCCCCTCCGAGGCAAGCGACGATATAAAACTTCTTTGACGTGAGCCTTTAGTTATATGCTATTTACACGATACCTTGATCATATGCTCTTGTACGCAACTGCACTCGCTGCTGCCGAGGATAGACAGCAATTCGTCGGTCGATATGAAGAAGAACCGCGGGAAGATTCTTCTCTTCGAGTCCAAGTAGTCGTTCAGTGATTTCTGACACCTATAGTGGTTATAGTTGTTTAATGATTTGTTAGTACTGACTTCGCCAGGAATAGACTCACACAATATTTCGGAAAGTGTTAGCTTTCGAGTGTTGAGTGTAAAGTTACGTATGATACGGCCTGTACGCGCGTATGTACATATTACTTTGACATAATTTGGCTGTGGAGTTCGCCCGCATATGGGTTATTTATCTTCATAATGCTTAGGTACATAAAATTTTTCATTCAAAATAACATATTAAGCATATAACTAATTTAAAAAATGATTGAATGTCGAGTACGATTGTCATGCCGAATCCAATAGCTAATTCATTGTTTTTTTCTGGTTGGACTATATATTAATAAATTTTACTTGAATATCCTATTATATTGGTGATTAATGAATAACGAGTAATGACTCGTATAAAATCCTATCAGTTTCTACATAAATATATAGATATTATTATAAGTGGGCTTACTTTTGAAGACCGAGTCCCAAGTTAACGAACTCCTCCAGTCTCCCTGGTATAGTGCAGCAATCTACCACGTTCAAACGTTTTGCCGTGTCCAGCATAATCTAAATTGTAAACAAAGGAACTTAAGACTTGTTTAATAACTTGTTACCAAAGATACCTTAGAATAGATCATAATGGTTCCTTGTTAGTGACAAAAAAGAATAGTAATAATCATGTAATAATATAACTATCGATTAAGAAAACCTCAGA